>JAOXNO010000006.1:13207578-13249506 GCA_028565335.1 Limnodromus scolopaceus | reverse complement strand
TTATTAAGCATTGGAATGGGCTGCCCAGGGAAGTGGTTGAGGCACCATCCCTGGAGGTATTTAAAAGATGGGTAGACGTAGTGCTTAGAGACATGGTTTAGTGATGGTTTTTATCAAAGTTAGGTTGATGATTTGGAGTAGATGATCTTAAAGGTCCCTTCCAACCTAGACAATTCTGTGATTCTATGGATGAAAATAATTTTTTTCTGAAAGCTTTAAATGATTTTTCTTTTATTTGCTAGTATGAAAACCGTTTACATGCAAATTATGAAGAATTCGCATCTGTGGAAAATGAGCAATTAATGGATTACAACTGTATGCACAGACTGGGTGCCAAGCTGGGGTAGGTATGGTTCAGTCCACTTATGGCAGGTTGTCACTTTGTGCTGTTTCAAAATTTCTCCATGAGCTGCTGTAAATAATAGGCTGTTTTCTTAAAAGCTGGAATGTAGCGTGAGTAGCGATTTCAGATGAGCCAAACGGTTTTAGACAGAGTAGGAGTCTGGCCCAAATGTACCTTTCTAACAAAATTGGATTATTTGAAGAGATAAGTAGGACAGCACCAGAAAAACTGTCACAGAACTTCCATCAAACCAAATATGTGTTAAGGAAAATCTTTAAAAGCCCTATATCACTACTTTCTTCTACTGTTCAAACTGTTTTTTAAGATAAACACACAATTTTTTAATCAGTTGGCAGTGTCAGTTGTAAATGTGACATTATTATTGCCTTTAAAATGATACATGGATACTGGTCTCTGCAACACCATTATGACAGGGGTATCTTACCGAATGAAAATTAAGAACTTTATTGTCATGGAAGGAAACTATGTCAAGTATTATTCCAGGTCTACAATCTATTTGTTTTCCAAACAGAAATTAACTCTATTTTGCATACCAGTTCCTTCCTGTTTAGGGTGATGCTTTCTTCTCTAGAGATGGCAGATGTTAAATTGTTGTGACTGTGATCCTGAGTGATGATGTACTCTGACTTTTTAATTTTTCTTGTGGATTTTAGCTTATTTTTCAAATTCTTCTTTTTCCATAGATTCATATCTGGGTTAGTTCACATAGCAAAAGTTGAAGCATTTGAAAAAATGCTGTGGAGAGTCTGTAAAGGTTTACATATTCTTACATATGCAGAGCTGGATGAGTCTCTGGAAGATCCAGATACAGTGAGTAAATAGTGTAACTCTTGGTTTATTGTATTCTGTACTTTTTCTTGAGACTTGGAAGAATTGCTGCTCAGGTCTGCAGTGGCTGTAAATGGTTTCCCAGTGCCCTTGAAGGGAAAACTATGTAAAAGTATTAGATCTTCTAAGACTTCAAAATTAGAGGTCTTGATGCCACCATAACTATAGGAGTAGCAATTAATTTATCACGGTTCTGCTTGATGAGTGCAGAACTTCATTGAGCTATAGGAGTGACCTTATGATTGGCTACTTTGATCAAAATACGTGGCATTAATGGCTGCTTGGATATTTATTAACTAGGTCTGTACAATGCATTACCTCTTAAAAGTAAATTTATTTGTTCATTCAGTAGTTAAGGAAAAAAAAAAGTCTGGAATACAGTTGGTCTTCTATGAGGTTTTTTCCTGAATTTACAAAATTCATTTCTTGTAAATCAGCAATTGTGGCTGCCTAATCTGTCACTTTTAAATTTTGCTTCAATTCTGATTTGTAACATTTTAATTTTTTAAGACTTTTTTGTTACTAGTAATTCTGAGACGGTAAAATATACTATCTCTTTTATTTTCCTTGAAAACTTTTTCGGTCTTTCTCTAATTTACCAAAAAAAGAGAGATTGGCATACTTGAATTTTATATTTTAATCTTCACTACAGTAGTGAAAGGTTAATGGCACTAACACAACTTTTTCTAATTATTCAAATGTGTTATTTTGCTCTGTATTTTTGTCAGAGTGGAGTTGTTGGTCAAAAATAAACCCCAACTTTTTATTTTTTTAGGGTGAAACCACAAAATGGTTTGTTTTTTTAGTGTCCTATTGGGGTGAACAAATTGGCCAGAAAGTTAAGAAGATTTGTGACTGGTAAGAAGTAAAACTAATATATATAAAAGTTCTTTATACCTGGGTTATTTTCTTGTTGGATTTCCCCCTGCTTCCCTTCTTTGTAAGTGGTGATTTTTAGGCAAGGTTTTTGAAGTTAAATTTGTTTCTCCCCTTGCCATTGCATTGAACTTTATCATTATGCAATATACAAATAAATGTATGAGTCATTTTATCTGCAGTCCTTGTTAAGTACAGGCAAAATACTGACTCTCTCAGTTGCACCTCTTCCATGGTTATTAGATGGTGCGTTGCAGATTTGACTGGGCCACGGGGTTGGGTGATTTGTTTTGGTTTAGTTTGGTTATTTAACATAAACTTTTATTTTTCTGTAGCTATCACTGTCACGTGTATCCCTATCCAAATACCCTGGAGGAGCGCAGGACAGTTGTTGAAGGACTAAATGTTCGTATTCAGGATCTTCACATTGTGAGTAAATAACAGTATTCCCTTTGCTGTAGTTATTGCACCAAATTGTTAGACGAATCACAGCATTAAATACGTACAGTTTTGGATCTGAACATGACTGTATGTCATGTCCCTGGTCTTGTGTTGCATGTACCTTTTAAACTTGACATTGGTTTCTTTTTTAAGCAATGGTTGGTGTGGCCTCCTACAAACGTGATCCAGCAGTGGACAAGTAGCAGGTGCTATCACTGTTGTTAACAGAACCACTGGTACCTTTTCAATCCAATCTCTTTGTTTTTTTTCTTGGACAAGGTGCTGCATAAAACTGAGGATTACTTACGCCAAGTCTTGTGTAAAGCATCTGAATCCATCTATACATGGGTTATCCAAGTGAAGAAGATGAAAGCCATTTATCATGTACTCAACCTGTGCAGTTTTGATGTCACAAATAAATGTTTAATTGCTGAGGTTTGGTGTCCGGTGGCTGATCTGCAGAATTTGCGCCATGCCTTGGAGGAAGGTTCAGTAAGTCACCTGAATGCTCACTGATGTTAAAACTTTCGTCTTGAATTAAGTATACAGAGATAAGGAAAGAAAACAATCATGTATAATAGGCTAAAAGTTGGCACAGGCAGATCTGGGTCTCTATGAACTCATTTAACACAATTTTATTATTAGCCTTTATTTAGTGCTGTGTTGATTTTTTTGAGGGTTTTCTTTTTGTTTTTATTTTCTTGAATAAGAACTTCTCTGTTGGACCCAACTCTGACTGGGCTCGCAATGCTACTTGAAGTCAAGTAGAAGGTGCTAATTCCCTCGTGTTAGTTGTGTTGAGTGCGGCTCCATCTTTTTGTTTCACAAGAGGGAATTTTTACTATTAAATTTTTGGTTTATAGTATTGACTGATGATTCACATTTGGTATTTCATATAAAATAAGAATGAGAATACTGTACATAATGAGTGTTTTTAGAGGAACAGATTAATTTATTTCTTTTTAAGAAGGCACGGACGGATAAATGTTAAACTTGGGGTTTAATATCGGGATGTTTCAGGATCAGTGAAACTGCTGATAGAGAAAAAGTTTTCGTTTAGTTTAGATTAAATATCATTTGAGGATTTATATAAATGTATCTTCTTTCTGTCTGCAATTAGAGGAAGAGTGGAGCTACAATTTCTTCGTTCATGAATACCATCCCAACAACACAACCTCCTCCAACTTTGATACGTACCAATAAATTCACCTCAGGGTTCCAAAACATTGTTGATGCTTATGGAGTTGGAAACTATGGAGAAGTTAATCCAGGTTGGTTCTTCTGAAATCTGTGAGTTGTGCTACCGTTATTGCTTGCCTTCTTATGTGGCTGAATACCTTGCTGAATTGGATACTTGTAAAGGCAAAACGATGACAGCCATACTGCTTATTAATAGCTGTTTTAAAATTTCAGTAGCTCAACGAAAGTACAAATGGTGCTCCAAGCAGTAAGATGGGATTTGATTTTGCTGAGTTATTTTAGCAATTATATTATACTGATAATAGCTGTATAATTTTTCTTCATATGCTTTACCTTGGATAAGATATTTAGGGGGGAAAAAACCCCACTTTGGTAATGGCTATTGATCTTACTGAAGCGTAGAGCTCATCCTTGAAAAAATCCAGTTTGTTGTATAGCCCAGTTAGTTTAATGTCCTTATGTATTTTTGCAGCTGAGTTGTCTATGTCTGTCTGTGTATAGGAGAATGTATGTTTTAGTACAGAGCCAAAATAGCCACAGAGGAAGAAGAGTTTGCTTGTTTTTATTTCCTGGGATCATATTACTATCCTCAGAATTGTCGGCTAATGCTCAGCTGTGGAGTTGTTGTTACTAAGGAATAGACATAAGTAAGCTTTTAAGTGAGTTAAATTTACAGTGTGGGAGAAAGGTCTATTAATAGTGGGTTAACTGACTTTCAAACTTAAAGCTGAAAATTGTTTGCAAGGTTAAAGTAGTTGGATTGCTTAGGCAAAATTCAGGTATCCACATCATCTATTATGCTGTGTGCCTGAAATCTGTTCTGTTGTCGTTTCAGCTCTCTATAACATCATCACTTTTCCCTTCTTGTTTGCGGTTATGTTTGGAGACTTTGGGCATGGGCTACTAGTGGTCATATTTGCACTCCTGACAATACTGTATGAAAAACACCCTAGATTACAAAGATCACAAGATGAGGTAAAAGGAATTACAAATAATTTACTCCCCATCCAGAAAGATAACTTCAATTGAATAGTTACTATGTTTCTGAAAAGTGCTATTTATTGCGCATGTATTAGACAGGGGTTTTTTTTTTCTTTGTTTTGGGATTTTTTGTTTAAAGTTACCCTGTTGCTCAAGATTAATATTATAATCTTAACACACTGATTCACTCACTATTTTTGAAAGGGCAGAAATAACTAAGACAGAATGAGAGACTGACAAAAATGAGTTGATATTGATGGGCTTGTCTTTCTGTCCTTCTGCCAGGGCTCGTTAGTGATGTTTGTGTTTTACAGAATGTGGTTACAGTGAGTAATGTGAGGAGAAAATGACTTTTCTAATTTCATCTTCTGTTTTTGTTTCTGAAAATGAGTTGTAGTTTGAAATTTATTAAACTTTAAGTTAACCCATTTTTTAATGATATGGGGCTGGAATGCAGGAAACCCGTACATCTCTCATTAGAATTATGTTTAATTAAGAATCGCTGCAAATTACTAACTTCTTGAAAACTAGTCCCAGGAAGGAAATGTGGTTTAAAAGGACTATTCGTTAGTGTAACAATTCCAATGAGAAAAGTCTCTGTTTGTGTCATGGGAGCTTGTATGGGGACTTCAAATCTCTGCATTCAATTTAAACCACAAGCGTCTCTCAGAATATAATTCTTGCTGCTAGTTCTATTTCCTAATGCATGTAAATCTTTGCATATAAATCACCTGACATAAAGCTGTGAATGTGGGGGATGAACTGTACCCATGACTGCCATTTGTAAATCACATATTTACGTGCTTAAAGCAAAATGCTCTGTGTTACATCTTGGTTGGCCATAGGTTTCGTCATATTCCTTAATGACTATTCACAAGAATTTTTAGTTTTTAGAAGTCTTAGTATGGCCAAAAATGTGTTTCTCTTAGAAATCCGTAGATAATGATTGTTCACATAGCAGATGATGTTCTCTATTTTGTCTTTTTTCCAATACTTACAGATAATGAAAATGTTATTTGAAGGCCGATATGTCATTTTATTAATGGGTCTGTTTTCTGTATACACTGGATTGATCTATAATGACTGCTTTTCAAAGTCCTTAAATATATTTGGTTCTGGATGGAATGTTTCAGCAATGTTTGAGCAGAAGGTTTGGCGGTGAGTAGCATGCCTCTGTTTGCTATACCATTAAAACAAAAATGTACGTCCTGCAACAGTTTAAGCCTTTTGGTCACTCATTTTAACTGTCCTTTTATTGAGAGGAGTAAGTAAATGTAGTGAAATCTAGCAAAATCAGAGAATAGTTTGTGTTGGAAGGGACCTTTAAATGTCATCTAGTCCAACCCCCCTGCCATGGGGAGGGTCCCTCTGGATGGCATCCTGTCCCTCAGGTGTGTCAACTGCACTACTTGGCTTGGTGACATCTGCAAACTTGCTGAGGGTGCACTCAATCCCACTGTCCCTGTCACTGATGAAGCTACTGAACAGTACTGGTCCCAGTACAGACCCCTGAGGGACAGCACTTGTCACCAATCTCCATCTGGACATTGAATCGTTGACCAGTACCCTCTGGATGTGACCATCCCACCAATTCCTCATCCACTGAACAGTCCACCCATCAAGTCTTTATCTTTGCAGTTTAGAGAGAAGGATGTTGTGGGGGATCTTGTCAAAGGCCTTACAGAAGTCCAGGTAGACAACATCCCTTGTTCTTTCATGTAGTCATTCCATCACAAAAGGCCACTAGGTTGCTCAGGCAGTTGTTGTTAAATCTAATTGTATAGCTAGTAAGTGCTAGTGTGCTAAGGGCGAAGTGATATAACTACCCTTAAAATAAAAAAGGCAGTAATAATTACTTAAAAACAAAATAAGCAAATTGCTTATTATCTTAAATCCCCAGAGAACACAATTTCATGCAAAACCACTATTAGAATTTGATTGTATTTAACTCAGTCAATCTATCAAGTTAATCTTGTATTTATCAGTGCTGCTTTACTGGATTGACATGTCCTCAGACACCTGGAACGTCTCCTAGAATATTATCGTTTGGTACAGATGACAATCAGTCTTCTCCTGGAACAAATTCTGTTGCTGTACCCTAACGCTCTATGTTAACTGAGAGCTTTTAGTCATTAAAAACTGCAGCTGGCATAGTATCTTTTTATTGGTGGTAAGAGCTTGCACCTCATTATATGAAGTGGTATTTGTAGGCTTTATTCCGTCCCTAACCCTTCTTGGGTGTGTTTTACATCTTTTTTGTTGTCTCTCAAAGGTGTTCTTATGAATGGCTGGAGGTTTCAGTAGTATTGTAAAATCCTAACAGAAGGCACTAAGACTTGTGTTCTTTTTATTCATTAAAAGCACACTGCCTCCTGTGTTGCAGTTTGTGTTTATACTGATGGTTTTAATTTGCCTCCAATTACTGTTTTTTTTCCAGAAGAGGTTTCTGAATATGTATACAAGATTTTGAGAGGAGTAGAAAACACAGGGCTAATTTTGGAGAAATTTGTCCTAGGTCATGCATCTGGAATGAATAGCCAAGCAGCATTAGCATCTACTGTAAAAAAAGTTAACAAATAATGAAATAAATTATCTATCAATCATTAATCTGCACAGCTTTTCTTGATAATTAAAGAAAAAAAGTTGGTTATGTGAATTGTCAAACCTACTTCTTCACAAAGTGGGGTAACCTCATTGTTTAGAGGTGTCATGACCCTTTGGTATTTAAGTGTTCAGAGCTTGCATCCTGTTTTTGAGGCAAAATGAGAAGTGGCTTGAAATAGTAGAGTCAAAACCACTGACTTTAGTTAAAGCGTGAACAGGTTGTGAATACTGTGTTAATTAAAACTATATGAAGTCAGAGTGGAAACTCATCCAAATTTAGAAAGGGAAAAGAGATATTTATTATTCTTTGGGTATTTGTTAGTGACTTTTATATAAAAGCAAATTGTGAGCTTTTAAAATGAAACTTTCCATTCTAGGGGAATGAGGAATAAAATCCAGAAACTTTTCTTTCACAAACGGTGCAAATTAAGCCCCGATTATGAGTTTCTAGAGATTTTTTTTTTTTTCTGTTGTTTTTATTAGTCAGGCTCTTTGTGCTTAGAAATCCTTGCATTCTTTTAAAGTCTGGCAGTGGGTTAGCAATAGTCACAGAAAGGAAAGCAGGAGCAGTGTCCTGTAGAACTGAAAGTATATGTTGTCACTATGTTTAAACAATGTCAGATCTGACTGTGTTTTTCTTCCTCTGCAGTCTTGATGATTTGAAGTCAAATCAATTTTTAACACTGGATCCAAATGTTACTGGTGTATACAATGGAGCTTATCCCTTTGGAATTGATCCGGTTAGTTTTATTCTTTTAAATTACCCGTTTGTGATGATCAGTCATTTCTAAATTAGATTTTGGTATGTGTTGGTGTTGTGGTTTAACCCCAGCAGGCAAGTAGAACCACGCAGCTGCTCGCTCACACCCCCCCACCCCCCAGTTTGGATGGGGGAGAGAATCAGAAAAGTCAAAGTGGAAAAAAACCCTTGTGAGTTGAGATAAAGAGATATTTAATGGGTAGAGGAAAGCATGGCTCTGTCATGTGTAATGGTTACTTTGGAAGACAAACACCATCACTCCGGAAGTCTCCCATTTTCTTCTTCTCCCATCTTTACATCCTAACCATAGCACTACACCAGCTGCTAGTAAAAAACTTAACTCTACCCCAACTGAAACCATCAGAGTTAAGAAAATAAATCTTACTATAGAAAAAAACCCCACGTTTTTGCTTGCTTTCTCCATTCAAAAAGACCTTTAAAGAGCCAAAGAAAGATTTAACTGTTTTCACAAAACTCAAATTTCAGTTGTGATCCCCATTTAAGGTAGAATTCTGGTCTCCAATAGAGAAATGATGCTATTTTGTTCCTTCTGTTATGCTCTTCTTTAATGCTGGGTTTGTCTTCTCTTCTTCAGATATGGAACTTGGCAAGCAACCGTCTCAGTTTTTTAAATTCTTTCAAAATGAAAATGTCTGTGATTTTTGGCGTGACTCACATGACGTTTGGAGTTGTATTGGGGGTATTTAACCACTTGTAAGTACAAGAAGTTAAGATAATATACATATAGTTAAGATAATATAACATTATAGTTTATGTCAAGTCTTGAATTATAAGTTAATCTGGTAAGAGAATCCAAAACAATTTTTTAACTACAGAATAATGACTGTGAAAACTGTTCTTAAAAAAAGAACAGTTCTTAAAAAAAGACAGTAAGGGAGGATGGATCAGTGTTATGCCAAAAATTTTGCAGACATCGATTAATACAAGATTTTAGTTCACTTGTTGCTAAATAGAGATACGTGTCTCTTGTGGTCTTGGTTTCCACTGGCAAACGTGGTTAAAATTTCACTGAATATGAAGAAATCAGTTCTGGAATGTAATTTCAGTCTTGCTGTTTAGAAGTGCTGACTACTGTTCTGTTTCATTGAAATTATGTTTGGGCCATGTATTTATCTTGATCTTTCTGTGTAAAACTTATTTTTCATTTCCTCCCCCCCCCATTTTTATCTTGCAGGCATTTCAAGAAGAAGTATAATATTTATTTGGTTTTTCTTCCTGAACTTTTATTCATGATGTGCATCTTTGGCTACCTTGTGTTTCTGATCTTCTTTAAATGGCTAGCGTACTCTGCAGAGGACTCTACATCTGCTCCTAGTATTATGATCCAGTTTATTAACATGTTCCTCTTTTTTGGAGGTGATACGGAGGTCTTCTACACCGGACAGGTCAGTAGTGTTCTTACAAGCTCCTGAAGATCCTGTTGTTTCTTATGTCATGAAATGCTGATGGCTGAGTGTCCCTCTAGGAAGCGGAATGTATCAAACTAAGGGGAAGTTGAATACATGTTATGATTAAATAATAAATTTTTACTCTTTAACTGGTTGTAGGATTTTACGTAGTGACTTGTGAAAATACCTGTTTTTAGAACAAAATCTCCCAGGTTAAAATTAAGGCAAAAGAACGGAGTCTCATGTTTGTAATTTTGATGCTTGTGTATGTGCTGTAAATAATCTTACAAAACTGAGTATCAGTAATACCTTAATCTAGAACCCAGTCCTGAAGATGCTGGATGTCTGTAACCCAGTTTAAGGGCCTGATTAAGTAAAATGTATACGTTTAATTTGGAGTACTTGCCCGCTGAGATCAGTATTGCTTTTCTTATGCTTAAACAGGCCTTTAGAGAAAAATGGGAAAGCTTTTCCTGCTTTGGATTTTCTGATCTAATCTAATTTTCTTTCTTACCCTCCCTAACAGGTTGCTCTACAGAGGTTTTTACTTAGCATTGCTTTTCTTGCTGTTCCTGTAATGCTTTTTGGTAAACCACTTTATTTATATTGGCTGCACAGTGGAGGGCGAGGCATTAGGATGTACAGGGTGAGTATTGAAAGACACTTACACATTTCTTCAGTCCAGAAGAATTCAGCTGCTGTTGTATTGCATAGAGAGTAATGTCCTTACTAGGACTTTTTTTTTTTTCTTACTATTTCTACTCCACTTGGAAAGTTTTTGCCTGTAACATACAATAGTGCTTTGTTCCTCTAGTTTTCTTTTTGCCTTTGCCTGTGACTACTTTAAATAATTTTTTAAAATGACACCGTCAGTCCTCTTAACAAAGACACAATGCATTTCCGTTTTGCAGAGTGGCTACAAGCTAATTCGAAAAGAAAGTGAAGAAGAACTTTCTCTGCTGAGATCTCATGATGTGGAAGAAGGAACCAGTCATACAGACAGTGGGCACAGAGAGGGGGATGCAGAGGAGGTAATGGCTTTACTTAAGTTCCAGTTTGTATGTCCTTAAAAGCAAATTAGAAGTGGAAAATCAAGAAGATAAGCTGCGCATTGAGTTCCTGGAAGTTTTCAAGAAAATCGGTTGAGCCTTTACAATGATCTTGATGCCTGAATCCAATGTACTTATTTTTATTTGTTGCTATTTTATCATTATTTCTTGATATATTCGAATTGCTACAGTAAACCACGATCTCTCTGAAGTGGAGAACAGGAAGAATGCTTTATTTGCATCTAAGACTATAGTTTTTCTTAAATGGAAGAATGGGATAAAAAGCTTGGGATTTGTATGGTTTTATGGATTCTTAAAATTAAGGCAAGAGGACAACCGTCCAGCTTCCTGTTAATTAATCTTGGCATTTCATCCATACAAAAGTCTTTTTATGCCTGCAAATTACATCTTGTGATAAGGATTATTGCTAATGGGGGTTAGGAAACGTGAGCTGCGTTCCTAGTCCTCAGCTATTGCTGCCAAATCTTTAAAGCTCTTGTCTGATTACACTGGTTTCATGTGAATTGAAAGACAAAAGATTGCTTCAATTTCCCAATATGCAGACTATGTATAGTACTTACTTCACTTGCTCCTTATGGATAGAAAATGCAAGAATTTTTTGCTGAAATAAAACGTATCCTAGTTCCATGCAAAGTAAATGTTGAAACTTGCAGTAATATTAGTCTTGGAACTCTTTGTTAGCAACAACTATGGAGATCTAGAGTTTACAGTATGAACATAGTTAATCACTAGCATTACTAATAATTAATCTTGTGTTTAAAGATGGAAAAATTGACATTGTATATTTACGACATCAATAGAATGGGAATTAGAACCATGACTGGTTTTACTACTAAGAGTTTTCAAGTATTCCTTGTGGAAAAATAAATTGCATTCACTTCTGGCTATCAACAAAGTAACTGAGGAAACTAATGGGAAAACCATAGCATCTCTTGTTTATTTTTTTAATGTCTCTATAATAAGAATCTTAAGCATAACAGATTTTTTTTTTTTTACTTGATATGAAATCAATGTATTGCCCTTTTATGGAATTTTTCTTCTAACTATATTAAGGTTTGCAGATGAATGTTTTTGTTCTCTCCTAATGTATTTTTATATTTTAGCTTAACTTTGCAGATGTCTTTATGAATCAAGCAATTCATACCATTGAATACTGTTTAGGATGTATTTCTAATACGGCCTCCTATCTGAGACTCTGGGCATTAAGTCTTGCTCATGCACGTAAGTAGGGGGGTGTTGGTTATTTTTTTTCATCTGTCTTGATTTTTTTTTTTTTATGGTGGTTAGAGGGGGGCTGGCCTTTTGAAGTGATACTACTGTGAAATTATCTTGCTAATGGTGTAAAACGTTGCCATCAGTAGATCTTATTTTGAAGCTGAGATGTACCTTCAAGTGTTTTGGGAGAGGGAAGGGGGCAAGTAACTGGGGCAGGGGGTTGCCATGTTCAGCAGATCCTGTAGTATTGTTTAAACTGGAATACAGGTCAGTCAGAGCAGCTCACTGGGTGAATGTGTGCGGTATCGACAGTAACTATGAAAACTTTTCTTTAATAGAGTTATCAGAAGTTCTGTGGCAAATGGTGATGAGAGTGGGTCTTCGTGTGGATACAACATACGGTGTCTTGCTACTAGTCCCTGTTCTAGCCTTTTTTGCTGTGCTAACGGTTTTTATTCTTTTGGTCATGGAGGGGCTTTCTGCTTTTCTCCATGCTATACGACTTCACTGGTAAGTTCATTTTTTCTTTACACCACTTTAATGTATACTTGCTTGTTTAAGAGGAATTTTTGTGTCGGAATATTAGGTGCCTTATTAAAAAGTGTAAAATTCAATAGCCTACGCTACTTCAATAGATTTATTTAACCGTATTAAATAAATGGCTTTAATTATATTTTTATCATATTTAATGATTTATTTAATCATATTAAATAAATGTCTTGTCAGTTGAATATGATTGTGCGTATGGAATATTTTCAGTAAATTCAAGTATTATATTGGCTTATGATGCCTATTAACCTCTGCCACATTCAGAGTTTATTTTGGTGCAAACTATGACTACATTTGATTTATAGTATTACAGTTTTTCATACTGTAGTATATTAGTAATGTGGGTAAGTATTTTTAATTTAAGTCTGATTACATCACTGAATCACTTCAAAACTAATTTATATTAGTGAGCAAAACTTTTGCTAAAATGGGGCTGCTGGTTTTTAAGTATTTTAATCCTTTCTTGATAACATGAGTTGTGCACATTGAAGTAGATTCAGAGAATGTTTACTTTGAAACCTGATGAAATTTACAGTATAAGAAAAGGCAGACATATAGTATAAAAACAGGAGGCAGAGCTGTGTGCATTACACACAGGTATTCTCCTCGTGATACTGTATATTTGCAAAACAATCATCTGCAACTAACTCGAAAACAAATGAGAGTAAGACATGAGAAATGAGCCATTTAGAGCTCAATGTCGGTGTGTTTGGGTCTCTGAGAACCTGGATCTGTGACACGAAGGTTAAATATGTGCACAGAAAGTGAAAGTGACAGGATTACGGTTGGTTTTGTTCAGCCTCTTGCGTTGCACAGTTCTATCCTTTGACAGCCAGTCACTTTGGATTAATTTACAGATTCTGTTTTGGGTTTTTTTGTCTCGTTTCAGGGTGGAATTTCAGAATAAATTCTACTCTGGTGGAGGATACAAGTTTACGCCTTTCTCTTTTAAGCACATTTCTTTACATTTTAATAAAGATGATACGGCGTAGTTTGGTTGCTGTCAGCGGAAATATTTGGAATTGTCTGCAAATAATCATGTGATTGGATCTCACCTATGAATGGTTTCTTGTAGGACAAAGTGTTCTTCACTGATTGCCTTATAATGCAGCCAAATAATTCTGTAATATATACCTCCCATAGAAATACATAGCAGATCTGGAGCATCTTGTAAAGTATATAGATATAAAATGTACATTTTTCTTGATAAACTAATGTTGTAAATTAATTTTATTCTTAAAAAAAAAAAAAGTTGTTACTGCTTGTCCTAAAACCAGTGTAGGTGTTTTTTTTTGTTGAGGCTGTTTATTTTCTTGAACGAGTACTTTTAAGTTATCTGAAAGGTATCATATTAAATATTCATTACTAATCACATAGTTAAGCTATCATCTCATGCACTTTGGGAACAATCCAGCAATTCAACAAGAAGCAATTTATGTTTTCAGTATCTCTTCCAGAAAGATTATGAAATGTAAATTTTTACATAGCAATGCAACGTGCTCTTTTTTTTGGCCATATTTAAAATTGCACCGAAAGTGTTAACTGATTTTTCTGAGTTCTGCTCAGTTATTTCTTTAACCTTTTAGAAGCCACAGTGGTATTTAATGCTATGGAAGAAGGCGGGATTAGAAGTGGAAAGGGGAAATTTTAACCCTCTTATTTCCCTGGGGTTAGGTGTTTTCTGATCCCTTCTGGAACACTGGTGCGTGCAGCCCCTCATGGGCCTTGACCATAGTTGGTGAAAGCCTCGGAAAAAGCATAGTCCTGTCTGGGTGAGGACACAAATAAAACAACTAAACTGCCTGCTGGAAGTTTTTATCCTGGGTTCCATTTTTACAGTGTGGTCTCAGGCAGTTTCTGCACCTATGAGTAATTTTTGCACGAGGAATGAAGGATTGGCCTCCATCTGTGTTTAAGTTTGGCTGTAGGGACACACAGTGTTACTTACCTGATGTTGAACCAAAGTTTATACCGAATAGGCAAAAAGGGGGTCGTTTTGTATTATTTTTTGTATCGGTGTGAAAATGGGGATATCACCACAATGTTTTAACACCTGTGCCATAAGAACTGCCCAAGTTAAATTTTGCTCTCGTTTAATACAACTGACGAATAAAACCTCCTTTGTGCAGTTCGGAGCAGGCCCTTATGTTTGTACTTTCCCTTTGCTTCCCCCTGGCAGCGCTGAAGGGGGCGGGCGGGCTTGCACCCCCTCCCGGCCGGGCCGCCCTCCCCGCATGCCCCCTCGCTGCGGGGCCCAGCCTGTGGTAACGGAGCGTCCCTGAGGGGGGGAGGGCGGGAAGCGGGAGGCGGGCGTTGGGCGCGAGGCGGTCTCCTCAGGAGGGCGTTGGGCGGGCGGCGGCCATCGCTCCGCCCCGGGCCGTTGCCGTGGCCACCGGGAGGCGTCTGTCGGGCCCCGGGGGTCGCCGCCATGATCATGGACGATGTGCGGGTGCAGTGGCTGCGGGAGCGAGCGCTCGCCGCCCTGGGGCTGACCGATCCGGCGCCTTTCGAGGAGCTGCTGAACCGCGGCGACGGCGAGGAGGGACGGGCTATACTGCGCTTTTTTGACCGTGACACCGAGGAGGGGGACGATGAGGGGGAGGCGGGCGCGACGCTGCTGCTCCTGCGGGCGGAGTGGCGCCGCCAGGACGGCGAGGAGGCAGCGGGTGAGGCCCCGGCCTGCACAACGCTCCCCTGCGCACTGCCTGACGGCAAGCCCCTTCACTCCGTCCTTCCCTCTCTAACTCCCTCTTTCTTCCTTCCTTAAGCCCCAGTTTGTCCCACCTCCATTACCTTACCTTTTTCCCTGCCTTTCCATCCCTAGGGCAGTGTCCAATCCTCCTGAACCCCTTTTATCCCACCCATTTCTACGCCCTTTCTTCTCTCTAGTTGTGCCTCAGTGGGATTTGTGCCATCCCCACTGCAGAGTGGTTCTTTCATGCTTTCCTGCCATTTTGTGTGTGTGCAGGCACAGGTGACACAGAAGAGTTTGCAGAGGAGCAGCAAGAGGAAGGCCCAGATGACCGCTTTCCTGAGCAGTTGACTGAAACAGCCTCCTCTGTGGCATTGGAAGGAAGTAGGTGGTTTGAGTGGCCAAAGTGTAGTTGTTGGAGGCTGTACTGCTGTGGGGGCTAAACGTGACTAGCTGACGTGGCTCTTGTGAGCCAATCTAGCTGTATCATCAACAGCTTCTTTCCCATGAAAGTAGATCTGATTTTGTGGATGGTGTTCTGCAGTGTGGCTAATTAACATTTTTTCAGGAGCTTCTGCTGCAGTATGTTTGTTTGAAAGAAACTTATTCAGAGGTAGACTGACTGGGATGAACAAAATCAACCCACAAGCACACTGGATGCACTGGATGGAAACATCCAGTCTTTGTCTGAGACATCTTTTACTGGCCTTGTAATTTCAGATTGTTAGAGATTAAATTTATTAAAATAAACAAAATGAGTTTGTTCCCTTTAGTAGGAATTAATTCATTCACCTTATCGTAAGGGTTGCGAGCTCTTTGCTTTCTTCTGATGTAGTTTATTGAGAATAAAAGTGGTCCTATAAAGAGTTAAGATAGGTCTAGTACTTTAACTGCAGGCAGAGAAGCTTTTCACAAAAAAATTGGAAAAAATGAAGGAAAAGTGATAGAAAGGGTGTCAGAAGGGAGCAATGATTTTCTATAGCTCAGAGATTCAATTCTCTTCTCTGCTGTCAGTATATATATGTAACTCCCACATGCTTCTGAAACAGTTACTTGCAGAAGCAAAGAGTCATGGCCTGGTATTTTATATCTGTAAAAAAATTTTATTCATACTGTGCAAGAAAAGCTAGGACCATGAAAGTTAAGTGCTGAAGCCTGGTGTGGGTGTAAGTAGACTAAAGGAATGATACAATTCAACTTCCCACTCTGCACTTCTGAATGGAGGCAGCTGCAGTGCTGCAGGTTAATGCTCAAAAGCAGTAAGACAGAAAATTATTTATTGCTTGATAATAATATCAGCACACAAAGGATCCAGTTGGGGATGCAGCTATACCTTTTTGCACTACTTTTAAGTGTCTAGAATACTGTGCTGAAAGGGGAAGAAGACATGGTGCACCTTCTGAAAGACAGTATAAAATAAAGTTTGAAATTCTTGACTGACACTGGAATTCATGCAGTTGTTCCTGTGTTACAGTGTTTTCGCCATCATCTCTTGGGCATGACATAAACATTTTCCACATCGTTGATCTGGCACGATGAAACCCTTATTGTTTTCATTTCCTTTTACAAAGTGGTTTCACCTTGAAATGTGTGGAAGAAAATGCTCGGTCATTTAGTTTGAGAAGAAAATTGGAAGGATCCATCTTTTATGCATGGAATATCTGTTTTTTAATTGAATTCTCTTGTGTCATTCTTTCTTAGGTACAACTCAAAAAAGCAAGGCATCCCCTCTACAACCTACAGACAATGAAAGTGTGTCAGGTCACGTATCAGCTCTCTCTAGTCAGTCTGAATTGGGTAAACTGGAGCAAAGATTTACAACTGACAATATGGAACACACACTGCAGGTAAGTGTTGTATTTCACTGTGTTCTGTCCTGGATATGAAGATGCTGGCTTTCTGATGCAAATGTTTCAGTAAAACTGGTAGGCAAATTAAGGAGGTACAGTGCAGAGCAAGTACTCAGAGCAGAACAGAACATTTTATGAGAACAGGAATTTCCATTCAAAAGTAATGCCTGTGGTGTCTGCCACAGCC
This sequence comes from Limnodromus scolopaceus, assembly GCA_028565335.1. Classification (NCBI taxonomy): domain Eukaryota; kingdom Metazoa; phylum Chordata; class Aves; order Charadriiformes; family Scolopacidae; genus Limnodromus; species Limnodromus scolopaceus. The sequence goes on along the minus strand of JAOXNO010000006.1, from coordinate 13,232,480 downwards.
TCTGACATTGACTGACAAGACACTGCAAAGGTAATTTTCTTGGCAAAACATTGTCTTTTGGTGAGAAAATGCAGCAGAGAGTTACTCAGGCACCACCTTAACTATTCCCAGAGTCGCTTGCAAAAGAAAAGTTGCAGTTAAAATAGTCACTGGATAAAGACACAATGGGAGAAGCATGTAAGGAACAGTGAGGAGAGGCTTCTGTACCTTAAGTCTTCTACCTAATTGGATGGTCAGGATGGAACCTGGGGTTTCTAACTAGAGTCAGTTTATGACTGAGATGCAGGTGGAAGGGGAGTACGTGCTTGCACAGTTTCAGAAAGGCACGGGGCTGGGGAGGGAGGCAGGCATTTAAGTGCTTTCTGGTTTCTTCTGTTTCAAGCTCTAATGCTCTTAGTCCTGTTGGTCTGGAAATCAACACTTGTTTCCAAAGCTGATGACTGTTACTGTTAGCTGAGTGATTTTTTTAACATTTCATTTATGTTAGGAGTTTACTTGGGCAGAAATGTGAAGATAGTGGAGCTAAACTAATGATTCTGTCCTATTGCTGACAGCATGCAAACATTTTCTTGCTCTTAAGAAACGTGGCAGCAAACAGTAATAGTCATACTTCCTTTTTATTTTCCGTTTCAGCTACAAGAACAGAAAGTTGACAAAGTGTGTTTCTATGTGGCTCTTGATGAAATTCCCAGAGAGTTTGTATCAAATGTTACTGTATATTTTCTGAGAGATGCCAAAGGTATGTGTCCTGAATAACTGCAGGCTCAGTGTTTTCAGTGTCGCATTGATCTTTACTTCACATTGAGAAAAGGTGATTGTGACTGGGATTCGGAATAGTGCACATCCAGCTTAATTAACTGGGTACAAATACTCTCACAGTAGAACCAGAAATCAGGAATGATCTTCATATTAATTTTATGGGAGGCTACATATCTCCCACACTTTACCAGCGAGGATGAAGCTGCATTCAGAGAAACTAAGAAGATTTAGTTACTACAACTGCTAGAACTGTGTACAGTATTTGAGGATGAGGAGCTGTATGTGAGAGTTAGACCATAAGGTGGTGATAAGCGCAACTGGGTTATCAAACTTCCTGACCTGATTCAAATTCTGATTCACAACAGCGGTATGCTTTATTCTGATATTTATTCCAGTGTCTGTAGTGGCTCTGGTTCAGGTTGCAGTCAGACCTCAGTATCTAGTTCTATCCTCCTAGGAAACAGCTTCTATGCTAAAGCAAACAGGTATTTCCACACATAAGTCCAGGAACAATCAACAGTATGTTAACTCTAATTTAGTGCCAGAGACTGGCCCCAGCGTAAACATTTATGTGGGCTCACCAAGCAGCATCATGTGTTTTTTGAAGCTACAGAGTATTTTGTATGTGCCTGTTAGTTTGAGTTTTTGTTGAAATGGGACAATTGAGAAAAAAAAATTATGATAGTGTATTTGGTCATTTTATGGCAGTCTGTGCAAAATTTTCCTGGTCTGTCTGTAGAATAGGAATTCAAATCAAGGCCTCTGTTTTGTTTGAACAGAAAACCATTTCCTAACAAAATGGCTGAATTGTAAAGACTTAGAGTCAGATGATGACACTTAGAGGTGTTTTATTGGAGTTTTAGCTTATTATGGAAAGGACTTTGTGCTTTATGCTTTCTGTATTACATCATCGGATATATGCTGATTGTTTGTATACTGTTTAGAAAGAGTTGCTGAACCTAGTGACCTGAGTGAAGCTAATGAGGTTCTTCCTGAAGTGATAAAGTTTGGTGTGCTGACTGATGATTCTCTTTTGATGCTTAAGAATGTCATCTCACAGGTAAATGTGTAACAGCTTTTATATATGGAGTCTTGAGTGTTTCTGTGAGTGATTTGCCTATTTAGTATTCTGCTGACAATATGATCCATGCATAAGAAATACTAATATTTGATGAGTGACCTTCCTATGCCAAAATGAAGTTTTTGTTAATCCTTATTTGAGATTTTGATTCCCAAATTTTTGTGAAGATGTGGAGATGGGCATTATTTCATTGTCTGGCCCTATATGAGAAACATTTGAGAGTGTGACACTAGATACCTCTATTTTTGTGCTGATTTACTTTTGTAAAAGCATGCTGGAGCTATTCCCCTGCAGAACTTGAGGTAGAGAGAATGATGGTAAAGAGGTGAAATGGAAGGACATGCACTTAAATTCAATTTTAGAACAACTATCCATTGCTTAAGTGAATCGCTAGTAAGCTGACTTTTATTGTTTTCTTTTTTAATATGACCCATCTAATCTGTGGTACCTGTTTGAATTACAGGCATTTTCACCAGCTGTCTCCTTTAGTCAGCTGCAGATTGGGGAAACTAGTGAAAACACAGATTCTGAAAAAGGAAATTTACCCAAGACAGAAAAGAAAGAACAGCTTGTGGAAAATGGTAATATTCAGATGAGGAATGAGATTCAAATGAACAGGCAAAAATTCTTAAGTGTTACTCAGCAGACTAGACTGAAGGCGAGCGTTTTACCTACGTCAGCACTGTGGTTTTTAGAGTACGTGACAGTAGAAAGAGGTTCACCTAGGAACGGCTTTATATAGAATCATAAATACATACAGTTTCTGGGTAGGCTCCAAACCTGATGAAAGTTTCTCTTTGCTGATAACAGTAGTATTTTTACTGCCCTGAAGCATAGCAGGCAGTGTGGAGAAATGGATGAAATCAGCCATAGTCTTTCAAACAGTCTGGAGAGAGAACTGGAGAGAGGGTAAACATTCTAGGAATGTATCTTTCTTTGCACTGTGTGAACTGTGAAGCGACTGGATGTTTTTTGCCATATTCTCAAATAGGCAGAGCAGGCGGTATGTTACCTATTCTCCAGCAGCTAACAAGATAGAAGGCATAAATCATTTCAGTGATTGTACTTTACTAATGCTGATGGAACAAGACAATTCTATGTGCCTTTTCTTCCAATAGGAAATATTAAACTGGAGATGCCAACTGTAAATTTAGATAGAGAAGTGACTGCTCTTGCCACAGATCCAGAAGTGGTTGAAGCTCTGGAAAGTTATGCAATGACCTTGCAGAAATTAATATCCATAGCTCTAGAGGAACAAATGAAAAAGGTTCCAGAGGTAATGTTGCCTATAACACCAAGCTGCTTTTATTCCGAGAGACATTACTTCATTTCCCCACAAGAATCGCTTTGAATGGTTTCTGCTCATTTTTAATCCATCTTCATGTTTGATTGTTGGAAAGCCATTTACTAATTGATGTAAAGTAGAACAAAAGTAGCGAGTAACTGTGTGACTCTGGGAAATAGAATATAAATAGAATATAAAGTAACTCACTGCAGATCCTACCCGCATGGGATAACTGTGGAAAACTAAGGCACTTTTGTTATCTGCACCCTTCTAAAGATAGCCATGAAATATTAAAAGCTGCAGTGATTTTTTTTTAACAGGCCTCACTATATTTTTGCTTGAAAAAAGTCCTCTCTCAATCAAAAAAAAAATCCAGTTGTAAGGTTCTGATTCTGCAAACACTTACACATATGAGTAATACCATTAAACATACTAGGGGATTTCATGTCTACAAAGTTGTTTGTGCTTAAGCTTTTGCAAGCCTGGACTCTCCAGCTTCAACTCAGGGATATACTCTATAGGAGCAGTTCTCTTCAGTGTGTGTAAAATTTTTGATTTCAAGGGGCTTCTGTCTTTTTTGCATGGTTGAATCATGTCAGGTTTTTTTCAGCATACAGCATATTGAAAAGAAGGAACAAATATAGTGCTGGTTATACGTTTTCACTCTTGTGTAATGGCAGTTTAGAATTTTTATTTTATTCCACGTTACTTGTAGGGTAATGGTCCACTTGCAGAAATTGACCTCTGGCGTGAAAGAAACGAAAATTTAAGTGCTCTTACTGAACAGACAAAGCTTCCAGAAGTGCAGAAAGTCTTGGAAATATTACAGGAAGCTGAATCTCAGCATACTGGAGATTTGCAGAGAATCTTAAGTCACCTAAGAAAACATCACGTGGAAGCTCTGGATAATGTTAAGTTTCTTTCGACTCTTGAACGCCATTTGAAGGTATGTATCCTTAAGAAAAGTTTATGAAGTTTTAACTGTAGGTACCTGAGTTTGGTTTCTCTGTTAACATAATCTTTTCTTGTTTATTTTTTACTTTTTATCAACAATAAAGATACACTCTAGCTTTTTTATATTTAATGGAAAAAAAACGCTTGGTTATTTTGCTTGAATAACAGTTGTTCTAGTAATTGAAAGCAGAAGCCGAGAGCTGTGAACAATTTGGTTTGTAAATCACAGGCTTGGGAAAATTTGTTAGCATAGCTGAATTGGGGAAAATAAAGATTTCTCTACTCCATTTTTGAGGTAGCTTCTATCACTGATTACAGCTGATGTCTCAGTTTTTAAGTTTTATTGAAGACCTTTCAAACATCCAAATAAAGAGTTAAGCCAAACCCTGTCATGGGACATCTTTTACAGAAAAGAGAATATTAATGAGACAGGACCTAAAAAACATTGGGAGAATTGATGCAGATTTGCATACCCTTAACCAAGTGTGGTACTTAGGCACCAGGATGTTTCCTTTGCTGGGTTATTTATTTAATAATGTCACAGACTTTCTTAACTTTGAGTATCTATAGAAAAAAATACTGGTTTATGGAATATGTATCTGTGTATTTTCATGACATCTTATTCACGATATTTATAATACATTTAATAGACTTTAACATATGGCACTGGATTTAATGTTGTTTTGGATACAATTCCTACGCTGATGAATACCTTGAAAATGGTATGGATTGTCTCACGGCATTACAACAAGGATGAACGGATGGTACCACTCATGGAACGAATTGCATGGGAAATTTCAGAAAGAGTGTACAAAGCTGTGGATTTACACACACTGTTTAAGTAAGTACTGGATTCCTGTTTATCTAGGCTGTATTTATTAAAAGTTTCATTTGTCTTACAGGAAGCATAACACTTCCTGTGAGAAGATAACACTTTCATCCAATAGGTTTCAGTGTTTTTTACTATCTGAAGTTGTATTAGAAGGTCAATTGAAAGTCAATTTATTTTGTAATTTTCATGAATTACTGAATCAGCCCTGAAGAAATACGTGCTTGTGCTCTTTTACCTTGAAAGGACATAAATTAATAAAGCCAATAGAATTACAGTGATAAAACATGGCATAAATATCATCAAAATCAGTACTGAAGTAATATCTCCTTTTGAAGTCAGTCTTTGAAAATAAAGACCTCACAGTTACAAGTTTTGCCTAGATCTTTTATAATTAGAAGCTGCTAAACCAGGGTATGTTAAACCAGTGGAGATACGATTTTCTATCTATAGTCTTTTTATTTATAGTATCTTAACTGTTTTGATTTGATTAATAGGGAAGATAGAGCTGCTGCAAAAAAGAAACTAGTGGATGCTAAAAGCACTCTTGAACAATGGAGGAAATGTTATTTTGCTGTTCGTGCCGAAATTGAAGCATCAGGAAGAGAGGAACACTGGGAATTTGACCGAAAACGTTTATTTGAAAAAACAGATTATATGACTTCAATCTGTCAAGATCTATGTGATATGTTGCAGGTAGTAATATAGACAATAAATAAAGAGATTGTGTCATCAGTGTCTTGTTCTGTAGAAGAGATTATTTGGTGTTGTAGTTGTTGAAATGTTAACAGCCTTTAGTTTTGTGTGTGGTTTTGTATTTAAGACCTGAGCAGTGCCTTTGATTCCAACAAAGCTGAACTTAACGTTTGAGATGAAATAACTCTTCTCAAGGTACTGGTTGAGGAAAGATATTACTCTGTACATTGCTGTTATGAACATACAGGCTTGTAACAACTGTTTCACAGGCTTTTTTTTTTTTTCCATAAAACTACTTAAAACTACTTAGTATATGAAATGTAAATCACAGCACGAATTGATCATTCTCTGAGTTGTTTTTATTTTTTTAAAAGAAATATCAGAAAGATATGTCAGGGAAAAACCAGTTTTCTGATATGTTCTTCTGAATTAACAGGTCATTGAGGAGTTTTACAATATAATTGGTCCAGAACTGAAAGCTGTCACTGGGGATCCAGAGCGTGTTGATGATATAATGAGAGCAGTAAATGGACTAACTAGTCCTATGGAAGAACTGACTTTTGACCCTTTTAGCATTGAAAATGCACACGACTGGAAATTAATTGTGGAAGAATTTAAAGAAGAAGTTTCAGTAAGTACCACATACTGTGATTCCCCCATTACTTCTTACATACAAATTCCTTCTAGAATATCAACATTTTCATTTAAAGAAAATGTAAGTTTGCTAAAGAAAAGAATATATGAATAAATATGTAAATGAAAATGTGAGGAATTTGACCATTTTTAAAATCAGTATTCTGTTTCCAAGTTGTTTTTGTTTATAGTTTCACTTTATCTTGAAAATGGTGAAGCACACTTTTTGTTCATTGGAAGAATCGCTACAGTGTGAACAGAGGCTACATATGAGCTCCCTGTCCTCATGTGCTGACATGTCTCAATCGTGTCCTACGAAGAAGTAAAACTTCCTTTTCTGGATTCATTCAGTCCTTCCCCCCTCAGCTAAGAATACCCACAAAGTACAAATTGTTACGACGTTTTTCGCGGTTTATATACCTGCCCAGCAGACACATTAGTTGACATTAATTTCCTGCAGCTTACCGAAAAGCCATCAGTTTGTTAGTAATTTATAAGACAAAAAATAGTAAAAATATGCTTGACCACTATTATAAAAAAGTATTTTCATTTAACCTTCTTTTCTTGGTTTTGCAAGATGAATCTCTAAGTGATAGGATTCCTTCACCTTCTTCCGTTGTTTAGGTTATTGAAGAAGACACCAAAAACTTTATTGATGAATCTTTTAAGACCCTTCGATCAGCAGAAGCTGCCTTTGACATGCTGTTAAACTTCAAAAACATCCGCTCTCGAGAAAGTATTAATAAGCAGTTGATGATGAAGTTCAATGATATTTTGGACCAATACTGTAAAGAGGTATTTAATTTAAGGGTTTCTTATGTAGTACATGAAGCTCTTTACCTAGTGAAATTCATAAATCCGTGTATATGTCTAAGTAGTGTTCCTTTACTACCTGAAAGACTGACAAGTTCTACAAAATAAACATAATAATTACTCTCAGGTTTTTTGGAGCCTATTGGAGAAATAGTATGGTTAATTTGCGAAAATGGATTTGCATAGCTATGTATATGTGGCACTGTATGGGGACTGAAAGATGTTTGCATGTACTCTGAATGTAACAAGGCTTATGGCTATTCCTTTACCTTGTGAACAGCAGTTCAACAGTAGTCCTTCCTGAGAAAATACATCTTTCACACCGTACAGCTTCTTTGTGGTGGACAACAAGTTCATGGTATTACCAAAAGGTGTCGGAGATCAGCTGTGAAGGCAGAACTAATTTCTGACACGTTGAAGTCTGTATGTCGGAAAGCTTTTCATGTCATAGCATTTTTCTTGAACATTGAGTCTAACAGTAAAGTGTGATCTTACAGAAAATACTGCCACAATAGCAATTCCACGGGATATAGAAAGGAAGACATTCCCTGTAATGCAATTAATACAAACAGGAGATGATGGGGGGAAAAAAAAAAAAAAAAGAATTGTTTTTATCCTACTGCTGGAATTAGTTTCAGAGCTTGTGCTTTGTAGCATGTTAGATACTGACCATGGGCAAGCAAGGGGAGAAATGATTCTTTGCAATATTGCGTTCTCTTCTAGGTCGAAAATGTTAAGCAAATGTTTGTGCAGAACCTCAAGGATCCACCTTTGTACAAGAATCAACCTCCAGTGGCTGGAGCAATATACTGGTCCCGATCCCTTTTCTATCGGATCAAACACACTATTATTCGATTTCAAGAAGTAGAGGGCTTGCTTGCCAGTGAACGTGGAAAGGAAGTATGTTAGTTTTTTGATATTTAATGAAGGAAAAAATACTTTCTTCGTACCCTTCTTCTAAAGATGTAGAAGTGCTCTTATGTGAGGTGAAATTCCAAGAATGTCTTTGCACACAGTGAGCCGTGTCAGGCATGAAAAGCTAATTGGGACCTTCCCACCATTTTCCAGAGAGACAGTGATGGAATCAATGACAGAATTCAAGAGCCTAAAATCTCCATCAGCTGTATTAATTACAAGACATTACTTGCCCTCTCATCTAATAAAAATTAGAAACCATATTAAGACAGCATATTAAGGCAGATTAGATTAACATTTTTCATGGTCTTTAAAATTAGTTATACAGAATTTTCCTTTCTAGGTAAAACAAATTTATCTTCAAGTGGCCAAGAGGATGAAAGAGTATGAAGATCATAAATACAGTCGCTGGAGAAATGAGACAGAACACATACTCCCACTGTTATTGAAAAATACTCTGCTGACTGTTGTCACTGATGGGGCTGCAATCCATGTTAATCCAGAGACTGCTGAACAGGTGAGATATAGGAAGGTAGTATATCACACCTCTATAGGGAAAAAATGAAACCTATCTGATGGTCAGTGACATTTTTCTAAGAACAGTATTTTAAACACAGGTTTTGAAAGGAAAATTTTTAAAAGTTTGGAGCTCAGAATTGTTTGTTGTCCTTTATAAGACATAGTTGCTGAACGACCTGGCAAATGGGTGAATGTTCTTTCTCTCGGTTTTCTTCTGTGCTGCAATTCCTTTTAGTTTTGGGGTTTTGGTGCAACATCTTTGGGACACTACAACAAAACTTGGAATAGAAGTGAGGTAGAGATAGGTTCCCAGCAGACATCATGCAGAATCCTTTTCTAACAAAACTTTTGTCTGTGAAGTTCCATTGGGATAAGGTTGTGGCCTTATGTAAACAGCGGTGGTTTGGTTTGTTTCTTGTAGTCAGCTTTCAGGGAAGAGATAGTTGTGTATAATTCTGAAACTAGAATGCTGAGGTTGCTATTGAATTTTAAAGGTGTTTCCACAAGCTCTGAATGTCAGACATTCTGACTTTTAGCTACTTGCCTTATCAAACATCTCCAAAAGCTAACCTTTTTGTTACATTGTAAGCTTGGTGTTCCTCTCCTTTCTACTGCTCTTTCTTGTGTTGTAGTGCTCTGTAACAGAGGAGTCTATCACCCCAAAGAAAAGTGTCCGCTTAGTAGTGAATTTTTCTCCCATACTCCGAGAGATTATCATCGAAACAAAGTACCTGGAACAACTAGGGTTTCCAGTCCCAGAAATAGCAAGATACGTGGCATTACAGGAAGACAAATATCTTAGGTAAGATATTGATACTGTAACAGAGTATCTGTTCACATACAAATTTACAGCAGTGTTTCAAGTGATTTTACTCCAGAATGGGCCCTGAGCCATTAAATTTTGGGAATGTGAGAGCTCTTAGTGACTTTTTTTAAGGGTAAAATTGCTCACAGCCATATTGCACTAATAAGCTTTTCTCTGGTGCTGTCTGCATCCTTCATCCCATAGGACAATGTCATACAAATTAACATCTTATCAAATCTGAGAAAAAACAAGGGAAGTAATTTATTTTGCAATTAATTGTTAGCGCCATTTAGATTTCAGCTAACATTTAAACTCGCAGCCGCTTTCTTCTCGTGCAGCTTTGGGTAAGTCACTTTTGCCAAAGTTATGACAGGTATTTAGTGCACAGGTATGCTGATGAGAGCCCTAACTGGATTTTAAACTTCACCTGTTGATTTCACTTACGTGATTCAAACTGTGGCTGTCTTCAAAACTTTTTCTGAGTTGGGACAGGAGAGTTTCTTTAGCTACTACTGGAGCCATATGAATTTTTTCTTTTGTTTTCAATAGGAAATTAATTGCATTTATAATTAATACATATTCAGTGGTTATTTCTGCAAATTTTGCTATGCATGGAAGTCTGAATGGGATGGTGGAAGTGATGTGCTCTTTGATCTGAGTTCAGAGCTGTATTTCCAGAAAATCATGATTTTATGTTTTGTTATTGTTGTGTTTCTTACGCTCCTTAGGTATGCAAATGGATTGAAAAACATGCTGGATCGCTATCACAAATTAATGGAAACAATGAATGAAGCAGAAACCAAACTTCTTGATGACCGTATTCAAGAACTCTGCAGAGTATTCAAATTAGGGCACAAAAGACTCACATGGAGCTCTTTAGGTAATGGAGGTACTATTTTAAAATGGACTCGGATACTGACTTGCAGTTAAAAAATCTCTTCAGTTCTGCAATCTGTTTTTTATGTCATATGACAGCAATGTATCCCTAAATGGTACATCCTATTGCCGCAGTCAGAGTTAGAATAGTAGTTTAGACAGACTCTGATCCAGGAGGGTATTTCTTATGTTTTTATTATATTTAAACACTAAGCGGAAATGGATAGAGACTCTTAGATAACAGCTGTAAGGGAGCTAGATGAAGGATTAGGTGAGAAATCATCTAACCTATGTTTTTATAGAGCATCAGTTCATTCTCAGAGATAAAACGCATCTGGTTGTGATGATTTTGATGCATTCTTGAAATAAAAGCACCCAAATGGTTGTGATTTATTTCAAGGTATTGGTGACTTTATTGCCCGATGTACAAGAGCCATCAGGAAGTTTGAATCACTTGTCCATCAGATTCATAATAACTCTGAAGACATAAAGAACACACTTCTGTTTATAGAATCAACGAATCTCTTTAAGTTTCCGCTTTCAAAAACTGGTGATGAACTTCCTAGTAAGTCTTTATATTTTCATTTCCAAGCTCTGTGATGTTTTATTTTGCTCTGTCTGCTACTTTGCATTTTGAGTTGCTATGATCAGCCCTTTTAATTGTTACCAAAACTAGTTACGGTAGTATTTCATGGTGTAGCAGAGGAAGCGCAAGCAGAGATTCAATACCCTGAAGCTGAGAGCGTCAACGAGACAAATGGGTAATTTAACTTGTGTCTACCTTGCTTCTGATCACTTTCCCTCTAGCTTTCCCTTGATCCTTCTTGCATGCAGTAGTGTAGCCTTAGAGCTGCAATCTGCATGGAGTGTCGGCTCCTTCTGGGCCATCTGAACTGAACTGGTTTCCTCAGATGGAAATTACAGTGAGGCGACTGTCTCCCTGTCACTTGACTGGGTGGGTGATGGATCAAATTTCTTTCAACTCTGTGTAAGTCTCAAAAAGGTTACTTTCACATCTAATGGTTGCTATTAAATAATTGAATCCATATAAAATCAGAGGGCTGAAATATTAATAAATTAAGCATTAACAAGTGATGATATTTTTATCAGTATACAAGATCAATTTCATGCTCACAAATAAAGCCCAGCTAATTATTCCAGTATGCAAGTCTGTTAGGTCTTTTGCAGTGAACAGTGTTATTTTTTTTATCTTTTGCAGAAGTGAAAGATTTTTTTGAGTATGTGAAGTGTGAAAGAGCAAAAGATGTGACACACATGGTTAGAAAGTATTCTGCAATTCCACAATTGCTAATGAAAGTGGAAAGACGAGTTACCAACACGAATAATGGCAAATCTCCAAAATTAGCTTCCTATTATGCTTACTGGGAAAATAGGATTTATCAGGTGTTGACACAGTTAATTCTGAAGTAAGTCAATTGTTTGCTTTAATGGATTTTCAGTCTTCCTTCTTTGTGTTTTTCTGGATCTGATGATCAGTATGTATACTGATACTCTGTTTGAACCCCTCAGTGATTTGCAGTTTGAGACACATTTGTATTTGTACTGTTTTTTTTTTTTCCTGTGAAGAATAACAACATACAGGAGAAACCCGAATTCTGAGAAAATGGATATTGGGATGTTCTTGGCAGAAGACAGAAATAAGATATGTTTTCTGCAGCGTGTGTAGTTGCATATCCCTGGTTTATTTTTTAAATCAAGGTTTTGCTTTACTAAAGAATACAATTTTGAGAACTTGCTGTCTGGGTGCCAGGTGTATCTCTGTAATGCAGGGGACACCAGTACAAGAACCAAGGTTTGTTGGATTTTAGTTTTACCTCTTCTGCATCAGCTGGGGCCAAGGAGGTTCCTGTAGCAAGATATTATAAAGGCTTATATTATAAACAATCTGTTATTACAATAGAGCATTACAGGGTTATAAAAGCTTCCCAGCCATCTCTTCTTCTCATGACTCATGTCTTTGTAATCTTCTCCATGCTCAGCTGACTTCTGAAGCTTCATTTGCTTTCTTGGCTGGACTCTTGCAATAGAGTTGACCACAGTCTCAGGGTCCTTTTGCACCAAGGTATCCCCATTCATTCCTTCCAGTAGCTTCTTTTAGCTAATCAAGCTTTTGCGTTAGATCAGTATTAGTGAGACAATTTTGCTCCTATACGCATCAATGTTTCCAGATTAAATTGGTGTCTGATTTCAGACAGATCTGCTTACATATCTAAGCACATACCTGATAATTTCAGTCTCTGTTGGGCGTTTCCATGGGGGGCAGCACCTGGTAATTACTATCTTTGACATGTTTTTTTTCTTTTTCCAGGAATTTGCAGGCTTTCAATGCAGCTGTTCTTGCAAATGTGCCACTGTTCCAAACAGAAGCCATTTTATCTGTTCCTGAGATAGTCTTGCAACCTAATGCCAGTGAGATTGAGAAAATGACTGTACAATGTATCCGAGACTGTGTAGAGGTCACTAAGGTGATTTTTGATAAAGATTTACTTGATGCCAGAGTTTGTTTATGATTATAATGAATTAATCTTGCTTTATGTTTGGGCAAGCATAAATGATATGGGGAAGATTCATATTGCTTTATCTTGAAATCAAAATATCCAGTACATTGTTCTAATTTTACAGACTGTCCTAATTTTACAAACTGATGAAAAGGGAAAAAAATTGCCATAAAGCTTCATGCAATTTTTGCTCAGGCAAAATTATTTGTTACTTTTCAGCAGTTTTGCCAGTGTAAGAATGTGATTTGGTTCTGTAAATCGGCATACATCAGAAGGAAATGGTTTTCAGATTGCACTGCAGATGTTGCTTTCTGATGTATGAATAAGCTATTGGAATAAGGAATGTGAGTAGCCTTCTCATTGTCATGGCTCTCCTCAAAAGCAGCAAAAAAATCAGTTCAGAAGATGTTGGGAGAAGGGCATCTAGGACAGCAGGTTTACAGCAGATGAAATATCTAGCTTGCTGGCAAATATGTGGCAGTATTTCCCTGCACAAGTATGTTCACATTGAATTGCTTTCCAGAAGAGAAGCCAAATACTGTGGCAGTGTTCCTGCCGTGTGCTGATGGAGAAATGATTCCAGATGTCGCCTGAAATGAGAAAAATTAGATTAAGTGTGCTTCCTATGCTCAGATTTGCTGTTCTGCTCCACTGCTGCGTCCAGCCTGTTTGACCTAATACCTGTTTCTCTGTGTCATGCTTTGTTGTTGCTCAGTGGAGATTTTAAAAGCAGAGAGAGTAATACTTAGAAAGGTTTTGTGAGGATGAAATGAACTCTTCTCTCAAGTTTATGGGAAAATGTAATCGCTTTTCTTGCTGTCAGAAAAACAATTGATTTGAGAAATCATTCACACCACTTCCTACGTAGTCTCCTAAATAATGATGAATTTCTTCACTGAAGGGGTTATCAAGCATTGGAACAGGCTGCCCAGGGAAGCGGTGGAGTCACCATCCCTGGAGGTATTTAAAAGATGTGTAGATGTGGCACTTAGGGACATGGTTTAATGGTGGACTTGGCAGTGTTAGGTTTATGGTTGGACTCGGTCTAAAAGGTCTTTTCCAACCTAAATGATTCTATGAATGATTTGACTAAAATTACTCTCTACAAAGTAACCATTTTTCAATCCTGTCTTGAAAACTCTAGCATTTTGTACGATGGATGCATGGTACATGTATTGAATGCCCTCCTCAGCATGTCGAGGAAGATGAAGTTATCACTTTCAGCTTTTACAGTGACATCTCCCAGAACCCTCTGATAATTGAACAGGCTGTTCTCATCACTCAGAATGTCCACAAACTCCTGGCTTCTCTCAGCAAGTATTTGAAGCCATGGAAGAAGTACCAGCTGCTGTGGAAATTAGACAAAGGCGTAGTCACGGAGAGGTTAGCTGCAGAAAAGCCTGCTTGTGTAACCTTTGATGAACAGTTACAGTTTTATCTGAAGGTAGCTCAAGAAGTGACTCAACAGCCATTGATTAAAGATGAGCAATGTATCAGGCTTCAGCTGGCTCCTTTAGTCTACATGGTGCAGGAGAATGCTAGAGGCTGGGTGACTTCACTTGGAAAGTTGCTTAATGAGTCTGCAAAAAAAGAACTCTTCAGTCTTCACGAGGAAATTCAGGTGGGTGTTTTCAGTTCCTGTTGTCTGATGTAGCTAGCATGGAGTAGTAGGTGACAATCTGAATCATGTTCCAAATTGGTTGAAACTATCTGGTGTATTCTGCTATGTCATATGTGAAAAGGTGAACTCTCCCTCTCCGTAGCTGGGAGACAGTATTAACATGAAAACCCAGGACTTTCTCGCTCCTGTGTTGGAAAAAGGGTTTGTTCTGGTGATTCTGAAGTTCACTTTAAACTCCTGTTTACAAATGCTGTTTTGTTGCAGCAAAAACATCCCTTCTGTACTGGGGTTTACTTTTTGTTGATTTTTGTGTGTGTGTGTGTATTCTTTATCACATAGATTAAATAAAATGAATCTGCATGATGTTTACTTGTGTTTTGCATTTGACTAATAATTATAATTCTGCCTATTTGCTTTGTCAGTGTTGCTTCTGGAAATTATTTTTCTTTTTCCAGAGCTTATCACAGAATCTTAAGAGACCTCCAGATTCCCTGGAAGATCTGAGAATTATCCTTGGCACAATTGCAGAGATCAAAGGCATGTCCTTCAAGGTGGAACTGAAATATTTGGACATCTGGGAGAGATACCGAACTCTTGCAATGTACAGTATTCCAGTAAGTGCCTGTTATGTCTTATCTCATAAAACATTTCAGATTTGAGCCAGGGGCACAAATGTCTCACATATGAATGAAGAAATGTTTTCCTTTTAAGACATTTTACAGAATCACAGTATTATTGAGGTTAGAAGGGATGTCTGGAGGTTGTATAGTCCAAACCCCGTTCTCAAAACAGCATCTCCACTTTAAAATGGGCATATTGCATGTGTTTAAATCTAATTCAGGTCACTTTAATGCTTGTTCTGTAAATTTGTAATATGAGCACATATTCCTCACTTTCTTGCAACTAACAATTTCTTGTGAAAGATGCTACTTGTTTTGTTTTAGGTAGCTAAAGAAGAGCAAGAGATGGCCGATGAGATTAGGGATAAGTGGGAGGCTCTCTTCTTTGAAGCATCAGAAGTTGATCACAACCTTGGAGGCATAAAAAAAACGTTCACAAAGGTAATCTTTGTAGTTAATATTAAAAAAAAATTGAAATGGAAAGGAAAACAATTTAAAAACTGTTCTCTTTAGATTACAGAGCAACAAATTGAAGACTACAGCAAAGAGATAGAAGTTTTTTTCCATAAATTCATGACCGAGGGGCCTGGTGCTGTTGGGGAAGATCTTGATAAAGGTAAATGGATTAATGCATGTAAAGCGATGTCTTAAAAATATAAGTCTTTGGACAATTCTTCAAATTTTATGTAAAACGAGAAAATTGTGCTTTCCTTATTAACATGCAAAGTCATCAACCAGGAATGTGACATTGTTAGTACAATTACTTCTACAGACTATATGCAAGTGCTGTCTTACTGATTACCCATGATCCCTGGGATTATTTATCAAAAAATTCCTCTCTTGTCCCAGGATTGGAACTCATGGCCATTTTTGAAAAAGAAGTGAAAAAACTGGAAAAAGTTCATCTGGAACTGGGCAGTGTTGAGAAACTTTTTGACATGCCAACTACAGTGTACCCTGACTTAATGAAAGCACAGAATGACATGAAGGGTCTAAAGCAGATCTATGAAATTTATGAATTACAAAGAGTGAGTATTGCGCTGTGTGTACGCAGAGGCACACACGTTCATATACATACATGCAGAAAAGGTGAGGCAGAGAAGAGGAGGCTGCATTGTCCTCTAGTTACTATCAACCCTGGTCTAAGCCTTTGCATATTTTAAGGCTGGATGGGTCTTTGAGCAACCTGGTCTAGTGGGAGTTGTCCCTGCCCATGGCAGGGGGATTGGAACTCGATGATCTTTAAGGTCCCTTCCAGCTCTAACCATTCTATCATTCTATGATTCTATGAAATGAGCTGTGACCTGTAATTGACTATTGCCATGAAACGGTTTTAATGATGTTAGTACAGGACTAACAATGTCTCCATACTGGACCGGGCACATACTCTTATCAGATAGGTTAAGGCCTCCCCCCACCCCTAATAATTATTGGGTGGCTTTTTACTGCACAAGTCTCCTGATCATTTCAGTGGAACTCCTTTTGGATATAGTATATGTACAGGTGACAGTGGGTCTCTCAGGCTCTTAACAATTTTTTAATAAGTTTTATTTTTCCAAAATTAAAATGCCCTGTAAAATATGCTCCTAAGGATGCTTTTCCTGCTCTCCATATTTCCTTTTGGTTATTTCTCATACAACTGGTTGTGTCTGGCTATGAATCTGTCTTGGACATGAACCTGTCTCTTTCTCCGTTTGTAAAATGCTAATACAATTACATCTGCATCCTGACTGTGGTCTCTAGATCCTACTGTAGTGGAAAGATTTTGTTTGTTTTGATCAGAACTAAAAGGAAACATAACTTTTTTCCTCTTGATGACCTTGTTCCCAGGCAGCTAAAAAGGAATGGTCTCAGACACTCTGGATAAACCTCAATGTCCAGGTACTTCAGGAAGGAATTGAAGGATTTCTTAAAGCCCTTCGAAAGCTGCCCAAACAAGTCCGCAGTATGCCAGTAGCCTATCACTTGGAAACAAAAATGAAGGCATTTCGAGACTCCATTCCTTTGTTGCTTGATTTGAAAAATGAAGCTTTAAGAGAAAGGTCTGCTTTGGTTTATATAAATCCTTTTTCTCTATATAGGAAGACTTTGTTTTGTTAGAACTTTTAATTTCAGTTACTGGGGTCACACTGTATCCTGCAGCTTGAAACTTCACTTTCTGCTTGATGAACTTGTGTAATAGCAGGCAAGGTGGCTATGATGACTAGGATACTTCATACAATTCAACATACTAGTTCTTGTTTAAACAGTAGAGCGCTAAACATGGCTTCATTATTATATATTAAATTACAATTGTTTTCATTTTTACTGTATCATGGTGGTTGGTACAGTTGTTGATGAGTCAATTTAAAACAGGCATTGGCAAGACCTTATGGAGAAAACAGGAACAAGTTTTGAAATGGCACCAGAAACATTCACTTTGGAGAATATGTTCGCTATGGAACTTCACAGACACTCACACGTTATCAGTGAAATAGTGGGAACTGCTGTTAAGGAACTTAGCATTGAGAAGGTAATGCAAAAAATCATAATAAAACTAAAAAAGCATAGAAGACAACAGTCTATGTTTTATTTGAGATTTTTGTATTGGCATGACAGCAAGTTCAGTCATCTTCAAGGAGCTGCCGTGCTGTAACTGATGGCAACTAAGAGCAATAGCTCTGTTAATAAGCTACCATGTGGCACAGACTTCTGTGTGTCTTAGCTTTGGCAACAGCATATTGGATTTCTGTTATTACATAAGCAAGTTTGGCCTATGAAAAACTGTCTGAATAAGATCCATTCTGTTTCCATCATGCTATTTTGAAATAGACCCTTCTTTATAAACCAGAATTAGACAATCTGTACCAAAAATTTGCTGAATCAATTGATTTAATTTTTATGTTAAGATTATAATTCTCTAGTTTTTGAAGACTAAAATGTGCACCTTTTTATGCTCACGTGCAGGGTGTGAAGGACATAGCAGAAACATGGGAACACCTGAAATTCACTGTACAAACGTACTTCAAAGGCACTGAGAAGCGAGGCTTTATTCTGGGATCTGTAGATGAAATTTTAGAGACTCTTGATGACAACAATGTCAATCTTCAGAGTGTTTTGAGCAGTCGATTTGTGGGTCCTTTCCTTTCAACTGTTCACCACTGGGAAAAAACTCTGTCATTGATTGGTGAAGTAATAGAGGTAGGGAGGAAAGTGCTAGACTAAATAATTAATGTTCATTATTTATAATTGGGGTTTTCTGTTGGTTTTTTTTTTTCTTTTATAATAACATTTGTGTCTTAGATCTGGATGGTGGTTCAGAGAAAATGGATGTACCTGGAGAGCATCTTTATTGGTGGAGATATCAGATCACAGCTTCCAGAAGAAGCCAAAATATTTGACAGTGTAGACAGGACTTTTAAAAAGGCGAGTAACTAACTTGACTTATGATCAGCATAATTATTTAGTGCATTTTACTTCTAGTTTCATACTTAGCTGTGGTCTTCTATGTAATTTGTAACTCTGAGAATGGTATGTTATAATGAATTTAATATGAAACTGGGGAACCCACGAACTCTGGTGTTCTACTTCACATCTGTCATACACAGAAGATTTCTCCTGATGCCAGCTGAGCTGGGCAGAGGTGTGATCCCTGGCTGGCAGTACTGGGAAGGCAGAATCCCATTTTGCTTTCATTGGATACATCTTTTTACCTTTATCATGATAAAAAGCTTAGATGTGATTCTATAGGTTGAGGACCTACTTACATGTTAAAAAGGCTTTACAAGCATAATGCTACTGTTCCCATACTGAACACATACTCCCATTAATGAATACAGCTTACTTTTCTTTTTCCCATCCGCAAAATTGAGATATTGCTATGATTCTGAAATGCTACATTTGTCTTTCACTTGAAGTACCACTGGGTAGAGGAGCAAGGTCAGCTATATGCTTATGCTTGCATAATTTAGGATACAGGCTTCTCTTGCTTACACTTGCTTTTACAGTAGTATCTCTATGCTCTCACTTTTGAAAGCCTACTGTCTTCATGTCTTCATACAGCACTGCAGCAATAGGAAAACATATTTAAAACTGTCTAATTCACTCTGTAATAACCTATACTGCTTGTGTTGCTTGTGTGCTTTGTCACTAGTTAAATATAATTTAGTATAGTCCATTGCTGTTCAGTATTTCTAAACTTCCTTTTCTCCCTATATAGATAATGGAAGAAACTGTAAAAGAACCAACAATAAAAAAATCATGTGAAGCCCGAGGTCGTCTGTCAGACCTCCATCATATAAATGATGTGCTGGAGAAATGTCAGAAAAGCTTGAATGATTATCTGGATTCCAAGCGAAATGCTTTCCCAAGATTTTTCTTCATATCTGATGAGGAGTTGCTTAGTATCCTTGGCAGCAGTAACCCACTTTGTGTCCAGGAACACATGATAAAGGTACAATGTCTGGCTTTCCACAGTGCCTTGTGCTTTTAGGTGCTTTAAAAAGTTTAACAGACTATACTGTATATGCTGTTAAGGGTGCACTAATATTTATTGCATACAGAGAGCATCCTGGCAGCATGTTGAAGAAGCTTCTATTGAATAACCAAGTCAAATCTGATCAATAGTCTCTCCTGACTTTCATACTTGCCAGGAGCAGTTACAGTAGAGGAGCGCTGGTAGAGGAACATTCAAGATACACCAGAATGATCAATCATTAAAGAACCTTCCCGTTAAAGATAAAGATCTTTATTTTCTAGAAAAGAAAATCAATGTAATTTGGGCTAGATCGCCTGCTTCTTTACTCTGCAGTTGGGCTGCTGAGCTATCAGCATTTGTACTTCATTACTTACAGTCAAATCCATTTTTCTTAGACACCATGGAAATCTTCTTTCAAGATTAAATGGGGGTTAGATACATCTAAATCTTTGAAGCTTTGTTTCTAAAATGCCTTTGAGTTTCTCTGTTGGTGCATTTCAGATGTATGATAACATAGCCTCCCTGAGGTTTCAGGATGGTGATGGTGATAAGAAAATCGCAACAGCCATGATATCAGCTGAGTGGGAGGTGATGGAGTTCCGTCAGGCTGTAGCTGCAGAAGGCAGAGTGGAGACTTGGATGACAGCAGTGCTAGAAGAAATGAGACGAACGAACAGACTCCTTACTAAGGAAGCTATTTTTCGATACTGTGAAGACAGAAGCAGGTGAAACAATTAGTTTCAGGGATAACATAAATACCTTATATGTTATTATGAGCCTATAGAGAAACAGAAAAATAAAACTTTTTTTTTTTCATTTTTACACAATTCAGCCTGTATTTCTGTATGTGGAAGGTTATGAATACGTGCATATGCAGTATTTTAACTGACCAGAAAAAATTGTGTTATCTATCGTATTTAATTTCGTAAGTCTTGAGTTTTTATTTTTACTGTTGTGTGCACATACTGTTTTGCTAACTATGAATTCTGCTTGGCAATCTTTACACATGGAATGGGCAGCTTTTCCATCAGAGTATTCCTAAGGCTTTTGAAATACTACAGCATACCTTGATAGAATTCTGTACATCTCTGTAAACTTTGGCTCATATTGTAGTTGTTGCAGGAATTCAAGAAGACGGGGAATGTCTTTTTTTTTCTTTTACCTTTTTTTTTTTCCTGTCCTGATCAGTTAGAATAAACAGACTCAGACTCCCTCACTGTGTGTATTTCCCATAGAGTCGATTGGATGTTACTCTTCCAAGGCATGATGGTGCTGGCTGCTAATCAGGTGTGGTGGACTTGGGAAGTAGAAGATGTCTTTCGGAAAGTGAAGAAGGGAGAAAAACAGGCAATGAAACTTTATGCTAAAAAAATGCATAGGCAAATTGATGAGCTGGTTACCCGCATTACAATGCCTTTGAGCAAAAACGACAGGAAAAAGTACAACACTGTTCTCATTATTGATGTTCATGCCAGAGACATTGTTGATACATTCGTAAGAGACAGGTAAACCCTGCCCCCCAACCTATTGAAAAAATACCAAATGCATAAATTGTATTTCCAGCCTTTTACCTCACGCGAGCAAGTCTCTCTTGTGTAGCATTCTGCAGGCTCAGGAGTTTGAATGGGAAAGCCAGCTGCGTTTTTACTGGGACCGAGAGCCAGATGAACTCAACGTGCGGCAGTGCACAGGCACGTTTTCATACGGTTATGAGTATATGGGTCTGAATGGACGTCTTGTGATCACCCCGCTTACGGATCGTATTTATCTGACACTCACACAGGTAATGTGTTCAAGGAGATTTTTTACTAACAAACCCTTTCAAAATACACTTCTAGGCCATGACATAGTTGTTTTATTGCCACTTTCTGTTATCTCCAGATGTCAATATGAAGGCTAATATGCTTGAAAACAATTGTGATGTCCTTCTAACCTGATTGCATCAAAGATAATATAGAATGCATCCACAGATAAAATTTAAGGCTTTGCTTTTTGGTCTGTCTCCAAAGGCTTTATCAATGTTTTTGGGAGGAGCACCAGCTGGGCCAGCAGGTACAGGGAAAACGGAAACAACCAAGGATCTGGCCAAAGCACTGGGCTTGCTGTGCGTAGTGACAAACTGCGGAGAAGGCATGGATTTCAAAGTAAGAGTTAAAGATCTGTGTTCTCTGATAAAGTGCTGGTTACGACTCTCTTTCAGTGCCCACAATAAGGACATTGTGAATTTCTGAATAAGTGCCTCCCTTAGAGATACCATGCTGATTGATGATGAAAAAATGGTAAAAAATGTCTATTTTGAACAATTTCTTGAAGGAATTTCAGGTGCTTTCAAGCAGGGGAGCAATGACTAGATAATATGTGTTTAATCTCCTCTTAATTATTGCAAGATGTTATGATAGATTGCTAGCTTCTGCATGTGGAAAAATCCAGAGGTTTTACCCAATCATTAAGAGTTTTAGCATACTCCAAAATTTGCTGATGCTGAATGTTTTGTATATTCATTGATGAGATGTTTTTATTGTTGTTCTTGTCAGGCAGTTGGTAAAATTTTCTCTGGTCTTGCCCAGTGTGGAGCATGGGGATGCTTTGATGAATTCAATCGTATCGATGCTTCCGTGCTTTCAGTCATTTCTTCTCAGATTCAGACTATTCGAAATGCTTTAATGAATCAGTTGAAAACATTTCAGGTAAAAATTAAAAAAGAAGAGTAATTGTGAAGGCTGATCTTGTTTTTGTGGCCAAGATTCAGAGTTAGACCCCCATCTTTAGGTGATGCTTCTGTAATTCGTTTGTGCTGAAGATTTCAAACTCTCAGTTTCAGAGATGTTAAATCCTTGCTGATTTCCTAATCCTTTTCTAGGATCTTCCTTTGTGAAGTGGGATAAAAGTAGGCTAAATAGGATAATAGTAAGTAAATGGGATAATAATGGGATAATAGTATAGTAGTAATTAAGGAGAGGAGTAACTTAACTTGATGGGGGTTGTGAGGCTTTATTTACTCATGTTTGTTGAAATTCAAAACCCTCAGACAGCAAATTTGATTGAGAAGTGTGAAATGTCTTGATGTTTATATGCAAGATACAAATAGTGGGATGAATGTATCTGGATGACTACCTAAAGCTAAATATATGTTGTCCTAAGTAGGTGTCCCAGTATTGCTGGTTTTATCTTTGAGCAAATAGTACTATTTTTTTCAATTCTAAATACACATTGTTCTAATGTTTTCTTATGCCTTTAGTTTGAAGGACAGGAAATTACCCTTGACAGCCGAATGGGCATTTTTATTACAATGAATCCTGGCTATGCTGGACGGACTGAGCTCCCCGAGTCTGTAAAAGCTTTGTTCAGGCCTGTGGTTGTTATTGTACCAGATCTTCAGCAAATCTGTGAAATCATGCTCTTTTCTGAAGGGTTCCTTATGGCAAAGGTAAGAAAATTTTATTGCTGCCAATACCCATGTACGCACTCATGTATGCATGGCCAGTGTTTGGTTGCAACTTATACATTTGTGGTTCTCTAACTTAAATCTCAAACAGAAGCTTGCCAAGAAGATGACAGTGCTATACAAGCTGGCAAAGGAACAGCTTTCTAAACAACATCATTATGATTTTGGACTGCGAGCCCTTAAGTCAGTGTTGGTGATGGCTGGAGAACTGAAAAGAGGATCAGCAGACCTCAGTGAGGTAGATTTGGTACTTAGTTACCCTGGGCAGAGCATCTTTTTCATTAGGAAGACGATGTGTTTACACATCTGCTGTGATTTGCCTGCATTGGAAATCAGAGCACTGGTTTTATTTGTCTTATTATTTTACTTTGTTCTTACTGAGTTTGATCATGCCCTCTACCAGCAAGTTACCTTCAGAACTCAAGTTGAAGGGGGGAAATCTATAGAAAATGAGGTATTTTAAATCAAGTCCAGGATGCAAATAGCCAGATGAATGTCTCTGGATGAATAGTGAAAGCTGGTTTTTGAACAGTGAGTGCTCGAGTCATGCACTTGTTAATTGTGTAGCTCAAATAGTACAGTATACTTACAAATGAATTTTTTTCAATATTGCGTTGCTTTTGATGGCTTTCTTTTACACGTTTTTTATTTCTATGTGTACGGTTGTGATACCCAGTTGCCTGGGCAATTGTTTTTAAATTTTCTTCTTAAAAACTTGGAGACGCTGAAGGAAACTCCTATGAAGTTATATACAGATGCATGTTGCAGGTTGGCAGGAAGTTGGGGTCTAAATGATACTCTCAAGGGGATTATAGAACTTGGGTATCTTTGTAAAACAGTTTGTTGTTTTAACATCAAATCAGGGAAGCTGTGGTGTGGTGTGAGCCACTCCACCCATTTGGCATTTGGTTAATATAGTAGAAAAAGGCAGTGTGTTATTCTTAGCTATCGGTCTGTTTAATCCTTATAAAAGCCTTTGTTTCCTCTAGTAACTGATGCCGAGAAAACATTCCCAAAGCTGTCCTGAAATGATTAGGCAATAGCTTTTAGAGATGTTTGAAGTTACTACATTTAAGATAATTGGTTAGCTATTTGGTAAAGATTTATTCTGCTATGTTTTGTCTAGGAACTTGTATTGATGAGAGCTCTACGAGATATGAATCTTCCTAAATTTGTGTTTGAAGATGTACCTCTCTTCCTTGGCCTAATCTCTGACCTGTTTCCTGGCTTGGATTGCCCTCGAGTCCGCTATCCTGACTTTAATGATGCTGTAGAACAAGTGCTGGAAGAAGGGGGTTATGTTGTTTTACCAGAACAGGTATAAAAAATGTTAATTGCTTGTGGTTTTGTTGGAGACATTAGGCTGGATATGCCTTGTTGTGCTGTGGAGAGGCTTAGGAAAGCTTAATTGATATAGACCAGCTGCTGGTCTAGTCCATGGAAGAATTACAGACAGCAGTCTGTTGAATCAATATTTATTTTTCAGGTGGATAAAGTAGTTCAGATGTATGAGACAATGTTAACTCGTCACACTACAATGGTAGTTGGACCTACTGGAGGTGGCAAGTCAGTTGTCATTAATACTTTGTGCCAGGCGCAAAATAAGTGAGTATAGAATTTGATACATGGAAATTGGGTTATAAAGTAGCATAGGCTGTGTTATTCATCCCTGTGTAGTCATGACAAGATCAATAGCTGACCATAATATTTGCTTGGGTTAATATGAGATGGTATTGTGTCATTTTAATATTGCTTTTCTTGCTGTATCTATAGGCTGGGATTATTGACAAAGCTTTACACACTGAACCCTAAAGCTATGAGTGTGATTGAGCTGTATGGGATCCTTGACCCTACCACACGAGACTGGACGGATGGAGTCCTGTCAAACATCTTTCGGGATATTAACAGACCTACTGACAAGAAAGAGCGAAGGTAGACAGCTAGAAATCATTGTCATGATTTTTTGATACCAACTTTTACATCAATATTTTAATTTATTTTATTTTCACTGAATTTCACTGAATTTCACTGAATTTTTAGAGTTGGAAGGGACCATAGAGATCATCTAGTCCAACT
>JAOXNO010000006.1:13171764-13207478 GCA_028565335.1 Limnodromus scolopaceus | reverse complement strand
GGGCAGCCTGTTCCAGGGCTCTGTCACCCTCACTGTAAAGAAGTTTTTTCTCATATTTGAGTGGAACCTCCTATGTTTTAAATATTTGATACTGGACTACTAAAAAAAAAAAAGCAAAAAGCTGAATAAATTGAAAAAGTCTAGAGTTTTTTCTGTCTTCTGTGAGTTTCCAGCCTCGGAGAGACAGATGGAAACTATGCAGTTATCAAAAATGAATTGAAGGCTTCAAAACATGTGGACTGACATTGATACCACTGATGGCACATCTGAATTCTGAAATATGTTAGTAAAATCAGAGACTAGTCAGTGCCCCTTGGCTCCTGTATCCACAGGTACATTCTGTTTGATGGAGATGTGGATGCCCTCTGGGTTGAAAACATGAATTCTGTCATGGATGACAACAAGTTATTGACCCTGGCAAATGGAGAGCGCATTAGACTTCAGTCGCACTGTGCTTTGTTGTTTGAGGTAAGTAATGACTGTACCACGTAATACTTGTGAAGGGTTAGATAACAGATGGGCCTACGAAGCCTGAAAAGCAGTTACTATGGCTGTTTTTTATTTAAGTGAATGATTATCTTGTGTGATTATATCATAGGTTGGTGACTTACAGTATGCATCTCCTGCCACGGTATCCCGCTGTGGAATGGTCTTTGTAGATCCTAAAAATCTGAAGTACAAGCCCTACTGGCAAAAGTGGGTCCAAGAAAGAGAAAATGAGGTGGGAGTTTTTGCACTTGTTCAGAGAGTATCTGTATTAAATACTGAACATTTGACAGCTGTAAAAAATCAACTTTGTAAAGGCAGCCTGATTTTCTGACAAATCCAGTCACTAGGCCTGCAGCAGAGGGCTAAAGAGAGTTCCTAGATTTTTAACTTCTGGTTATTTCTGAGAAGTGAAGAACCAAGAAATCAATTTACCTGACCTCTGGAGAGTGAGATTGCTTAGGTCCTTGTATGTTACATTTAGATTAAAAACTCAAGTCCACAGGGAGCCGAAGTAAGACAGCTTAATTGCTAGCACCTGATGAATGCAGATCTTCACCTGCTAAAAACCCAGACCATACAACAGTGTCACATTTCTTCATGTGACTGTGCCCTCTCTTTGGCAGAAGTGAGTCCTGCAAGAACAATTGTACTTGAGCAGCCATGTATTGAAGGGAAGCTTTTCTGTCAAAAATCAGCTGTCTAGTTTCCATGTGCTGAATTATTGTCCTTTTTGTTCCTCAGCAAGAGAGAAATGATTTGAATTATCTCTTTGAAAAATATGTGCCCTACCTTATTGATATGATTGTAGAGGGAATTGTGGATGGCAGAAATGAAGAAAGGCTGAAGACAATTGTTCCTCAAACAGATTTAAATATGGTAAGAAATAAAGAGCAAAGGTTGAAAAAGTTTATCGAAAAAGTAATGGAATGATGGAGAGAGTAAAAACATCCCAAAGAAAGCACAGAAGTAGAGTCCATGCTGAAATGTCAGTTTGCTAGTGATGAGCACCAAGAGAGATAAAAGAAACAGTCAATTCCCAAGAGTGCTCTTCTACTGTCATTGATGCTCATATCAGTAGATACACCTGTAAGGACAAAAGATCAGCAAACACTCAAAGAGCTGAAAACACACTAAGTTTATTTACAGTTTTGTCTTGTTTTACAACAGGTGGTGCAGTTGACTGTGATGCTGAAAGCTCTACTTACGGTACAGCCTTATGATCCTGATGTTCTGGAGTGTTTTTTCTTGGAAGCTTTGTATTCCTCCTTAGGTGCTGCACTACTTGATGCTGGGAGAATTAAATTTGATGAAAATGTTAAGCGTATTTCCTGCATGTCTACCGTTCATGATGATAACATCCTGGCTAAGCCAGGGGAGCTGCCAGGTAGGATCTTGTCGTAATTTAGTCTGAATCCCATTGATTATATTAGAAAAGTGTTAGTTTCTGTGAAGGCAGAATATCATTCTTCCTTCCAGCTAGCTGTACTGGCTGAAAAATATGCTTGCTGAAGGACTATCACTGGAAACCACATAGTGATACTGATGTTAGATGACTCTCAGCTACTGGTCTGCCCTCACAAAACAGGGCAGACCTTCTGTGCCAAGCTGAAGAGGTGAACAATGAAAGGAAAAATTAAATGCAAAAGGAAAGCCAGTGGAAAGTGCTTAAAAGCCGATAGTATGATCCAAGTGCTGGACTAGGAGATTTTTGGTTGATGTCTTAGTGCGTTAAATGACAAGTAAACAGAGTGCAGTGTTGCCCAGCTTGCTCCAGAATCTTACCCTTAACTTTCATCTCAATCAGATTATTTTCTTAGGAAATATTTCAGTGTCCTAGAAAACCTCCAGTTGCTTAATGGTTTGCAGGTCAGCTGCCAACTTTGTACGACTTTCATTTTGATGGATTGAAAAAAAAGTGGGTACCTTGGATGAAACTTGTTCCTGAATATATTCATAAGCCTGAAGTGAAATTTCTTGACATTCTAGGTGAGTGTAAGATAAAATACAGTGACGATATGCCTTTAATTTATAATGTGTCACCACTGAGTGCATGGCACAACATGAGACATCCTCTTTCTGTACTGAAGGTCATCTACTTACATTCAGTTTCTTGTGATGACACAAATCAATTTCTTCAGTGTTCTTGTCATAGTAGCTTAGCAGAAGTAGAGTTGATATTTACAGCACTGTGTAATACAGAAATAAGGAAAGGATGAAAAGGTTGTTTCAGTTAATAGGAGCTAACAGTTTTTTACAAGCCAGAGCAGCAGAAGATTCACAGTCTGCTTTACCAGAAACTCCAGGAAAAATGTCAGCTCCGTGGTTCAGGCACTTGGTAGGTAAAACTTACACTCTTAAGGCTGTTATTGGTTGTTACTTCAAGCTTTGTATAATGGTGACAGGTGCTTTTTGCAGTTAATGACAGATTAATGCAGGTTACTTTATAGTAATACTTCAGCAAGCACAGGTTAACTTCACTGACACAAGGGATAATTATATGATCTCTGAAGTTGCTCCTAATGGCAGGCTATTCACATAGAACAAAATTCATCTCCATAGAGTTCTGGGAAAATGCTTATGATCCAAATAAATCCTGATTATATCCTTGAAATAGGGATTAAATGGAGCTTAATCAGTCCATGATTCTTCTGTATGGAAGATAATTTCTTTTTTAATATATCTGTAGGAGAAAAGATCCCAACAATAAAAACTGAAAAGAGATAGTTGAGCAATTAAAATTTTTCTTTCAACATTGTTAGTGAGTTGATATTTCAGGTTATGTCTTTGTGCATCTGCATGTTAATACCTTGAGAGTCTGATCCAGCACTGTCCTATAAATATAAATCCCCTCGCTGTACTGCATTTTAATTTAACTTGCTATCATATTCATGATCTTTTTCAGTGCCTACAGTGGATACAACACGCACTACTTGGTTACTAGAACAGATGGTAAAAATAAAATGCCCAGTTATACTTGTAGGTGAATCGGGTACATCTAAAACAGCAACTACACAAAACTTCCTCAGCAATCTGAACAAAGACCTTAATGTATGTATGAGGCATTTTGCCTTGTTTTTAAAGCTGCATTTTTGTCCTTTGTCCTTGTTTTAAATTTGCATTGTGAAGCCTGAGTCTGTGGGTAGCAATATTGACTTTGGTAACGTAACTGCAAGCTCAGACCCTGAGTGTGTGAATGATTTGAAAATCCTTCAGGATCAAAGATGTTTTGTTCTGTTCTACCATGTACAGATTCAATTCTATAAAGTAAATATATGTTTTTGAAGTGCTAAGAATGGGATTACTTTTCTTTGTCATCTGTAATTCAAGTGAATAAATGAACCAGAGAAGTGATTCCTGTATGTCTGACAGTCTAATATAAAGAATATTTTTGAATACTCTAGTTAAAAAAGGAACAGGTAAAAATCCATTCTTATCCATTTACTCCCCTTTCCAGCTGCTGTTAGTAATTAACTTCTCTTCTCGTACAACATCAATGGACATTCAGAGAAACCTAGAAACAAATGTAGAGAAACGAACTAAAGATACTTACGGCCCTCCTATGGGAAAACGTCTCATTGTTTTCATGGATGATATGAATATGCCAAGGGTAAGCTGCCAACAGTTTGCAAGGTAGGGGTGGCACTGATGTGGTCTCTTCATACACAGATCCAATGAATCACAAGTCAAGGAGATGCATGGTAAGTCCATAACTGGATTTCAGCTTAGGATCTTTAGAGGAGTTTGGCTTCTGTGCAGTAGGTAATGTTTCTGTCTGTTACAATATTTGTCCTATATATAAGTGAGATCCTGTTGGATCATTTCTTTCTGCTGTTAAAATCATATCTCTGTGGCCTGATACTGTTTGCAGGTTGTGTACTATAGAAACCATCCCTTCCTCTTTACAAATAGGGCAAAAAGAATATGTGTGCATTTAGTTTATCTTGGAAAAGAGGCACTTTTCCCATAGGAGACATTGGAATGAATGTTCAGAATCGGTGCTAGAGCTTTACAAAGTGTCACTTAGTCTTTGTAATGTTCTCCTGAGTATGGAGCACAATATTTCCACATTTATAGCAGTAAGTGGCATGCTGATGTACTGTGCGTTAAAGAGCTTGACTCTTTTGTGTTACAAAGGTTGACGAGTACGGCACACAGCAACCCATTGCCTTGTTGAAGCTGCTGCTAGAAAAAGGTTTCTTATACGACCGTGGTAAGGAGATGAACTGTAAACTTCTTCGAGACCTGGATTTTATTGCTGCTATGGGGAAGGCTGGAGGAGGTCGGAATGAAGTTGACCCTCGATTCATCTCACTCTTCAGTGTTTTTAACATACCTTTTCCTTCTGAGCAGTCACTGAATTTGATCTATGCCTCCATCCTGAAAGGCCACACTGCGGTAATTTCACTGTTTTTAAAGGGTTCTTCAACAGCTTTGTTATTTTTAAATAGACATTTATTTGTGTGTTATCACAAGACCTGAAATCTTCTGTTACCAGGTTTTTTTCTTGTTTAGAACCTCATGCAAACCTTTCCCTTCCTCTTCTCTTTCTCAGGAGATGAGTTTACATTGTTTTCATAAATTCTTGAGTAATGTACACTTTCAAGTCAGCAGATAATTTATAAAACGGGTGCTTTTCATAGGTTGAAAGCTGTGAACCCTTTGGTTATGGTTCCTGTAACCTAATACACAAAAGTCAGCAAACTCTTTCCTGAATAGCAGTGAAAAATTTAATACAATGCAGTAGACTGCATTGCTAGCAAGTAAACTGCAACATTGTATGAGAAAAGAGCAGTTTATTTTTTCTGCTATGGAAGTGCTGTAGAAATCCCAGTCATGGAGTTTGGTGTCTTCAGCACTGTGCAGGCTTGGGAGTGAAGATGGGTCCTGCCTGAAACATTTAACTGAAGAATGTTCATACTACACAGGAATAAGAATTTCTGAAAAAGTTTGCCCTCAGTTATTTGAAATATGCCAAGCAAGGTTAAAAACTGGAAACCGGAATATGTTTAGTAGCATTGAGTTCTCTATGGGCAGTCTCATGAAAACACTTTTTCTTT
Source organism: Limnodromus scolopaceus (assembly GCA_028565335.1). NCBI lineage: Eukaryota > Metazoa > Chordata > Aves > Charadriiformes > Scolopacidae > Limnodromus > Limnodromus scolopaceus. The sequence continues at coordinate 13,201,932 of JAOXNO010000006.1, read as the reverse complement.
CTCATGTTTTCAGATGTTTAATGAGTCTGTATCAGCCATCTCTGACAAGATTACTGTCTGTACTTTGGAGCTTTATAAAAAGATTATTCATGACCTACCCCCTACTCCTTCCAAATTCCATTACATTTTTAACCTGCGGGATCTTTCCAGGGTGTATAATGGACTTATTCTTACAACTCCAGAGAGGTAAGAATAGAAAAATTACCTTCAGTGATCCTACACCTATTTATATTGGATGAATCTGGGTGGAGATGAAGTAATTCTCCCAGGTATCCAGTGATAGGATGCGTGGGAATGGTTCAAAGCTGTGCCAAGAGAGGTTTAAAGTGGACATTAGGAAGCATTTCTTTACTGAGAGTGCGTCAAACACAGGAACAGGTTCCTACAGAGGTGGTCAATGCACCAAACCTGTCAGTGTTTAAAAGGCATTTGGATAATGCCCTTAATAACATGCTTTAACCTGGTCAGCCCTGAATTGGTCGGGCAGTTGGACTAGGTGATTATTGTAAGTCATTTCCAACTGAAATATCCTATCCTATCCTATCCTATCCTATCCTATCCTATCCTATCCTATCCTATCCTATCCTATCCTATCCTATCCTATCCCATCCCATCCACGATGATAAACACTGATACATTAATCTTTCTTAAACATGATATCCAGAGGTAAAAACTCAAACAAATTAATTCTTATGACAAGAACAAAACCAAAAAGAGTTAAAAAAACTCAATCCAGACTTTGGTCAGTGTTATTAACCATATGGCCTTAGGAATCACGTCACCTCATTTGGTGCAGTCTGATATTTCAATGTTAATGTAGGTTTCCAACAGTGACCCAGATGGTGAGAGTTTGGAGAAATGAGTGCCTGAGGGTTTTCCATGACAGGCTGATTAATGAAGCAGACAAAGCATTGGTGAGTAATTTCTTTCAGTTTTTAGTAGTCACTGACTATTACTATAGCAACTAATTTGCAACAGCAACATTACCAATTGTTGCACTCCGGTCTTGCAGTCAGACTGCAGACTGGTCTAACCACTATGCTGCTCCATTAATTTAAAACATGGCCCATGCAGTTTTCTAAAATAAAGTGAACTATGGTAGACAAAGTGAGCAGATATGTTGAAGGAACAAAAAGTGTCACTTGGTTTGCCCATCCAGGAAAATTGATTAGCAGTGGCACAGGTAGTTTTTTTTAACAAGCTTATCATTTTTTGCCTTAAACTTCTGCAGTCCATTGGCTTGAATGGTTCTTGAACTGCCTAAAAGATCATTTTAGATCATACATAACACACAATAAGAGGCTGTGGTCTGTGTATCTTCTAGTGACATAAGTACTCCATTGAAATCAGTCAGTATTTGTGCAAGAATCTGCATTATCACCCTTCTGAGTGTTACTAGATTCAGAATCATCTGCTTTGTTGTGTTTCCTGACTCATTTCATATACTTCAAGGTACAAGGTCATATAAAAAAACTGATTGAAGAGAATTTCACAGATGACTTGGAGCATGCCATGAGGGATCCTATTCTTTTTGGAGACTTTAGAATTGCATTGAATGAAGGAGAACCCCGTATTTATGAAGATATCCAAGACTATGATGCAGCAAAAGCTCTCTTTCAGGTAATGTGCATCAGCGTGGAACCATGCCCGATTCTGTCTCTGTGCCTGAGGAACGGGCAGAAGCCTACTTCAAACTGTAGGAAATCTGTTCTCTTTTTGTGTGCACATAGAATTTTATGTGCACTTGTTACTCAAGTAACATTACCCATTTGGAGTCTGCAGTAATGAAAATTGAGGATCAGCTACAGGCTCAGCAGTGTTTTCCAGTAGTTTATTTTCCCTGAGGAAGTGGAAAGGAATAAGGTTGCTACATGGGTAATTATTTTATTAATGTTATTAATTGTTCCTTGGTCTCCTAGTAACATTCTGTCCACCTTCCTATGCAGGAGATTTTGGAGGAATATAATGAATTTAATATTAAAATGAATCTGGTTCTTTTTGATGATGCTTTGGAGCACTTAATCCATGTACATCGCATCATACGGATGGATCGCGGGCATGCCCTGCTCATAGGAGTGGGAGGCTCAGGAAAACAGTCTCTAACAAGACTGGCTGCCTATACAGCTGGATGTGAGGTTAGTGACCCTGCATCTTTGCAGTGAAAAAAACAAGGAAAGCAATACTATGATCAGGATTAAATTAATAGGGCGAGGGGAAGTCAGTCAGTCAAGATAAGATTGGGCTGGCATCTCTTTCAGAGAGAAAGATGTGGAGAGAAAAACAAGGGGAGGTGATTGCCAGAAAGTCTAAGATGATGACTGTGGGTGATCTCGGCAGCAAGGTGTCAGTGCCTAAATCTGGGGTTTGGCACTTGGGACAGAAAACAAGGATGGGTTTGAGGGTGAACAACTAATAGTCCCTAACTACTGCTTTTGTTACTTAACTGTATCACAGCAGCACTCTAGTGCTGCTTGAGAAACCTTGTGATTTATACTGCAATATTTCAGATGGGAAATGTTCCTCTCTCACAGGGACTTTCAGTCTCTTACAGAGGCTGTTGGCTTGGAAGGGAAGAACACAAAAGGAGGATGAACACAAAACAATTTTGAAAATGCAGTCCTGCAGGGTTGTACAAATGTAATTTTAAAAAAGAATGTAGTGCATGACTTTTTTTATAGTTACAGATTTACTGATGATAGGTGCCAAACCAAAATCCTTGATCCAGTCTAATTGAAATTTCGAGTTACAATCATGTCTTGGGTTCATCTGTGTCTTCTCAGTATATGTTTGCATCCTTAGGTGTTTGAGATCATCTTGAGTCGAGGATATGGAGAAAATAATTTCCGAGAAGATTTGAAAAATTTGTACCAGAAGCTGGGTATTGAGAACAAGTCAATGGTCTTCTTGTTTACAGATGCCCATGTAGCAGAAGAGAGTTTCCTGGAACTCATCAACAACATGTTAACTTCAGGTGACATGGGCAGCCTCAATTCCTCCTGATCAATGCCTACTTGTGACTCATAATCTCAAATGTACCCTTGATCCAGCTGTTACTGTTTCACCCTGTGCTTTCTGCTGCTTGAGTTAGTTACACCTTTCAGTACTTCCTGAAATGATCTTGGCCTTAATAATGTCATTTTGGCATCTTCCTCGACTCTGGGAAGGCTATAGAGTTAATTCACGCTGATCGTGATGTTGCAGGAGTCTCAGATTTCTTCTAAGATTGAGGTATAACTAGCTACATTTGGCTACAAACCCACCTTCTGTCCCATTGGCTTTTGAATAGCGTTCACATGAACCGCAGCAGCTGCTTATATGTATTTATATAAGCTTGTATATACAAGCATGTATATATATACATGTCCTAAACTGTAGTTTAGTATAAAGATACTAGTGTATGCAGCAGCTGAAAATGAGCAGCAGCTGGCACTGTGTGACTATTCTCTCTATAGAAGTTTCTCCACAGTCTGATTTGAAAACAGCTGTGTTAAATCTTATCCCTTTCTTTGGTCTAGTTTTCCCTGTTCCTGTTCTGCTTATGTCTGTCATTAGGTAACTTATGCAGTATTAGCCACATGATTGAGAGAATGAAAATGTGAACTGACAGTTTGTAGAGACTAATGAAGATTTTAGTTGCGGACTTAAAAGCACTTTATGTTCTTGTGACATTTTGTATATGTTACTGAAGCCCAAACAAAAATGAATTAATTATTCCTTAAAATCCCCTTGCATCATCCTAAGGACTGTCTCTCCGTTTTCTGTGGGGGCAGGAAGGAGGAGGAGAAGCATAAGAGAGATTAATAGGTTCATTCAAAAGTACCCAGAATCATTTTTACAGAACTAGGTTTAAAATTTGTAACTCTGGTTTCTCATCTGCCCTATCCCCAGCCATATGGCTTTCTCTTACTGGTTGTTCTCACTAGCATTCTTCTGTCCTTATGTTACAGGAATGGTGCCAGCCCTTTTTGCAGATGATGAAAAAGACACCATTCTAAATCAGATTGGAGATGAAGCTACTAAAGCTGGCATGAACCCAGCTAAAGAGAGTATCTGGCAATATTTTGTAAACAAATGTGCAAATAACCTTCATATTGTCCTGGGCATGTCCCCAGTTGGGGATGATCTGAGAACGTGGTGCAGAAATTTTCCAGGTATCAATTGTTTACACTGCTTAGTCCCTTCCTCGTGAAATACAGCCTTGTGAGAGAGAAGAAGTTTCCAGGGGACACTCAGAGATGTCTGGCAGTTAAAGCAAACCAGCGCAAGTTTCATGATTAAGTATTTGCAGTGCATGATTTTTTTTCCAGTTAATTACCACATATCGGTGGGTATTATTGATTAGCATTTACCAGATTAGTTCATTTTCCAGCTGAACAGTTAGAAATCAATTAGTTATCCTCATTGAACTGGAAATATACAGCCTATGTCTCCACCCTCTCTTCTGTAGTCTGTACAGAACAATGCGTGGTATTAAATTATTATGAAGCTAGGATGGTGGTAAGAGAAATGTTTTTGTATCCAAAGCCAAAAGAAGGGCATGGTGAGGGAAACACCCTCTCAGAGAAAAACCACCTGAATCTGATGGATGCTATGCTTAAGCAGGTGGCTGTAAGGAGCCCTGGGAGACTGAAAAGACATGGGACAGATGGGTATGGGTGGGAAACCTAATTCAAGCATTAAAACACCTTGTCGCAGCTCTTGAGTGCATCCTGTACTATGTACAGCCTAAAGAATAGTACAGTGGGGTTAGCAGGACACAGGTGCAAAGCTGATTGTTTACTATCAAAATGGAAGTGTTGACTTTGTGGTAAACATTGTTGCTAAGCAGGAGTCAAACAAGACAGATCCTGTAGATTCTTGATGCAAATAAAGTTAAGCACAGGACTGCCTTACAGATTAGGGTCTAGTTTTGTGAAGGAATTTTTCAGATAACACTGTCCTTTTTTTTTAAGGTCTTGTCAACAACACTGGTATTGACTGGTTCTTACCCTGGCCCCGCCAGGCCTTGTATGCAGTTGCGCAATCCTTTGTTGGTATGTAAAATGTCAGTATTTTAACCATTCACTCTTGAGACAGCCTAAGAAATGTATTCTTTACTTTTCAGTCATTGTAGATTTCATAATTTGATTTCCCATTGTGGTTGTGTCTAAACAGGTGATGCAAAATTCCAGCCAAAAAATGGTTTTGGATGGAAGTTTCTTACTCAAATAGATTTAAAAAAATGCTAAAATTCAAGTTCCCAACTCTGCATACAATGTGGCCTGCCTTCCAGGAGGCTCAGGTTCTCTTCTGACTCTATCTTGATCTTTCTTTTTGCCCCAGAAAAGACTATTTTTGTGCCTGACTTAGAGGTACATAAGAAACACGGTGATTGGCAGACTCTTAAAAAAAACCCAAAACTTTTGAATTTTTTTATTTTTTCTGCCCAATTTTAGGAAAAAACACACGTGTCCCATCAGAGAACTCCAAGTCAGTGATTGAGCATATGGTCATGGTGCATGAATCTGTAGGGGACTTCAGCAAGAGGTTTCTGCAGAAGCTGAGACGCAGCAACCATGTCACACCAAAGAATTACCTTGATTTTATCCATACTTATGCAAAATTGCTGGAGGAGAAAAATGAGTTCATTTTAGGTAAGGCTGTGCAAATGCTTTTGACTTTTTAATAAGGGATTTAATTTTTTTTTTTTTTTAAATGGTGGTGAGAATTCCACATATTACCCACATTATACAAAACTGACTTTATCAGTACTATCTCAAATGCTGTGCTGGCATCTGGTTTTGACATTGGACCAGTATCTTGGCCACATGTGAGTGTTTGGACTCTGTCTGTCAAACGGTGGACTCTTGTCAAATTCTTTTGCACATAGCCTGAGCCAGAATCTCCAAACCAGACACTGCTTGGGGAAGAGTCTGATTAAATCTAATACCAGCCTAGCCTAGCTCAAGGTTTGACATTCTTCCTCAAGCAGCAATTCTTATTCATACTTCAGTGGGCACTGAAATACGTGAAGAGGATCACTCATGAACAGTGTAATATGGAAAGCAAGTTGTGGCACAGCATTACTATGTGACACCTCAAGTGACGTTAGCACCATCTTGGGCAGGAGGCTTAGGAAAGGAAAAGTCTCTCAGAGTCATTTTCCTTTCGTAACCAAGGTTGCCTTGCTGCAAAGTGCACCTGTAAGCATATTTACCTTCTGTGAGATTGTCTGTTGCTGTGTGATAGGACACAATCAATGATTCACTAACATTTCTCCCTTTTTTTTCTACCTAGCACAATGTAAACGGCTGGATGGGGGCTTAGTTAAACTGAAGGAAGCTAGTGTACAGCTGGTTGAGCTGAACAAGAAACTTGCTGAGCAAAGGATTATATTAGCGGAAAAAGCAGCTGCTTGTGAAGCTTTGTTACAAGAGATTTCAGCAAACACAGAAGTAGGTAGGTAGTTTACAGGCTAAGCAAGCCTCATGTAGTCTGTATTGTGTTGGGCTGACCCCAACTCAACCCTCTAAGAGCTCCAGCTGCTTCAAGAGGTAACCCTTTTATTCTGTCTGTGCTGATCTAGTGTCATGCTAGAGGAGTAGGTCCCCTATCTTGCCCAGATTGCCATCTTCGCGATATATTTGGCTTACGGTATTTTACACAACTCGATACCTATGTTCTCCTGCCCTAGTCTTCTCTTTTCAAGGTGCAGGACGTAATATGGGAAAGAAGCATTAGCAAGAAAGGGACTTTCTGATTCAGAAAATTGCTTAGAGGAAAATTAAAGGGAAGCATGGGAGGAAAAAAGATTATATATGTTCTTGTGTGGAACACTAACAGTATTCTTAACCTGGTGATGGAAGTGTAAACATTGGCAAGCTAGTAACAAAAAAGTACTGAATTGATGGTAATTTCTGATTTTCAGCCAAGAGCAAATCTGTATTAGTGTATGTTCTATATACACGTTTGAATAATCCATTTATGGTCCTGCCTTTACAATTCCTAGCTGAGGAGAAGAAAAAACTGGCTGAAGAAAAAGCTGTGGAGATAGAAGAACAGAATAAGATTATTGCTACTGAGAAAGCGGCTGCCGAGACAGCTTTGGCTGAAGTCATGCCTATTTTAGAAGCTGCCAAACTGGAGCTTCAGAAGCTTGACAAGTCTGATGTTACTGAAATCAGGTGACTCATTTGGATGTACTCTTAGAAATTCGCCGAGACACCCTTGTGTGCAGGGTCTGAACCTTCATCTCACCTTTCTCACCTGCATGGTGTGTGGGTAAAGGTCAGGACATCAGTTGTCTGGGTGCAGAGGTCACAACAGAATCCCCTGATTCTTAGCCTAGGACTTACCCTCAAGCCTGATCTTCCACTCCTTCATTCGCTGTCTTCCCCATAATTCTCTACCCTGTGTCTGATGCACCAGGAACCACTATGATTTTCTGCCTGAGCGGCGGCTGTCCAAACCCCTTCATTCCTCCTCTGTTTTTATTTTGTGTGAATACCAGTACCACATACCAGTTATTTTTCAGGGATGCTTTGATAGCATGAAAACATGTTTCTCTGCTGAGTTAACTTCTTGCTGTGCTTTTATAGTACATCTTGTGTTTGTGGATAGATATGAAAGCACATCCAGTCCTTGGCCTTCCCGGAAATAGCAACGGCTCTCCTTTCCCTGCCACACTTGTTTAGTTTCCTTTCTCTCGTAGATCTCTGGATTCTTCCTGTACTGCTTCTCCCAGGGACAGCTGCGACACTGCCCTAGAGAAGAATATCATAGCTCAGTATTTTAGGCCTTCCACTGTTGAAATCCTTTAGTATTTCATTGGTCAATTTGTCTGAATACAAGAATAGGTTTTGAGCTTTTGAGTAGTTAATAATTTCTTGTCTGGCCTGGGTTATCTTTTTCACTTTGTGTAGGATGTCTGATGTACTAGCTCTTGTTGCATTGCAATGACTCTCTTAACGGGAAGTACCTGTGTCTGGCATCATGTGCTTTATCTCCTTTTCCTCATCTAATGTTGTCTTCATCTGTTTTCTAGATCCTTTGCAAAACCCCCTAAGCAGGTGCAGGTTGTTTTGGAATGTGTTCTTATAATCAGAGGCTACAAAGAATTAAACTGGAAGACAGCCAAAGCAATGATGTCTGAGGCAAATTTCCTGCGATCCCTGATGGAGATAGATTTTGATGGAATTACTCATAGCCAAGTGAAATCTGTCCGAGGTAAAATACTGATCTGTGTGCTTGGAATGAACATAGGATCTTGATAAAGTGTTGCAATGTCAGCGTCCTTCCAGTGTTATTTGGGAGGGTGGGATTCACTTTGTGCAGAGGGACAGCACTGTTGACAATGCTGCAGATGTTGCACTGTTGACATTACTGGATTTTTCAGAGTACAAAGACCTTCTGCTATGTGTTACATCCAGTTCATATCTTAGTGAGGGTCTTACACGCTCTGGTTTAGAGCAGGCAAGAAAGAAACAGGATACCTGAGCGGCCTGCTGTCTGCTTTTAGCCACTTAGTAGAACTGCGACCTCATGCATGTGGTGGCAATTAAAATGTGATATGCACAGAGTGAAAAGAAGATAAGCTCTGTCTAAAGCTAATTGGCGAAACTTTGCACATGCTCACTGGGTTGTAATCCAGAGTAGTTCCATTAAGAGGGGAATTTGGCTCTTTGAAGAAAATTGCATCTGATTGCAGCAGAGAAAAAAACCCATGATCCTCAGACATGCTGATCAACTCCTGAATGCACTCCCTTCATGGAGAAAGAACTTGAGGAATCACTAGCAATATTGTGCTTGTACTGTTATAGCCCAGCAGCTTCATCTTAAGGTCTGAGTCTCTTTAATATTCTGACAAATCTTTCATATTGTCTGTCACAGTATTGCTCAATATTGCTGGTAGGGAAAGCTATTTCTCTGAGGATTTCTGCACTGTAATTCAATTCACTTGCAATATTTTTGTGTTTGCCTGTTTAGCTCTGTTAAAGAATCTTAATACTTCCTTCACTGAAATGGAACTTGTTAGCAGAGCAGGACTGGGAATGTTAAAGTTTGTTGATGCAGTGATGAGCTACTGTGATGTGGTTAGAGAAGTCAAGCCAAAGAGAGAAAAGGTAAAGTGTGTGGATTCAAACTCAGAGGAAGATGAAGTATGATCCTGATGAGAAAAATAATACTTGACAATTTTGTAGACTGCCCATTTCTCCTCTTTGAAGCGTTTAAAAAGAGGTCTTTAGGAGAGCTATTGCAGTACAAGTGAGGCAGGTACTCGGTTATAAATTGCTGTGTTTGTTGTGTCATGATGCTGGGATATGGGTTCCCATCCCTGCCTGTGCTCGAAGGAGGAGGGTGGAACATGTTGAGTTGGAATTTTGTGATTTAACATGCTTAGAAAAACACAGTTTATAACTGTCTGCTGAAAACAGACTTCAAAACACATGGCATTTGCAGAGAGCAGAGCTCAGTAGTACACAACATCCATGTCCCTTAAGCACAGACCTTTGACTAACTTTTTTAGAACAACTGGAAAGTTAGCTGTATTACCAAAGGAAATCTAACGTCCAACAGATGATGCTGGGAAACTTTCTTCAAGAACAGGTTATTATATACAGCTGGCTAATGAGAAAGTATATCCACTACATGATGAGTCTGCCTATTTTTGAAGTCTTAATATTGTTGTTTTAAGCAGCCTCTCCTCTTTTGTCACGGGATGACAGTCCTGCTAACCTCCAGTGTCAGCGGGACTGCTCACATGCTTTAATATTATACCTTCTGGATACAAAACTCTAGATTTATCTGCTTTGGAACTGCAGTATCAGACCATGATGTATACATTTGGGATGGGGAGAGGTGGGTGAGAAACAATGCTAGTTATTTTGGCTTATGCTTTGGAATATATGAAATAGCCAAATGAAATCTAAGAGCTTAAGACATTTCTCCAAAGCCCTTCTTTCCTCTCATACTCTTACATTTCCTTCATAATGTAATGTAGGTGGCTAGGCTAGAACGGAACTATTACTTAAGTAAGCGGGAACTGGAAAAGATAAAGGCTGAGTTGGCTGCCATTCAGGAGGAGCTTAAGGCTTTGGGGAACAAATATGAAGAGGCAATAAGAGAAAACAAACAGTTACAAGAAGAAGCAGAGATTATGCAGAGAAGATTAGAAGCTGCTGACAAGCTCATCTTTGGCTTGAGATCTGAAAACAAGAGGTAAGTCTAGATTCAAAGAGGAACATTTTTGACATCAGAGGGTCATGTGTCAGGGATAAAATCTATCAAATTGAGAGATTTTTGGAAACGGTCGCTTCCTGTGATGTTTGTTTCTGAGAAGAGCTAGTATCTATTCTGAGCTAATACCTATTAGCTCCTGAAAAATAATAACAATTTTTAGTGCAGAAGAAAAGGGTGAACTCAGATTAAAAGGAAGAAGGTTCAGATCAACTCGGTGTCTGTGGCCATCATAATAGTGAGAGAACAACTGACTGTAAATTTGGGGGTCTGTCTCAACCTACATCTAAAGTAGCAGCAGATGGAAATTCTGCACATAAACCCCATCTACCTGGTACAGACTGACCCAGGATTCCCTTATAATTCTATCAGGTGGACAAAGGAATTACAGGACTATGAAATACGAAAGGTGAAGCTGCTTGGAGACTGTCTACTCTGTGCTGCCTTTCTGAGCTATGAAGGAGCATTCAACTGGGAATTCCGTAATGAAATGATCTATCAAGTGTGGCAAGAAGATATCCTCTCACGAGAGATTCCTCTCAGTCAACCATTTAGCTTAGAAAGCCTCCTGACTAATGAGGTGGAGGTTAGCAGGTAAGCCCAGTCAAGAAGCCCAGTGACTACTGAATGTGAAATCGTGAACTGGGAGTCTGAATCTGTAGCGTAGAAGTGGCATTGTGGGTGGAGGTGCACAGCCTTACCAGAGAGAGCCCATTTTACTTTCCTGTTTCAAAGATAGCAAGGAGACAAATTGTTTTTCTTCTGGTTAACAGAGACTACTTTTATAACAAACCGTTGTACTTTATACTCCAGGGACATTCACTGAACCTGGACACATATAATACCTTTTTAGGAGATTTTTAAAGGCGTTATCTATAATATGTGTTGAGCCCAAGGCCCAACATGAATCTTTTCATTGACTTCAATGAATTTGGAATTAAACCCATGCCCAGGTAGCCCGTATGTCAACCACTGCAGGATTACTCACCAAATGCAAGTCAGTGTAGTTACAAATGACTCAGACAATGAGTCAGTTGGCGTTTTGATGCTGTTCTTACAATCACATATACTATATGTTTCCTTGTGTGTCTAAATAGTGTGCTCAATGAATTGCATAATTTTACTGGCAAACGAAATATGCTGCTCTCCCATTGAGTTTTGGTCCCAGCCTGGTATTTGATCTATTCCGTTCACAGGTGGGTTTCCCAAGGATTGCCTCCAGATGAGCTATCTGTCCAGAATGGCATCCTGACAACGTATGCAAGCCGCTTCCCACTCTGTATTGACCCACAACAACAGGCATTGCATTGGATTAAGAAAAAAGAAAAAAAAAATAACTTGAGGGTAAAGATAAACGATTACTTACTGGTTGTTTTAAAAGCTGCATAAATATCTGTCACCTTGAACGGGGAACCGATTATGTACTGACAAATGTGTTGACTGTTGTGTCTCTAAAATGGATAGTGAACATCAGTGTTCACGTGACTTTCAATATTTTGGGACTGATGGCTTGTTTGGGATTTTGGCCAGCCTTAGTTGATGAAGAAATAGTATAACCAAAAGGCTGGTGTAGATTGTGTTTTATCTTAGCTCCAGGATGGAGTTTTCATGTAGGACAATTAACAGAGGCACAGGTGGAACTTGGAAGAATAGTACTCCAAATGGAAATGATTCTCAACTGATCAGAAAAAAAAAATAAAAAGCACCTTGTCTGTTTTGTACCAGTGCAGTTTACATCATCTGTAAGAAAGATAAAAAGCAACAAAAAGCAACTTCATTAGTGTTGGCAAGAATTGTAAAATAATAATGTCGAGCAAATTGAATATCAGTTCTCTTTTCCTATCTTCCCATTATTCTTTTGCAGATGGCTTCCTTTAATGATCCAGACTTCCTTAAGCAACTAGAACTGGCCATAAAGTATGGAAGCCCTTTCTTGCTGCACAGTGTTGATGAATACATTGATCCTGTGATAGACAATGTCTTAGAGAAGAATATCAAAGTTGCACAGGGGCGAACATTCGTTGTCCTGGGTGACAAAGAGGTTGACTATGACAGTAATTTTAGATTGTACCTGAACACCAAATTATCGAACCCAAAGTATTCGCCCTCTGTGTTTGGCAAAGCTATGGTTATCAATTACACAGGTAAGCAAAAGTGTGTATTTAGTAGCAAAGTAGTGATTATGCTATAGTGCACGTTTAGGGCCTGGCTGTTTGTCTGAAACAGCAATGAAACTAGATAGGCTCCCTTATTCTTAGCATCTGATTTAACAGAAAATCCTTCTCACTTCTCTCTTCTAATCTGAAACTGAGCTAAATATCTCTTCTTGCACCTGTCACGTTAGATTGCTTTGGTAGAATTAAGATACAGAGTTATTAACCAAGTCACTCTGTTGCATTGCTGTAGTTTTATGAGATGATGGAGATGAAATAAGTTTTGTGGAAGTTATTTTAAAAAAGAATGTGTGCTGTGTACGTGTGTTGTATCTGTAGTTACACTAAAGGGCCTAGAGGATCAGTTGCTCAGCGTCATCACGGGTTTTGAAAGAAGGGAATTGGAAGAACAGAGAGAACATCTCATCCAGGAGACAAGTGAGAAGAGAAACTTGCTGAAAGAGCTGGAAGACTCTCTCCTTCGGGAACTGACATCTTCCACAGGAAACATGTTGGACAACTTGGACTTGGTGCAAACCCTGGAAGAGACAAAATATAAAGCTACTGAGGTACCGGCTCTGGGCTTTTTGGGAGGATATAATAGAACATGGTTTTTCCTTTTATATTGTGCTTCATGTTTCACCCTTGAAGCTAGGAATTAGTTTGAAAGGAAATGGAGAGTTTTCTCCTGAGTATTTTGCATCTTTCAGTGTTGGGCAGTATTTTGTTGCAGCAGAAGACCAAATCCTATCTTCAGAAAAGTCCTTATCAGGACCAAAGTAAAGACCGTCTACAGTTCTAAAGCATAGAGCATGTGATATGTTTCTTTCAGCTCTGAAACAACCTTTGTCTTGTATTGTATCAGATCTGAAATTAAAAATTAAGGTATTTGTTACTCAGGAGGATGTAGAATCTCCATTCTTGGAGGTTTTCAGGCTGTACTTGGATAAAGCCACAGCTGACCTGATCACAGTGACCATTGATGAATTATTCTTCCAAAGAGGTTAAAAAACATCATGGATACACTGACTTTCAACACCTATAACTACGGCTGCACAGGTTTGTGGAATTTAGTCCAACTTTGGGCATTTAGTCCAACTTTGGGCAGAAAGTTGAACTAAAGATCCCCAGAGGGCTATTCCTATACTATTTCCATGATTCTGTGTAAATCTTTGCCTTTACTTTTCATAAATATATAGGGTGGGATTAATTTTCTCTAACTTTTGATTTTTTGCAATTCATAACTACTTCTTTAGGGTTACCTGTCCAGATTCCCTATAAAGTAAACATAGAGAGGCAGGCACTGAATAGCTCTGCGTATTGTGATAGAATATGCATACTGTGGACCAGCGCAGTAATTACATGTGTATAAAATCAATGTTTGGTTAGGTGATTGAAAAACTGAATCTGGCTGAGACGACAGCGGTGGATATTGATCGTCTTCGAGATGGCTACAGACCAGCTGCCAGGAGAGGGGCCATTTTATTCTCTGTTTTGTCTGAAATGGCCTTTGTCAACATCATGTATCAGTACTCACTGGTCTCCTTCTTAGAGGTTTTTGGACTCTCTCTTCGGAAATCAATGCCCAGTCCTATTCTTCCAAAGAGGTTAAAAAACATCATGGATACACTGACTTTCAACACCTATAACTACGGCTGCACAGGTTTGTGGAATTTAGCGATGGGCTGATACTGTGCTCTGCAAATGCTTGTTAAAAGCCGTGCCCTCAGTTGGCTTACATCCAAGAGGCAAGTTACCAAACAGTGAATTCACTAATGTTCAGTTCTCAGCACTGGTCCCCATTTATACTTTACCCCCTGCTGTTCCTGTTTGAAGAAACTACGCATATTATCATTGTAACTTTTAAAGAAATGGTACTAATGGTGGCGTGCAGCTACGCATCTCACATCCCTGGATGTAGCTCACAGGTGCTCTTTCGGCTCTGTAAGCCTGATCCAAAGCCCTGTCTTTGGTCACCCTGATCTTGTGGGGTGACCAGATGCAGAATGTGGATTTAAAGATTGCTGCAGTTCCACAAGTTTTAGCAGCTGATTTTTGAAAATATTGTCCTTTTAATGTAGGCTTGTTTGAGAGACACAAGTTACTGTTCTCCTTTAATATGACTGTGAAGATAGAACAAGCTGATGGCCGAGTTCCACAAGACGAACTTGAGTTCTTTTTGAAAGGTAAAGGAAATATTTAAATATATAGCTATATGTAGCAATAGCTATGAGATCTTTTGAAGATAGATTTTGACCAGATACGATTTGCTGTAAAGCTAGAACCTAGAGAGACCACTGAAAATAGCTGAACTGTGTTGATTTATAAAAGTTGTGGATTCTGTATTTCTATTTTTTCACTTTGTTAAACAGTGGTAGGCTAATCTTTATCTGCAGCTGTTGACAAATGTCACATTAGATAATTGTTGGGATGTTACCTGAGAAAAATAACCTTTAGTTATTTTCTGACTGTGTATAAATAATTTTAGAAATGTTTGCAAAGATGAAACTGCCTTTTGTAACCACTTGTAAAATGCCATCTTTTCTTTAGCAGACCAGTTAAATCTTTTAGTGCTTCCAGAAACAAATTTCCAGTTGGTTTCTCTGTGCAGTGGGACTGTATGTGTGGTCATGTATTGGAGAATTTATGACATGGACATTCACTCTGGTTTCTGAATGTGACTAGGCAATATTTCCCTGGAGAAGAGTACAAGAAAGAAACCGTATGCTTGGCTTCCAGATCAAGGCTGGGAAGACCTAATTCGCTTGTCTGAACTATTTCCTGAGAAATTTGAATCTCTTCCAGATGATGTGGAAAAAAATCCAGATGTATGGAAAAATGTACGTGCTTTTCTGCAATCCTGGTTCTCTCTCCTTGTTTTTCTTCTGGTATTAAACATTCAAGTATGATGCAATGTGCCATAGCACTCGGCAGGAGGCATGTCACCACTGGCTTTTTCTGTTAAGGTCTTGCTTTTCTTCTTGACCTTGGTTAGCAATTGGCTTATTTCCAGTAGAATTAAGGCCCTTAATATTTAAAAAACAAACCAAAAACATCTTCCTTGATATACTGTAGATTTTTTTATTTTCCAGTCAAATGCCTTAGATGAGTTATTTGCCATGTTGAAGTCAGTGGAATTTTTGCTGTTGATTTCAACAGTCAACATTTCACTGTTACTTTTTGTACTGCTGAATTGTACTTTGATCTTCCTGTGGCAGTGAGTTCTATAGGCTAGTTACAAACACAGACTTTCCTTTGTTCTGCCTTTAGTTTCATTCCATGTCTTCTTGCTTTATAAGAAGCCTTTCTGTAAGCAATCTGTTAATACTTTCTGCTTGAGATGCTATTTTCTGTGTCTTCAGAGAATTACTTGACATAAAATGAAAGTACAAGTGTGTTTCTGGACTTGAATGCAGTATAAACTGAAAAAGCTGAATTTTTTGCATTCACTTAATTGTTTAATATTCCTTTGCAGCTGATTGACTTTGTTCTCCTTGTGTCTCTTGGCCCCTCATTAATCAAATTGCTTTTGTCTGCTTTCCTAGTAATTTCATTGAGCGAGCCATTTGATCCATTTGCGTTATCTGCCATCTTTTCTTGCCAGTGGTATGATACAGAAGCTCTGGAGCAGATGCCGTTCCCCATGCAGTACCAGGACAATCTCACAAACTTTCAGAAACTCCTGCTTTTACGGTGTTTCCGAGTGGACCGGCTGTATCGGGCAGTAATGGACTATGTTAGTCTGACAATGAGTGAGAAGTAAGTCACTCTCTTCTTTCAAATCCGAATCACACCATTCAGGTATTTGCCACAGAACCGGAGTGGTAATCAACTATGTAAATGACTTTGCAATTTGCCTGAACAACAGAGTGTGTTTTGTCTCCATATCATTTCCATCTGCAGTGAGCTCTGATGTTTGTGTAAAAGTCATCTTTTACAAATGGCTGCCTTTGTGTAAATTAACAGTGTATTGTGCTTCTTTTCCTACCAGGTACGTGCAGCCCCCCGTGATCAGCTTTGAAGCTGTCTTTGAGCAGAGCAGTCCTTACTCACCGGTTGTTTTTATCTTAAGTCCTGGCTCTGATCCCGTCAGTGACCTCATGAAACTGGCAGAGAGGACAGGCTTTGGAGGGGATAGACTCAAATTCTTAGCCATGGGACAAGGCCAAGAAAAGGTAACTTCGTTTGGAGGGTAGGGATGTGCTGTGTACAGCATTTTGCAAATCATGCTCCTAATGCTGTGGGCTTGTTCGAATGTCCTTTCCAAAGGCCTGCTCCATTTTAAAGGGAGTTACTTTGTTGTTCAGACCTAACACATAATTTGCCAGCCTGGGAGTAATGGTTTTCTGTAGTGTGAATCTTCCAGTTTGGCTGATTGGAAGATTCAGAATCAGAATGATATTGTCGTCTGTTAAAAAATAGTTGAGCTGAAAAGGTGCTACTCTGCAGCCTTTCAAAGGTTAATCGGTGTCTCTGTGTATGGACATGGGTTGATTGGAAGTCACAGTGTTTGTTACCAAAAAAATACCCTGCTGCTCTCTCTGTCTTTCCTGTAGCTTTCCTTTTTGTTATGGACACAAAGGCAGGGATGTCCAAGCTTAGCAGCTGACTGAATGGGCTGTGAATTCAGTCAGTGGGAGAACTCCTGTTAGATTCCTTTAGACCACCATTTCCTGGGCTCTGCTCCTCACCCTCTTGTGGGCCATGCGCACTCCTGTACTGTTTTGAAATACTTCAGTGCTCTGCATGACTTTTAATTTCAAAAGGAATTAATGAAATAATGGGGAAAAAAAAGCATCTCAGAGCAACTTGTGGCATTGGAAAGGGCCTGTTCTCAGCCAGGAGCATTCTGGCAAGTCTACTAAGACTAACTCAAGTGCTGAGTGTGCTGGCTGGAAGGAGGAAATCCCTTGCACTAACCCACCAGGGTCGGTTTGCGTGCAGGATAAAGGCTGTGTAACTCACGGACAGTTCTCTCTCTCTCTTAAGATTGCTTTGCAGATGCTGGAGCATGTGGTGGTTAGTGGAGAGTGGCTGATGTTGCAGAACTGTCACCTTTTGGTGAGGTGGCTTATCAATCTGGAAAAGGCCCTGGAGAACATCACAAAGCCTCATCCAGACTTTCGCCTCTGGCTGACCACTGACCCGACCAAGGGCTTCCCCATCGGAATACTGCAGAAGTCCTTAAAGGTACCGAGCAGTGGGGAACCCCAGCTAGGGGGGCAGGTCCTGCCACTCTGACTCAGCAGAACAGGGTGGCTCTGGAGGGAGCGCTGCTGAGTGCAGCGTGTTGGCTTGGGCTGTAGGTACTAGCTCTTTGTCTTTATAAACCAAATCCTTATTTCATCATCCTGTTTATCTTATGATTTTTCCTTTGGGTGAAAGCTGTTCAGCAGTTTTTTTCTGAAGCAGTTATTTCACAGCAGAGGTTTGTGAGTAAACCTGGAAACGTAACAAATGCTCTTCAGCTTCAGCTGCTGCCAGGAGTGAGGAATATCTGGAGAGACAGAAATAGCCCTGTCAGTGCTGCTGCTGAAGTGCAGAGCTGAGGTCTCTGTCTCACCCAGCAATAGTGCCAGTGGAGCAGACGTCCTAATAGGATAATGGTTTCCAGCTGCTACTTGAGGCTGCAGCATTTATCACGAGCAAGCTGAGCTGATTATTTTGAAGGCACAAGCCATCATGCTGTCCTAATGTTCTTTCCTGTGGCTGCTCTGTGTTGAACCAATGCAGTCAACGTCATCATTTTATTTCATGGATTTGAAAGCAGTGGCATGACAGATCCACCCACTATGTGCTGCCGTGTATCCGTGACAGCTCTGGGGGATTCACCTCCAGCAGAGCTTAGTGCTGCAGCGGGAGAAGTGAGCCTGAATGTAGATTTGAGAGACTGCAAATACGCACTTTGTAGGTCTAGCCACAAGCACTGAGAACAAAGGTTTTATAGCACTTTGAAAAAGCTGCCAGAAGCTGGCTTTGCCTCAGTTTGATCAGCAGTAAAGCCATACTAAAGACTGTTAAGCCATCTTATTGTCGTGATATGTAGGACACACTGAAATATGTAAAATACCAGTAATATTTCAGTAAATTAGATCTTCAAGTATGATAAATATTAATGTCTTTCCAATAACTACTTCTAAAATAGTATCAAGTTTCTATTTACATATGTGTGTTTACCTTGATAAACTTAAAAGGTCTATTTCATGTCTTAGGAAAAAAAATCCATATTGATAAGAATTTGGGAATCTGTTCAAAATTTTCAAGCTTGCATTATACAGCTTACCTAGAGAGTGTGATGCATTTACAGTGTGTTCTTCTGAGGCTACCCAGTAATTGATGGCTTCCCTAATTATTTTGGTAGGTTGTGACAGAACCACCTAATGGTCTGAAACTGAACATGAGAGCCACCTACTTCAAAATTCCCGAAGAAGCCTTAGAGCAGTGCCCACATCCTGCCTTTAAATCCTTAGTCTACGTCTTGGCATTTTTCCATGCTGTGGTTCAGGAGAGAAGGAAGTTTGGGAAGGTTGGCTGGAATGTACCATACGATTTTAATGAATCTGATTTCCAGGTAAGAAAATAATTACAACTGCTCTTATATCACTGAGTTGCTCAGATTACTTTTGAAAACATATAATCTACCCAGATTTAATGATTTCTCGCAATAACATTTTGACTCATTTTTTTTTCTGTTGCTGTGGACTCATGTAGATTCCCAATCTTCAATAGTGTCAATTTTTGCCAGTAAAAATTAATCAGATTCCCAATCATTCGTGTTTATATTGCCTCTCTCGTGGGTTTATTTTTTTAAGAGGATTTATACTTAACTTTTTAATTACTTCAGAAAGAAGTGATTGTTAGTTTTCAAACGAGAACTACGTTAAATAAAATCTATGGATATGTGTGGTTGATTTATGAATCTCCTTATCTCACATGTTCCAACAACTTCATTAGGTCTGCATGGAAATTCTTAACACATACTTGACAAAAGCTTTTGAACAAAATGATGATAAAATCCCCTGGAGCAGTCTCAAGTATCTTATTGGTGAGGTGAGTGCCTACAGTGTCACTTGGCATCACTAGATGGTAAAAGAATCCAGATAAATGACACTTCCCTTTCCGCATGGGCGGTACCCTCAAGTAGAGCTGGCTCAAAATCTCTCCTGGGCAACCTTGAAACTCCTGCGCAGCCCTGAGCAAGTCACTTAATCTCATTGGCTCAGTGAAATCGGGCTATTGTGTGTAACTGCACAACAGGGGAGTTATGATGCTTAATTAATTTTAAGTGAGAGCGCCTTGGGATCCTCTGCTGAAAGGTACTGAAGAGCACAACGCTGCAGTATTAGTCGAGCGGGGCACTGGTGATGTGAGAGCTGCACGAATGGATTTCTAAAGCTCTCGCAGTGCTGCGTGTGATTTGTGCTGTGTAGCTGCTGGCCAGGGCTGTGTAGCTGCTGTGACATGAAATCCTGCGGGGAACTGTTAATTTGCAGCACTTAATCACAGCTGAGCGTGAGCTGGTACCTGAGGAAGGTGCTGTTGGACTAAAACCACCAAGACGGGTGACGAGGAGCGGCCACAGCAGCCAAATCCAGACCGAGTCCAAATACCTCCTGCTTGGTCCCCCTTGGGAGGGGCTTAGAGGAGATGTCCTTGGTACCCCGTAAGGGAGACAGTGTTACACGGTGCAGTCACTGCAAAAGCAGAGCATTTTGGACCTCTCAGTGATTTTTAACTGTATTTTCTGCCCCAACAGCCAGTGCTCTAATATTGATGTCGCTGATTTCTAGGTCATGTATGGCGGGCGCGCAATTGATAGCTTTGATCGTCGCATTCTGACCGTCTATATGGATGAGTACCTCGGTGATTTCATATTTGACACATTCCAAGTGTTTCATTTTTATAAAAACGACACGGTTGATTATAAAATTCCACACGGGACTATAAAAGATGACTATGTTGGTAAGAAATGCTTTTCCTGCTATGTAAGATAGCATTAAAAAAAAAGTTTACTTGCAGTATACATTCTCTCCATATGTCCATTGCTGGGGGTGAGAAGTTGAAAGGAACTCCAGGCGCTGTGTGTTTTATTGCAATGTTATAGCCCACTGTTGATACTGTTCTTTATGCGTGAGCGTACCAGCCCGCTCCTCATTTCTTTAAAAAAAAATATTAAGCCCCCCCCTCGGGTAAATAGCATGTTAATTTTGTTATTAAGTGATACATTTCCATGGGGGGTGTGTGTGTATTTCGTGCTTAAAAATGTTTATTCGGTCCTCGCAGTGTTTCAAACCAGCTGTAGGTTTTTTGCAAGCAGAGCATTAACAAAACTTGCTCATGGACTTCTCTGCAGGATTCGTTTCTGCCTGGTAGCTGGGGTGTCGTATAGCGCATCTTTAGGAAGCGTGGTTTTGTCTTGCAGAGGCGATAGAATCTCTGCCACTTGCCAATACTCCGGAGGTGTTTGGCCTTCATGCAAACGCTGAGATTGGTTATTACACACAAGCAGTCCGTGATATATGGTCTCATCTTCTTGAGCTGCAGCCCCAAACAGGTGTGTTCTCCTTTGCTTGGAATTGGGTTTGTAAATAAGAACTCATGAGGTGGCGAGCTCTCACTAAACCGGTTTGGTTTCAGGTGAAACTGGCGCAGGAATTAGTCGAGATGAATATATTGCAAATGTAGCTAAGGATATAGAAAACAAAATCCCACCAGTGTTCGATCTTGACCAGATACGGAAAGGTTTTGGACCAGAGATAACCCCTACGACCGTGGTGCTGCTGCAGGAGCTGGAACGCTTTAATAAGCTGATCATTCGAATGGCGAAGTCGTTGGCTGAACTGCAACGTGTAAGTGAGAGTTCAGGTGGCTACGAGAGGCCAGAGTCAGGTTTACCTGCCCCGGGCTGGCACTGAGACTCTCACCGTCCTTTCAGGCCTTGGCTGGGGAAGTTGGAATGAGCAGTGAACTGGATGACGTGGCTCGGGCTCTCTTTAACGGGCAGATTCCTGGCATCTGGCGGCGGTTAGCCCCCGACACACTCAAAACACTTGCCAATTGGATTATTTTCTTTGGAGCGCGGTACAACCAGTACAGCAGCTGGGTGAGTGAGCCCCTCCAGAAAGGTTTGGTTTAATCCGCGTGATTTGCTGTGCCAATTAGTGCAGAAGTCAGTGATCACACCCCACTTTAGACAAGTTACTGCAACTAATGCCAGTCGCCACCTACAATAACGAATGATGGCACAAGCGTGGATGCAAGATTGACTGGCCAGTGGCCAGCCTGTGAGAGCGCTGGCCTCTGGGCTGAGTGGGAGGTGTGGTGGCAGAAGCGGGTGCTGCAGATTGTCTCTGTGATTGCAGGTTAACGAGCGTGAGCCGAAGGTGATGTGGCTCTCGGGTCTGCACATCCCAGAGTCTTACCTGACGGCTCTTGTTCAGGCCACCTGCAGGAGAAACAGGTGGCCCCTGGATCACTCCACCCTCTACACAGAGGTAACCACCTACAGGACTGCAGAAGACATCACTGAAGGGTCTATTCAAGGTGGGTGTTTTTATGATTATTTGGCAAAAATAAGAAAGTAGTTAATTGGTGAGAGAAACTGCCAGGCGCACCGAGTAACTACTGGGGTTGTACCTCCTCAGACAACGCCCTTGGTTTTACACGTCACAGGACTGCACACAGGCAGGGGGGGTTCTGGTTCCTGCTGAGCCCCCCCCCCCCCCCAAACCTGATCTTTCTTCAGCTCTTCTCAGCCACAGGCACAGGATTGAACTTACACCTCTCCCTTGCTCTCTATCTTTATATAGATACTTTTTTCTTAATGGCTAGAACGTTACCACTCCTAGCGGGTTTATAAAGATCCATTTACACCACAATATATTTAAACAAGAAGTACATGCAAATATGTATGATTTATTGTGTAAATATATCTTTATGAAATCCCTACGACTAGCAATGCTCTAATTACTAAATATGACAAACTGTGTGAAGGGGACAGCTGAGCAATGCTTCTGACCTGATTGGGAACAGAGGAGGAAAAAAAAATCTGATTGTTTTTGCTAAATCTAATTTACAGTTAAAAATAAAAGGGGGCTTTTATTATATCAGGTCAGGGGCTTACCTACAGTACACTTTATTTACTAACATTTAATCAAAATTCTTGGTATTTGTACCAGAACAACTCTATCCCAAACCTTCCCCTTTTGTCCAAATGATCTAACAAGCAGTCCCATGGGAGTTAAAAAGCTCTCTTGCAATTTGGCTATTACTTGGGCAAATAATTGGAGGGTGGCACCCGCTGTGGGGAAGAAAACTGCAAGCAAATCAGTATTTATTCCTAATGATGTTTATCATGTGTAGTGCAACTGAGCCAATTGTAATTTGAAAAAAAAATATATATTTAAACATGATCGGTCACAGTTGTATTATGAAAACAAGGACCACAGCTGAGAACACCTCCTTGTAGCTGAGTTTGAAACGTAGGGAGTTCTGTCACGACTGTCAGTGCCAAGAACAGCTGTTGCAGGAACAGTTGTCTTAAATGGATTTTTTTTTTAGTAGCTCAGTTTACACACCGTGTTGCCTTTTGTGCCCGCGCAGGCTGCTTTGTTTCTGGCCTGTTTCTGGAAGGAGCGGACTGGGACACAGAGCAGAGCTGCCTCACCAAAAGCAAGCCCGGGGTCCTGGTGGTGGAGTTACCCATCCTGAAGATCATCCCCATCGAAGCGCACAGGCTCAAACTCCAGGTACGGCTCCTCTGGGGACGCTGTAGCCCATGAGCTTAGGAACTGCCTTCTGGTTTTACCACCAACAGCTGGTGGCCCCTTCCTGCTCAGCACAAGCACAGTATATCATTACCACCAGTATATCTACTCCTTGCATTAGGCACCACGACAGTTTCTCTTTTCTAAGGTTTACACTCAAGGGGGTTAATACATTTGCTGCCTCTTTTCCATTCAGGCAGAATGGAACAGGCAGCTTAGGACACTTACTTTCCCAGTACTCTCTTATTTCCCATTACCACTTAATGACATAAAGGATCTTTACATTTTCTGGATATCA
Organism: Limnodromus scolopaceus; assembly: GCA_028565335.1. NCBI lineage: Eukaryota > Metazoa > Chordata > Aves > Charadriiformes > Scolopacidae > Limnodromus > Limnodromus scolopaceus. Next base: position 13,178,500 of record JAOXNO010000006.1, on the reverse strand, counting down.
GAAGTTTAAGACTTAAAACAAAGTGAAATTCTGAAGACAATCATCTCTCCCAAAGGCCCTTTTTGTTTCCAGTTTCATGCAGTACTTCAAGCACCACTCAGTGTCCTCCTTTCCCCCACGCTCTTTTAGAACACGCTCCGGACCCCCGTGTACACCACCTCCCAGAGAAGGAACGCGATGGGCGTTGGCCTTGTTTTTGAAGCTGATCTTTACACGACAAAGCACATTTCCCATTGGGTCCTTCAAGGCGTTTGTCTCACCCTGAATGCAGACTGACAGCTTGAACTTGGCACTAGAGTTTTTCCACAGAATCCAATGTTGGTTTTTTTAGGGGGTGAGGTAGGGGTAGAGCCTCAGACTAGGCAAAGATTCACCCCCTGGGTGGGGTAGAGTTCACTGAGGCTGATTTCAAATAGTACCATAGAACTGAGGCAGTACCATCAATAAACACAGTTGAAAAGTGATCTTTTGTAATTTGTGCTTCCTTTTAGAAAAGCTAAGAGCTGGTGTGTGTGTGTGTGTGTGTGTGTGTATATATATATATATGAGGTAATAAGTTGGTCTCGCACACACAAAGACTAAGGTTTGCCTGAATGGTTGTAAGAAATGTTTTTAATTGCCCAAAGCATCACTTCTGCTGTGCTTAGAAGCGGTGCCTTCTGTCATCCTTGAACAAGTGGCAGGGTAGGTCAGGCATACAATAGATCGCCATAAAAATATGGCAACAACAACCAAAAACCCAAACCCGCTGCTGGTTAATGCAAAACACTGAAAAATAGTAAACCACAGAACAACCCGCTTTCTTTAACCAACCATTTTCCAGGAACCCAGCTTTTCCCTATCCCTCCCCACCACTCATGAACCAAACCCTACCACGCAGCCGGCACGGTGTAACACTGAGGGGTGTTTCTTGGGCGTCAAACAGCGAGTGACCGAGTCCGAGGGTGCAGGAGGCCCCAGGGTTCGTGGCTGTTCGACCCTCTGTGCCCGGGACCAGCCCTGCTGTCAGGCTGCACAGGAAACGCAGCGGTACCAGCTGGGAAGAACAGCTTTTGTCATCCTGCCCGGGCCTGTGCGGGGGAAGAGTGACCCAAGGCTCCAGACGGGGACACACAGCACACGCAGCGGCAGGAGAAGCTGAAGAGGGGCGGGCTACAGCTGGCAGAGGGAGGAAGGAGGGCAGGCAGGGATCCGCCATCGGCTTTCACAGAGATTACACGTTCCAAGTTTTTGAAGGCACATCAGAAGCTTAGCAGCATTTGGGAGCCATTGTTTCTTGCTGGTCCTACTCAGAGGCTGCAGGCAAGAGTGAAGCAGAGGTGAGCTGGAGGTGCTGATCAGAATTTAAGAAAAAAAAAAAAAAAAAAACGGTCAAATTTGTGCTCCTTTCCCAAAATTACATACTCTCACAGCTCTCAGTATGCCTTTCTTTCCTAGGAAAAAAAAAAAAAAATAAAAAAATAATCAAGTAGTCTAAGAGATGCAGGGCCTACCTGTTGCTCACTAGAAAGGAGTAGGGGAACCAGGGCAAGTGCAAGGCGAGTCCGTCCCAATCCACAGGGATAAAAATCAAGGATGCCAGGTTCTCCTCCTGTATGAGTTGGTTACATCAGTTACACTTAAAACTAAATACATACATTTTTAGAGGGACAGCTCAGGTTTCTAAGCTGGTAGAAGCCAGCACTGCCTGATGATGCTCAGAACAAGTCTAAGGTTTTCAGGAAACATAAATAATCCCTTTACAAAAAAGTGCAGGTTAGAGCATAAGGACCCATTTCCACATCGGACAGCCAGTTACGTTTTCTCCCTGGAAAAGGAGCTCTGAGCCAGTATCAAAGGTGCTACAAGTGCAGTGTAAAACTGCTTTACAGTGTAAAGACTGTTTAGCTGTAAAACCTGTAACAACAGAGCCATTCAATTAAATAAAAAAACCCAAAACAAACAACCCTAAACAATCCAGTGTTCATACTTTTTCTATGAGGATCATTAACCCTTTAAAGGAGTGCTTCAGTGTCATGTCCCTCCCCCCGCTTTTTTCTTTTTACTTAAAGCCACAAACCAAAGTATTCAGGATTAATCAAGTAATGCTTGCTGGGGCTCTCAGGATTTTGAGAAAGAGAAACTATGAACACAATTTGCCACCGAGAGCGTGTGAAGGAGAAGACATCCTTAGTCCACGTTACAGTGTACGTACATCTGCAGAATTGTCAACGCTGCTGTGAGAAAGGCTTTGTCACGGAGGGTAGTGTTTGTGTAGGAAGTGCTTACGTACACAGTGAAGACAAAAGAACCACTGGTAGTTCAAACGTTACAGCCAATACATGTTGCTGCAGGTTTATAGTTGTTTTCACTAATATCGATTAATTACGCAGCCTGCAGCCTGTGCCTTTGTCCACACGTGTAGTTACAATAAATGGAGCAGTGCTCAGAAGCAAGCAGTCAGGTACCCCTGATTTGGCCACAGCATTTAGTAGTTATATACCTTGCCATATGAACACAGTCGTATTAGGTTTCATTAGAGGAGCATAATCTATTAATGATGTATCTGGAAGAAGTTTGGCATGCATGGGGCATCAAAAGAAACTTTACTGCAGGTGCTATTTATCCTACAGGATCACAGTGCATAAACAGCAACAGAGTAGAGCATTTCAGTGATTTTACTCAAACAGTTCTGTCTGTCCCTGAGTGCTTTCTGACCACTTTGCTTCCTTGGACCTGATCCACCGCCAGCGTTTCAACCTCCGGCTGCGGCTGGGACGGGGCGACGTGGTGGATGCGATGGGCCACCCCGATGTGCGCCTTGTGCGGCTTCTCTCGGGCCGGGCTGTGCGATTCGCCGGATGCACGATCTGAAGCAATAGGTGGGATAACTAACGGCCTCTCCTTAATGAGGTGTACCTCTGCCGTTTCCCTGGCCAACAGAAAGGGAGTGGGATCAGGCATGGCATCCACAGGCTCCCTTAGCAGCAGCTTCCGGCTCTCCGATCCTATTCTGTAGGCCTCTTCAAACTCGGGGTTGAGTGGTGTCGACAGACTCTTCTTCATCCTGCGCCGAGGAGTCTCCGGCAGTTTATCTTTGGGAGGGGACGGCTTATAGTTGGACAACACGGGACTGCCAGAAGGGGTCCCCTCCGAAGTCCCACTTGAACTCATCAGCTTCTTCTTGGTAGCGTGCAGCTGAGAAGTTAAGTAAGCGATAGTGCTCGCTCTCTGCTCTAGTTCACTTGACAACATATTGAGCTTATGGCTTTTCATTTTCAACTCTTCCAAATACTTCTTTTCTCTTTCTTTAATAGTGTTTTCCAGCACCATTATCATTGCATTCTTTTGTTCAAGTTCTTTCAATAATTCATTATTTTCAGCCTCTTTGACTTTCAGCTGGGCTTCGAGATCTTCACACTTTCTTTTCAGTTCATCACTTCTTGAACTACCATTTCCTACAGGAACAGGAAAAGCAGAAGTGTTCCAAGTTAACAACAGCCACTAATTAAAACAGTGCAATAGGGTTCCTTTGCAATATCAAGAAATAATGCTGAGCACGGGCAAAGTTGCTCCATTGCTTTGCTAAATTTGCCCGTGTTCTCTCTTATCCGCAATACACGTCCTGTCCCACATTATCCCTGATCCAGGAGGTTACTCCCAGGGAATATTTTATTCCTGTGCTTCACCTGTTGATAACAGAATACAGCTAAAATAACTGGGATCTAGCATATATATTTATATAAATAAAAGCTTTGTGGTGTGATTACAGTACCAGCTAAGTTTTAATAATAGTTTCACTCTTCTGTCCCTAAAATTCATGTTCCCTGTTCCTATAGAACAGGCAGGGAACTGATTGTTTGGTAAGAGAGAGGAGTCAGCAGTTCTACACTCTATTCTTGGCTCCTTCCTGTGTGACCTTGTTAAGAACTTGTGACATTTACTTCATAAATAACAGCAAGTTTGGAAAGGAGAAAACTACTCCTGTACCTTTTTAAAATACAAAGTCAACATCTCAAGTGCAGAGTATTCTCACCTACTGGTAATGGAGAAAACACATTGAAAAAGATGAGGAAGCTTAACATGAAAAGAAAAACGCTGTGTGTTCCTTACCTGACAAGTCTGAACTCTTTACAGTCAGCTCATAGGTTAAATCTGAGGAAAAAAGTTGTTTATTTTTGTTAGAACAACATCATCTACCCCAGACCCCGCCTGGTGAGTGTGTTTACAATGACATACTTAAATGTCATTGACATTTGTCAATGACAATAAAACAATAAAAATTTAACTAACTCTTCCCCCCACCCGAAGCAGTAATAGGAGATCCACAGCAAGTTATCAAATCTGTGAAACAACTGGAACTATCAGGTGACATAGTGCTTTTTTTTTTTTTAAATTAAAAAAAGAAAGAAAAATCTTTGCTTAATGATCAGGCAGTTGTGCCCCAAGATCCGTGCTGATCACCCTGAATATACCCCGGTGGCGGGCTGTGCTGCCAAGGTCTCACTGCTGAAGTGGGAAGGAGTTACTCCATTCCCGGGAAAATAATTAAGCACGGAACTGGCACGGACACCCTCTCCCGGCTACCTGTGCAGTGCTGCTGCAGGCGTCGGATCTCCGCGTGCAGGCCTTTCAGCGTGTTGGCATGTTCTCGCTGCAGAAACAACAGATTCTTCTGGGCGCTCTGCAGCTGGTTCTCCAGGTTTGACGTTGCCATCCTGACGCGCAGTCACCCTGCCAGCGAACAGAGGTAGAATTGTAGCAGTCACTTATCGTGCACATCCAGAGATCCTCCCTGTACAGCCAGGATCAGCAGGAATAGCTGAATTCTACCATTAATGAATCGATACGCCATCAAACAAATGGCACAAAAAGTTTTTCTGTTTCACGACTATTTCAATTAGAAATGCTCTAAGTTCATAGAAAGCCTAATTATACTCTAGGCCAGAGCAGCGTAGGGAACTCATTTGTTTGGAGTTAACACATTTAAAGGATTAATTTCAGACAGACTAAGTCACTAATCCTGTTACAAGATAAAAGCGGAGTTCTGAGAAATGGGCTAATGTGTCCCTCTGTCTTGTTGGGGGTTTTCCACCTACCTCCAGGGATACAGGAGTTAGTAACATCCCTGGACAAGAACAAGGAAGAAAGCACTAAAATACGCCATCTCTAAAGAGAAATGTGACACAGGGAGCGTGACACACAGCCGGGCCCAGCAGCACCATCACGGATGAGGTGTGCTCGCTGGGACCCACAGGAGAGCCAGCTCTGGCTGCTGTTGTGTTTCCTCAGCCCCAGAGCAGGATCCCGTACCTGCCGCAGGCCCCACGGCGCTGGAGACTGGCTCGACGGGGCCCAGTGACATGGAACAGACAATTGACAAGGACAATGTTTCATTTAAACAGAAAACAACCTGATTTTTCTTGCTCAGGTTATGAGTACGTGGAAAAGTGCTACATCACTGGGTTTTCCTTGCGGAACAGCCTTATAAAACCAGGCCTTGATGACAGCAGTGCTCAGACTCAAATGAAGATGGAGCTGGTTCACTCTCCGATGCTGAGCAGCGCCCCTGAAGAGCCCTGCGCTGCCGGTGTTACTGCTGCTCCTGACGAGGCAACAATGGTTTTCCCTGTACCCGCAGGCCAAACGCCCGGGACACAGCTGTCCGGTGGAGCTGGATACAGACTCCCACATGAATTCCCAGGTAGAGAGGTAAAAATAGCTCCTCGCACCAGGCACGGCCAGATGCTTTCCTGAGGAGACAGGAGGGTCTCTCTTCTGCGACATTTAAAGGAGCACCCAGAGGAGCATCCAGGGAAGCGCAAAGAGGACTCACCAGGTCCCAGTGATATCTAGTCACCAAGTCTGTCATGACAATTTTGTTTATTGTGCTGTTTTCCTAGTGAAATTTCAACTCTAAAATAAGTATATTAATGAGAAAAAGCAACAGTGACAGCACACAATCCTCCTGCAGCCTCAAAGCACAAAATCACTCAGGTATGCTTCTGGTAGTTCTTGAATTTTGCTGTGTGATCATTACCCCTCTCTGCACACAGAGAACCTGCTGCTACAGCCAGGGCGCGTGGTGCTGCTCCATCCATGGTGAGTTTAGAGAGGCTGCTGGGACTACATCAGAAGAACTTTCTAGAAACATATGTCCTTAAAAACTCCACATTACTACAATTTAAGTTTCTTTAGCAAAAAAAGCTGTCATGCTTGGGAAGCTTTCTGAAAACTCTGGGAAGTCAACCTTCTTCTCAGACAGCTCAGGAGCACAGTGACAGCACAAAAAGAGGTGCACAGACAAATTCTAGAGAGCCAGGCTCACGGGGACGCCGGAGCAACAAGCACACACTGGGTGGGAATTACACAAGCCCCAGTGGGAGAAATGGTTTCTGGGGGACAGAGCAGCACAGGGAACTCTGTCACAGCCCCTGGGCTACCACCAGGAGCGAGGAGGAAGGTTTGTCCCCGTGCACAGTGGTGCACAGCTGAGGATCTGGCCTGTTGGGGCTGGGAACCACAGCAGCCTCTCCTGCCACCACGTAACCCAGCCACGGAGGTGGGAGGCTGATGAAGCGGTTACGAGGCTGGTTAAATCAGCAGCAAGTTTGCTGACGACACCAAGCTCAGTGGTGCAGTTGACACGCTGGAGGGAAGGGATGCCATCCAGAGGGACATGGACAGGCTGGAGAGGTGGGCTCGTGCAAATCGCATGAAGTTCAACCAAGCCAAGTGCAGGGTCCTGCACCTGGGA
>JAOXNO010000006.1:13150549-13171664 GCA_028565335.1 Limnodromus scolopaceus | reverse complement strand
GTGTTCAAGGCCAGGCTGGATGGGGCTTTGAGCAACCTGCTCTAGTGGGAGGTGTCCCTGCCCATAGCAGGGGGGGTCGGAACTCGATGATCTTTAAGGTCCCTTCCGACTCTAACGATTCTATGATTCTATTCTATGATTCTAAATGCTGCTGATGCAGGAGGAGCATTAGCTTTGTCATTACAGTAGTAAATTCGGTTATCTCTGTAGTTTTGTAAAAACAATTACAGTATTTAGGTTACAAAGATAAGTAAAGAGTCAGGACTCCCGTTTCCCAGACAACCATCTGCAATGGCATTACAACCACGGCTGCAATTACGGGCCCTCATGCTATGCATAAGATAGACCGTAATTCTGCCCTGTGGCTGCCTCACAAGGTTTGTCTCGTCATCTCAAGTGTTCTCCACTGGGCTCTTTTTGGTATATAGGTTTATGATAAAAAATTGATTCTACAAGTTTAGAATTGGTAGAACATATACTCAGAGAAAGCAACACACTTTTGTCAGTCCTAAATATAACCCAACCCTGTGTTTAATTTTATACCTTTTACTCTCACAAAGAACAGCAGACTCTGCTCCTGCACCTTGGTAAAATATCTGCGGGGGGGAGGAGGGGGACAAATAAATGCACACAGAGAGCCTTCCTGATTTCATGTGTGACCTGAACGGACATCATCATCAATGGACTTATCCTCACAGAAGCATGTATTTGTAAAAAAACAAACAAACAAACAAACAAACCAAGCAAAAAAACCCCCGTAAAAGCCTTTGAAGGAATCCTTCTGTGCACCTTCTGTGCAAGGGGCAACACAGAGCTTTTGGTTACTTTGTAACAGAGATCAAAGATTAAATTCAGTGCTCAAGAAGAATGAGGGTAATGGTGCCAACCTGTGCTCGCTTGAGTGGAACAGGTCATTTTGCAATCACCATCACTAGCAAAACAAGCAAAAATTATGACCAAAAATATTCTGAAAAGAGGTTTCTGGGTTGGCTAAATGAGTTAAACCGAGTTGTGTGTACAGGCTCTTGCCCTACCACTTCCGAAGAGCAGCTCATCTGAGCCGTGAGTGGTTTCTGCAGCCGGGGAGCAGAGGCACTGGGAGGCTCCCACGGTGGTACCCCCTCACTCCGGCAGCCTCAGAGCGCTATCCTAAGGTGGACTACACGGTCCATAGCAATCACTGTGGGCATCATTATACTTTTAAGGATTAATGATATTTTAGCTGTGTTACATTTTCAAAGCGACATCATCTTGCTGGCAAAGCTGACTTCAGACAGACAGAAGCCTCACTGCATCATCCAATTTCTTAAGTGATCATACTCTTAACGACCGAATATGACAGCAGAATAAATCCTGCAGAGCCCATGCCCCCACCATAGCTGGAGCTCAGACCGCATGGCACACCAGGGCTCAGGAGGGATTTTTTAATCAAGAAATGTATTTTCCAAAAGAAACTCTTAAGCTTTGACAGCGCTAAGGGAAAGAACAGCCTACACATAATATCCCAAAGCCTTAACTCTCACAATGGTTACTAAGGGTGGCTTTATGCCTGTAACTATCATCTGAACAGAAAAAGACTTCAGAAACAAACAGTGTTCATAGCTCAGTCCTTGCAAATAAACGTGGTTTTAAAAAGCCGGTTTCTAAATGTTAGAAAAAGCAAAGCAAGGCGGTCACTATTAACCCCTTCCATTGTTTTTCCACCTTGATCTCTTGTATCTCAAAGATCACACTGCAGTTACCTTCTCTGAAGAAACAAACAATAATCAGAGGTAGGCTAGTTTTATAGGCTTAGGAAGAAAATACTGCACCAGAGCATCATCTCCCCTGCAGCATGGGTAAGTTAATCAATGAGAGCAATTAAATCAACTATGAATTTTAGCTGCAGCCCCTCTCCTCTGAGGATAAAGCATCAGAGGGCTGACTTTCCCACAAGCCTTCTGCAACCTTCCCGTGCTCCTCTTCCTCACTTGGAGAAAATATTTATCTTTCTAGAATAATATCAAATTGGTTTATGCCCCTAAAGCTAATACAAATCAATTTGACAGAAAAAGATTGAAAATATGGATAGGATATATAGTAAGATATGCCAACAACCCAGCCAATTAATTTGGCGTTGGGGAAGTTTACCAAACAGACCATTTCTGAAGATCAGAAACATGGGGTTAAAAGGAGGGAAAAACCCTCTCAGCATGGCAATTTTTCTGCCTTTGGCCCAGATAAGAGAAGTCTCTTCAGACACCTGAATAATGATTACCTTAAAGAGCCCGGAGACACCACGGGTATTTTGTAAAGGGACAGTATCTGGGAGAGAAGCTGACGCCCTGGCTGTGACCGTCCTGGATGCTCACATCCACGGTGCTTCTTCAGGACAGGGCAAGAGGGGACATTACTTGCTTCAACAGAGACTCGGTGCTACGTGTCGTTCAAACTATAACAATTTGGTGAGATTACGCCCTTAAAAAAATTCACCTGAATCACGTATTTAAATTTAAAGCAGCAGGAAAATACGTTCATTTATGACTAGGAAGTCATTTACATACAGCTCGTTTTCTTAAGTCAGTTAGTTTTGAGTAATTAGATTATTAAATACTTGAACAGCTGGATTATTAAAACACTGAAGGCGTTAATTTCTGTTTTCCCCACTTAGAGCAAGTTAGCATATTTTGTACATTTCATAACCTCTTACAACTGATCAACTTCCTTGTTTATGCAGGTTGTGTAAAGATCAAAGGACATCAGGCAAAAATATAAACTAATTTTTAAAGCCAGAAACATTGACAACTGTCACAAACTTAAACCACGGATTGAAACTTGAAAAACCCATTATAAACTAACAGGAACCCCTTAATTCTGCATTCTCACCATTAGTGAAAGTCACTATGGTATGAAAACTACATAAAACATTTTACTTAATCTTAGTCTCGAATTTGACAGCAGCTCATAGGATACAACACAAGCGAAACCTACTGACCCATGCAATCTCAGTCAGAAAGTTTTTTAAAATGGGATGGACTTAGAAGATGTAATGAAAAAGAAAAAAGTATATTAAAAAAGACTTAATAGTTTCTTTTAATACAAGTAAGTGAACATTTTCCTGCCGCTTCCCTATGCAGATGCTTTGACTGAGTTCCAGGGAGTTTGGTTGGTGGGATTTACAGCTACTTCAAGTTTTCTAACAATTCTCAACCTGCTGTTTGTTGGTGCGTAGCACTCAGCTGCAAATCACAGCCAACAACTGCTCTCAAAGGCAGCTGAGGTTTTACAGAAAACATGGGCTTGGGAGGGGTCAGTCTAAAGAAAAAGGAAAAAAAAAATCTATTCAGGTATGTCTCCCATTGGGGTTTCAAAGAGGAAACCCTATAAAGCAGTTCTGGGATTGCACTAAGCTGATTTCATCTCCCATTCTCTGGAACAAGAAAGAACGTGCAGCCAAGAACAAAGCTATGATCAAAAAGCACAAGCAAAATAGCAAACGCGGAGGTCAGCCAAGCCCTTAATAGCCCAGATGAGCAAATCTTCACTCTCTCACCATGGAAATCAGTGGGACAGCTCTCAAAGCAACCCATCCCTGGCTGGATTTCATCAGATAAATCAAGCCAATGGTGGGAAGAAAGCTGTAACTGCATACACCACAGAACAGTTATGTCACCATGGCTTTTCCCCCTTCCCTCTCGTCCCCAAAGCAACTTGAAAAAAACCAAGTTTGTTAAGTTCTTATACAAAAGGAGCTGTGCAATGCACATGTCATTTGATAAGGATGATAAAACATTAAAAGGGGCACTGCTGTGTTCAGCTCTGTAACACACCTCCTCTTTGGCAGGGAGGCTCGCACTGAGCACCGACAGCACTGAACCCGTCGGTTACACAAACCCTACGTGGATGCTCTGCTGCAGCCACCCCGAAACACACGACGTTTCTCACTTCTCAGGATCACTAACATCACAGAGTGTTTCTAGATATAGCTAGAAATGTAGATCTGGAGACAGCTCACAGATTGAGCCTTCAGTCCTCTTTTGCAAGTGCATGTTCCCTTCGAAGGAACCAAAAAAAACCACCTTAAATTGAAAATAAAAAGTTGAAAATAAAAAATTGAAAATAAAAACAAGAGCTTCCAAAATGCAACTTCATCACATGCTCACCATAAACAATTGCTAACATTTTAACAGCTAAATCTTGTCTTGCAGATGATGTGCAGGCTCTAGGCCTTTTCTGATCTTAAGTGTTTGGATAGAGTTCAAAATCCTTCAAGGCAATAAGCATCTGGCTGTGTATTAGGTGCCTTTGCACAAAATCAGAGCATCTCTATGCCCCGCTGCAAGATAAGAGGAGGGAGATGTTAATCTATGACTTTAGACACAGTCCAAAGAAAGCTACTGGAATGAAGCCCAAACAACCGAAGTCATTTAACATTTTCATTCCTGTTTGGTACCCACTAAACAAAACAGAAAAACCTCCTTTGACAGGGAGGGGGTGACTATCACCTGAGAAGCTGCTTTAGCTCCCTGCCAACACACATCCAAATCTTCTTGAAACGTGGATGGGCAGGCAGGCCTTTTCCTCTCAACTGGTATCTAGCCAGTGCCCTCTCAAAATGTGAAAAGAGCTGCCAAAATGCTTTTTCTATGCTAGACAAAATACAATTTGAAGAACTAATTAAGGACACTGGATTCTTCTCGTAAGAACCTTCAAAGTTTTAGCCAGTCCGCGTTTTAAAGACTGTCACTGAACTGACCAAACATTTCTAAATAATGTAGCTCTAATGATAAAATGCCCAACTGACAGACACTTAACTGGTCTTCGCTTAGATCAGCTCTCCATCTCCAGAGATATATGCCATCCCAAAAGTGTTTGTTCAGCTCATTTTGAAGGACATAATAAAGGAAACCCTGCCCTCTCCCCAGCCAGCTCGAAGGCTTTGCTATCTTTCTGCTTGGACATTTGCTTTTAAGTCCGACCACCCCCCAACCTGGTACCATTATACTTCTACTAATGTAGATCCGGCAATAACACAGTTTAATAACAGCCTGTTACACAGTTTCAGATTTATGGTCGCCTCTGGTTCATCTGTGCATTAGACCAAACCACTTTAACTAGTTCAATATTTCTTGAGGTCGTGTTTTTCAGACTATGTGCTAGGCCTGCACAACCGCCCCCGAATGTCTGCCTTCTGTGTTAAAGTACACCACCACCGACATGTAAGTATTGTCCCAATAACTTGTATTCTTTTCATTTGTGTGTTTTAAGCCAAGCAAAATTAGTAGTTCTTTCCTGGAGACAACTGAAGGGAAAAAGGAAACGCGCCACTCTCCTCCCAGAGGAAGGATATGATTTTGCTTTCTCAGCTCCTTTTCTATTTCTAACACTTTTCAATGCTATTTCACTCAGTTGTTTCTCTGCCTGGCTTCCCTTCAATTTTCTGATCAGAGATTTTGCAGACTCTTACCGTTAATCTCTGAATGTCCCTGAGGAAGCACAGGGTTTAGTATTTTAGTAAGAAAATACCTTTTTGTTACTCCAACAGCAATTGGTATGGCAGCAGGAAGAGTAATAGAGTGGACACACTCCTGGTAGCAGTGATTTAATTCTGCTAGATGCTCTAAACGAACAAGCTGGTACTTGGCACAGAAATCGCTGGCTGCTTACGTGTCAGTGCCCGACTGTCTGCCTGAAGTCATGAGGACTGACAGGAATAATTCACATGGAGTTTTCGCCGTCCTTGAGACCACAGAAACCCAGAGCTGTCGCAACGGAAGAAGACTAAAAGTAATCAGATGTTAAGATCACTACCAAGACAAAGACTATTAGAGAATCAAATCAAATGGTCCTGCGGTGGCATTTTATACAGACGCAATTATTCTGACCTGTACCAGGGTATCCAATGCTATGGCTGTACAGGTGACAAGAAGAAAAAGCTTACTCTGGCAGAAAACACTGAAAATGACCTTATTTGAGCATAATTCACTTCAGGGAAACAAAGAAGGTATCATCTAAACAACACTAATTGCTTCAAAAGAATCCCTTTAATAATGATGAAATCCATGTAATTTTTTTTTTTTTAAAGGGACAGTAAAAGCCCTTATGAGTAAGACTACATCATAATTCAGAGAAACAGGTTGGTTCTCTTCTGCTTTCTAGCACATGTTCCTAATGAATGGCCTTTCTTTTGTATTCACCCCTTTACTCTGAGGATAAAATAGTACATTATTTTAATATAACCTCCATCAAAGCCACAGAACACAAATTCACCCAATCACAACTAGTCAGTTGTTACGTTGCAAAGACACGTTAGTTTTTCTAGTAAAGACAATCTCTTTTGTCAGAAGGGGAATGACAAGAAAATTAATATTCAATTCCCCCAGACTAGCACAGTATCAATGTTACACATATAAACGAGCCTGATTCTATTTCTTCCAGCACCATTAAGAAAGTTCTTCAGCTTCAGTTAAAGCTGAAGCAGGAATTGAGGCAGTAAAGTGGGTTGTGGGAGGTTTTTGTACAAGGATATGTTAAGTATAACTACAAATATATGCTTAGAAAGAATGCTATGCTATGGAAAACTCAAAGTTTTTCTTTTCTTTTTTTTTTTTTTTTTAAGATATCAAATATTGACTTATGAACACTTCATGTCCTCTTTTAATTTTATTCTCCATGTGAATTGCACAAGAACTCAAAGAAAATGTATTTGTGTCATTTTCAAAATTTGCTGAAACACAAACCCAAAAAATTACTATGCTGGTTTCACAGAAGCACTTTGGTTGGGCATTTTCCACCCCCCCTGCCCCATAACAGGAAAATTACCTGCCACCACACAGACATGCAACTATTTAGCCATCCAGCCAAGCTGCGTCTTTGTCTCACCAGTTCAATTTGCGGATACCGAGCAAGTATTTACTGCTGCATTTCTGAAATGCTCTGAAACCACCTTCCTGGTGAACCGGGTCAGGGAACTGGTCCAGCTGAAAACAAACCCGTTTTTCCACTGGCTATTTTTCAGGTGACAGGTTCACCATGCAGCATTGCAGACACTTGTGTGGTTGATGGGGAAGGTGAAAAAAAAAAAATTAAAAATTAAAATGTAAAATAAAAAAAAATAAAAATCAGTAACCAGGGTGGGAGGGTGCTACAGACAGAACTGCTTCCTGCAGCAGTGCCAGCTCTGGGCACTCACCTGAGCTTGAGCTCCTACTGCAAGAACTGCAGAAATTATGATTTTTCAGAGCTTACTTGGAATATTTCTGAAACACATCAAAAGACACTGAAGCCTTACAGCAAGCTAAATAAATCTGTCCTCCTAGGAGAGATCCATTTACAGAGACCAGCTACTGAAACAGCAGCTCTACAGAATAGCACAATTATTTTTCAGGTAAGTTTAACAGGCTGAGGAGTATGCTTTTCTCTAATGCATTCTGTGATGCTGTTTCATAAGCCATTGATTTTATTATTTTAGAACAGCAACTACAATCAAACACAAAAATTGGTCTCTGCTTTGCTAAAGTAAAGGTTTTGAGATCTGCTGATGAAGGATATCTAGTGGTGGTGACGACCTATGTCTAAGTCCTCTCTTAAGCAAGATTTATTTTTTTTTTTTAAAGTAAATAGGATGTCAGGACAAAGAATTTCAAACAGAGGTGCTTTATACTCTTACTTACATAACCCAGATATCTCAAATTGAGACAATAAAACAGTATGCAGCTTAAATCAAGCTTTTATGAGGAATGGAAAGCAAACAAGCACACACACTTTTATGACAAAGGAAACCTGCTGCTAATGACATAATTCACATGATTTTTTTTCCACACAGATGGACACTTCCTAAGCCCACACCTCTGTTCCACAGAGATGCGATACGCTGCACCTTTTGTCCCTCCCTCTGGGCACTGACTCGGATTACAGGGAGCTACTGTTCCCTGGCGTGTTTTCAGCCTTTCTGGGGGCAGCTTTCATTCTTCTTAGGGAGAAGCCATGAAATTTTACAGCCTTCGGTCAAGCAATGTTTTTAAATAACATTGATCTTAAATGCTCTCACCCAAATAATTAAGACCAACAAGCAGCAACTATTTTAACATTTTAAGTAGAAACCAAAGGTTTCCTAGGAGTGAAGTGATAATAAACATGCTCCTCAAGAGCAGGAAAGAAACAGTGATCCAAATAAAAGGCTTTTTTTCAAGGATTATTTAAAAAAAACCCCAAACGAACAGCTTGCAGAAGTTCTGATACACTCCGAGGACATTATTTTCAGCAATATTTTGTCATGCCTCTCACTTCTACTAGTAATTAAACATGTTGCTCCCATTTATAGTACCTTGCTCTTTAACATCACCAGGAGAAAAGAGCTGGTAGATAACCATGTAACATTTATTAGAGAAAATTATTCACTGATCACACGGAGACACTGATTAACACCCATTATCACACTGCTGGACATACTTGTTTAGAGGAAGACAATTTTTATATCACTTAGAAACAAGCACAGAGACTAATCAGGCACACAATTGTTGAAGATAACACAGCCAAATATATAAAGGACGCCAGGTCACACCAAGCAAGTGAAGGAATCAGAGGTGAGGTCCAGCAGGTAGCACCCAGGGGGCTAACGTTCCAACTTGGCTCTACTAGAGGCACTATTCATGATCTTCATTTGCTTTTTCAGACATTGCATTAGCTTAGTACGCAAGAAAGGAGCGGAGAGTTTGTTTGGGCACGCTGCAGATGCAAAGGAAACCATAGCTCTAGCGATAATATTTCTGCCTGAACAAAGGGCACCCTCCCCGCTTCAGCTCCACCCGGCCCTGGGCTGCGGCGCTCAGCACCAGTGTTCCCAGGGCCAGGACAAGCTCTGCCAGAGACCGTTTGGACAATACTGGTTCTGGTTACACACCATTAGCTTATTGCAGCGTGCTCGTATCAACAACAACAGTGTGGAAGCTGCAATAAGGCACACAGGCATCTACGCTTTTCAACGTTTCACAATGTTTTATTGTGTGCTGCAGCAGACGTGAAAGAGGCTGCAGAAAGCCAAACCAGCGACCTTTCACGCAACCGTCTTTTTTCAACTGCAAAACACTCAGATTTTTCCTTTCTTCATCAGTGGCTTTGCTTTTTAAACCAGCAGTAGGAAAAGCTATGCACTTGTCTAGTCAGAACACATTTAAGTATTTCCCCTAAAGCATCAACATTAAGCCGACACACTGATTTCTCAGTAAATCTCTGCTAACCAGAACCCACCACTGCTACTAACAGACACACACATATTTATACAGATACACAAATACTTACAGAAAGTGTCACTTGTCAGAAAAAAAAAATTCTTAAGCATTATAAATGGTGTCAGAAAGATGGAGGTGTCTGTTCTCTCTACAAAGTAATCTACAATTTACTACATTTTATTTTTTAAACTTGACTATGAAAAATTAGGTTAAACATAAACTTGAGTAAAGAGATTAATTCCATAATATTCCGTTTACACAAATAAATACTAAAATACATTGTGAATCCTGTGGATATAAAAGTAACCCTTCAAAGCTTTGCTACTTTAACACATGATTTTTTTTAAGCCATAGAAAAGTAATGAGACACCTAGAAATTAGAGTCTGACACAGCAACAAAGTAAACTTGCAAACTAGTTTATTACAACTGTATTCCCTCTGCTATACCGTTTATAATTTCAAGAAATATTTAGCTTTACATTATGGTCCACATTCTGGAATAATAGCACTGGGGATTTTTTCCTCTGTCTACTGCTGTTAAAGGATTGACTAACACAGTAGAACTGGATGAACAAATATATTGTCCTTAATACCTACAGCCTCTTGAGTTAGGGCACACAGTGAAACAGATGATTTTTGTAACTCTAATGACAAAACACATTTGAAAAAAATCATTTAAAATCTCTGAAAGTATGCAATTATATCTGAAATCTGAAGTAAAGGAAACAACTTTAAGGAATGAAATAAGATTGCTGTTTTAGAATTTGCAACAACTACTGGACTGAAAACTACTTACAGCATTTAGATTGGTCATGAGGCCATCTTTTCTAAGGGGATAGGGGAGGAAACTTTACAGATACACTAAGCAGAAGTATGGTACTAGGATGAAAACAAATAGCTATGCATCAGTTTAGCCAATATTCTTTTTGTCTACTTAAGCAGCTGATACTTTCCTCTGTCATGACCTCTTGATCTTTGTTGTTTCACTAAAAATGACTGCTAGAACCTCAGTACAACCAAAAGTTTGTTTATAAAGCACTTGCTTTAAATAATCAAACCAAAAAGCATTGTGCAGTTTACGAGCATAAAACTCTGTATTTAATCTAGCTCTCCCAGAGGTTGTCACAATAAAGCACTACAGAATTACATTCACTAATGAGCAAGTTATACGGAAAAAAGGCACTGTATTTACAATCATATCCATTTGTCCTTTTTTTTTTTTTTCTTTAATTAAGGAGCATAATTTATATTGCAAAAGCATCAGTAAAGCTTTTTATGCTTAAGCATCTTACCATCTAGGCAAAGCCAACAAGCACCCTGGATGCTACTTATGCACCTGCAATGCAGATCAAAATGGACAATTCCATCCTCAGGGCTGCCTCAGCTTCCGTGTTTTTATATACCTTCATTGTCTCACCTTTACACAATTTAATAAGGCAAACTCTTGTCACTCAAGAGAGGCATACCACTCTTGTCCATGGTGGGAAGGGCCCCTCCTTCCTCCCTGCTGTCCCACCCCATGTCCTGCGTAGGGAAACAGCATCTATGCGGCTGGAAGAATCTCCATGTCTGAGGACGCCCTGCACTTCTTTGCTACCACATCCACAAGCGACATTCTCCTCAGAAGGAAAAAAAAATCTCCTGGTCTCAAATGAAGATTACTCCCTACCTACTCCAAGATGTACACAATCCATCCATCCATGTATGCATGCATCCATCCATCTTCCCTTTGCAGGCCCTGTGTTACCCATGATAATGACACTCTTGTCACTTTCTAAAGTGAAAACCTACCATACAAAAGGAGACTGTGCAGGATGAAGGAGGATGCGATGTAAAGCCTGCCCCAGCGGGTGTGGGTGGGAGCCAGCAGCCCCACCGG
Source organism: Limnodromus scolopaceus (assembly GCA_028565335.1). Classification (NCBI taxonomy): domain Eukaryota; kingdom Metazoa; phylum Chordata; class Aves; order Charadriiformes; family Scolopacidae; genus Limnodromus; species Limnodromus scolopaceus. The sequence goes on along the minus strand of JAOXNO010000006.1, from coordinate 13,160,576 downwards.
AGCCCCCCTGAGCCGTGCAGAGGGGGGCGGGCAGGGCGGCGGGCGGCTCCCCTGAGCACGGACACCGTCGCAACCAGAAATGAAAGAAACGTCCTTGTCCCCGAGCCCGCAGCACCAGGAAGATAAGGGGTAAAGCGAGCTGCGGGGTCACACCTTTTCTCCTCCGCTGCTCTAGCGACCAGAAAAGGTGCCTTTTATGCTCTGCAGGGAGAAAAGGAGGCATTTGGTCGGGCGCCAGGGCACCCTGGGACCGGCAGCCGCAGCCCACCCCACCCCACAGCCCGGCGGTGGCTTCTCGCCGCACCACAGCGGGCAGTCCCGGCCGCGCTCGCCCCGCCGCCGCCAGAGCCCCTTCTGCCCCGAGGCGCTGCTTTTCCAGCCGCCGCGGGACCCGGGCCGGCCACCGCCCCTCCTAAGGCGGAGAGGGGACAGCGGGCGGCCCGACAACCACCGCCTCCGGGGGGTTTAGCCGCCTCACAACGCGGCGGCGGGCGGGGAGGGTCTCCCCGGCGGGCCTGGGGGTGCGTGTGAGGGGGAGGAAAGGCTTCGGCCCCCTCACTGAGCGCCGATGCCGCTGACCCACCCCACACCCAGTCCCGGGGGGATCATGATGCCGTTAACGCCCCTTCAACCGGTGGAGGGAACAGGGTGCTGTCAACCCCCCCTCCACTCCCTCAGCCGGCCGCCGCCGCCCGCCCGCCCGCCGTCCCCTCACCTGCTCAGCCCTCCGCGGCGGTACCGAGGCGGCTCCCTCCCGCCGCAGGCCCCCACAGCCGCAGCGTGCCGCCCACCCCTCGCCGGGTCAAGCGCTGCCGGCCCTCATCGCCCCCTCGCTCGCCACCAGCCCGAAGGAGCCGCAGGTCGCCCCGCGGGGCCGGCACTTACCGGCCGCAGGAGGGGAGGTGTGAGGTGAGGTGCGGTGGGGGGGGGACGGGACGGACACCGGGCCCGGAGGGGGCGGCGGCGCAGGCGCAGGTGCGGCTGCGGCAGCCCGGCCCGTCGCTATGGCAACGGGGGGGTCAGCGCTGTCAGCGGCCGCGGCCTTGGCCCCGCCCATCGGGGGGGAAGGCCGCGTGCGCACGCCCCGCGCGCGCGCGCGCACAGGTGTGTGCATGTATGTGCGGGGAGCAGCGCGCACGTATGTAGGGGTGCGCACGTATGTGGTGCGGGGAGCGGTAAGCGCCTGCGGGTGCCCGAGCAGCAGCATGTGAAGGCCGTGGGTATGTGGAGAGGTGCGTGTGTGTGTGTCTCTGTGTGTATGGAGCAGCACACGCATGTGGAGGCACAAAGCAGTGTGCGTGCACGCACGCACCTGTGCAAAGGAACTGGGGGTGCTGGAAACAACGCCTGTGACCAGAAGTTGCACACACGCCAAAGGACCATGACAACATGGATGTGTGGGAAGAAAAAAAAAAAAAAAGGAGGGGGAATGTTAGTGCTGTTGGCACTATGTCACGCATGTCTCCGTGTGCCCAAGCAGTTCATAGCCACACGCGTGTGAACTTCCCCACAACTCCTCCCAAATTAGCACCAGGGCCCAGCGGGGCAAGCTGCCAGGGGAGGCATTTCTGCAGCCCCTCCATCCCCGCACACACGCCGGGCCCTGCGGCGTCGTTTCTGCGTGAGGTGACACCGCGCGGCACCGTCCCTGGCACGGGACTGTATTTCTGGCAGATGCACGGCCGGTCAGAGGAGCAGCGTGTGCGCCGGCGGACACGCACAGCAATTCCCGTACAACCAATGAGCCCAGGACGGTTTGGGGCAACCGGGGATTTGCCCACGGCCAGGACGTTGCCCCCGTGGATGGCACACACAGGAAAAGCCTGATATGATTCCTCTTGCATGCAGATTTGCACACAGGGCTTGCAATGGAAAGAAAATACTTCATTATAGTGGACTTAAGTGATAGAAAACTGATTTTGTAAGCAGCCAACAGAAAAAGCTGATTAAAGTTTCTAAATGTTAGCAACAGTAATTTTCTAAAGAAAAACAAGTATGATATCAAACACAGGTAATTATTTCAGGCCTTAATCAATATAAAATTCAACATTAAGCTGCAAGCTGGTGGATCTACATACCTTCCATGTGATTTTGTTGGGTGTAAAGAAACGGAGAATGGATCTACACATGCTTTGCATCTTGTGGCTCTTGAATCCGGGGGAAAATGAAGTGCAATGGTAGCCTGGAGGGAAATATTTTTAAGAAAGTTTATTAATTCTTAGTCAAAGCTAAAACCAAAGAAGAACAATTTTAAATGGACATTTGAAAGTGAAAAGACCGGTGCAGGAGGTTCTCCAGTGATGGAGACGGGCCCTGCAGTGGGAAGGAGCAGGCTGCTGTGTCCCGCTGCTGCGGGGTGGGTGTGAGCAGTGTCCCCTCGGCATCTTTTCAGCCCAGGACACAGCAGCAGTGCTGGCAGCTCCCTGCTCATCCCTCCATGGGGCATCTCTGTCATCAGCTGCCCAAAGCAAGGCTGAGCTCAAGAACCAGTGCACAATGTCGGGCAGACATAGACCCAGAGAACAAGCCCTCTCCTGTTCATACATACTTCTCCTTCCATTTTATCTCAGATCCATCCAGCGTTTTATACAAAATGTGGACTCTTAATTTAGGATCCCGTTAAGTGATGGGCTAGTCTGAGAAGCTGATTCAGGTAGGACCTGTGCCAAAAAAGAAAGGCATTTGCCATTTGCGTGGCAGGAAAGACAGACGGATGTTAAATTCAGTATGGATCCCTAATAACCCAACACAGATGAAGGAAAAAACCCCAGTTGTGTTGTTGGAAAGAAAGTGCTTTTTATTAACTGGCCTTAAGATGTGACATTCATACAACAGAAATAGACCCCGTAACCCATGTGAGGAAAATGTGTGATGATAATACATTCATTCAGAAATAAAACTGAAGCAGTCCCTAAGCATTTTTTTTTCCCCACGTCTCCCTAGTTTCTCTGAAGTTTTCGGTTCTGTGAAGTTTCAGTCTGAAAACGTCACCCCCAATTTGTCACCCTTTAAAAGGCTGCTCTGCTTCAGCAGTAGCATCCACTGCCCTCGCCAGGTGAGCGGTCCACTGAGCTGCTCCAGTTTCTTTGTGTTCAAAATGGGAATTTGTCTTGCAGGGTGCTGTGAGCATGGTAATTATGTGTCATTAATAGCTGCAAAGCTCTTTAAAAATCCTGAAAAGGAGGGTGCTGTGTAATACAGTTAATTATAGCTCAGTGACTCCTCTTTGCAGAGGGCTGGGCTGCTCTTGCCCCGATGGAAACTCCTGAATGTCAGGGATGGCCAAGGGGTTTTTCCCCAGGAATTCAAGCCCACAGGTCATCAAAGTGCAAACACAGGGCTCTGAGGTAGGAGCATCTTACAGCAAAATCTCACATTGTTTATGCTCCACCAAAATCAGAGAATCCAAAAAGCTATGAGATGACGTGCAGCAGTCCTTAAGGTCCTATGTTGCCTGTGGGTTGTATCTCTAGTGTGACTATCAGTGCTTCCTGCAGTTACAGCTTTCTGTGATAACTGCAAACATCCCTTCACAGACCAGCTCTAAGCAACCACCCCAGGGTCAGACAGAAAAATCCATGGAGAAACGGAGATAAAAATCCAGATTTCTTGACTCCCATGATTTAATAAGATCAGGCAGAAATTCCAGCAAGCAGACTCCAGATCTGAGGACCTCCAAGTCCTGGACTTCGGTTCAAAGACCTCTGTCCCCTTCATGGATTATTCTTCAGCCATATGGCCATGCTCCGCAGAGCAGGGAACTCCTTGCACAGGTGGATTTGCCGGGATGCAATCAGCTGCACGGATTGCCAGGACCTTGTTGCTAAGCAGAGAGTTGCAGGTTGGCCAGTCTGTCCCTGCACCAGCTGAAGAACTGCTCTGATCCCCTGCCGTGTTGCCCTGCATGCCCTCTGCGGGCTGGCCTGGCTGCTGGAAATGTGCCACATCGCTTGCACGAAACATCTCCAAAGTTTATATATAGAAGTAAATCAAGTGGCTGCAAAGCCTGGGCAGACGGTGTGATGCCCGCGGAAGAAGGAGGGCTCCCCGCAGCACTGAGAGCGGCAGGAGCAGCACCTGCCTGCCAGTGCCAGCTCTGGGCTCTTCTCACTGTGCTGCCTGGGGACAGAGAGAGGGCCCAGGTAGGAGGATGACTGGAAATTGGTATCTACCTGTTGGAGGGGGCCATGCGTATTTTAAAAAGCCCATGCTAATTAGTTAATGGGAGATAAGTGCAGGAAGATATTAGGGAGAGGTTAGGGCAAGGCTGATCCTGTCCTGTGTTTTGTCTCAGGTGATCTGCCTTCTACCCTCTGCTTTCTCTACTCTTAGGTTTGCTCTTCAGGCTCTACTAGGAGCACTGACAGAGATTTTCCAGGACAGAGGCAGTGCATCTTCCCACTCTTGCTGGCTTTTAAGGTGCCTCTCTCCTTATTTTCTTTTACTTGCTTTGTTTTGTTAAAGAGCACAGATTACAGGGACAGGAGGCAGCAGCGGGCTGCAGAGCTGGAAGCAGAAAAGGTTCATCACCTCTCCTGTGTCACTGCACATGGATGTTGTTTCTCTTTGCCATGCATCTGTAATATCAACATCCACAGCTGGGCAGGGTTTGTTTCCGGTAATGCAGATCTAAATCCAGACACCCTCCACCCTATAAAGCCAAAAGAGTTACTATTAATTAGATCAGTGTGGCTGAGATGAGAATCTGGGATTAGCTCACATTCACCTCCTTGGGAAAGAAATGGTGCTAGAGTGGCTGTCTCTCCTTGCAAGCAAATAGCCCCCCGGGTTGTTCAATGAGTCTTCTCCTCTTGACAGCAGTGGGCTGAGGGTAGGACAAGGAGAGGGTTATTGGGCAGAGGCTCTGTCGGAACTTGGGGCAGAGTAGGGAACAAGAACCAGGATGAAATTCAACCAAAATGTTAAAATCTAGAGGGTGATGTGATCCCTCCCTGTTCCAAAAGGGAAGATGTTAAAAATCAGAACCAAACGTACGTAAGGGTGTGCGTGTGTGTATACAGATATTTCTATACTAATCCTCATTTCGTACCTTTGCTATCAGACAATCTATTGAAGAAGCATCAGTTAAAATACCCAAGGCGTAATTCCGCTCAGTGCAGCCGGCCAAGCCAGCGTTCCTCCTGCGGGGCTGTTCTTGAGCACTGTCTTTAGTCCCTTCACTGCATCTTACCAACAGCTTCTAAGATAATTAGCAGTCATCAGATGAGATCTAATTTTTAACAAACTTCTCCCTGCATGGGAGAGGGAGGGGAAAGCTTAGTGAACGGCAGGAACAGTCAGTGTCAGGGAGTGACGACAGTTCCTTTTATCGTCCTCTGAAGAACAGTGACATTACCAAGGATTTATTTTCAGTTGCTGGAAGAAATAAGGGAGATGCTGTCAGCTCCTTAAGGCAGAGACTGTTTTTAGTTATTGTTTTTCCTTTGTTTGCACAACACTTAGGCCAGCGGGGTTCCTGGTGCAAGAGGAAGCCTCCTGCTGCAGAATGAGTAACATCTGATGACAAGTGCTGAAACTGAGGCTCAGCCATCTATTGCTGAGCAGAACTGGGGAAAGTGGGTCAGGACCTAGGAGAAGCCTAATCTGGCCTGACCTGTGGGGCTGGAGGAGCAGAAGGTGGGAGCGGGCTGCCGTGAGCTGCACATGCATCTCTACACGTGGAGGGAGGCACAACAGAGATCCTTCTTGTACCTCCGCTGCAGCTTGGCTTACCACTAATGAAACGGCGCTGAGCAGAGCGTGGTCAGCTGTCTCCCAAAGCGGCACGTTGGCCTGCATTGCCTTAGCAATCATTTGCTTTATAGCAGGGTGGTCAGGAGCATCAGCGTTTGGTTTTAGTACAGGAGAGCATCATCTACAAACAGATCTGCCAGGCCATGCTCTGGAAGAGCACGCAGGCAGCTCCCCGCAGCAGCAGGCAGCCAGAAGGATTTTGCATCCCTGGTGTCCTACATTGCCCAGAAAGCTAATTTAGTGCAAGCTTCCTTTATCTCATCCATTAAATATGCAAGTGAATTGACCTACTCCGTGAATGTAAAACACTGCTAGAATTGCTGGCCAGGAGAAGGCATCAGCCCCTTAGTCAGCCCCCTTATCTCCACTTTACCAACCAGATTCTTAGAAAATCCATTATTTTTCAGCATTGATTAATGAGATGGATGTTACCCAGAATTCTGTACGTATCCTAACATGGGCAAAAGCAGTTCCCACCTTTCAAGTATATAACGGGCCTTTCCCGGAAACCTAAGGAGTAAGGTTTCCATTACCATCAGAAAGAGTGTCATTAAGGCCCAGAACAACTTTCAAAAAACTCTTCAACTAGGCAGCTAAACTTAAGACAATCAGTCCGCAAAAGTCAACGGACAAGTTGTGAATTAATCTAGAAATAAGAGGAAAAGAACAAACATTTTTCTAGTGCAAAAGATGACCTGTGACATCTGCATTTTCTCTTGTTTTTTACGGCTTTTACAAAAAAATAAAATAAAAATCTAGTCTAAGTGTACAAATAATCACTGACAGCTTTATATATGTATGCTTGGGCTCTGCCTACTGTATTCTATCAGAGATCATCAGGAAAGAGGCCAGTGACCTCTGTGTTCAAGGAGCAAAACACATGTACAGAACCTTGTCAGTTTTGTCAGACCAGCTAGATGTGCTGTAGTTATTGCCATACATTAGTGCTCATCACATACATTTACACACAAGCCCTGATTGCTTCCTTTCAGGTCAGTGATAAAGCGGCCCTGGAGAAGCAGATTCGCAGTGGGAGATGTACCCTTGGGCCAAAGAATTGTTAAATTATCAGCATCAAGAAACCTACTGCAATGTGACTTGACAGTTATACAGTACTAGGCTGAGACTGTGTTTACTCTGAACTTTTTAGCCTGGCTTACATTGAATTTTTTTTTCTCTGAGTAATTTCCCATCATTGCTACCAAATGGGTTCATTCCCACAGCAGACAGAGAAAGAGAGAAGTCATGGCAGTTGTCAATAGCTGAATCAATACCATCATCTCAGCAAGCTGATGCCTGCCTCCCTCAGCAATACCGGCAATTCAAAATCCCAGCTGTAACTACAACTGAAGTCAAGCAAGTAAAAAAGTGGTAGGCTAAACAACTGCAGGGGGTCCAGAAAGTCCCCCACCAACTGCGCTGTCTGCTTTATAATCCTGCTCCATACTTTGGTGAGCCTGATCATCTCGCACACAACCAGCCCTCTGCTGCCACAGTCCTCCATTGCCTCCTCATAATAAGCAGTGCCCACACGAAGAGCTTTAAACCTTGCTGGAGATAGAGTGGGAGAAATACAAGATTCCTTTTGCTGATGGGAGATTCACGGCATGGAAATATTAACTAACCTGCCAGAACACACTGGGAAGCTGAGTGGCATTGCCTGAAGGCCTGCCTCACATTTTAAAAGAGATGATCTCTATTCCCATGGACCAGAACACACTTGCTGTTAGCTAGGGAAGTACAGATGCCTATAATCTGGCTTGAAAAGAAAAGGGCTCTAAATGACCAGGAAACAGCACGAAGATCTGAGTTTGCTTTATGAACTTAAAACACACACTTGCCAGTAAGCGTAGCATTCCACCACCATACCACTCAGCTGCTCCATGGTCTCTAGATGAGGAAGAATGAAGAGATTTTGTTTTATCTTCCCTCACGGTGACTGGTAATGACCTGTGAATTGGTGTCATGTGTGGCCTTTTTTTTTTTTTTTTTGCAGGCTGTAAAACGATTAGGCCTGTTCCCCAGCATCTGGGAGGGTTTTGTGCTTGCTGCTGGGGAGCACTGTGTATCTGGGAGTTGTAAAGATGTCTGTGGTTTTACTGCTAGATTTTTACAAACCTCAGGTTTGTATTTTTATTATGATTGCTGCTGTGAGGACATTTTAAAAAATATTGTGTTTCTCTTTGAGATTACGTTTCACTCCGTTGATCTTTCTCTTGACATTTCAGGGAGTTGGGGGACACTGGCAAAACATGCAGAATAAGCAAAGGAGATCTCCTTCACCCCAAATCCTACCTTTGCCACACTGGGGAGGCACAGGTTGTTTTAATTTATTAAATTAATGTAGACTTGGGCTGGTGTGAAGCAGTGTTTGAACAGAGCAGGGCATGCTGTGATGCTAACAGCCCAACATAGTGCCATTTTCCCTCTCCTATCACAACTGCTGAATCTTTTCCCAGCCTTCCTTTTTGCTCATCCAAACCATATACAAATATCCAGTTCCTGGGGTAATGGTCAAATTGCACTGGTGTTTAACTGCCACTGTTTCACACCTGGTTTCAGACTGGCAGGACTGATAAGCAAATGATATGCAAAGAGGAAATCTCTCCCTTCCACGTAGAGATGTGCTGGCATTTGGCTGCTGTAGATCTGTAGCAATTCTCTGCTGTTACTAGTCAGGGGAACTCTAAAACCTCATCATTTAGCCTTGAAGACACAGAATTGGTTTCCATTAGCTGGCTGAAAAGACCAAAAAAGGCACGTAGGAAGGAATCTGCAGACGTGAAACTTGTGGTCAGTCTCCACTCTTATCTTTTTATTGTGTTCACTTTCAAAGGACTCCAAAGAACCTGGCAACTATTAAGGAGCTGGTGATAGAGCTGTAAATTACATGGCAGTGTCCTGAAAAGAGCCAGTTTCAGTATTTGGAAAGAAGAAAGTTAAAGTCCATTTACTGTATGAGCCATTGCAAACACTAAGACCTTCTGATCGATAGGATGAGGATGGGAACAGCTTAGGATAGAATAATTTTAGATGCTGGGAGTTATCTTGTATTATTTATTATTAGAGATGGTTCAGTCCAGGCACTGATAATGACAGTACTGTAGTCACTGAGTCTCAGCCTTAAATAAAGTATTCATGGGTACCATTAATATGCTGTTCCTCACGTCCTCAACAGATTTTGCAGGGCTGAACTTTGAGATAACAGGCTGCTTGACCAATTGACTGGAGGCTTTGGGAGGTTCAGGGTGCTGGTTTTCCTTTTGGCCCCTATCTGCTCTGTGACCTTTAGCAAGGCAGTTCCCTTCTCTCTGCCCATCTTCCACCTATCCCTGGCTGTGCAAGTCTGGAACAACAGGACTGAGATGTTGGAGGAGGCTTCCTGGCAGCAGAGGGATGCCAGCAACAGATAATCACCAACCTGAGTCATCGGGTTTGCATAAACACAAAGCTGCTCCATCAGATACCTCCTGTGCCCTGGCCACCCCTTCTCTGGGCCTTGCTGTGAAACCCCTGCTGACAGCAGATCTGTCTCTGGTGCAGGTTCCTCCCTGGGACTCCTCACACGCCCAGGGCACGAACAGAGCCAGGCTCTGGGGAACGTTTCTGAATAAAACCGGAGGAGATATAAGGCTTTGTATTTTGTTTTGTGTTTTTCCATACAGGGTATGGTGGTTTGGCATCTGTCAAGTGAACAGATTAAGAACAGATGGGGAAAGATGTGAAACCCCGTTGATCTCCGACGGATTATTTCAGAAACCCAGAGAACAAACGCATGCTGGATTCTGGCCCCTGCTCTTACGTCCTTTCTGCCGACACTACCCAGAATGTGCTTTGTGCTGGTGAAGAGCTCTTCTGCTCTTGTGCCTTGGGCACCTCCGATTTCCTGCCCCTCTTGTGCAGCTGCCCTCTACCTTCTAAAGTACATCCCTCCCAGCCTTGGAGTTCCCCTCCACGGGGAGTGGAGGTGGACCCACTTGGAGTTCCCCCTCCAGCAATGGGACTGAGAAGGAGTAGGGCTGCTCCCTGGCCTGTGCCCGCAGCCTGAAGGCACAGAGACCCTGACCCTCTTCCTTTGCCCATGCTGCAAGCGGCCAGCTTGTAGCTCCATTTCACAGTTGGTTTATCGTCCATCTTTAAAAAAAAAGGTCAGGGCACAAACTCTGCAGAACACATCCCTGCTCCAGTGCTGTCCTTAGCCAGGGTATCACCACATGCATTTTTTGCTTGCAGCCAGCAGAGGACACTTGCCTTCTTTGCAAAGAGTTTGCCC
>JAOXNO010000006.1:13090415-13150449 GCA_028565335.1 Limnodromus scolopaceus | reverse complement strand
TTTCTGCCGACACTACCCAGAATGTGCTTTGTGCTGGTGAAGAGCTCTTCTGCTCTTGTGCCTTGGGCACCTCCGATCTCCTGCCCCTCTTGTGCAGCTGCCCTCTACCTTCTAAAGTACATCCGTCCCAGCCTCCACCGTCTCAGGCTCCACCTGGGCTGTACTGGGGGACCCACTTGGAGTTCCCCCTCCAGCAATGGGACTGAGAAGGAGTAGGGCTGCACCCTGGCCTGTGCCCGCACCCTGAAGGCACAGAGACCCTGACCCTCTTCCTTTGCCCATGCTGCAAGCGTCCAGCTTGTAGCTCCATTTCACAGTTGGTTTATCGTCCATCTTTAAAAAAAAAGGTCAGGGCACAAACTCCGCAGAACACATCCCTGCTCCAGTGCTGTCCCTAGCCAGGGTATCACCACATGCATTTTTTGCTTGCAGCCAGCAGAGGACACTTGCCTTCTTTGCAAAGAGTTTGCCCGGCACTTGGATGCAACAAAGCAAAAGAGGAAAAGATTCAGGGCTTGGCCACACGTGGGCACTGGAACAGTAAGAGACGGGCCTGTCCCAGACTTCTTTCTAGCCCCAGGGTTCTGGTGGTGCCTTTTTTCTTAGTCTTTCATGAGAAGTTTAAGATGTGCCTGCAACACGCTGTAAACTGTGCAGTCTGGCTGTGCTGGGGTCCCTGGGACGTGTAAGTGGCTGTCCTCTCCAGGGTCTGTAACCCCCCAGACGTGATATTACCAGGCTTTGCCTCAGAGCTTGTGACTCCATGGGTGGCAGGAGGACATGTGGGCTGACTTGGCATCGTGGGTGACGGCAGCAGCAGAGATCTCAGTGCAAAATGCAAAACCTTGGCAAACATTAAGTTACTGAACTTGAACTGAGCTGGCTGTTGCAAGGCTGTGCAAGCAAACGAGCTTCAGTCTGGATCAGGTACGTAACTGCAGACATGGTGCATTTGAGATTTGGCTAATGCTCAAGAGAGCATAATCGAAGCCAAGCCAGGACTAATCTCTGACCTTTGCAGCCTGTTTGGCTGCTCTGATGGGCTGAAGGAACATAAAAGTCCCCCCAGAATGTGGCTGTGCAGTCCTGGGGGGGCTGAGTGATGCAGAAGAAGCCAGGGTCGGAGCCCACAGCCCCACTGCTGCTAACACACGAGTTGCCAGCAGTTTTGTGGCAGCAGATCAGCAGGGGGAGAGGCACCCTGGGCTCTTGGGTGGCCAGTGCAGCTTAGCCCTCTTTGAATGAGACTCTCTGCCACATGTGGTCCACAACCCTGTGCCAATCTTTATACTGCAAGGTTTGAATGGAGGACAGCAAAATAAGGCCCTTGTTCTGCAAATGGCTAAGCCTATGTACAGCCCCCCACTTCCCTCAGGGGCTGGACTTGCCTGTGCTGTTAAGCAAGGGCACAGATGTTTGCAGGGCGAGAGCTGATTGTACTAGGTTTTGCACTGGCTTGAGCATCTACCTGTAAATGTGCTGCTCCCGTCTTTCTTTTCCAGGTCAGCCCTTTTGTTAGTGTTTGCAGGTCATGCTTCTGGGGAGAAGGGCACTTGAAAAAGCTGGTTTTGTTTACACTAACATTTTTTAATCATGGGATACTTTTTGTTTAAGGGTTGCATCTGGCTTTCCCCACCTCATGTGGAACAAGAGCCACACGTTTTCCTTCTGGTGATTTATGGGAAGGGAACCAACAAAAAGTTGGTTTCTTTGAGAAAGAATAAAAGTTAAACCTCTGTGGAGAGCACAAGAAGTGTGCAGGCCGCCTTTGAAAACGCTACACCCATTGCGCCATGTAAAATCATCACAGTTACTTTTAACCAGTAAGCACTTATCTCTTTAAATTGTCTTATTTAGGGACTTGGTGCTTCATATAGAGAAAATGGAGTCAGAATAGTTTAAAGCTATGTACACCATGTCTGTGCTTCAAGAAATAAGTAAATACCTCATGTCCTGAATGATGCAGTGGGAGATGCCCACGGTGCCCAGACAGGTCTGGGTTCTGGTCAACTGTGCTATGCCTTCCCCTTCTGAATGTCCTCTGTATTGGAGGGAAATTCGGATTTTACTCCTGGCCCACAAAGGAAATCTTGGTCTTAAATGAGCCATTGAGCAGGATACCTGGAGCTGTAAAGGCAACACAGACAAATGTGCAGAAAAACATACAGAAGTCATGGAGAAAGTACTCCTGCCATTGACCACAAATGGCCCTCAATATAACTCTCCTGAGGCACACATGAAAAACGTGGAGCCTTCCAGGCATGGAAGAAACACGTTGTGGGCTGTGTGGTTCCGGAGCTGAACCTGAACATGGTCTGTGGACCCTGCACCTCACCTGAGGCTCCCGTGTCTACCCAAGCTCTTGCTAACATTGCAGGAATAACCAGAGCTGCGAGCCACCAGGCTCCTTCACCTCCCATTGATCCCAGGCTGCCTATAACTGGGACCAGCTGTAGGAGAGGACCCAGGAGGTCCAAACCAGCTCTACAATAAAAACTGTCTCCATCCCAGAACCAGCACAAGCCAAATCTCTGGCGCAACAACTTAAGGGATACATTTCCAGCACAGTGGAGCCAGTGCTTGTGGTAGCTGAAGTGCCCTGCTAACGAGCGGAAAGATGAGGTACAGCAGACATACAAGTGGACCTTGGGTCCATAACATAGGCCAGACCCTGCTCCAGCCATAAAAGTCCCACATTGGGCTTTAAAGATTTGTTAGCTGGAATTAAGCAGCTTTCTGGTCCCTTTCTGGTCACATCGGCTCGATGTAACAATCCCTCCTAGCCCATTAACAAAAAGAGCTGGCAAGCCTAGATTTGATGACTGTCTAAACAATATGAAGAGGTGGTGATTTGCTGGTGATGTGTAAAAATAGGCAACAAATAAGCTGGCAACATGCACTGGACTGAAATGAAATCAAAGCAAAAGGCAGATGACTTTGAATGGGCTCCAAAGGTCACAGAGAAACAAGCAAAAACTGATAAAGTTCACAGGAAAACAGAACAAGCAGAAGGAGCACTGCATCTTCTTGGCACCAGGAGCTATTGGCATCTGACTTGCAACAAATGTACTTCTGAGTTAAAAAAATAAATTTATCTGGAAGGAGGCTGGAGGCATTAAAAAAGAAAATTAACTGGTGCTTGCCTGTTACAGCACTGGGGAGAGTGTGCAAAAGCCATGGTGCTGGGAAAGGCTGAGTTACAGTGGAGCTTCGATGCTGTGGGGATGGTGATGCTGGAGGCAGGCTCCAGCAGTGGCTGTCTTCCACGGTGGGTGCGATGGACACCCAGAGGGGCTGGCTGCAGGGCTGTAACCGTGCCCCGTCAGTGCTTCACAATGTCCCAACTCTTCGTTAGTTGCCGGAAAGGACCTACTTCACACCATATAGCCTGCTTGAGAGGATGGCTATTGTGTAAGAGATTAATGCAGAAGGAACAGCTCCAGCATTAGAGCTCCGAGGCGAATGGTTCTTACATGAGGCAAGGTATAACCACTAGTAAGAAAGTAGCAAAAAAGAGCCTTTGCATTGAAGGCATAAAATAGCGGTGTACCAAAGTCGATGGTAAAAGCACTCTCCGCCCAGTACAAGGAACTCAGAAGCCAGGAACAGCAGGGCAACCTAGCCATGCCAGGATGCCTAAGCAGAAGAAGAATATGAGTGTAAGTCGGTACTTTCCTAATTACATGCTTAGTTCTGTTATGTTCCATGCAATGCCACTAAAACACAGAAGTTTTCATGTTTCGTCAGTTTGGTTGGTACAGCATTTAATTATCTCTGTCTGCAGCTTGGGGCTGGCAGCAAATGCTTTTCAGACACCTAACAGGGATAAACAGGCAGAAAAAGTGCAAGTAACCCCTTCTCTTGGTCTTTAGCAAGGGGAGATTCCAGCCTCCATAGTCCCTCCTATGCATTGTTCTCAGCATTGCATTAAGAAGCAGTAGCAGTAGGCTTGGAGCAGCCAAGCCCAGAGAAATGGGAAGCACATAAGGGAATAATGGTTTGCACCAGTTCCTCCCAGTGCTGTGACGTGAGGAGTCCAAATCAGCATGCAGGTCACAAGCTCCCATCAGTCTCTCAGGGGTTTGAGCTCTTGTGGGCATCACCTTCCTGCAAGCAGCAGTCCTCAACCTGGACATCAGAAATACACCAGCCCACATGCCAAATCAAGAGCTTCTGGTTGCCCCCAGCTAATGGCACTGGGCTTTTGGGACCCATGAGAGAGACCTTCATAAAGATCCCGGCGTCAGGCCCATTAGAAATGGCTTGCTTTTGTAACACAAAAAAATCCTGCATCCTCCACAGGCCCTGATACCCCCTACCATGGGGTTGTGGGGGAGACAGAAGCTTCATGTGAGGGAGGGATTGTCTCAGTGCTGTCTGGCTTGGGTGGAGAGTGGGTGGCGGGTGATACCACTTCCAATTCCTAGCAGGAATCTGGATGTGTCTGTGCTGGGAAATTGCAAAATAGTACATTGTGCTAATTAATGCCAAACAGGAGGGCTTTGAATATACATCATCAGAATAACCCTTAGCAACGACTAGATGCCTTCCATGCAGGGGTATCTTATAAAGAGCATTTATATTTATTACGTGGCAATGGAAATGTATCTCAAGAGCAAACTGTCCAGCGCAACCATAATGCCAAGTTTGGCTTAAATTGTCTAACAAGCACAGAATGAAACACCACTCCGTTCATTCATGCTCCAGCAGTGCTATTTTCACCACTGGCAACTCCTGCTGCACTAACTAAAATACTTCTGATCCAGTCCAACAAGTTTTTTTCCAGGTTTGCTTCTCCACAGTGAAACCACAGACCGTGCTATATGGAAAGCTCTGAGCCTCGAGAAGTCTAGAGTTACTGTAGGTTGCAGTGGTTGGATTTAATCCTAAAACAATGAAACCAAATGTGAAAAAGACACAGATGGCTGTCGCCTCTGTGCCATTTGGAGTGGTTTTTGGGTTCTGGCCAATCAGCCCCATGCCACAGTTATGCAAATAAAGGCAGCAAAGTTCGATGCAGCAGTATACACGTCTCTAACAGACTGGGGCATGAGGTATAAAATAGCAGAGTGTTTTTGAAGAGGGTGAAAAGATCACCACACCAGCTTGAAGGACAGAGGATTTATGGACACATGGTGAAACCGTGCCTTCCTTTAACGCAAAGGAGGCTTTGATATGTCTTTTAATGCACCTGGATATCTGCATGCTCATGGGCATGTAGAAGCCTACAAGGCTGATAAAGCCTGAAAGCTCTTCTCTGCAGGCCTCGGTCCTGGGGGAGCTGGTTCCTTGTCCTGCCTATGTAACATCAACTCCTTGAGATGGGGGCACTCGCAGGGAGCTCAGCCCTGCTAGGCTGACAGCAATGAGAGGCAGAAAAGGGAAGAGCCTGAGGAAGAAGAGGAATGAGAAGAAGCCATGGGAAAATAGTTCAAATTTCCTTGACCAAGGGTGGACTGCCAAGGTCTAGACCTTGAATTCAGTGTGGTGTAAGGGGGCGTAAACAAAACTGCATCCTCTTCCTCCAGGGCTGGATCTAGCCCTGTGATGAACTTCAAGAAGAAACAAATGGGTAAGACTGGGCTGCAGTCCTCCGTTAAAAATGCTGTTCTCCAGTGAGACACAGTTACAGAGCAAATTTTGATCTCTGATAATTAAACTCCTAATCAACCCCTTTAAAAAATGCCTGATGGTTCCCTTCTCAATCTCTTGTGAGGATGGGGAGGCTTAGAAATTTAATACAGTTCTGTGGTTGAGTTAAACATCAGGCAGGTTTCAGACTATGTTTTACTAGAACCAGATGAATTTCTAAGCACAAAATCCACCATACAGAATGCTGATTAAGTTTGATCTGGTGACCATCTGTCCTTGTGTTTGTAGTATGAGTAGCTAAATGAAATTCTGGAAAAAAAGGGTTATCTTAAATACACACAGGATAAAGCAAATTGAAGAAAGCCCCATTCAGTGTTGCTAAGTGAATCTTCTCAGCAAGAGGGGAAGATTAGGTTTGTCTCTGAAGTTACATATGCTCAAGTTCACTTTTTTGACTCTTAGAAGCTGAAACATCGATCTGTAACTTTTATTTTAATTGCATCTTGTGAGTTTTCCTTTAACTGCCCACTAAACCCAAGCAAATAATAGATTGAGTTCTGGTAGTGAGAAATGTTTCACTGTCAGAGCAAGTCAGTATCTCGGAAGGTAAAAATCGGTGCAGCTCGATGCAATTTCCCACCTCTTCCAACTTGACTTGGGCCAGTAATCACCACAAATGGCTTGCCCCCTCCTTCATCCTTCTATCTATCTATCTATCTATCTATCTATCTATCTATCTATCTATCCATCCATCCATCCATCCATCCATCATCCACCTTTTTACTTAGAAGTGAATTGAAGACAATTAAATTATGAGTAATAGCTCAATAACCAACCAAAGGTCATCAAAGAGCAGAGGTGATGGCTGCCAGGTTTTTTTCCAATCATAATGAAAATTTGCTGGAGAAAAGAACAGTATGAGAAGTGATGGCATTATGTTATAATGCCCTCCTTTGAAGAGAGCCAGCTAAGAGGCTTGGCCCATTAGCAGACTGAATAGGGAAGAAGAGAAAGTATTGGGAAAGGCAGAAAAATAGCACTGTGGGGATCACAAATACAGAAACAGAGACAGTGCTTGTAAGGCTTGCTAACGGAAATGGTTTCTAACATGCAAAGGCACCAACTTCTGGTCCCCAAGGCCCATCTCATGCCACTGGCTTCTTCGTGTGAAGAACGACAGGGAGTGCAAAGCGAAAACAAATTCAGTCTGTCCTTTGCCAGTTTTCTCCAGCTGCCTGAGGGACTTTGCTCTTTGAAATGGAGGGTATCTGTTCTTTAGAAGGAGTTGTTCACATGTCAGCAAGTCAGTCTGTGTACCAAAGGAAAGATGCCGAGGATGGCTGCAGGGCTTGGGCTGGGGTGGAGGACAGCTACACAAGAGGAGGCGGCTCAGCAATAACCACAACAAAACCGGCTGGCGGAGATTTGGGGAGAGCCTTGGGTGTGGGAAGATCTCTGCTACTCCGGGAGCTGCCTGTTTCAGGCTTTCCCACTGCTTACCCTGAGCCCGACTGCTTGATGTCCTGGTAAAAGGGAAAAGTCTGCAACTGTGATGCTTTTCTGGGGGAAGAGAGTCACAAGCAGTCCCTTGGGGGGCACGAAAGGAGTTTGGCATGAAAAGCCAAGCAGATGCCTTTGAAACTCCATGTGAGTTGGCTTGTCTGCCCTGGTGACTCCCTGCTTCCACAGGCACATGCTCCTGCCTGTGTTAATACTCACATTAGGTGCTCATTTCCAATGGCTGGGAGGGAGGTTGTATAGACAGTACCTGTGCAAACGCATCTGGCTTCGATAAAATCCTGCCATTAGCATTCAAAGTCTCCAGCTGACACAAGAAAATCCAATCATTAGGCTCCTTTCTGCCTCAAACAACCCTAGGAAAAGAGCACATTGTTTGGACGCCACTGGGCTAAATCTACGCCTTTTACATGGCCTTTTTCTTTGCGTTTTCTTTCTCTTTCTGAAGTTTAAAGAGACACTTGTTTTTCTTGCTAATTCTTTCCTCCCGGATGCTGATAGGGATCTCCGTAACATGACGCCAGCTGGAAGAAATTCAAACTGCTTTCTAGATGTTGTTATGATAGAGTGCGGGGGACAAGTCTTTGAAGCTGCTGGGCTCAAGAGATGTCCCCGATTCAGGAGAAATGCAAGAGGGAATTAAGCTCTTTTTCTGGAACAAGACTGGAGCCCCTACCTGTGAAAACACAAACCACTTCCTGGTGTCACTCCACACCAACCTCTAGGGAAAAGAAAACTTTGGTAGATGTTTTTTGCAGATGTTTCTGCATCCTGGGAGAACAAGGGCCTTGGCAGGGCCGCCTCCTAGTAACCAGGGTTACTGGAGTCTGACTGTTCAAGCTAAATAGTCCAGTTCAGGGAGAGGTGTAAAGGTGCTTCACATCTCAGACAAATTAAGGTCTCTGTTAAACCTGGAGAAGGAGAATGAATAAGGGAGTCCTCTCTGCCTTCTCGCTTCAAAAAATGGTAAACATTTTCAAGTCCCGTGTTGAAAGCAGAATCTGCTGGTGGCAAATCTGCAAGGCAAGTCAAGGCAATAATCCTGTGGCAGGACACAGGAATCGGGAAGGTTTTAATGGGGGAGACATTGGGGTTTTTTTTTAGTTCCTTTGTTTCTCTTTGTCCTTTCTCGCTGCAGTGATCCTGCTCTACCTGCATGGATCGCTGCACCCATGGGAACAGCCTCCATGACACTGTGCTGTGGTCAGTTGAACAGTGGCAGTCCCATGATTAACAGGAGTCATGTATGGGACAGAAAGGAGATAATGGGCACCGTGGCCCTACCTGGCATCTCTCCTGTCCTGTCTGCTCCTGCCATGGTCCCTCTCGAGGGAGGTCCCTCCCTCGACGAGGCCCTGGGCAACCTGGTCTAGTTGGGGGTGTCCCTGCTGACTGCAGGGAGGTCGGACTAGATGACCTTTGGAGGTCCCTTCCGGCCTGGGCAATTCTATGATTCTATGATTCTATGATTCTGGTGGGTGCTTCTCAAATTCCATCATTCAAAGTTGATTCAAAAGGAACTGGGGAAAGGGAAGAGGGGCAAGTCCCACTCCCTGCTCACACAGGTAGCTCTCCTTACATTCAGGAAGCTAATACACTTTACTCTGTCTCCCTGACTGGACGAAAAACACTCTTATTTAAGAAGTTGAAACCCTGGCCTCACGCCTGGAAACTTCAGGTGTTTAGGCACAAAGCAAGGGCTTGCACTGCCTAAATACACCCCCGCCTGCTGGAAGAACTGTTTGATTGCTCCATCCCTGTCTCTGCCAGCGAAAGCTTGCTTCCGACTCTCTCCTTTGCAGCCCTTTCTACAGCCTGAGTTGAAAATCCCCATGGAATGGGGCTCTGTCAGTCCCACAGGAGTCCTAACGTGTTCCGTAAGGCACACGTCAGTTATCAGCACCTTGGCAGAGATAAAGAAGGCAGACAAAGAGAGCAGTCCTCTAGGGAAGAGATATTCAGCCTAATGTTTATATTACCGATTCAGTCCTAGTTCAGCTCCTATGTGCTGGAGAAAAAAAAAAAAGAAAATAAAGGCTTTCCTCAGAGCCAGACTTTCAGAAAAGCCCAGCGGTTCATTGAGTGCTGGCCCTGTTTGAAAATCTGGCTTCAGTCATGGCTACTGAGCCCTTACAAGTTTCTTCTTCAGCGAAGAGACTTGACGGGACTCTGGCATGGTGGGAGGCTGACAAGCCCTCATGAAAGGCATTGGTAATGTGTGGGGCCTGGGAAGCAAAATGAAGAGACAGCCAACGGCCCTGAGGAAGTGGAGGAGAAGAAGCTGCAGAGAAGAATCCAGGTCTGTTGGGCTTTGCCTCCCTCCCCCATCTTCCCTTTGTAGATGTTTCCTGCGCAGACAGTTTCTATAGGCATTTCCTGGGAAGGCTGCACAGCCAAAGTTGCGTTTTTAAATTTTTTTCTTTAAACTGCACTTTGCAAAGTCAAAGGGTATGTGTGTGGGGAGCACAGAAGTATAATATGGAGGCAACTTTATCTGCACAGACAAAGTGTAAGTAAGTTACCAGCCGACCCTAACAGGCTCTACATCAAATCATACAATCTCTTAAAACATGCAGTGGCAAAAGCATCACACTGCCTGTTTGGAGCTGGCCTTGCTCGAGCTTCCAGGGCTCTGCTCTCTCAGCTCCATCGTGCCCTGCTTTCCCCAGCCTGTGCAGCAAAACAAACAGGTACCTCTGGCAACCTCCTAGCCCTGGGTGCTGTGACAGTGCCACTGCTCTCATCACCCTGTGCTTCCACATCCCTCCTCCCTCCATCCACCTGCTTGCTCTTGCCTTCCCCATGATGCTAGGAGCATTTTGGAGCCGGAATGGTCTGTTTTATAGGACTGTGTGTAGCAGTTTTTGTAAAGGGCCCCTGTTTCCAGGCTGAGGGCTCTGAGCACTCCCCGTATCTACATCTGTGTTGGACATTACAATTGTCTGCCTTGGGAAGAGATAGTGTGTGGCCATTTTCCCTCTTAGGCTATAGGGAGGCTAGGTAATAGCCTCCAACGTGGACACATTTACTTTGCCATGGATCCACTGCCTGGGAAGGGCTGCCTTTGTTGGATGATTTTAGGGCAGACTTACAGCTCTAAGGAATAAGGAATCTCTGCTCCTGCCCTGCAGGAGGAGTAGACACTGGGACACCATCACCAGGCACATCTAATGTTAGCTGCAAGTAGAGAAATCAGACAAGCAGTTTTGGCTCTGTCCTGTTTCTTTTGGCTGCACAAACAGAACTAGGGTGATTTTTGACAACTCTAGCACTAAGGCAAGGCAAGCAGGTTTGTAAAAGGAAAAAGATGCCTCCTGACCGTCCAGTCTCCTGTATGTGTACCTGCTTTCCAAGGGTCAACCACAGGGAAAGAGCTTTGGAGGATTTAAAGTCCATGAGGACCCCACATAAAAACTGATGCCAGGCTGGCCCAAAGGATGTGGTTGAGATCTGCCAGCTATTTATTTCATTAGTTATTTTAAGCAACTGACTTATTCAGGGGTGATCCCACCCAACAGTGGCACCTGGAATTAATATGACACACAGAACAGGTCAAATATTCCTAGATAAGATCCAGGGATGTCACTCCTGTTACTCTCCCTGACCGAGCCTCTTGAGACAAGTGAAAACAGAGCAGCATCCCAGCTTGAGATGCTCACAGATAAATCAAACAGAGGGAGCGTCCTGGCAAGAACATAGCAGATGAACATATCCTAAGAACACCCAGGAACTACCAGAACCAGGAGCCCCGCCGTCCTGAGCTATGCTTAGCGTCCATCTCCCCTAAAATCAGAGCGTGCTGAGCGGTTCTCAGCCCCATGCGGGCTGTAGTCCAGCGGCTGTAGCCCTTCCTCCCCATCCCAGAGCAAGCGAGTGCCCAGTGAGTCTCCTTCCCCTTAACTCTGGCAAACCTTGGCACCAGGAACGCGGAGCAGCCTCCAGAGTTGCCACCCTCAAAACTCAGAGTACAGAACGTGTTCCAGAATAAAAGCAGTTCGAGTGGTGTCAGCTCTGCTTGTGTTTGTTTCTATGGAAAATTGTTACTTTAATGTGAGTCATGGGAGTAATTAAGGGATAAATAGCAGCACTGCAGTTCGTCAACACGCTGGTGCCATTGCAAAAGCAAAGGGAAGTGTACGCATTCCTACGGAGACACAAATCCAGCCAGGGTGCTGGCAAAATAACTGTTCCCATCCTTTGGGCTTTGGCAGCCTCCTCTGGTATTAGTCAGGCTGGTGTCGATCTGGAACAGCCCTGCTGACGTGATTTACCAGGGAATCAGTGAGGTGGGTTCAATTTAAGTCAGGATGCACAGGACAGAGAGACCAGTGCAGGAGCCTAACATCATAAAATGATGGAAGCTCAGATGGCTGTTGCTTGTTAAACTTGACAGTAAAGAAAAACATATTGCACCTTTGCTATTTTTTTTTTCCCTTTAGGATGCGCCAAACAAAAAGAAGAGCTTGCAGATGTTCCCTGTAAAAGCACTGAGCTGAATGGCAACTGTGATGGTATTGTTTTACCCCTGCACGATCGCCAGGGCTGTGCTACAGCAGGGAGAGACAATGCAGGAGCAGGGAGCTGAGCTGTGCTTGAGCAGCAGTTCCGCAGCCTGAGGGAGCTGAATCTAATGCTGGAGGCAAGAGCAAGAGGAGGAAAAGGGACTCACTCATTAGGGACCAATGATACTTTTGAGACAGGCTTTTATGCCTGAACCACTCTGCCATGCCTGAATGAGACGCTTCCCTGGCTGCAAAGAAAACAGCACAGCAAGGCAGGAAAGAGAGCATGGAGATGAGCAGGGAGTTAGACAGCGATGGCAGTACTGTGTTACTGCAAAACAGGCCAGTGTGGATGGAGTTTGGAGGTGGAATGGCTCCTGGTCGGGGCATTGGCACTTGACAGGTGTCAGAGGGAGCTTCTTTCCTGGCCATTAAGCTAAACCAGCAACTTTCTAGCTGGCCCAAAGGCTGTAGCAAGTGGGCTCATGTGTTCCAAGTCAGACCTCCTGCCAATTAATCAACAGTTTGGAAAACATTTCCTAGAACCCCGTTGGTGCTTCTGGACACATCTCCTTGGCACAAAGGAGCACCATTTGGGCATGGCCATTTAAGATTTCTCCTGTGCTCCAAACTGCTGGTGCTCTGCAGCCTGTACTGTCCTGCAAGAGATGCTGGCAGCCTCCATTCCTTCTGCTGAGCAAGATGTGGCACCACCAGCCCATCAGGGCTGCTGGGGGTGGGGAGGAGGAGGGCACTGGCAGCTGCTTTGGAGGGACATCTGAGGAAAGACTTGAAGAGTAGTGTGTGTCAGGAGTGCTCCCTGTTTGCACCTGTCCACGCGGAAAGACTGTTTCTCAGTTGAAATCCACAGTGTGCCGCCTTTCTTTATATTCCTTTCTTGTTAGTCTTTGCAGATAATTTCAAGCAACGCAGTTTTCCACTTTCTAATGAGCGATTTAAATGCTAAAGGGCAACTCCTCTGCTGAAGGCAACTCAAGCCAAGGGAGCTGTGACAGTTTATGCCAGCTGAAGCTTTGCCTTTAAGTAAATGTTTTAAACTTTCCACTAAGGAGACTAAAATAAGCCATAGCATGAAACATTAAGAGCAAAGAATGAACTCTGGAGACCAGAGGGATTTGGGAAATGAAATGAGATCCATCTTGCTGGCACATTTTTTCCCCCGTCTATTTTTGGAATTTAAAAAATTCCCCCAGATTTGTCTTTTACAGACCAGCCTTTTGTTCAGCGACCAGCATTGAGCAGCCTCCCGTTTCACATAGAGCAGGTGAGCTTTGGCAAGCCAACATGCAAAATACAGAGCTGGAAACTATTAATATCTTTTACTGCTGGAGTACAGCAGGGCTTGGCGCAGGTGCTATTTGTTTTCTTTAACAGGCTTTTCAGCTATGCAATTTGCAACCAAATACTAGATGAACAAGATTTCTAGTTAGTGAGCAAACTGTGATCAACCCAACTCTTCTCCAGAACGCTGTGATGCCTGCCACGACCGAGTAGGTTTTACGTGGGGAATTAGAGCACAGGTTTGACCACGCAGCTGCACTTAGTGTGTTTATACGACCGAGTGGGAGACAGCCTGGTTCTGCTCATCGGACTCGAGACAGACTCAGGAAACCTGGGCTCTTACTCCTGGCTCCGGTATTAACTTTCAAGGGGACCTCAGCGTGTCACTTAAAGCCCAATTCTCCAGTTGGCTTGCAACCTACATTTTCCACTGACTTTAAATGGAGCAGGGGATCTTTGTTGCCTATGAAAACTGAGCCTCCAAACACTTCAGTCTCTCCATGTTTAAAACAAGGAGGAGAATATTTTGAGATCAATGGATAAGAACACCTGCGAGTGCTAATACCTGTGTACCCTGCCAAGATACTGGGAGATTAAGCAAATATTTTG
Organism: Limnodromus scolopaceus; assembly: GCA_028565335.1. Classification (NCBI taxonomy): domain Eukaryota; kingdom Metazoa; phylum Chordata; class Aves; order Charadriiformes; family Scolopacidae; genus Limnodromus; species Limnodromus scolopaceus. The sequence continues at coordinate 13,136,926 of JAOXNO010000006.1, read as the reverse complement.
AAGGGCTGTAAGATCTTATGAGGCAGGTATGGGGGCTGTTTAGTATGTCCAGGATATATTTTTCTCCCTCTTTTTATTTTTTTTCCATGAATGGGAGAACTTGGGCAGAGTGAGGAACTAAGACACATATTCTTTTCTGTTTTGTTTTCAGCCATTCTGATTTGCTTTGTGAAAATTAAACTAAGAGCACCTGTACGACCCCATACTGAGACCCAGCGGAGGGACTCTGAACTGAAGACAAAGAGCCGATCTAATGGTGTCCTGAGATTTGGCCTGAATATCACTAAAGAAGACATAGCTGAAAAGGCAAATCATTTTGGGAATGCTTTGTCTGGCTGCACAGACTACAACTCAAAACAGGATGTCATGAAGTTGATAAGGATTCAGAAGAGATTTGCCCTGTAGTGGGACATTCCATCCACTCAGTTTGGGGTAGCACATTTTAAGGAAGATAATAGACTAACTGGAGTGTGTGCAAAGAGAATAAAATGAATGATAAAGAGGTTTTGAAAACATGACCTGCAAAGAAAGGTGGAAGGAAATGAATTTGTTTAGTCTAGAAGAGAGAAGAATGAGAGGAACATGATAATGATTTTCCAATATTTGCAAAAGGGGTAGCAACTGGTCTCCAGAATCTTGGGAAGGGCAAGAAGAAATCAGCTTAATTTATAGCAAGGAAATTTTAGACAGGATTGTAGGAAAAGCAAAGTAAACAGAAAGCCCTGGGATGGGTTACTTAGGGAATTGGAAAATGTCCATCATAAGAAGTTTTTAAGAACAGACTGTAGCAATTCAGATGAAAACTCAGGTACTTTAGAAAACAAACAAAGGTCTTTGCAGATACAAAGACTCTGTTGAGTGTGGGCAGACAGTTGCTTACACAAAGCTGTTTTGAAAGTCACCCAGGTGTGATAGCACTGAAACCCAGTTGAATTATTTCAAATTAAATAAATATAACTGCTGTGGGGGTATGTTACACAAACAGCATTCCTGTTTCCAAAATTGCTTTCAGACCTCATCTCTAAAGGACAGCACATTCCTTAAAAGTCACTAATGACAAAGGAAATTACAAAGAAAGGTGACTGTGGTACTGAGATCAACAGTAGAGTGGTACAGCACCTGGAAGGCTTTCAAAGCTGACAGATCACAGCATAAATAATCTAATACATTGTCTGACTCCAATAACTCAGCCTTAAAAGGATGCACCTTTTTCTTTATCTCTGTCTATTCTCCCTCTCACCTTCTGTGCCTGAAGAGGAAAACCAGCAACTTTATATACATTTTTACACTCTTAATCACTGGCTCAAGTCACTGTTCCCACAGTCCTGTTCTCCTTGCAGCATGGGAAATCGATCCTGCTGACTGCATGATGGAGAAGGTTCAAGTGTGTCACCTCACGTCCCCAGCTGCTCCTCTGCTGGGCACATCCTTATTCACTTATCAGCCTATGCACAAATCTACAGGCATCTGCTAACAAACACCCCAGTCCCAACTCCTCCTTTTGCAACACCTGATCTCTAACTAAATGCAAGGCACCCTTGTCCAAAGAGAGCCGAGCCTTGAATCTTGTAAGTGCTGTTGGCACAGTTTTGAAATGAGAAGAGGATTTGTTGGAAGTGCTGTTCTTCTCTGATCCTGTCCAAAGGGAAGTTCCAGTCTACTGATGGAAAGAGGCAGGAGCATCTGCAGAAGACTGCTGATAATATTTGGGGGAAAACCCACACCCAGTTACATTATTCCTCCCTCACTAGCCCTCCAAAATTTTCTCCTCCAGGGTTGTTTTCTGAACAGCACCTGGAGAAATTCTGCTAGAGGATGGTAGCACAGGCCAAAGAATGAGTCAAAAACACCTACTCATTTTAAAGAATTAAGTAGTCTGAAAGGATTGGATGCTCTTAAGATGAGAGCCAGTTGTGTGACACTGCTGCATAACAAACCTTTTGATATCTCTAGATAAGAATAATGATAATAATTCCAATCTTGTAGACACAGCCTTGCTCTCTTCTCAGAGCAAAGGCAAGGTCTGTGCACAGCCTGCTTCTCTGTGGGAGCAGAGATCTGTTCTACACTGGCGTGAATTAGGATATTCCCAGAATGAGGTTCACAGTTGCATGATAGCAACACAGCTCTCCGGGCCTGGGGGAATTCCATACAAGCCCTACCCGGCTTAATTCACTGGAGATCACCTGGCTGTTCTCCTCTGCTGGCTGGAAGGGCTCTCATGTCTGGGCCTCACTGCAGGGATGCCCTCTGTTAGTTCCTCTTCCATTTTTCACTTCGTATTTTTTTTTGCCTAGGAAACCTCTTGTTAGACAGGACTGAACGTCCTTGAAAGCACCAGTTATAACAAACAACCAGGGGCAGATCTCAGGCGAACGCTGCGTGAGTCAGAGGTCACAGCTGGAAGTGGTTTTAGGGGAAATTCAAAATTACTGTCAAAAGCAGTTCTCTCTCATTTTAATTGTAATTGGTTAATCTCATTTTATTTGCCTTGCGGCTATGGCTGTGAAGCTTAGGAAACTCTTGGGGCCCCTGCTCTGATCTCAGTTACCCTGGGAGCAATTCTGAAGACTTCAGCAAAGTTGCTTTGGATTTATCCCTTGTGCCACCAAGACCAGAGGCTATTGCTTGGAGAAGCCCTCAGCAAGGGAGGGAGAGAATGAATGTGGCAGATGGCATTTCCCTTTTCAGAAATGAAGACAGACAAATAGTCTTCACTGATTTAACCTTCCTTATGGTCCCTCTGCTGCGAGTTGCCAATGGCCAGTGCAGAGAGCTAAGGGACAGGATGGTTTACTGCATATTACTCCCTTCATCCTCTTTGCACCTGGGGGAGAGAAGGGATGGGGAGCTACAGCTGGTACAGCTGTTCTGGAAAGGGGTGAATATGGTGCCAGGGTAGCATCAAAGATGAGTATCCTCATAGCGTGAGGATACAGCCCATTGCATTTGGGGAACAGAAAGTCAGTGGGAGCAATCTGCTCCTGTAACATGTAATGCACCATGCACAGAGCTACCAGCAAATTCCCCACTAACAGGTTAAACTGATCTCTGCAGTTCACCTGCAACACGAGGACAGTGCTTGTCCAGCAGTATCTCATCAAATTGTAGATTGCACAGTCAACAAACCACTCAGGATTAGCACAGCAAGACACTGATGCAAAACTGGGCAACAGGTTAACAATCTGTGCCATGCCAGGTAAGAATTTGGCAAAGACCAGATTGAACATGTCAAACAGCCTGTCCGTGGCCTCTGTCTCCCCACCCTCTCCTCGGCACACGTGTGCAGTCACATGGAATTTGTTGCTTTGACTTGCAGGCAAGTCAAAAAGCTGTCGAACAGCGATCCCATCTAACACCACTCATCATCACCATCAATTGTTCTCCAAATGAAACAGGCCACATCGCCAAGCAAAATGCTTGGGAAGATATTTTTCCACTGGACATGTATCCAAAATAAATACAGGAAAATCTCCTTCTCCAAGCACTTCTCCTGATTACTTTTCATTTGAATCATTAGTAAACCTGAGATACGCACACAATAGCAAAAGGCTGATGAAAACCCACTTCAACATAGTGCCCCAGCTTTTTTTTCTGAGATTAATCCTCTTTGTTTCTTTCAGCCTATGAGAAAAACATCCTTCCAGCCTATCCAAAGCCAAGATGATGTGCATATCTTCACATATGCATCCCTTGCTAGATCGATGCTTTCTGCAGCTGGTCATTTCAGCCTTGAAGAATGCTCTGATGGGAGCTTGCCATGGTTTGTATAATCCCACATTTACTGTTAAATCTCTGTCTGCCCTGACATGCCAGTTCTGATGAGACTCTGTTGCTGCAGCTTCAGGATGTTGCTTCAAGGTAACACCATGCTCCACCCTTGTGACTAAATCCCATCCCATATGGCAAACCCAAGTTTGCTGCCCTGGTGTACAATGAGTAGAAGGAAATTATTCCCTCTCTAGGGGCTGGGAAGGAGCCCCATATCTCTGAGGAGAGAGAATAATCCCACATCTCCATGGTTGACTACCTGGGCCTATGAAGAGTTGAGATCTGCAACCAGGGCAGAAGCACAGGGAGAGAAGAAGTCAGAACAACAGCCATGGCTTTCCCTCACTGACCAAGCCTGGGAGCTGCTGCTCTTCACACCCATCCCTTCACTGTATTCCTTAGTGAGCTTCAGGAAGGGTCTTCCAGGCTTACAGAGTAAGACGTGCTCTTCAAGGTTGGAGTTTAGTTTTGCCAAGATTTGGATCCAAACCATACACAGCCTATTAGCTCCTATGGGTTCCACCCAAATGGCCCAGGTTCACTCAAACCTCAAAGCAAGACCCAGCCCAGGCTCTACAAACAAGAACTTCTCTCCTTTTCTCTTTGCCCAAATCCCTGCCTACAGCGGATGTCCTGGAGAATCTGGCTTGCAGTTTGAGACCATAATGAAACTTACGAAACGTTCACTCAATGCCAGTAACCCAGAGGTGGCAAAGGGAAATTACAGACCTCTAGTTCCTGGGTTTTGTGTGCTGGCATTACTTTTGTGGTAGTACTTGTGTGCTACATGTTGTGGACAAGAAATGTTCTGGTTTGCAAGAAAGCAGACTTCTAGCCAATTGCTTTTACTTGGTGGATTTTCTAATAAATCAGTACCCATCTCTGCACTTGTCTCCATTTCAGTGTGACAAGACAAATCACAAGAACTGGATGCACTGAGCTATGGTGTAAGCAGGTGGGACTCCAAGGATTTCACCAGGTTCCCTCCCAGACCAGACACCAGGCTGGTTACTTAATTCTATTCAAAGTACTTGCCAGTCCAGGGTCCCTTCTGGAGGTGACTGCACTTAAATGGAAGCCATTTCTTGTAGTTTACCCTGACCTGGGCATGCAATAGAGCCGTGCTGCTTTATGCAGTTAGGTGTGAAACATGCCAGAAGCTGAAGCTAGGATTGTACCACTGCTTAAAGAATCCATATTTCCAACATCTCCAGTCTTCATTTTTAAAGTAATTCACTTTCTCCTGCCTTGGATTGCTTCCTCTGCAAGAACAATTGGCTTATTTCTAACAAGCCCTCTGTGCAGCAGTGAAAGCAGCCTAGGGCTCAAGGCTCCCTCAGCTCTCTGCTACACTCATCCCTGGGATGCTCTGCAACTGGCTTGCAGCTGGTGGCCTGGCAGGCACATGTGCTGCAGTGTCACGGCCCCGGCAGCACCAGGGAGGTACCAAACCAAAGCCCCGCGCCAAAGGGGCCATGCCGTCCTCAGCTGCTCCGTATGTGCAGGAAGCGCCCGGAGCAAACGGGACTCCATCCCCTGCAAAGGCAGAGTCACAATTGCTGCCTGAAAAGAAAAGCCCTTTTTTCTGGTTATCTGGATGCCTGTCCTGATGAGCAGACCCTCAGCAACAAGAAGCCTGGCAGAGCTCTGCTTCATGCAGCAAGCCTGGCTGAGAAGTGCACCAAGCCTGTGCCTCTGCTCACCCTGACCAGCCAAGGTTTTGGAGATCTTTGCACTCACTCCTCTTCCTCCTTTTCTCTCCTCTGGTTTTATAGCATAAACTTTCCCCTCAGATGAAGGTCCCCTGTATGGTGGCCTCTGAGCCACCAGAGACATCCAGCCCTGATTTGCCTCAATCACACCAACAAGGTGGTGGTACTCCCCAGAGCTGCTGGTGACTCCAGGCATTCAGGGAAGACACTGTATCTGGCATGGCTCTACCTGTCCCTTCTGCTCCACTGGTACCAGCCTGCAGCATAAGCCAGTGCTCCCAGTCAGGCGATGCAGTGGCAGCCCTTTGGCCAGGCTAGCACTGCCTTGGGTGAGCCATCCCTTGGTGGGAGGCCTCGGTGCAACATGATGGGGACCTGGCAGAGAACTGAGAGGCTTTCAGAGAAAGGCCATCCCTCAGCAAACCTCCCAGCCCCAAGACTTTCTTCTGTGCCCAAATTTTGGGCAAGGTTTCCCCCCCCTCCTTTTGCTCCACAGCTCACTGCTGACATTTTAAGAGCAGTGATCCTGATCTCACACGATAAGCTAAATCCAGACCTCCTGAGGCTGCAGCGCAGAGAGCAAACAGCTCTGTCTTTCACCACTTGGAAACTGGGGCTCTGAAATAAGCCTTCTGGGTGCACAAGAGCTGTGCTGAACTATGCAATAGCTACAGCGCTACCAAGAGCCTTCCCATAACTAGCAACCACCAGCCGGACTGAACACATTGTTCAGACCGCTGTCTCACAAGCAGGGCTTACAGTGATGGATTATGTTTCCGTAAAAAGCTGAGGGAGGAGGTAGCAGCTGTGACAGTGACTGTGGTTGGTAGGAACTGGTCATAGCTGCAAAGCAGGAGATGGAGGGAGGAGGGGGCCGGAGCTGCATTGTACTGCTTCGTTAGGGCTGACACCGCTACAAACCAGAGCTTGGAAGAAGTTCGACTTTGTGTTTTCTCCCCCTTCCCACCCTAAACCCACCACATTTCTCACAGAATAAAAATCCTGTCTTTTGCCCAGCTCTACCGCTGGAGCACTAATCCTTTGGCTGTGGTGGTGGATTAAGTCTTGGGGCCTGAGAAAGCTCTTCCAAGGCACAGTGAAGATTTTGTTTGTTGGGGTCTAACCCATGTGCAGCTCACAGCTGCCATGGTTGTGAAATTGTGCTTTTTCTTTTCTTTTTTTAAGCAGCCCATATGAAGCAAGGAAAACAGGGCTGTTCTGAGAGACTATTCTTAATGGTCTGAAAATAAACCCAATATTTTTCTTGGCTTGTAGAGGAAAATGGTTACCTTGATTGAAACTTGGTTCTAACACACGTCAGACAGTAATGAAGACTGCAGATATGAGACTTGTATAGGCTCTGTTACACAAACCTTCATACGGGGGTTTTTACCTTCTTCTTTCCCTTCTCTATCTAAAACTCTTCCTGGTATAGCTAAGGACCTCCAATAGCTTGTTGGGAAAAGGAGCTTTATCTCAGGTGCTAATGTTGTGAGCCACCTTTTATTCTTTGCCATGCTGACAAAAGGTTAATGAAGCAGAGCTGGCATTTCATCAAGGCCAACAGTGAAAATTAGGGACAGAGCTGCCATTAAAAATAACCAGATGCATGCGCTTCTATCCCTGACACACCGGTCTTGAAATATCTCCCTCTTGGGCTGTACAGCTTCCAAGGAATAGCAGGAAATTGCAATTGTTACACTGGCCAGAGAATGGATTTAATTTGTACTGTTTTATCCTCCCTGTTGGAAACTATCCTCTCTTTTCTTCCACGCCAGCTAAAAAGAAAAGAAAAAAGAAAAAAACCAACAAACCCAACGCATTTCTCTATAAAGTCTTCCACGCAGTTGGACCACAGCCTACCACAAAAGCATGCATGCTTTCTCTATCAAAGGTATGGATTTGTTTGCCTTGTGAAGGGTTTCTTGCAACACAACCACAGAGGTCATTCTACACACAAATTTACAGCAGTTTAATTAAAGTTAGTTTAAAAGCCACTGGTTGGTTAGTTCAACTGGTATACAAAGCTGATGCTATGTTTGCTACAGGAAGGGCTGTTTCTGGGGATGAGAAAGAGCTGGTTTAAAGGGGTTGAGTGCATGCACTCTGGCCGTGACGGGGCAAAGCCAGATGATTACAGTTAAACAGCCTACAAGAAGGAAATTAAACTAACCTTTTGGATACAGAGGAGGAAAGAAGCTGCAGTACAAGTAACACATCAAACTGCCCAGCAGCGATTGTCCAAGCAGAGGCTCAGGAGCCCTAGCTGGTTTAGATTAGTTCAGCAGGCATCATTTTTTTACTAAGGCTCTCACATTGCGTAAGTTAAGTGAAGGAGCTGGGCAAGTTACAAGCATGTACACAATGGTGATGTTGCTTCAGCTGAAGGGCAATTACTTGTTGAGCAACCATAATTCAATTGCATTTGATCACGTCTGTACAAGAGAGAGGTTTGCATTCATCTAAGTCACCTGTTTTCCTTAGATAGGTACAACTCTGGGCTATGCAGGTGGAACCAGACTTTGGAAAGACAGGTTAATGGTCTGGATAGATGACAAAGAGCTGAATCTTTATCAGGGCTGAGCAACAACAGACAATTTTTATTTTAAAGAGGACTTTTGTACTCTTGTGACATCACAGTGGGAATATATTTGGCCCTGTTAAGACTGGATGATTGTAGTGACTGTGTTACAGAGGCTTAATGAATTACTGCTCGTCAGCTGAGCTGTGGTAACTGACTCTGCCTGTTGGACACACAAAGTACAATGCATTAGCTCAAGGCTAATTTCAAGCACAGAGAGGCATAATGTGGTTACTCAGAGCAGAAGCTGGCCTGAACACACAGGCTAAAACCCCTCTGCTTTTGGAAAAGTACCTAGCCGTGTTAATTTGCTCCGGCAGGGTGGCTTTAACAGCTTATCTGGTTCCAGAGCACAATGGTCTCCAAGCTCACATGAGGACTGAGAGTGGTTCCTAACTTAAGAGACGTGTGGTCCTGTTCCAGCCAAGCTCTGAACCCATATTGACAGTGCAGTCCCTAGATCTGCACCAGAAGCGGTTTATTACTGACTTAGGAGGGAAGAATCATAAGAATGCAGTGAATTGTTAACAGCACAAATCTGGGAGGTCTAAGGAGGTCAGCGAGGAGGACAGTAGCTCTGCAGTGAGGGCATGAGAAAGCAGTGGAGCTGTTCTGCTCTAGTGGTCCAACTCTGAGGTGATCTGACTGGAAGCAGATCAAAGAAAGCTGGCGGGGCATGGTGAATCACTCCTGTTGGGAGCCGTTCCCCCGTTCAGCACTAACTGTAGCCAAGGGCTGAAGTGACTCACAACAGCAGCATCGGCTGATGGTGGGAGACAGAGAAAGGATGGCACAGCCTTAATCAATGCCTGTTATGGGGCCAGGCCACATCAGGTCCAATAGCACCCCCAGGGCAGGAGAACTGCAGGCAGCAGCATTTTTGCTGGAGCTGTCATTGCGAACGTTGTTGGATCATTACTTAAACAGTCTTTCTGGCTATCTCGTCTGCCTCCTAAAGCTTTACTTTCTCTTCCCTCAAGAGGAACAGGAGCTTCAAGAAAACCTGCCTCTCCAGCTGCCTTCATCTCTACCCTGTCAACGCTGAGTATTGAAAGAGAGAGGAGGGAAGGGAGAGGGGAGCAGAGAGAGTGAGAAAGTGAAGCAAAGGAGGGAGCAGGACTTAGAGGGGGTAGAGCGATCTGGCAGGCAGGGAGGCTGCTACATTGGGGTCTGTGGCACTGTCACCCAGTGCTGAAATCAGGCGGTGAGGCAGAAAGGAGTGAGAGGGTGAGTGGGAAGAGAGAGGAGAGCAGAAGTCTGGCAGCAGGGATGAGCAGGGAGATGACTCTGGCTATGAGGCAATTAAGCCTGATCAGGCAATGAAGTCTGATTAAGCTGTGCCCATAACTCCTGCTCCTCCTAAGCCACAGGCTGTGGCTCACAGCTTAAAGGACCACCATGAGGAGATGCAAGCACAGATGGGGGCTCTGGCTGCTATTTGTCTCATCTCTCTTATGAGACTCCTGGCTTGACAGGGCCTGCAAAAATGTTCAGAAATCTTGGGCACTTTAATAATGGTTTGGACAAAATTTCCAGCAGGGAAAAAAGGCCCAGGAAAACCTGGTTGCTGGGTAGCTCCACACAAAGAACAGTTAATCCTGGGCTTTGCTACCTGTCGCAGTGCATTACACTCCCCTGCAGCTGACCCCCAGCATGGAGCAGAGCCGCATTCCCCAGCAACAGGGCTGTAGTCGACAGATCTGCGTTTGTGTTCAAGAGGGCTCTTACCAAGACATCAGACAAATGGGGAGCTCTGGGAGGTGGGGCAGAAAGTAGGCAACTGTCAAACCCTTTTATAGCAGGACCCACAGGAATTTGTTTTCCTCCTATTTTTAAGTTGAAAAGGATTGAGTTTCACTGCAGGAAATAGTTCTTCTCCTCCTCCCTCCCACCCACCTTTCTTTTTTTCTACCGCACTTTGGAAGAGCAGTCTGCTGTCTGCCTCAGGTTTCCAAGAATCAGGCAGTCAAACTGGAACTGAAGTGCTTGTTATCTGCAGCCAGGGAAGCAAAGAGAGAGGCTGGAGAAGAGGTGCAAATGCTCAAAACTTTAGGGTGTATGTATTGTTGAGATACTTCCATCCCGTTTGATCAGGTTGAGATGTAATTGGGGTGTCAGAAGAGGTTTCTGTGAGGCCCACAGAAACAGAATATTCATATCTACAGAAGCTGCCCTGCCTTCTTCCCAGGTAGAAGAATGTCACAGAAAGATCTCGGGGAGAGAGCGCAATGACCTGCCCTTGAGGAATCTCTTCTGCATTATATCACTTGCAGAGCTGGGCATTTTCAACAGTGCTCACATACAGGCCTAACTTTGCATTCCTGTTAGAAACAAATACATTCAATTGGTGCAATGCTCTTAAAATCCCCACATGCCTGGGCTGTGCTAACATCATGACACAGATTCCTGCACGTTCATAAATCTGCACCTAGCTGCAATGCAAAATGGACAGTTGGCAGCCATGTACTGGGGTTCTGGGCAAGACGTGCTTCAGCCATCACACCCAAATCTGCAGCTCAATTCCCAGCCTACAATCTAGGATTTAGAGCAGGGGTTGGGCTAATGAACAACAAACAGCCTGTTGGACACTTAACTACGATACACCACCTTTTGATCCTCAGAATTCACAGTCCAGCAATTCCTCGCTCCCTCCTTCCCCATTCTGCTGATACCGATCAATTTTGTTCACCAGACACAAACCCGTCCTTCCTGCACTGGGCTCGAGTCAAGGCACAACTCATTTCTCCCATTTCCCTTGCAGTGACAGCAGAGACAATGCCTCTTTTGTAGGTGCTTCTACATGCCTGGTGGAAAACCTATTGGAGACCAGCACAGTTATATCAATAATCTCCTGTTTATTATTCCTCCTGGCATGGGATTTGCCATTACCTCTCTAGCACAGGCAATGTTTTCCATTCATCTTTTCTCAGCCAGGTGTTTGCTCATTTGCAGCAGGGGGCTTCAAAAGAGACAAAGCTACAATTGATGGGAAACAGAAGGCCAGGCTGCTGCCAAAATGGGTTTTCCTCAGGGATATTCATAGTCTTAGAAAAGGTTATTACAATGTCTTTCAACAGTGGTTCTACACACCTGTTAAAAAAGCCTTGTCTTTGCTTTTGTTGGACCTGTCTTTCTGATGACCTTTGTTGGGCACCTGTTAGTCAAACACTTCTCAGGTTCACATCCTTCCAACGCAGCCAGTCTTGGGTAAATAACTCCTTCCCACTCCACTGAAGCCAAAGGCCTTGCTCTTCTGCAGTGTGCAGGAGGGCTGTGGCCGGAGTGGGACAATCCTCTCAAATCTCAGGGCCTGATATGGTGTTTCTGGCCCTGAGAGTGATGCTAGAGTGGTTTCAGGCAGACTCATGCATGGGGTTAACGTGCAACCGCTCTTTCTTAGCAGCTCTGTGCACAAAGAGTTCCCTGTCTAATAAAGGTGCCCAAAGGCTGGGAGACTTGCTTGGGAATAACTTCCCACAGATCAAAGCACATCTGTGCTCAGATGTGTCCATTAGGAGGTGGTAGTGCTATCAAGTATACAGACTACTGCAAATGCCCATGGATAAACCCACAACACAGAACTGCAGAGCAAAGTCCATCAGAGACTCATCTACATAGACCCATTTCAAGAAGGTTTAAGTAGATATCTGCTCTTGTTACCTCTATTAGAAGAGCACAGAATAACTAAGTTTCCTTGTATCTCCTAGGAGCTCTGCTCAGTATCACAGATTTAAGGATTAAGTTAGGTAAATTTATTTCCTCCTCCTCTAAAAACAATCTCAGATAACTTTCTGCACATCTGCATTCCGTGATTAGAAAGACCGAATACCTGAGCATACATTCAAAATATGAACTCACTTTACCTGTGTCTATGTTATGTCTATATCCTTTGCACATTGGCTTTACCCTAGAATGGATCTGCATTTCAGTCAGCGTAAGGAATCTCCTGCTTTAAGTTTCCAGGGAGTTACATTTTCTTATCTCCAGTCCCACTAACGTCTGGCTCTGCGAGTTAGTGAGGATGGGCCTAGAGTTAACATTTACTGCATACCAAATCTAACCAAATTCTTGGCTTTTGCTCTGGTGTAGAGCTTCAGAAACACCCTCTCTCTTCACGTTACACACTGTTCCGGCAGACATGGCCACCTCCCTAGAGCTGGGTATGTTTCATGGGCATAAAACTTGAATGGGGCTGAATCTTTTAGTTTTCATTAAGTCAAATATCACAATGAGAGTTGCAGTAGTTCAAGTTACAGATGCAGCCAGCCTTCTGTAAAATACTTTGGACTAGAAGATTTCTTGGGACTGTCTGCTCTTATTAGAGCCACAGTACCTCCCTTTTTTAGTTACAGGAGGGCAAGTAAGCTTTACTGTAAAATTTATATGGTGGAAACATGGAGTCCTGAAAACTGAGCAAGACACACAGGACCAACTAAGGAGATCAGATTTGAGTTTGCAAAACAAACCCAGCTGGTAGAGGGAAGATGTGGATTAGAGCAGACACGGAGCAAGAGTCCAGCTGGGGAACAGACCACAGCTATCTTGGAGGAAGAAAGAACTTTTCCAGCCCTCCCTTCCCAGCACTTTCACTGCAAAGCCCCACAGATTTTGAACTGGAACTGCCCTCTTCCTCCTCCTCCGCTCCCACATGGACTGGCTGTCTGGGACATTATCTCAGCTCTGCTCAGGTCCCCCTAGGTTCTCTCTGCCCGCAGCTCCCAGGCTCTAGTAACAGATATCTTTGAGGCAGATGACGCACCCACCATGTTGCGGTTATTTCAGTTCCTTCCCTTTTGTTTGTCTTCAGGAGTCAGCAGGAGCTCCTGGAAACAGATCACCCAGCCTGGCTGTGGTCCTCACCAGGGAAAGACCCAAGTCACTGCTGTTCAGACACTACAAGTCCTGGATTTTCATTAGTAGAACAATATTGCTGCCTCGATCATGGGATTCACTCTGGCCATCCCACACACAATCAAGAGCTGCCTGGCAGGATTCACACCCCAGGAGCACAGGGGAGGTTCCTTCCAAACTCCTTGTGCCCTCCAACAAAGCTGGAAAGGAGCTGCAGTCAAGCCCTCTGTATTCCACCTGTATCACTCTTTGCTCTGCCTTCCAAAGACATGGGCACAGAGCCTTGGCTGCCAGTACAGCCTAGCAAGCCAGGGGGTACCCCCACTTCAGTGGGCCAGGAAAGCCATGCACATATGGACAGAAGCCCTGAGAAAAAAGTGAAGAACTCTGCAAGTTAGAGAAGAGAAAGGAGGGGAAATGCTGCTGCTGGCTAAGTATCTTCATTCACAAGTTATTACTTTGTAAATACAGCTCCTGCTCCTACTATATTTTTGCCCCTTGGCATCACAGAAGGGCTATAAATACAGCTACCGATTATGCCAAAGTCTGGGGAAGGTGCTACAGCCTGCCTCAAAATGTGGGCTGGCATGCCTGATTTGCAGAACAAGAATGTGCTGTTCCTCTACACAGGTCTTAACATTTCAAGCCAGACAGAGGGAACAAATGCCCACAGATCATTTTATCATCAGCAGAGACTAGCAGGACCTCATCTATGCGCCTACAGCCCTAGAATGTCTTTCCATGAACACTTCCAGCACACAAACCGCAAAAGAACATTTTCATCCTTGGAACACCACTACGTCAAGAGACTCTGTCCTGAGGAGGGACGTCCAGGCTTGGCTCGCAGCACTGTCCAACCCCGAGCACAGTTTGTTTTTCTTCTGGGTGCAGGAGAAGGTAGGCAGACAGGGGCTAGATCCTCCAGTTCAACCTTCAGAGCATCTAGACAGTTTAGTGTTGCTTGAATCAAACACCGGCCCTGCCAGGGGCATGGGGACTCCAAGAGATTTATACAGGCATTTTGGAGAAAGTCAGAAGGTCACTACCAGGCAGCTCATGGGTAAGAACATACCTGTAACTACCATGGGCAGAAAAATGGGCTTTTGTATGTACATGTGTGTGCAGTAGGTTCATACTGATAATGCTGTCTGGATTTGCAACTGTCTAGACAATGGGAAAATTAGCATCATGAAACTGGATAGTTTTGTGAGATGCCCAGCCAAATATCTGGGAAATATTTTTGTAATGGTTCTCCTCAGAGGGAGATAGAGCCTGAGCCGTCCATTAGAGATGCAGTTCTTTTGTCTTGCATTCCGGTGAGGGGATGGAGGGGTTTTACTGAGCCTGCTGGGCTTCATCTGCCATGCTTTTCAGCCAGATGCTGGGTGCTACTGCAGAGGAAAATAAGCCCACAGCACTAGCGTGGCAAATGAGCTTTCCATAGGCTGGAGCTGCCGCTTTTCTGGCATGGAAAAGGAATTTCATCCTGAGAACTAGAGGTTAGGACTGTAAGAACAGTGGTTTACCTCTGGAGACAAACAACTAGAGGCCAGTGTCTCCCCAGCCTGTATTACAGCCTACAGTAAAACCCAAAGGATTTCTAGGCTGTAGGGTTTAACTACTGCTCTCTGTGGGGTAAAAGCCTACAGAGAGCGAGCAAGACTCATTCTGAGCCTCTTGCCTGGAGCACTGGGAGCACAAAGGCTTAGAGATGCACAGCGATCACTCCTCCTCTCACCCAGGACAAGAAAACGCAGCAAACCAGGGTTGTCCCTATGGCTGAGGCTGGGAAGTGCTTTGTCTCCATGGCCTCTGAGAAAGTCCCTTCTCAGAACTGTAAGGCCAAGTTCTACCATGATGGTACTTACTCCCCTAACAGCCCTAGAAGTGCCAGTCCAGCTGAGCTGAGCAGAGATGGTGCCAGTGGAAAGACAGAGGGAGGCAGGACCTGCCTCTCCTCAGGTGACAGGTAAATAAGGTTCTTGTAGCATCTCCATCCTGTGAGGAGACTGGAACAAGCTCAGACCTCAGTGGTCCTTTAGAGTCCTTACACCAAGGTAACAAGCCTGCTGCAGCCAAGCCCTTGGAAGAAAAGAGATGTCAATTCATCTAAGAACAGCAGAGTTCAGGCAGCAGCTCAGTATTATTGAAGATTGTGGGCCAGGGAACCTTTGGCTTAGTTTAGCTTGTGGGAAGCTTTGAAAAACTGCTCTGAGCTTTCAGTGGATGCACTAGAGAAATAAACAGAATAGTAATATTTGCAAGCCCTGCGTAGATTCCAGGAAAATGTGGTGCTCAGACTGGGGGCTTCTCCCCATGAACAGCAGTGGAGTCTTTCACAGTGTCAAAAATGACAACCAAGGGTCTGGACGCAAAACACGGAACAACTTTTAAATGCAGAAGCTGAAGTTCTGTGTGTCACTTTTACACAGAACTTGCATTTTCTTCTGCAAGGGACCGTGTGATATTTCTGGATACTGTTCAGCAACAGTTGAACGAGTCCTCTGGAACAAGACTGTATTGTGGGATGGAGTCTTCAAAACACCACACCTGGCTAATCTAAGGAAGGATATGTCCAGTGAGAGACAATTTGCCGGGGGGGGGGTGGTTCTGGTAACACAGCCAGAGACACACTGATACTGACAGGAAAGTGTCAGAAGAACCAGTGCTTGCTTGGATAGAGGCACCCTGGCTGGCGAGGGCTGGAAGCTGATGCACTTCCGCAGAGCACTCACAGGAGGAAAGTTAAAAGAGAAGCCAAAGCAGAGGATGGAGCTAGCAACCTCTTCTGTGCTGAGAAGAGACCTGTGGCATGGGGACAAGGCTGATCCCCAGCTGAAGAGCAAAACCTTCAAAAATAGTGCAGCATGCAGGAAATAACTGACACGTGTTTTCAATCAGGTCTCCATGCACCTGATAGGCGAGAACCAGATGAGACACTGGGGACAGAAAAAGGTCTCCATCTCTGGCAGGGCACAGCTAAGGCACTCAAAAAAAGTGAAAGAGAAAGGTGATGGGGTGTACTGAACATGAGAACCTTCTCTCACTGATGCCACCACGACTTCCAGCAGCCTGGAAGGTAGAAATCAATACCTGCTCAAGAAAGTTTATTACAGTTATGCTGGCTTAGTTAAACTTGTTCTGACTCTCAGAGACGGCAGAGGCATACGATAGAGAATACTGGGTCCTTTGAATAGCTGTCATGAAAGCTGTATTCCAAATAACTCTTGTGAAGTCAGCAGAACAAGACTGACTGTGATGAAACCAGTCATCAAGGAGCTCAAAATGGGTGCACTGAGCTGGTCCATTTTAAGGAGATGGTGAGTATTAGGTGTGTGTGCTTAGATGCCTCAAAAGTCAATAGCCACTTTGGAGGAATAGCTCTTAGCTCCTTGGCTAGCCCTGATTTTTGATGAAGTGCCCTCAGTACAGTGACACACATGATGCAGAACAGCACCACAAGAAACACAGCCTGAATGCAGAAGCTAGGCCAGAAGCAAACCAGGTAAATAGAATCTTGTGCTGAATTGGTTTGCAATATTTAGGGTTAGCTCAAAGGTCCCAAAGTGTTATACTTTGCCTGTATTGACCAAAATGAAACATTTTATTCATATTTCCTTGACAGAAAAATTAAAAGGTTGCTACAACAGCAAAAAGTCCCAGGGAAAGGGGAGACAAGTATTAGCCATATATGCTCAGGATTTTAAACAGGAGGGCAATTTTGCTCTGGAGCTGAATGCAGAAGCAGTTCAGAGAAATAAAAGCCTCTGCCCCCTTATTTTATGTCAGAGGAAGACAGTATTTAATACCCTTCAGATGCCATTGAAAGGATTTCCTACCTATGACAAAATAATGATACCAGATTTTTGTGCTGCAGATTCTGTTGTTTGACTGTTCAGAGCTATTTCCTTGCTCCCATCCATCACAACACTGACTGGATAATATTCCTCCCCCCCCCCCAGTTTTTGCAGAACTAATCTTTTGAGTTCTGTGAAGTTGATCTTGGCTCATGGCACACACCCCACATCTGTTTTCCTAGGCCTTACCATTTGACTCGGAATGATTGCTTTTTAACTTCATCCCCCCACTGCTACTGTCAAGTTTAAAAACAAAAGTAAACACTCCCACCACCACGAAGGCGTACCTGATGTCTGGGAAGGCACATGTCCCCTCACCTCCTGGTACTGAATAGTGAAAGGTTACTGTAAGAATGTAGACTGCTTATTTATTATTCTTTACGATGATATGGTGTGAACTGACAGCACAGGCTAAATACAATTATTCTGTATGAGTGAATTTTCAAAGCTCTCCTTTTGGTTTTTATCCAAAATCCGTTGAAAGCACATCGTTAAAGATAAGCACACACACAGACCAGTGGGACGTGATGTATTCTTAAACTGGTCATATTGTTTTTGCTACTTTTTGAAATCAAGGCCTGAGAAACTGCCCATCCCTGTTCTTGGGCAAACTGCCAAACACTTCCAGGAGAACCTGACTTTGGACTAAAGACCTCACTATGTATGTCCCAAAGTGACCAGTGACTTGGCAGAACCATCCCCAGGCACTGCAAGAGACACCAAACTTTCGGGTGGAAGGTATTTGCTGATGAGTTTGGTCTCTCAAGATTCAGACTTTTCCAAATCGAAACTTTTAAAACTATTAGCCCTCTTTGAAAATGTAAACTCTTAGCTTCTTAGCACCTTGCTAAATTTCAATTAGCGCGACTAGAAGGGAAAAATGCTGAGCTCAGTCAGGCAATGTCTACATTAGAGATAGGATGTGATCAAGCAAGCGCATGCCTATTGGGCATGTAGTCAGAAAAGCTCTGCAGATTCATGACCTTCAGTTAAATTTGGCTAGATATGACTGGGCTGGATATGCTTTCTACCATTCTGCATCTGGTAAGACAGTTAATAAATACTTCTTTCAGCATCATCTTTCCTGTGGTATTTTGCTCATTCTAATTCTGCTACTAGGCAGAACTCAGAAATACAGGAACGCAAAAGTTAGAGGGGAGGGTTTTGTCTCAAGTGCAAAACAGTAAATCTGGACTCCAGTACGTGTTTCCTTGGTTGTGGGAGTCAAAGCTCAGAGACCAACAGAAAAGATGAAGGCCATGGGCTAAAGGCAACTCCATGCCAGGATAACCCCTTTTCCTTGGCCCACCTCTGAGCACTGCAGAGTTCTGAGCATCTCTGTTTGGTTAATCCAAGACCAGAATGGTTAAAGAGTTGAAATAGTGACACACATCAGAAAGGAAAAAAAGAAAAAAGATGTTGCTAGCAGGTAATTATTCTGAAGAATGAACAACGAGGGAAATAGCTTTCACAGGGGCAAACTACTATGATTTGGAAAAACGGTAAAGTTTTTAAACTCTTGCACAGAGTAAGCGCTCTGGTTGCAATTAGGAAACGTCAGCTCAGTCAGGCATGGAGAGTGCTTCCTTGCCAATGTCCGAGTCTTGTTTTGTCTCTGGTAGTTCCACATTCTGCTTTTAAGAGACAGCACATGTTTGATGTTAGTGTGTCAATATATAAGCCTAATTACTGTCCTGGCATATTCTGACCCTTGAAAAAAAAGGAGAAGGGCAGGGTGGTTTTTTTTTTTTACTGGCAGACTTATTGAAGATTCCTGGATTTGGGCTGCGCACTTTAAGTCATGTGACTTTTGCCATAAAAATTCACAGAGATGAACCCAAAACACTATGCTGGAAACAAAGTTAGAAAGCTGGACTAGGAGCAAGGGTCTATCTTTCTTGCTTTTGTCCCTGTACTCCTTTTCTGGGCTGCCAGGCTTGCTCCGAGTTCTCCAGCCCATTGCAAAATGTAAGGGTAGTGTAAGGAGCTATATTAGTTCCTTATAGCTCCTCACTACATAAGAAATTCTGGGGTGAAGCACAATCCATTCCTTAGAGTTATTCCTGCAAGGGGCTGTGTTAAAACAAGGAAAACTACCAAGCAGAACAGCTGCATTTGAACATCTCCCTCTAGATACGATCTTGGCTGCAGCAAGGAAGAATTTGGAGACATGGCTGTTGGACTGACATTTGGATGCATTTTAATGCAGTGTAACACATCAGGCCTCACTCCACCTGGTCCAGAGTTCCTTGTGTCAGGCGAGCTCCAAGCCATGCTGCTACTTGTATAGACCATTCTGCTCCATCTTACTCATTCCCCCTGAAGCTCTTATATACAGTCTTTCTCCCCACACCCAAAATAAAGATCCTTGAGAAAACAGGCACCTCTTAGAACAACTAAGAGACCACGAAGCTCCAGACTTTGGAAATATCAAGTGTAAAGTGAGAACAATGCATTTACAGTGGTCACCTGAGCTTAGCACTACACAAAAAACTAAAAGCAAGACAGTTGAACATTGCTTTTTTTAAACTACAGATGGGCTGCATTAACCACAAAGGAAACTCAAGAAGAGCTTGTGTCTGGAAGTAATAAAAAACCATTTGCATAACATGCATGGTGTATTCAGTGCTAGCAGGAGGTGCTGGATGAAGAGTCCAACAGGTTGGGGAATCTCCTTTGTCATTAGGAGAGTAAACCCAGAAATCCTCTCCCAGAAGTGGCGTGGAAACACTCCCTCAGGGAAGAAGATGGGTCAGTCTCCCAAGCACAGGTACCATTTCACCTTTCAGAGAGTCAACCCAGTTTCCAGGTGACCCCTGCAATGCATGACAACTGTTTTTGAGATACCAGAAATAGAAAGACAGAGGAAACTCATGTCATCCAAACAACTATGAAAAGTTTTACCTCCTAAATCTGTACTGGAATTAGGGCACAGAAGTACCCTAAGTGGTGGTACAACAACTCAGCACAGAACACCACCACAGCCTGAAAGCTGCATGACTCTCTGCACCGGCATGCAGATTGCCAACGCAGTTTCTCTCCACCACTCTACAGTGTATCCCTCACATTTGCTGAGGTTGCAGTAAGTCCCGACTATTCTCTGTTGCAGACATTAGTCAAGTGCTGATGGCTAGAGTCAAGAGAACTTAAACAAAGCTATCCCACAAGTCATACTCATTTATCTACTGTCTCATCCCTTTTTTTCTTCGGAGAATGACATGACTAAGAATGGATACATCAACGCAGTAACATATAGCATCATTGAATGCCACATCCTCACACGCTGTTGCCACGTGTAACATCAGGGCACAAACCTTCTCCTTTAAAATAAGTAATAATGGCCTGTGTTTTTTGGAGCAAGGGGAATGTGGCAGAAATTCTTGCCTTGCTGACACGCCACAGCGCTAAGCTGCTGTGGCAGGCACCAGAAGCAACAAATGTAAAGTCAAAGGCATTATAATGTAAGGAAGGGCTGTAGAAACCTAAACTGAGATGTCATAATAACATAAGCCAGAATTCATTACCCTTGTAACCAAAAAGAAACTATTGATATGCCAGTTTCCACCCATAAATAACTATAGTTGAGGCTCTGAGTTTATAAAACGTTGAATGACTTACCATATGTTGCACTGGATGGTTTTGGTCGGAAGTCCACAAAGGATGTTAGACAGCAATTTCTCCTGTTGAGACAAAAACTAAGAGGTAAAAACTGCCTTGCCAAGCCCAGAAGATAAGCACAAAGACACGTTGTTTTAAATCGCAGGGGAGCAGAGTGTGCTGGAACACATAGGAACAAAGCAAATACAGACTCTTGGGGTGTTTAGACTACAGCCTGTCTGCCTTTTTCCAAGTTGGGTTGAATGAAAAAGCAATTTACAGTGAGTTCAGGATTATTGCAGACATGCCAGAGAGTCCCAGCAGCACAGCGAGTTGTTTAACCTGGGAAAGCCAGCTCATTTACAGGTAAATGTTCCAGGTGTTTATAAGGCAATGAGGAGACGTAGCTTGAACAGTGCGGTAGCCAGGAGTTGGCTCAGGACAGCTAGCCCTTGTCCCTGTTTCCCCCTCACCCTTCCATATCATGTGCTGATGCCCAAGCCCCTTGGCAAATGGGTCCCACTGCGTTTTCCTGCCTTTATCTGGGATAGCTTTATCCCTGAAGATGAGGTGCAGAAGAGCATGGTCAGCATGAGACACCTCAGGTTTTCCCTGACCCTGTTTCTCTGCCAGGGATTTGCTTAGTTCCTGTGCCCTGAGCACCTCATTTACCACCAGAAATAGGTCTAATATCCAGGCTTTAAACTCATAATTCCCTGGACTAGAATCGTCAGGCAGAGGTGTGTAAGGGGCATGGAAAAACAGTTGGGACACTACAGATTCTCCATGCTGGTTGCCAAGTAGATTAATCTTATTGCCTTCCATCGGAGATGGGCGTTATCTTAGTCACAGAGGACTTTGAATAGGTCCAATTTGGAGAAGAGGAGAGCCAAGCGTAGACACGAAGCTGGGAGAATGTACTGTGGCACAAGCTTTCTCACTGTGCACAGTGATGGCAGTGAGCAGAGGCTCTCAGGGAAAAGGCTGAAGTTCTCCTTTCCCAAGAGGAACCTTATCCTTTTGATTTCGCTTTAGTTGGGCCATTGCAGACCACCAACCCACAGCCTCCACAATGAGAGCGCTGCAGCTGTTGTTATACACTATTTGTCTGTATGAAACTCACACAAACACATACTAAGTGCTATCCACTTGGTATGTACGCAAGTATGCTTAAAAACCACATGAACCAAAAAGGAAGAAACAGCAGAGCCTGAAGCAGTGGTGCAGAGAGGTCTGTTACGTGCTCCAAATTGCTGACTAGCTCTGAGCATGGCCATCATCAGTTCTCTCAATGGACCGTCCTTGCAGAGAAGTGAACTAGACTTTAGTGGATCTAGGGTATCTTCCAGATGCACCCATCACCTCCACACATGGTCAGCATCCCTAATTTAGTGGTGGGGCTGGGCTAGAAAAGCACCATACAGGGGATAGGTAGAGGTGGTCTCTACCAGTGATCGATGCCTGCTGTAGTGATGTCTGAGATTCAAGTACCTCCTGCCTTCGCATCTGTTTCCTTTTGCCTGCACAGGCTGCAGGTTCTCTGGGGCATCGCTCACCTTTTCTCTTCTGCACTTGCAGACAGCATCGCAACAGAATCACAGAATCACCTAGGTTGGAAGGGACCTTTGGAACCAACACTTACACCAGGGGTGCCAGTATCAGCCAGCAGACCAATAGGAAACTTTCCCTTGTAGTAGTTACTCCCAATTTATCCCAGTAATAGATCCCTCTGGGATATATCCCCAGTAGATTTTCCAAGCTTGTTGAAACAAATACAAGAAAGCTCCTCAAGGCAGGTCCCCCGGCTTCCCAGCTCTCAAACAGCTCAGTCTCACCAGCTCCTCAAGGTCTCAACCCATCGGTTAAAAGGCAGGAGGGGAGCAAACAGCCTTCGCTTTGTGTCACATGGAGGGCTGAGAAAATTTGGAAGACAAATTATTCAAAATAAAAAGCAGCGCAAAAACAGATTAGGAAACTACTGTGCCGTGACTATTAATGAAGCGATAGAAAATATCAATCACTCCCCAGCCTCTGAAGCTTGCTGTGAGAGAAGAATTAGGAGATTTTATGTTCCAAGTACCAGGAAACCGCAGGGCCCTGGTGCCTAGTTCTCAAAAGAACACTGTTTGAATCACAGGGAGGAAAGCAGAGTGCTGCAAAGAGAGCCAAAGGCAGAGTTTAAAAATAGCAGCTTTCAGTTGTGTTTCTTTTTTCTTCTTCTTAAGCGCCTGGATACAAGATCATGTCAGAGGGTGGATAAAGAGAGCAGACCATCCCCTGTGGAGCAAGAAGTCTCCCTGAATACAGTACTGCTGGTCAGAGGGTTGTGGGCTGTCAGAGGGTTGTGGTTGCTGGGCACTCCAGCCCCCCTCCAAAGGAACTAGTTTCTCCTGATCCTGCTGTTCCCCCCATCCCAAGAGAAGGGCACCAAGGGAGTGGGAACTGGGCAGCCTAACTAGCCCATCAGTGCATGCAGGAGCCAGCACAAATAAGCAAAGCTAAGGGCTAAATGGGTAATCAAGCCTGAACCATCCCTTTCTGGACACACGCAGGGCTGATTTCCCACACCATTAAGGATACCTTTGAATGCTGTGCAAGGAATGAGATTTACTAACATATTTGTGCTAAGGCTCTGGGTCTGTGAGCAGGGAGAAATCATATCTGGCGGCTGAAGACTGACAAACGTGCTAAACCAAGAGAAAAGAGATCAGAGTTCTGATGCTGCTCAGATTTTTCTATTGCCTCAGACCCTGCACTATGCACCACTTGAAAGACCACCAGGACAGATTCACAGCACCTACCAGAGCAAACAAACGTGGAAGTCAGATGTTGGTACCTTAGACAGGCAAGGGAGACAGTGCAGTATCGTCTGTATGGATAGTAAAGCTTTAGGTCATGCAGTGGAGTACTAGTGATTACTTTAAGGCAGAAATGGGCAGGATCTGCAGAAAGTAATGAGATCTTTTCATCACAATAATGGAAAACTAGACATGTCTTTAGGCAGCTGAAAGAAGGTAAACTTCTTCCTTGCAGGGAGGCAGGATGCTCCCTTGGGCCTTTGCTCTGTCTGTGGAAAAAGAAGGAAGGTACAGCTGATGCTCTGGATAAGGCTGTCTGCATCTGACTCCCCAGGGAAGTCTGGGGTGTGTTATGACTCATTGCTTAGAGGACATTCTCAAATCTAGAGACGAATAATCCATGTAATAAGGACAGAAAGTGCAGGGAGCCACATAAAATACCTTTTCCCAATTTGCAAGCATACACACAAACCCTTTTCCCCAGCCAGTGTATCTGTCACTTGGTTAATAGTAGTACCTAAATCACTTAAACTTCTGCCAACGTATTGTGAGGTTGTCTCCTGTCGCTGACAAGGGCTTCTGGCCTCCAGTGTAGAGAGTGTCCAACTAGCACACAAATCACACAACATTCACAAAAATTAAAATACAGTTTTAAAGCAAAACCCTAGTACTGATAATTATGCTGACCGAGTCTGAAAGGAGCATTTAAACTTTACAAATATGCAAAAAAATACCGGACATCTGGAATCTGCAGTATTTTCTTGTAAAGAAGGAAATTCACTGGAATGGCATCTGTTCTTGCTGTTATTTGAGATGATAGGCAGCTGACACAACCAAATGGAGACCAATGACTTGTGTGTCACAGAGCTTTTTGTTCCCTGGACTCCAGTGACCTGCGTGGCTTTTCATTCATGTGGCTCATAAGGTGGTCTAGGAACCCAGTAGTGACATGGCCCAATGTAATTGCCTTGTCACATGCACAGACTGTTAAGCAGAAAACTTCAAAAAGCTGCTTGCTGTCCTTCAAAAGGACCAAGCCAGAATGTACTAGGAACAAATCTAGTGGTGCAGTGTCCTGCCCTCCGAGTAGGCCTGAAAACTTTAATCATGTGAGAAAGTCTTTAAAGCACAACCTCAGTTCCAGCTCATCCAGTGCTCCCCTCCCTCCTGTTTCGCATTGCAGGTACAAAAAGCTCTTTCAGCCCAGCTGGCCTGGGATTCTCCCTTGCTCAGCTTTTGGTGAAGATTACTATGACTGCTGACAAAAGCCGTGTACAAATGCCTTATAATGCAACCCTAATGGCAGAAGAGCTGTCACCAAATTGCCACTCCAAGGACTTTCTTGCAGTTTCTGTGCCTATGAGAGAAACGAGCTGGTTGGGACGTGGCAAAACTGGCATCCCAATACAGGGATGCAATTCAGAACAGGGACTTCATACAATGTTCCCCTCTCTTCAATATAGACATAGCAGCAGATTGGAAAAACAGGTGGTTTTTCCTTTGAGCAGAATATATACAAGGGAGCATTAAAAAAAGCCAGGGCCAAGATAAATTAACCTGACTAACTACAGTAAAGTTACTATAAAGTACAGGCAACATGAAGCACTGCATTTTCTCATTTGTGGCTGGGAAGACAAATTTGCCATCAAGCTTCTTCTGGAGAACAGCAGGGGAGGGCTCAAAGCAACATTCTGCTGCACGTTCAGCTACTATTGCACCCTCCTAGCACAGACCCCAGGACTTTCTTGTACTTTTTAGTCCTCAGCAATTGCAAAGTACCAACAAATACACATACTCATGCCTGGGGAGCTGTCTGTTTTTCAGCTGAAAGACTTCAAAAGGTTTCACAAATGCCAAAATGAAAAAGCATTTGGATGTTTCCTAGACAAGACTTTGTTGTTTCTGTTTTGCAGGAAGTGCTGACGCTTTAAAGACAACCAACCAGCCACATTCATTGAGAAATGGCACAAGACATCTCCGAGTTTGTCTCTGCCAATGCTTTGACCTCGCCACAGCGACCAGCCAGAACTTGCTGGAAAGCTCTCAATACTTGGGAAAATCGTGGCACCATTCTACCATCTCTCATCCAAAGCAATACACGAACACATTGTACTTCAGGAACAATTCTGGCCCTGGCTGCATTTTGGGGCTATAAATGCAGACAACAGCGGATAGGGGCACATGAGAAGAGTAGTGGAAAGCTGGCAGTAAAGATGGATGCCTTTTTTTCCAGAGTCCAATATAGCTGCTACAAGGAACAAGCCACGCACAAGGAATGCTGCATCATGCTCACACTTCCCAGGTATGCCCTGGATTGAAATCCTGATGGATTTCTGTACCCCTTAGTGCTCGCTGCAGAATAGTTTGTCTTGGAGTTCTAGAGACCAAAGGTACTTCTGATAGAATGATGCTGTTAGGATACATCGTGATACTCTAGCACAACTAGAAACATAATAGTTTCCCAAGAACTATTTCATTTCATGGAAATGATGCATCTGTAAACATGCATTTTGTTATGAGTTGGGGGTGGAAAAAGCCAACACCTCATACATCCAGTGTGAGCATCTGTGTAACCCCATAGTTTGTAAGCCCAGGGTAAGATGGTGCGTGCCTCTCCTGAGGCAGAAAGCAAAAAGGCCTTTTAAGGAAATTGCACTTAACTTTTCCTTGCAACTTCTCTATGTATCTGAATTACAATCAAGGGCTAGACTGAAGTAGCCTTATATATTCTGATCAGGAATCCTCCATAAACAATCATACTGAAGCCACAGATTTTTCCGAGTTCAGGTTTGATCAGACTCCTGCTGCCAAGCAGCCAGCTTTCTAATATCTGCTGTGACAAATATAAGGTGATATGGAAGAACTACATGTCTCAAATTTCCTTTCTCTGCATGAAGAGCCTTATCTAGG
This sequence comes from Limnodromus scolopaceus, assembly GCA_028565335.1. Classification (NCBI taxonomy): domain Eukaryota; kingdom Metazoa; phylum Chordata; class Aves; order Charadriiformes; family Scolopacidae; genus Limnodromus; species Limnodromus scolopaceus. The sequence goes on along the minus strand of JAOXNO010000006.1, from coordinate 13,110,849 downwards.
ACATTTAAAATACCCTTGTCAAAGAATAAAAGTTCCAGTGGAATCATGTTAAGAACAAATTTGCACTGAGAGCAAAGACATGGGTGTCCCACAGAGAAAAGCAGTTCAGTTGTGTTTTGTCACATGAGAGTTCACACGTGTCCCAGCCTGGTCCCAGGATAACCAGTGGCAAAAGTCTTTTCTGCAGTATGATCCGAACTGCTGGGTCTACTAATGCTGGCAGACCTGGCTGTCTTACCAGCTCCCCGGTTCATGCTTTCCTTCTTTGTTCATCAGATATTTGAAGCAGCAATATCTCACTCCCCTCCTGTTTTCAAGAGAAAAATCCCCTTGAGAAGCCTTCTCTGTTCTCTTCGCACTTACACCTCCAGCTGTTTTTTGCCTTTGCATTACTAGTTCTGTGCAAATCCAGGTCAATTATGAAAATAACATCCTGGCAAAAGGCGCAGGCCACAAAGGGAATCAAGGCAGGGACTAGGAGAGGAAAGGCAAAGGGGAAAAGCCAGACAATTGCATACTGAATTAATGTTATTTATTCCATTTAGTGGAGTATGGAGGACGCTTAATCATCACAGCATTTTAGATCAGAGATGGCATCTCAGCTCAGCTCTAAAAGTATTTTATAGAAAACATAGAGGTGGATTGAGTAGCTGGAAATGAAGAGAGTGTGAATGTGTGAAATACAGCAGATTTGGTAATAATAAAGTTATATGGCCTTGGTTGTTCATTCGGATACTACTGCTCCAGCAACACTTTGTCTAAAGAAAGCATAAGCAAGTCCCCAAAGATAAGCTTGGGTTGGAGCTTGTATAGGATCTGGATGCATTTAACTTCTTTTCTTTTTGTAAAACATTTATTATTTTTAAAGCCAAAAAAGTATCTGCTAAACCGAAAAAGAAAATGCCATGGAGAATTCTGAAGCGCTTTTTTTTTTTTTAAAAATGTAAATAAAATAATAAAAAGATCTGAAGATGAAAAAAATATGCTGACACAACTGTCTGAAAGCAGTTTTTTAAAATTTTTTTCTTTTAAACCTAGAGTGGCCAACTATTTTTCCAGACTTCAATACTGAAAATTAAAGAATTTTTTTCAGCAAGTTTTAGCAGTAGGAACCCTACGTTTTGAAATATAGGGATTAAAATATGAAAGAGTTACAACAGGATACCCAAGGTATCTCCCCTCTCATTATTCTTTCATTTTTCTGCTTCCTAATTTTGGGCTCTCTGATTGCCCTATTTTAAAGCCATTTGAAGAAATGGCTCCCCCGGCATCATGCAAGAATCAGCGTTTTTCCCCATCACTCAGCAGGAACACCCTATCACTACTTAGGTACATTTCTCAACCCCAATCACTTCCAATTGCTGTGGGTTCTAAAATTCAGTCTACTGGAGAAAGAAATAACTGGTCTGCCATTTCCTGGAACTCTGATTTCCACGCCTTTCATGGAGCAATTTTATTGACTTCACAGTAGCCTATCTGGATTTACACCTGTGTAAAAATTAGGCAAGAAAACCTGACCCTGGGTGTGGAATATCAAGTTCATAAATGTGTTTTGTATCTCCAAGAATCTCCCCATCTACAAAGGTGAACAGCTGTTGCTATAAATCAGACCGTCTTAACCAGCCATTAGAATTTCATCCAGATGATCCGTTAAAAATATACAAAGGCAACGTTTTGGAAATAAAAATCTACCCTTATGTCCTCAGGGACACCTTCTGTTGGGGAAAAAAAAAATCTCATAATTCAAAGCTAAAATTAGTTCACTTTAATGCTTTTTCAGGAGAGCCATGATACTCAAGAGTAACATCACCTTGAAAAGGCCTGTTAGATGACTTAAGGGATCCTAAACATCTGGCAGCTTGGTACATACTGCATTGGAGACATCTAGTGTCTTTTTCAACTTCTCCGTGGGTGTAACTCTTCACTGTTAGCTAGAATGGCTGTATCTGGTTCAGTTCCTATCAACCATTTTCTCTACTTGAGTAGGAAACACTCGCTAAAGCATGGAAACAGCTGGCAGAGTTGGCTGTAGCTTGTGTTAACAAAACACACTGTCGTTTCTGACCACAGACTGGCCTTTAAGTTCCGACTGTGATTGCCAAGGGATGAGACCACATCACTCAAGATGTACAAGTTGGCTGTGTTAAGGGTTGGTTCTCAGAGCATAAAGCTGCCAGGGGCGATAAAGCTTTGTGTAAGCAGGGGGGAGCAGGATGAGCAGCCCCGTTTTATTAGCTGGGAAACTGAGATACAGGAAGATTAAATTATTGGCCTCTGGACTCATTTCCCTGCGAGAGAAAGAGTGCCATACATTCCCTTCTGAGGGAAATGTGCTAGTTAAGGCAGGCCAACATGCAAGTCTTAGCTACATACCACTCAGCAGCAGCTAAGTCCAACCAAGGCAGAGCTGCAGGACTGAACCTCCTGCTGTTGGGGATGGTGATCATCCAGGATCACTTTGGCACCCAGCTTCCCTAGGATGCTAGGAAGCCCACATCATCTCCTGTTCATTAATAACTCTTAGCTCTTTGAGTACGCAGCACACATCTTTTGCTGTCACACATACCAACAGTATAAAATACAGCTCAAAGGGGCAAGAATGGTTGGTCAGCCCTGCACTGACCACGGAAAGATCACCTATTGCCAGAGCAGCAGCTTCTTCTACCTTCATCAAAGTCACTGCTTAGTCCTGAAGGGGAAGGCCAAGTAATGCATCACTGTTCTCTTAGGCTTTGTCATTTGTCTGAGGGTACTGGGGAGTTAGACATAACATGAACATGGAAAAACCAATGAGACAGAGACAGAGCTCTACCTTGAACCTCCAGACAGTCATACAGAGTAACAAGCTCAGCTCCTTTCACTCAATTCCTTATGTTCTTCTAAGACCATGAAAAGGAACTTTATGATATGCTGGAAGGGATGAAGTATTAACTATCAAAAACTAGACTAAAGTAACCAAGAGCCTGGATTATTTTCTCTTTGATGTATGCTTATGTAAATTCAAATAAATATGTTTAAATTCAACCTTTCTTCAATTCTAGCAGAGCTTATTAAATCTATTTAAGTGAGACAAGCTAGGCTCCATGTAACACCAGGAACTCCCCCGACAGTTTGCCTTCCTACTTAATGCAATACTCTAAGATTACACATACCAGAGCCTTTCATTCAAGCATTTTAATTTACAAATACTTTTTACATTTTTTAACGCCCCTGTGGGCAGGCATCAAGAGTCCACTTTATTCAAGAGTAATCAATCAAAGTGCGGAGAGGCAGCCTGTTTTGCTCCACATCATGCCCTGAAATACTAGCAGAGTTTGGAAAACTCCTCCCTTGTCCCTCCTTGGTAGTCACTCAGAAACACAATTTCCATTAACAGCAGATACATTCTCTTAATGCTGGGCCAAATGCTCTGAGCAGAAATGCAGAGAGTGAACTCAGTCCATAGGAAGCAAACTGAGACTAACCTTCCCAAGAACCAGCCAAAATGAGGATACCTATCACTCTTTCTTTGCTAAGTTCACTTACCAGCAAGCGCTGCTCTCTCTGGTGCAAATCCATCAGACATTTCCTCCACGCCTCTTCTAAGAGCCAAATATTTTCTAGGGGACAAAAAGGCATTACTAAATGGCATCAACTCAGTCTTATGTTTTCTCAGATATTGTATAAACAACACACTTGCAAACAATTCTTCAAGACTGGCAACCCATTGCTCAGGCTTATTGTGTAATTATACATGAGGAAGCCCCTGCTCGCTCTGGGTGTGGAGAGCACCTACAGCTTTGCACAAGAATTGCCCATGAGAGACTGTTCATGAGGCACCTCTGGAGAGGTCAAATGGGCTAAATGAGGACCAGCTCTCCTGGTTTAAGGCCACAGAGCACCAACAGCCCCTAGGCATTAGAAAAAAAATCCACCTACCTTGTCTTCGCTTGGATTTTATAAGACAGTGACCTGGTTGCAGCAAGGACAGAAGATAAAACCCAGGGTGCAGGTTGTATCTGTAGGAAGTGATCCAGGCTGCAGCAGTAAGAGCTGGGAGAGAAAGAGCCCTGGGGATGGCTCGGATGGAGCCTTGCACCAGCGTTTATGTTTGCAGGCTGTTCTTGAAATGTTTTAGTGGGATAAACCAAGAACTGCCATCCCTCCATGTAAATAAAGGGATTTGTCATAAAGCTAACAGATCCTGCTCTTAAGTAGTTCCCAAGAATATGAAGTGACAATGAGCTGCCTATGAAAATAACTTTTCCACTGCCTGGGAAAAAACACTCCTAGGGCAATAACTTCACAGCTGTGATCGATACAGGCTTTGGAAGAAAACAGGGGCCTGAAAGACAGTGTATGGTCTGAAAAAGGACAACAAAGACAACAAATAAAACCGAGGTATATTTTTTAAAGGTCTGTGTCTTACCTTCAATTATCAGCTTAAAGCTAAGTTGCTGGAATGGTTACAGCCAGCCAGTTGCTCTCTGGGAATCTTGTACACACCTGGCAAACACAGGGAGCAGTAAACTGGTGCTTGTAGCCTTTTGCCCACCCAGGGTATCATCCTGACAGGTTGGGTCCGTCGTGTGTTTCCAAAACATCTTCAGGTGCCACTCTCTGTCTGCCACCTCACTGCAAAAGGCAATTGGAACTTTTTTCAAATGTCCCCACAGAGAAATTTTACAGCTGTATTGTGCCCAAAAGGTTGGAGCAGAGAAACACGAGTCTTTGAGCTCCAAAACCCCAAGGTTCTACAGGAGGCAGGATTTGCCACCAGGTTTGAACCTCTGACACCTCCCACTGTTACCCTTTTGAACACACCACATTCTCCTACCGTTTCCCCCATCCTTTCCCATGAAGAACAAAGGAGCTCGTGTCTGACAGTTGCTCCACACAGATCACTAGGTGTGATCATGGAGTTCAGTGATGGAAATGATTTACCGAATGGGTCAGTCCCACTTTTCTGCAGTGGGCCCTGACCACCAGCTTTCTCTGTTACCGACTGTGGCAAGTTGGGCAGAAAACAGTTGTCACTTTTTAAGAGTTGTGTTCCACAAAACCAAAGTTATTACAGACAGAAAACAAGCAAGCTCAGTTCATGAAGAAATACGCTGACTGCTCTTCCCGCTTTGTGTCAGTCCACTGACCAGGGCAATTGCACTGAAGGTGGACTCATCCATCTGGGGGAAAACAAGGCTTCCTTCAAATCCTCTTTTATTTACTCCAGTCAGCTGTGTTGAGTGTATCGATTCAATCAGCTATTTCCTTAACCATAAAACCAGATGTGCGCCGTCACGGCCCATCTACAGGGACTGAATCCATGCCATTTAGAAAATGCAGAATAAAAATAAAAAATCCCAAGAAAGCTCAGATATGCTGATGTTTGGAGCTCTCAGAGTTTCCTAGGTAAATTGCTTTTCTTTTGAGTCCCATTTATTTTTGTTACCTCCAAAGAAATGCTGTTTTAGCCACATTTCTTGGACACAGTGTTGAGATCTAATGGGTTGTTACTGATTTAAATTCTCAGGGGAGAGGCTGGAGAATAGAGGGAATGTAGCATTATCTTTGCTTCTGGGCATCAGTGACTTCTGCAAGCAATGTGGTGCAGTACATAACACTTTGCTGAGGCAATTAATTACCTTGGTCCCCAACGAGAAGAACTAGTCAACTTAAAAAAACACTACAGCCCTTTAGACTTAGGTTAGCTTCTGGACACCTGGGTAGATGTGTGAATTAGGGAGGCTGTATTGCTCAGATTTGCTCTGTTTCTTTTCAGACCGCATTCTCTTGTTTTCCACTGTACTTCTTGTGGACGCTGCCACCTGATGCAGGTCAGTGCACCAGTTCCTCTTTGCAAAGAGCCATTTTGGAAACGTGGCCTGGCTTCATCTCAGCTTTGAGTACCAGGTACCAGGTCTTCAGGTCACCTATTCTCCAAAAGAGCCTAAGGAGCAGAGGAAAGGAAGAACCCCCGTGGAGGCTTGTGATGAGTTCTCCATGCCCAAACCGCAACAGGTCCACACACCCGTTGTCTAACAACCTGCAGAGCCTGCCCATACGCTGTTCTTGCTGGGATGGTGTTTGTGCAGGGTGAGCAAACACCTGCACGGCGGGAGACTGTGTCCCATCTGAGCCTGCAGCTACAGAGAACGGGGTGGGAGCTGCTGGCTGAAGGGTGTTTTAAGCAATGTGGCTGTAATATGCTACATGCTAGATTGTAGACATTCCCGGGGAAGCTTTCCAGAATGTGAATAAACTTGGGATGTATGTATAAAACACTGTACAATGTGGGCCTAGAGATTGCATGGCATTGCCTTTGTACATGTGTTGATCAATTCTTGCTTGACCTTGGAGAAATTATCTCGTAATGTCATACCTCTAAAATGGACAAAGACTCATTTCTGATTGCATTGCCCTTGATTGCCACCACAGGATGATGTAGCTGTGAAATACCATAAATATCATGAGCAGGGAGGCAATTAGAACATGAGACTGAGCTGTGTTACTGCGTAGGCTGCCAAGTCTCTGAGTTGGTCCGCCCTGAGATCCCAGTTGCAAAGGCAGAGTCAAAAGCAATTCACTGAGTATCTTAGAAGTTGAGTGATTAAAATTCAGGAATTACTGAATAGCACTCAGACAAGCCATATCCTAATGCCTACCTAAACAGTACCTGTCCCACGAACATAACAGCTCTCTGTCCAGTCCTGTGTCATTTTAACGTTGCATGGAAAAAACCTCAAACCATAGAGGGCAAATATGGTGTTACAGACAACAAATACTCAAGAGACAAAGTGTAAACCCATCTCTAAGCTGAGTATTCTCAGTCTCTGGGGAAAGACCACTGCCATATACATGTGGTTTCTTCTGGTGTAAGGTGATTCTCTAGACCTCACAAGAGTTGGTGGGGGTCTTCCACATATATAATGATAATGGCTTTGTGTAATTGAGCACTGCTAATTAAAACCAAAAGTAAGACAATATTTTCCAAAGATGACTTGCTATTTTCCCCCCTTAAAAGAGTCGTCTGACATCTAAAGAGTAGAGCTCCATGTGGGCATGGGCACACACATAAATTAGTCTAGAGGTAGCTTGTGTCCCTGTCATAACTGTTATGGTTGCAGAGAGAAATAAGTCAACAGGAGCAAGAAGCTCTGGAAACATACACAGCCAAATGTTGGGTTTAAAAGCAGGAAAACGTCACATGTACTGTTCTGCTCCTGACCTGTACTTTACACTGTACTATTTTGCGTGTTGTTCTTTCTCTTCCCCAGAGCAGACAGAAACCAGATCTTAAAACATTCACAATGAATTTTCAAATCAATAACATGTGAGACTTTGTCTAAAAGGTAAAGTTGTTGTAAAAATCAATGTCAGAGAGAATTCTTTGCCAATTCAATTATACTTGTTCCTCTCAAACAGGAAAAAAAAAAAAAGAAGAGAAAGGAGAAAAGAAAAAAGAAGTGGGTTTATTTCAAGCCCAATAAATGTTCCTTGGACTAACATCCTGATTTTGTAAATATTCTCAGGACTTCTTATGCCAGCTCCCCTCAAGGGGTCATAATTAAGTCTAAATGGGGTTACCTTTTTTCAGAATCAGTCTAATGTCAAGCAGTGTTTCTGCCTGTGTCCATAATTTTAAAATAATGTTGTGTCCATTAGATGGCATGAAGGCTTCCCAGAAATGGGAACCATACGTCAAAATTTAAACACAAATAAGTGTGATTAGACATGGCAGCTGTCTAGAAAATATTCAGCTATTTCACCGAGTTTGGGGCAAAATATGAATGATTGTACCCATTCCAGTAAGTGCAGAACCAGAAAGGCTCCCACATTACCCTCTGCTTCTCAAGGCAAGTTTCATTTTAAGACTGACTCTAAGGAAAAAGAAAACAGCAAGATAAAAGTATAAGCAGCTGTGCTCCTGCTGGCTTAGCTGGAGACTTCAAGGAGTTAGTGAATCGCTCAAAGACAAGCCGTATACAGCACCCAGCCAAACTGCTGAATCCAGGCCACTGTGGGAAGGGCTAGCAAAATCAAGATACAGCTGTGGTGTCACTGAGGTGCACAGACCACAAGATTTCCTCACAGGGCATGATCTCTCTCTATTCCATACTACCTGGTATGCACCAACCTCTTTCAAGGTGCACATGGACTGAAAGTATTTTTTTGGGCAGTAATAATCTTTTTGATCTGCATTTGTAGAGGATAGTTTTGAACTGTGATTCACATTGCTGGAAGCTGCTTCAACACAGTAATACAGACAGAAATCATAAGAGTTCTAGTCTCCGATCTGGGCTTGCATTTCTGGTTTTGGCATGGACATGTCACCTCTGCACCTTATGGACAGGAAACACCCGCCTGCCTGGCAGGGCTGACGCCAGGGTCTTTGGTGCTGAGCCTGGAAATTCTTTAACTGCAAAGGGGCAAGAGGCCCAAACGTAGCAGTAGATAACACTGTCATACACTAATGCACACCCTAAGTGTTCACCATGTGCAGTTTAATTCCAGACCCTCCCTCTCTACCAGAACCAAGACATGGCAACATCCTCGTATCCAGGTATAATGCTTGTCACGTCCCAGTTCTTGTCAATAAACAGTCAATAATCTTCCCATTGCCGAAAGAAAATGACCAGGAAGTGAATACCAACACCAGCAATTTAGGTGAAAAGCCAAACTCTGAATGACCCTGTCCTCTCTCATATGACAGAAATCTCTTTCTTATAAATATACACCAAATACAAAATCAGTTACAGAAACACCCTGGAAATCTGTACTTGGTTATCTTGAAACTAAACCACGCCAGGAATTTGGGTAAGTTTTTGCTTGAAGACTATAATTATTGGCACTTGATCAGATACAGATAAGTTAGGTTTCCAGCTTGTAAAGAGAATAATGCAAAAGGAATTGCAATAGATTAATTTCACATGTTTCATTTCAGGACAGGTAGTTTTTTTTAAGCACTAAAGAAACATTAATATAAATCTATGTTATAATAGTGCTGTAATTTATAAGAAAGTTTTAAAGCTTCCAGTCCATGAGTTTTTGCAATATTTAGAAGGGTTTTTTCAGTATGGTATCAAGTGAGTAAGATTCAGAAGTTGCTGAGCATGCATTTATTCTGTTTCTGCCAAATACTTGATTACATTCCTTGGTTTGTCCCCCAAAAAGAGAGGAATAGAATTCAAAGGTATATTTTGTAACTTTTTAAGACTCACATTTCTAATTATGTTTTCAATAAAGGCTAGTGTAATACCAATCCCAAACACAACTGGGGCTTGTCTGTGCCTCTCCATGGAGAGCTTGCACTGAAATATTTACTGTCCTTGTAGACGAAAGGACTAAGGGCAGAAGCACTCCTTGCATTTCACAAGGTGAAGTGTGACAGGGAGATTCAATGCTTTATCCAAGATCCTGTGGGTACCTTTTGCAAAGGGTGGAATATAACCTTGGAATCCCTTCAGCCTTGATCCACATCCTTAAACGTGTCATCTGTTGCACAAGAATGATACAGATGGGTGTCCTTGGAGGAGTGATTCTTCCCTGCAGATTTTCCTAACAGGACAGCAGTCTGTATCCTATCTCTGTAGGGTTCCAGGGCTGTCTTGCAGGTGATGTATAGGAAGTATGAAGTTGTCGGTCATTTTCCTGCTGTGGAAGAGGACAGCAATTGTGAGCAAGAAGTAGAAATCAGGAAGCGGATAATTGCATGTGACCACGAAAAACAGCAGTTGGTTTCCAGAGGAGGGTATGAACAGCACAGAAGCATGTTTTGAACGGATGTGGCTATTTGGAGTAATGTGATAGATTCTGAAGGAAAAACATCTTTGCTTTTTGGAATAGATGTCAAAAACCAGCTCAGGCAGTAACAATTATTACTGGCACAGCTCATCACATAGGACTGTGCATTTCACCAGATCTTCAGCTCAGCTTAGACACCATAGCAAAATCATTAGGGCAAAGTTGGAGAATTAAACATTTTGCAAGGAATGGTCAGATATGTAAAGTGAGGGGCTTGACAAGATAAGATATCAGGGAGGCAGGGAGCAGAGGTGTGCTACAGCTGTTGGTTTTTCACAGGGGTGCGTACCAAATCTCCTGACTTAAAAGTGTATTGTAGAGGAGGTTGGGACCATCACAGAAAGTCTACTCCCTGGGGAAAAAAGGTGGGAGATCCTGGAAAACAGAGTATGCTGCAAAAGGAAGAAACAGCATCTGAGACACTAGGACTGACCCATTTGTGATTGCTTCCTCCTGGAGGAATAATTTTTGGGAAATCTGTGTTCATTACTGATGTCTTACAGACTGCATGCAAGTCAGCCTCCCTCCAGCACCTCATTTTCCCATGCTGAAACTGCCACATTAATACACTTCTCATTGGGATACTGGAGACAATTGACGTTGGTAAAAAACTGGGATCTGCAGAACAATGTTTCTAGGGAATGGGATTATATCACCAGGATTTATGATGAAAACCTCAGCAGGCAGAGCTCATTGCAGGACACAACCCTCAAAACATCCCCATCAAGCCTCCTTTTCTCCAAAGATCTCTGCTTCCACGGTAGAACCAACAAAATACTTTAAAAATACTGCATGGACAATAAATATGACCAATTGTCAAAGCACAGACCAACAGATGAACTGGAAACACTCCAAAAAATATCACAGCACTTTTAAGCTATTGTATTTTCTGTTAAAAAGGTATCATATCTGATTCCTTACCTGAAACATTGCTAGACAAGTGGGAAAGAGATATTAAAACCCTTCCAGACATTAAAGTATTAGAACACGTTGTAGTTTTATTAGGGAAGAAATGCACAATGGGGAGAGAATATCCTTGCAGTATCTTTTCACAAATTAACTGGCAGCCCTGAAAGCCATTTCCTTCCAAAAGCCTGGACTGATGTTATGTCGGATCTCATGAAAATAGCCATAAAGTCTAACTTACCAAGATGACTTCACTGGCTTCAAGCCTCAATGAATAATATAACCCTAAAAATAGTTTTAGAGTCTATAAAATCAAAACAAAGCTTGATGTAAATACAGTTTTGCAAGTAAAAATGAAAATATTGAGTTCTTTATTAGGAAAACACAGATATTAGAGCAGCTTGGGAAAACTTGTTTGAACACAATGAACTTTGTGAATATCAGTATAAAAGGCAAGCTTTTTTAAGAATATAATCTCATTTTTACTGATTGTTAGAAAACTGAAAAGTTCCTTCCACAAGGTGATGGAAAAACCCTCTTGGGACCTGGCTGTGGATACTGTAATTGATTTGCTCTTGTGACTTGTTTTAACTGAGCTACTCCTGCACGGTGGTGATATTTCTCTCCTCAGATACCCCCATGAGCCAGACTGTCCTGCCATTTCTGTTTTACAGATGGGAACAAAGGCAGACCGGAGTAAAGGGCCAGATTTCTAACTGCACTTGTTTATGGAAATTAAAGGATTTGTTGAAACACAGCTTAAACATGCCTAGACAGGGCTTGATTTCCTTCCAGCTCACTCCAATGGGAGGCTCCCAAATAGCATAAAATACAACACCTGAATGTTACGATGAAAGGTTAGAACCATCTGTTGCAGAATCTGCTGGCTACTGTGATCCCAATGGCTTTCCTGCGCTCATCCTCACTACGACCGTCTGGAGATGTCAGCAAACCACATGGAATGGCTGCAATCCACTCTGGCCTCAAGACTGTGTATGATGCAGTTTTTAAAATGCAACCATAAGGATGCTATTGACATCTGTTCCAGTCCATTCATATGTCAACAAACACACCACATGGGAAGTGTCCTGAATGCCTAACAAATGGTTTCCATGTAGTTTTGGGGAGGAATCTAGCTTTTCAGGTTAGTCCCTGTGAACTCTGAAGATGACTTAATAGTTCAGGGAGTTTCTGTCAAAGGAGCTCTATCTCGGCTCTCTATGAAGCTTGCTGAAACTTTTAGACACTTCTGTGATGACTTTCTTAAATGCCTCTTTAAAACAAAAGACACCACCAAACAACCCAAGACAAACCGAGTGTCAGTCTCCTGGTGGTAAAAGGTTCTTAGAGTCCTTTTTACCAGAGAGTAAAACAGAGACTGTCCAGAAGTGCAATTACTCAAGGCAAATCTGGACTGTCTCTTAGTTGCATATTTCTCTCTTAGTTTATGTTTGAACACAGACTTGGGATAAGCCCAAGAGCTCCTTCAGTCATCCCATTCTGTAGTCTGAGGCACAAACTTAAGAGGTGCAGAGCACCCACACACTGGTTGTATTCCTGTAGCACATCCCTAAGCGAGACCGCAAGCTCCCAGCAGAAAGGGGTTTGCGGGTGCATATTCTGCCAACAAAGTGAGCAGACTTTAAAAATACAGACTTTCAAATATGATTAAAAGGCCAGGTAGTGTCGAAGCCAGAGGAGAATAATCTCTCTGTCTCTGTGAAGTCCTTCTTTTCCAGTGGCTGTACTGGCTGTTGCAGCCAAGCCAGAATGAAAGATGCTTTGCATGACTTTCAGTATTTACTCTCGCAGGAAGCGCAGTATCCTGTCTGGCTGTTGGTATGCTCACCACCTGACTCCAGCACGCTCCAAACAGCGAAGTCTTTTTACACAACTGGAATGTGCTGCAGTTCAAATACCGGGAATAAAATAAGCAAGAAGGGCCGCTCTATTAACTGGGAGGTCAGCGTACTGTTTGCTTAAGAGTTAGCCTTGAATTGGGCTCTTTCTGTTGCAGCTGGGCAAAGAGGCACGCCACTGTATGTCTGTGCCCTCGGTGACTAACACAATGGGGACTTCTACAGACCTTGTACTGCTGATCCTCCGTGCTACAGCCTTCAGCTGTTTGAGAGGGTGGCTAATAAAGAAAGGAGCCAGGTCCAGATTGTCAAAGACAATTAAGACCTGCCTTACTCTGTCAGGCAACAGATGGGGAGCATGTCTCCAAAAATGGTCCTTCCAATCAACATTTCTGTGATCCTGTGGTGTAACATCATCAGTAACCAAAAGCAATTCCACCACCTTTCCATTCGGTGCTGATGCATTTGGCAGAATACAGTGCCTGGGCTTGGGTGCACCACTCACAGTACGTTGATAGAATGGAAAGGGTTCAGACAAGAGCCCATGAGTGGAACTAAAAGGTTAGAAAATAGGTTTCAAGCAGAAACATCCAATGCAGCAATTTATTCTTCTTGTTACGGCATGATCTTGCATTCTGTTGAAGCAGCAATACGGGGAACAAAACTGACCATAGGCTTTTCATTCTGGCAGACAAAAGGTATAATGAGATTTAGTGGCTAGGGGTTGAAGTGAGAATTTAGAGTAGCAGTAAAGTGAAAATTTCTAACAACTGGAACAATTTACTGAGGTAGCAATCAACTCTTCACTACTGGCAACCTCTGAAACAAGATTGGACTCCTTTCTCAAACACTTATTCAGTTCAAAAGACATTGAACTGGAATTGATTTTGATTACTACAGTCTGCATTATATAGAACATCAGAACTAATGAACTCATGGATTCCATCTTTATGTTTCTAGAATATTATGGATCTTCCTAGAAATGTGGGAAACCTCTGATTATCCTTTTTACAGATATTCACTGACTTTAAGATACTTATTACTGGCTCTGCCCAACAGACCTGAAACTCCCAGCCTGATAACTAGTAACGCCTCCCAAGGAGGTGGCCCATTCCTGAACCCATGCAAAGTTTCCTTCTTTAACTCAACTTGCATTTTTGGAGTTGAATAAACTTAGGAAAAGTTCACAGGGAACATGTGATCTGTAATTTCATACAATAGCTTAGCTGTAAACCCTCTGTCTGTGTTGATTCAGAAACCAAGAAACCCCCAAGATACATTTCTTAAAAACCAATTAAAAACTCCTCCAAACAGCACACAAATGTACAATCTCAGGTTGCACATAACACAAAACCAACCCGGCATTTTACTTCCTAATAAGCATAGCAATGTAAACACAACTACAGCCATTGTTTTCTAATTAGGAGAATGTACCATGGGATGTTTACAGACCCCTATGGAAATGTATGGATGCTTGGTTGCCTAGCAAATGAAGGAAATGGAAAGCCCTCTCAGCTAGGACATTCATAATTAGGCTGGCAGAGGTAAAAATAAAAGCTCTAGGAGCAGACATAGAGAACAATCCCACATTGACCCAGGAAAGGCCAAGATAGTGCTAAGGGGAGGTGCATAGAGGTATGCCTTACCAATGTTTTTTATTCAAATATTAGCTTACCAGAACTCTCCTGTGAACAGCTGAATTCCGACTGCCTGTAGGAAGGACTCAGTGGGAGTGCCCACACATGGAAGCTGCTGTGTGGCCTTGTCTCCATGGGACATGTTCTTGGTGTTTGATACTTGGCAGGGCCTAGGAACTTCTCTCCTTCAGGGCAGGATATTGCTGGACAGACACTAAATTTATGAGAGACCAGAGTCCAGTCTGCTCCAGTGCAAGGCAGCAGCTCCTGTTTGAGCAAAAAATCAGCAAGAGAGGCTCATTTGACATGTGGAGGTAAAACCAAAGAGATATGCATGTGCCACAGCACCTACAGAATGTGTTCCTGATGGCTGAGCAGCAAAATGCTTTGGCCAGCTGGATTTGCAAGGCTGCACCATTCATGACTGTGGCCTGGGTCTCCGAGAGGAGAACCTCCTGGGGTCTCAGGCGCAGCTGTGTCTGAGAACCAGTTCACACCAGTCCTACAACCCTGCCTTTGCTGCAAGCCATGGAAAGCAAGTTCCTACACTGCTGGCTTTTGTGTTTCAATAAACAAAAGAATCTAAATGGACAATTTAATATTCACTGCCATTGGGGCCAGCTCCAAACTATAAATTTTGTAGTTTTGATTTTGTTGGTGTCACAAGCAAACTGTCCCCTTTTGCACACAGCAAGCGGTTCTGCTTCCAAATTCTCACACCTTCATGCTGATGTTGGTCTCATCCTCTTGGAAAGGGAAAGTAACGAAGCCTAGTGCAAAGAAACGTGTTTGCTTTTGGGTTAAATGGTCAAATAGACGTGGAAAAAGGTATCATGCACTTGTGAAATAAACGGTTTCTCAGGCATCATCCCCCAATGCGGTATTCGTTACCAAAGAACAAACTTTTTCCGTCCCAAATACTACCCATAGTGACATCAGACAAAGCTACTGCCAGACTATGTTGTCTTCATACAACATTCCTTCTCCCTGGAAAAGCAGGAGGAAACCTGCCTATTCAGCAAGAGTCAATCATCACACACCACCTGCAAGCATTTCCTGGCCTACTTGTTTCTCCTCCCATGCTCCTAACTCAAGGGTTTCACCTCATCATACCTGGGTTTGGAAGGGGAAAGGAGCGCTTTGATTTGGCTTAACCAAGTGCATGAATCCTGGATATAACTTGAAGAGAATTTGTTTTTAACTTGAAACTTTGAATTTTGTGTATGGGAAAAAGCCAAGCATTTTCAGGTTTTTGGCTGGGTTTTTTTTTTTTTTAAATGATGAGATAATGGGAAGGCAGGTGTGATTAACTCCATAATAATCAGCCAGTTCTGCTCTTGGCCAAGCAATTTTAACACCTAAGATATGGTGTTTGCAGGACTTTAATTCCTCCTTCAGAGATACTTTAGTTTAGCAGTTTTCAACCTACCTGAAGTTTATTTTCCAGTGCAAATGCAAGGCTTTAAATTGTGAACTTTAACCTGCCGATGCTATCTTTCTTACCTGCTCAGCAACAGTCCATCACCCTCTATGATTCTACAGTGCACAGGGATACAGCCACTGCTCAGATAACTTGTTATATTTATTCACTTAACACCAGGATTTCTGCACCAGAAATTTTGCCTGCCTTTAACACGCAGGAATACAAGGTGCGGTGGAGCAGGGGGAAGGGATGTTTGCAATGGCTCTAATCTGCAAAGATGGTTTCCAGCTGCATTTCACATATGATTTGGGGTTTGGATGAAGTTTTGACAGAATTTCTCCATGAATTATGCAAGAGGCTGCTGGAACGCTGCAAGTACACAGAGGCACAAAGAGACTTGTTCAGGCAGCCCTCAGACAACACACTGCCATCTGACACACGAACCAAATCAAAGCGCACTCCAAAAGGCAGACAGCCCTATGCTGGGGAGTGAAAGTGAGCAGTGGACCCCCAGTGCTGTGGGGTACCGAGGTGGGGACCTGCCGGCCGCCTGCTGTGAGCTGCTGCGATGCAGCACTAGATGGTGCTGTATTTTAGAAATAACTGCCTTGTGGGTCCCTTTGTATTGGATGCGGGCTCAAAGATGTGGCAAACACACAGAGATGCTCCTTTTTGCTGCTCTCTCTAAGGAAAGTATGGATTTTCCTTTCTGTCTATAAGCACAGGATTTTCTATAAGCATAGGACTTAATAGGGTTTTTGACTCAACTGGTGAGTTGCCAGTTAAACACTCCAAGAGCTGCTGGTTTCCTTTGGGTGTGTGATGGGAACTTCAGGGCACTGTAGAAAGAGTGTCAGGGAACAATGCCATGTTCGTGTTTACCCTTCTCTGACTTACCCTCTTCCTCCTGATTTAGGCTGGTGGCAGTCTCCAAAATCCCAGCAGCAAAACCGTACTCCCTCAACAGAGGCTGAGAGCCTTAGAGTGTTCAACTCTGCCAGCCAATCTCTGGTCTTCATAGGAACACTGTCACTCTGAGAAAGCAGGTGGCACTGGGGATATGGCTGGTGGCAGGATCGTCTTCAATGGTGCTTTTAGAGCAGCATCCATCCTTAGATTGTCACACTGCCACAGGCTGCATGATGTGTTGTGCTGGAACCTCATACTTCCCCGCTAGAAGCAATATCCCTTGCTGGGGTAGGGCTGCTTGGAGGTGACAGGGAGGTGAGAGGTTAGGGGCACACAGGCAAAGTGGAGGCAGAAACCTTTGAAATTCGTGGCCTAAAAGGTCACATGTGAAAGGAGAAGGGCTGCCTCCAGGGCTTAGTCCTACTGCTGTTCCTAATTGCGCTTGTGCTGGATCTGTTTGGAGCATTTCTGAAGATGCTGGGCACAGCTCACTGATTCCCCTTGCTCTCAGCCACTTCAGCAGGTGCTCAGCATTTGGCCAGATCCAGCCGAGGCTCCAATGGGCAAAGCCTTCTAGAAGCTCTCTCTTGGGTAGGAAGGGCTCAGAGACACCTGCTTATTCCAGTTGGCCATCCAAGGAAGCAGAAGCCCTCTCTTCCCTCCTAACTCCAGAGCTTGCTTTGATTCCAAGTGCAAGCGAGTTTGGTTTCCTGGCCACAAACAGGGCAGCCCGAGCCAGGAAAGGGTAATTAATGTCAGAAAAGATCAGGGACGCAGTGCAGCAGAGCTCACTTGGCAGGAACACAGAGGAGGGAGGGGGAGATGTCTTTCAGAGAGTCTGCAAGAGGCCAAACCAGCCAAATGAGCTCTACAGTGGGTTGGGCCAGGTTGTTTACCTCACAGCCAGTCTCTTCAAGGAGTCATTCCACTTTCTCCACAGGGCATCAGCAGCCCAGACACAGCTTTTTGAAAGGGAAGGATGGGGCAAACATGGGTTTGCCTCTTCTTATAGGGAGAGGGTGTGGATGAAAGGATGAGGTTGTTCTAGAGGCGAAGTATGAGTCTGTATGGAGGGCTATGTGGGACGGAGGTTGGCATAACCAGGGTGTCTGCAGGGATGCTCAATAGCTGAGTGCAAACAGGCCCGTCTCTGGCTGCGTGCTGAGCAGCCTGCCCCATCATACAGCATGGCAAGCCTTAACTTGGCAGCAGAGGTGGCATCTGTCTGCCAGAGCCATGGAGGGAAGCTGGGAGCCAAGGAAGTGCTGTTCCAATGGGCTAACGCACTCATGCTCAGAGGGTTGGCTTTGCTAAGAGCCAGTGCTTAGAGAAGGAAGGTTTGTGATCCCATTGCTTCGTAGTCTGCACAAATTCACTATTTTCAGGGGGTCTAAAGGGATGGGGTCTCCCACTTCAGGTAAAACCCCAGCTATGGGATGTGCTGGGCTCCAATGCCAAGGAACGTTTGGTAGCTAAATGAAATGAAGCCAGTCCAGGATGTGCCTAGGAGCCTTCCAAGGTGCATCCTAGTGCTGTGGGGATTAGCACTCTATAGCAGACTCCAGTGCTTCCTCGTATCCCCAGGTCTCTGCAGCATCTCTAATATGACAAAAGACACCAGTCCCAAGGGCTATGTACAAATTGGAGAAGGGGAAAGCAGAAGGAAAGAGGAGACTGTCTGCAGCAGACAGCAGGGCAACAGAATATGTTGTATCATACCTGAGGATGCTATTTTGAGAGCTCGAGGCAGGTTGAAGGAAGTAGAGTTATTCAGCTCACTGGGGAAAGGCATTGGAAAGCACTGGCACCTCTCCCAGACTGGAGTGAGAGGCGCTGCAGACAGCCCAGGAAAACCAAAACATGCCTTCCCTTTTGCAAGGAAGAGCAGCCAAACTGGGACTCAGCCTTGGCTCAGAGTCCACCTGCAAAGTATCCGCCACAGTCTGCTCTCACCACCGTGCCTCATGTGGGCAGGAGGACACTGTCAGTCAGAGCTTATGGCAACAGGACCAAATTCTTAAAACCTCTCCCTATCCTGTTCACAACTAATTATGACAAGTAATAGGAATCAGAGCAGTACAGCTCTCCAGTCTTTGTCCTCTCCTTACTCATCTGTCAAACAGGTAAATTGAGGTACAACGTGCCACAGTCTCTCTCACTCTCTTCATCCCAGGCTCACACTGTTCTCCTTAGTTCACCCATCTCTCAGAATTTTGTCAGCTCAAATTTTGTCTCCTTAGAGTTACTTTGGCTGTATCAGGAATAGTATTTTTACATGGGATTCACTGCATTTCAGCACATTCTCTCTAGAAAAGGCCTGACTGTCTATCTCTAATTAAAGTTAATTCTGTGGCAAGGACAGCAGCTTCATAGATATTCTCAACAGAAAATCTGTCATGGGGAGGCACTAGGGGCCTCTCCCACTGCAGATTACTGTGGGGAAAAATGCTTAAGTTTGCTACAGCAAGCTTCAGTGCTGGAAGAAACAACTCCTGATGCTAAACTGCAATAGCCCACAACCATGAGAAAGACTGACTGAGGCTGGGATTGCCACACTGGGGTTCCTGATGTCTTGCTGGATTATCCACTCAGAAAGTCAAGCTAATACAGCCCACTGGCTGCCTGCGCAGTGACTTTTAGATCTCATAGCAGGAGAGCCTGATGGCCAGGGGATACTTTTAAGCAGAACAGAGAGGTAAAAATCCTGCTTTCAATTAATTGCATCACCAGGGAACTGAAGGACAATTTGGATTAAACCACTGAGGCTCTTTCAATCAGTTCCCAGGGGAAGATCCAGCAGGAGCCAAGAAATGGCAAATAGGGGAGTGAGAGAAACCTGGAGAGGGCTATACTTCTGCCCTGCATAAGATTCTGGTTTCATACTCATCTGGACACCGCCACTGCCACCAGAGGGATGCGGGGAGTTTGAGGCAGCTGATATGAAATCTGTTGTGTACAGATGAGAAGGTCCTTGCAGAGTCATCTATTGCTTGCTGGGGCAGGGGCTTATATGGCCCAGGCTGACCTGCCTGGAGGTCCCCCAGCAAAAGAAATAGTGCAGTGCCCTTGCTACCCTCACATACCCGGCTTGCGTGTGGCCCAGTTTCTGACTACTCATAAAGTAGCCTCTGTTTCAGAAGATCCAACTTCTCAGTCCCTCCATGGGCAAAGCCAGGATTTTTTTGGGTTCACGCCTGATGCTGTCTATGGGATCTGCCTTGCTGCTGCTTCTTGAATTAGAAACTATGCACTACTGGCAGCTAGAAGCACAGTCCTCTCTCCCCACATAATGCCAAAGACTCATTTATTCTCTTCAAGTTCAAATAAAGCTCTACTGTTTTGAAGTGTTAGAAAGGGCTGGCTTTTGTTCTATAACTACCGATCAGATGGAATTGCTCGAGCTGCCTCACAGCTCCAGGCCATCAGGGCACCACTCAGCTCCTCTGCACCACACTGCCAGGCCAACTCAAGGGGAGCATCTTTCTCACTCCCACCTGTATACCCAGATAACCAGACCAAGTGATTTCTCTGGATTCCGTGTTGTAATCAGCCTAGAAATTGGGGGTGAAGTGAGAGCTTTTTCTGTCCCCAGCTCAAGTTTTTCCAGGTACAGCGTACATACCTGCTCTGGATGTAATACAACAGATTTTTCTGGCAGAAACATGGAGGCTGGTGACTCGGTATGGCTCTAGAAGTATCTTCAGGCCTTAAAGCAGCCATCCTGTGCAGAGAAAACAAAGGCAGATGAACAGAGACAAAAAAAAAAGTTAGTTAGTTAGTTTGTTAGTGGTATATTATTAAACAAGTGGCCCAGTCCAGACTATATCCAGAGCTAGGAACAAGTAGAATCATAGAATCATTTCGGTTGGAAAAGACCCTTGGGATCATCGAGTCCAACCATCTACCCTACTCTACAAAGT
>JAOXNO010000006.1:13063772-13090315 GCA_028565335.1 Limnodromus scolopaceus | reverse complement strand
TCTTCCTCAGACTAAACAGTCCCAGCTCCTTCAACCACTCTTCACAAGATTTATGCTCCAGGCCCTTCACCAGCTTCGTTGCCTCCTCTGCACCCGCTCCAGCACCTCGATATCTCTCTTGTATTGAGGTGCCCAGAACTGGACACAATACTGGACAAAAATAGAACAAATCTGAGTTCAGTTTACTAAAATAACACCCCCCCCCAAAGTAGCTGGAAATCCTCTGTATCTGCATTTTAGTTGTGTCATTTCTCTGCCTTTAAAAGTCAATGAATGCCAGATGTCCCCGATTTTGCTTTCCAGCAAACAGGTATCTTGTCCAAACCATCCCTTTTAAATTAAACACAATTTGGTGTAAAGTTAGTTTTATAAAAGTGAGAAGAGGTGTGGGGGAGGGACAAGAAAAAACCCAAGAGCTGCCAGCATCTATCAAGAGTAAAATGAATCTGAAGGAAATGGGGGACACGCAGCTGTCATGGCAAACATCAACAGATTGAGGCCATGGCATGAAGCAGCATGGAGCTCTAATGAGCAGGAAGAGCAAAGCCAGAGCCACAATTTTATCCTGTGTTGATATTCTACAAGAAAAATGATCACAGAGGACATTTATTGCCCCCCTAACAAGATCAAGCTTAATAACAAAGCTACACATGTTATTTACTACAATGTTTGCCTATTGCATAAGCAGAAGTGCCTGTTGCCTGGATCCTCACTGCCTGCTGAGCTCCTTTCTCTCAGCCTGGCTGTGTAGTGGGGAGGTAGGTCTGGAAGACACAGTGTGCATGTGTGTGAGAAAGATACAGGTGCTGGGGGACAGTGTACATACATGGATTGCACTGGGCACCAACTTAATTACAACAATATGGATAGACACGTTAAACAAAACCCAGCCCATCTTGTTGCCCCCTCCTTTTGCCCACAGCCCCTGCAATCTCATATACCCTGTGAAACACAGGTCTGTAATTTGCATAAGGCAGCTTAACCCAGAGTGGGCTGGCTTGCCCAGCAGGCTCAGTTTCATATTGGAATGACTCTCTAAGGACATACTATGTCCTCTTAAAGTCCCCTAAGGACTAATGTCCATAGGGCCTTTTGAATAGAGGCTGAATCCCATCCACGTAAATAGTAAGCCTTAATAGAAGAGTATCTGCTTATAACACAGAAAAATAGAGCATACTGGGAAGAATGCAGAAAGATGCAAGATGCACAAAAAAAGGCAGAGAGGACAGGGAGTATCTGGGCTGGATAACCAGATTCCAGAACTGCAGGGGGTTAGTAGTCTAACAATGCCAGCTCAGACAGAAGAAACACACATAAAGGAACAGTCACTGCTCCTATATATGGTTTCCTGCCCCCAGCACTTGAAACAGCAGCATGTGCTCTTGTTACATGGGTTTAGAGTGCTCTACCCCAGCACAGGATGCAGGACCTGTCAGCAGTCTGGCCATAGAGAGCACTCTCAAATGGGCTGGTTGTTGCCTGCTTGCTCGTGCCACCTGCATCCTGCGACACATGTCCTGAACCACTTCAGCCTAGGCTCTGCTAGAACAAGAGTGCTCCGACTAATTTTTTTCCCATTCTTCTTCCATGTTTATGAGTTTCTGTCGACTTTGGCTACTTCTCTGCTCCAAAGAGGAACAGTAGGGAGGAAGATGATCCTAATATGTAATTTTTATAAGACATACAGCATCTGCTTTTATCATATCTACTAGAATATGCCTGGGGGTCCAGGTGGGGAAACTGGCCCTGACACAGCAAAAGCAGGAGTTCCAAAATATCCCCAAAACATAGCACAATAGAGAAGGAAGATACATCTTTATCTGTCATGCACTGTTTTACAGTTACACCCTGTGGGTGCACAAGATTAATTGTCTGGGTATGTTTGCCACATGTGAAAGCATTCCAGGAGCAGTCAAGTAAAAAAATGAAACTATTGTATTTTTATATTGATATGATTTCCTCCCTTTCCTTTTTACCTCTGAAAGACATGAAAAACCTGCAATGAAACAGGGTGCAGGGTACATGGACAAAGTGACAGAGGAAACATGAACCAACTAACAGGAGAGGCCTCAGCAAACAGGAAAAGTAGGAGAGCCAGGTACCAGCAGAAAGCAGGGACAGGAGGGTGTGAGGAGACACAGCAGCCTCCTGAGGTGGCTTGGTGAGGAATATACCAGCATAGGCTCTCCTCCAGAGAGAAAGAAGCAACACTCGTGAGAAGCAGCAAAAAAGAGAAGGAAAATTGGAAAGCGTGGTTTGGATGAGGGGCTGAACCATGCCCTCAGCAAACACAGCTGCGGACAGGCTGTGGACAAGAGGCTGAGGGTTTGGTAGGGAATGTTGAGCCCTTTCAGCACTCAGATGCACAGAAAAGGGAGACAAAAGCCAAGCAAGTGTCTTACTCCACTCCATTGGTCCTGGCAACAATTGCACAGCCCTCTCTGCTCCTCCACCGTGACAAAGGCTCTCTGCTTCCTCTTACCTGGCTGGTGGCACTGGCTGAGCTGGAAGAGTTGCAGTCTCTGCAGTGTTTGGGTTGAGATGCTGTCAGGTTAGCGTACCAGGGTGCTGCAGGGTCCAGTTCCATCAGACAAGTCCACGCTATGAAAACAAAGCCAAATCTCCCTGAGCTGTTGGATAAAAGAGTTGGAAGAAAGGGAATTTCTTCAGCTTGAAAACAAAGTGTCTAAGCAATTTCATCACGCTGCTTCAGGTCATGCTGCTGCCATGAGGCATCAGGCAACATGCCTTGCAACACTGCTGATGCAATGCAGAAGGAAGTAGGAGGAAATGAGTTTCTGATATGCCAACTATCCACCAAAGGCTTAGAGCGTCAAACAGGATGTCAGTACCTGGTTCTCAGGGAGAAATGTTTGCATGGCCCTTGTATTGGTTGAGCTCCTGAACTTCTACTGAACCACACTGTTAATGTTTTTCCAGTATTAGAGCTGCCAGGAAAAGGTGGATGGGTAATGCCACACAGCCCCAGCTAGTGCTTGCCTGCCCTTGTTACCAGCTGGCTCAGGTTTCGGTGTTAACTCTGTGCCTGAAGAAAGCTGTATGTGATACAGCAGGGGTAACATCTGGCTGGGAGGTCTTTGGAACAAATGCATTCATCTCATCCTTCAATACCGCTGTTTTACTGGCGGGTCTAGCTGCTATTGAGTTCAACAATATAGATTCCCAGACCTGTCAGAGCCCTGAATTCACTTCCTTTAATTCCAGGGTTCAAGCATGACTCTGGGACTCTGAGCCTGCTCCAGGCAATGTGTAATTCCCATCCAATAAACCCCACAGTATTTCAAGGTATGGCTGCTGCTATGCAGTATGTGTAGCGATGATTTACATTTACAGATAAAACTGTTCTTGTAGTGATAAAGTCTGTAAACCTCATTGTTCAGCACAGACCTACCATTTCCCTTCTCTCAAGCAGTTGCTGGTAGAAATGCTTCAGTTCTCATCTCCTGTGATGGAGTTCATCAACTCAGAGTGCACCTGAACGTCCATAGAAAGAGACATTTTGGTCTCTGTAGCCATATCAGAACCTTCACCCAGCATCCCTGTCCAGGCAAAAGATCCACAGGTAAAATATTGGCAATGTGTTGCTGCTTGGCAGAAATGAGGCAGAACCACTCCCCTTCCCAAGCTCTAAAGGCAAAATCTCCTCATTTGCAGAAACTAAAGAGGTACAACTGAGCTCTCATGTAGGAGGAGTCCTCCCCCTCAACTTTATCCCAGGTCATCACTACAAGGTAAAAGCAAATGAGAGATGCTCGTTTCCTCCCCAAGGAGTGAAAAACCAGGGAACAGGCATGACAGAAAGAATTTATTAAATACCACATTAAAGAGCCAATTCTGCTCCTTACTGACCCATGCGTAACTCTTAGAGCTATCTGGGACACATGAAAATAAGGAAAGAATTTGGCATTTGGGCTCTGAAAAACATCTGAGAAAGCTCCACCCTGTTAGCATTATTTTTTAAAATTCACTGTGTTGTCCCTGGGACAGTAAATTACATTATCTTAATTTAACAGATGGAGGGATGGGAGCACTCAGAGCCCCAAGGAAAACCCACTTCAGCGGTGGAACTGGGAAATGACCTGCATCCCCCACCATTCATAAAAGTTTTCATTGCCAAACTGTTTTGTTTCAGCGCAAGCCTGATGTCCTGAATGCTTTCTGTACTGTCCCTTAGCTCTTTTTACTTCTTTTTACCTCTTCAGCTAGCAGAACTGTGAGCACCAGCCACAGCATCTCCATTTCAAATGGTTTGGCTCTTCTTTCCACAACACTATTTCCTGACTCCTTTTTCCAATCTGCAGCTTGCTAAGCAGAGGATTAGGATAAACTGAATCAGGCAGAAAAAGGTTTTCTCCAGGCTGGCTTGCAAATACTACCTTTTCCCTCTAAGTTCAGGTACCCAGCAGCTCCCTGTTCCTGCCTTGTACTGGATACACAGAAACCTCCCTAAATTATGTGCATGTGCGCAAAGGGATTGTTTTGAAATCAAACCTTCTGAAGTGTGTCTTGAGCCCAGCTCAACTTTGGACACACTGTTGAAATTTGGATTTAATTAATTCCACTTGAGTTTTGAAATGGTGCGATACATTTTTCAGAGGTTTTTTTCCCCCCCCATTTCCTGGATCAGAGCCTCAACCACATTCATGGAAACACTGAAGGGAAAAAAATCCCTAGCAATAATTCACCAAGTGGGAACTGAAAACATTTGCTGAAGAAGGAACCTCTTGGTCTTTGGATGCTAGGAATAATTCAACCTCTCCTCCCAATTCCCTGAGGCTCAAACGGCCCTTTTTCCGGCAGAGCTGTGGTTATTTGAGCAAGCTGCCCTGGGGACAAGTGCATGTTACTTGTAGGATTTGGGCTGGAAAGATCAAGCACACGGATTTGTAGGCAAGAAGGGGTTTGTATTTTAATAACTGCCAACAACCCCACAGAAGAGCCCAAGCTTGCAGGATGAAAAGTTCTCCTTGGCAGAATTCAACTCAAATATCCTGGAAGCATGCAGGGAGCTGCAGACACCTCTGTCAGCATCATCTCTTTCAACAGTACATCTTGCATGCAACAAATCTACCAATCCAGTATTCATACAACCTCCATTTTGCTCTTCTCTCCTATACTGCTGGTTTTTTGGAGGTATTTCCCAGCGTATCATGTACCTAATCAATAAAGTTAATATTTCTTTTAATGTGTGTGCCATTTGCAGCTGTGCAAACAGTATCATGAAACGTGGTACTACAGTACTGCTGCCTCCAGAGATATTGCAGGAGACTTCCAGGGCAGTGAGGTGCCTGAATCTTTGAGAAGAGATGCCAAGACAAAATGCAAACAAGCATGCTGCCACGGTGTTCCCACAAGCTCCCACAGGTGCAGTGACTCTATAAGACCTACCTTGATTGTGATGAAAATCTCATGCTGGGGCACTGGAGGGTTCTACTGTTGCCCTTCCACTTCTCTCTTCTCCTTAAAAGGTGTCAAGTTTCCGAAAATTACTTTCTTCCTCTGCGTCCCAGAACAGAATCCCAGCAGCATCACAAGAGTCTGGAAATCTCAATAGGGAAATTGGCAAAAAAAAATATCTGTGTCATTCTGCACTTCTCTGCTCCCAGTGAGTTGAATCCTCTTAAAGCATCCAATGACCTATGGCTATTGTGGATGAAGAGGAGTCCCTCTTCACTCAGTCCTAGCTGTAATAGCCCATCTCTCTGTTGGGGCAATGGAGGTTTTCCTCATTCCCAGACAGAGGCCAGGTACATCTTCTAGGGCTACAAGAGTAAATAGTTCCAGTTCCTCATATCCAGCTATGCCAGTAACACACAGTAACCATTGCCTGAATTCTCCCTAACAAATGCCAGATGCACTCATAACCTGAACTTCCTAGACTATTCTCATGTTGTTGACCAAAAATCAAAATCCAACCCTATTTACAAGCAGAGCAGAACTTGTAAGTACAAATGTGGCAGAAACTGGGTTTTGATCAGCAATAAGCATGTTTGCAAATGGTCTGAAAATGGGTGACCCAAACTAATCTGAACTATAAGTTAGATTCTGAATACTATCTTGACTACTATGAGAGCAGATTTTGAAGTAATTGCTCCCTTCTTGAAAAGCACTCACAGCAGCAGCAAGTGTTAATGCCTGGTCACCACCCAGACTCCATTATTTAAGCTGCTAGCAGGTAAAAACTGCCAACCTTCATGGAAAAAGCCATTCATCTATTTCCCATCTGTCATGTTTTCTCAAATCCATTCCACATAAATCTAGAATACACGTGAGACAGAGTATATACGATTGGCCTCAAACCCTCTTTAAAAATATACAGCATGACCAAAGACAAACCACAATCCCACAACTAAGCATACATTTCAGGACAGATGCACTGCACAACTATACTTTCCTTTACTGCTAAAAAGAAATAATTTCACCAGTTTTGTACTCCTGTGTTTAAGGATTGCTAACTAGGTCTCACTCCAAGATTCTCATCACCTTTAATGACTGCTGACCCTAAAGCAAACCAACACAGACTGGATTGGATCCGAATTTTCTGGACTGCAGACCAATAGTGTCCAGTATACAGAATATGGTGTCTGTAGATTTTAGCTCTCTGAGTGCCCCTTGGTGATGCTGACAGGAGACAACAGTGGAATCCGACTCTTGAATGGCTGCTGTCTCCCTCCAACCACTGCTCACCCAGGCATTGGGTAGTGGAAGGGGGGTCTTTCTTCCTCAGCAATTAAACCTAATAGTTTAGGATGAAGAGTTGCCAGCTTTAATTTCTGTGAATCATTAGGGATGGGTAGAAACTTTAACAAAATGTTTTGCAATCAGTAAAATGCTTATTCATTGACAGAGAAAATATTTAGGTGAAAATCGGCACCTTGAAATGTAAGTGGAAAACAAGTTACCTTCATTTTGATCAACTGGAAATAGAAATGGCCCATTTTGGTTTGCAGTAACTTTAACTCAGCAGTTAAAAAACAAAGTAAAAAAAACCAAAATGGAAATTATTTGAGGCTTTTACTTGAACCAAGATGCCTCTTAAATGTCTTGGCATGAGCAATGAATTTCCCAAATCTCTTTACACTGTTTATTTCTAAATACCGGATGTCTGGTTTGCTCAGAGCGTGTGTGTGTTAAGTATTTGCCTGGCTTGTCTGCCCCAGCGTCACAATCATAGCGCAAACTTCAAGAACTCCTGGCACAGGGAGAAAATAAAGGGCAGGATAGAGCAGAGATTATGTTTGGAATTGCTTTTCCACAACATAGACTAGGGTTCTCCCCATAGCAATTTTGGGGAATCTAAGTCACTTGCTATGGTGGTGTCACCTCGCACAGAGTGGCAGAATCAGCACAGGGCATACAAGTGAAGGCTCAGTTTTGGAGAAGCCAATGGTTTTACATACATAGGGTGGGTTTCTTCAGGAACTGTTCCTGTATTTTGGAGGAGAGACTTTGGAATTCAGAATAAAAGCTTACTGTCTGAGTCTAAGCCCTGTGGGACAAGACACTGACTTCTCAGAAAGAGTTTGCCCAGCACTCTCCCTAGCAGGGCAAAGCTTGTGTCAGGCTAACACTGTGTAACCACGTGTGGCGTCACGAGGCATGTTATTCCATCTTAGTCCTTCCAGCACCGTGACTGAAGAATCTATGCTAATTACTGGTAATCAATTCCAGACTGCATTTACAAGGATCTAATCTTCAGCTTGATAGCAAAAAAACCAGCGCTTAAGTTCAGCTAGGGAAAGGTGCTGGTCATCTGCCATTGAAAAGGCAAGAATTGCCTGGGCAGGGAACATCAAGCCTTTGTATCCTTTCACATTTAAGAGAAAAACAGTGTTCTTGCTGATGGGCTGCTGCCAGCGCTATTTCTATCAAGTGAACCTACCGTGGACAGCAGACCTGTGCTGTCAAGAATTTAACAAGCCAAAATGCCTCCCATGATATTTAGTCTACGAAAGACACGCAGCCCAGCACAGCGGGTCTCCTCCAGCAGCTAAGCTGTCAGCCATGGATGCCCCTTGCTGTCTGTGCATACACGCTGGGAACACAAAGGGCCAGGCACGCTCTTGGACTTAACAAACCACAGAAAGCCCAAGCCAGCATGACAGCAGACACAAACAAGAATGTAATTAGAGGTGGATTATAAATCTCTGGCTAGGTACCTGGAAACACTTGCATTGTGAGAGAAAGCAACAGCCTAGTTGATGGCATTTGGGCTTAATTTAGGTCACGCTTACAGACAGGGTGCTCTGAGCTGGCAGTGGTCAGATGGCAAATCAAAAACAGGCTCCTATTTGTCTTGACTCCTGCTGCTAGCCTCACCTTTCCAGCCTCGCAGCCCAGACAGAAGAAAGCACTGTTCTCCCTGGCCAGCTGGTGAGCAGCAAGTATGGTGCAATTCATGCTTACTCTGCTTGCACTATGTCTGTCCACAGAACGGGAAAAAAGACAACGCAGTTGGGTTCTTTTGCTCTAAACCACATTTTTTTAAAATCAAGAAAGCAGAGGAGATCTCCAAACCCAGCAAGGGGAATGTGCAGGTCAATTGCTGTGTGGGGAATCTGGATTGAAGGCAGAAGCTCTACATGCCCTTAAGTTCACAGAACACAGAGACAGACTTTTGAAGATCTCAGTGCAGCTCTGCACCTCAAGCTCACAGCCCAGAATGTTTCTTGTCAGACAGGGTAACACTGCACAACGTGGCAGATCCAAGACATTTACTGGCTCTCAGGCACATGCCAGTGAGTAGGAACTAGCAGTGGAGTGCTTTGAATTTAGAAACTCTCTGCTAGTCCCAGAACTGCACTATGCCAGTTTTATCTACAGCCAACAAGGGGCAGACGGTGTGTCTGAGTAGTCTCCCAACCTTGACAGAGAGAGGAAAGTGCCATGACTCACCCAGAACTGGAGAGCACGTACCTAGCAGAGCAGGTGAGAGTTTCCAGACCTCTGCATCCCACTACCGGAGCCTGCTGTCTCTCCTACAGCATTTCAAGACTGTTTTTCATCCTTGCTTGCATAGGACTGAGAAGCCACCATCTGACCAATCCAGAAGGCAATCCTGTGAACAAGAGTGTGGAAGGGACATTAACAGGAACATTAATAAATGAACTGACTTTTCAAAGGGCTGGATAGTGTTTGAAGTGTTAATGGCTGAAGGCTATTGCATGATTTAAAAGCAAGCGGGTGTGGACACTGGCTGGCTTTGTCTGAGGTCGTTTGCTTTTCAGGCCTGTCAGCTCCCATTCATCTCCAGAGAGGCATATTTAGCTGTCACTTGAACTGAACCCTGACTGACACTTCATGCTGATTTTCTCAGGAGTTTGGTGGCTGGTCAGTAAGTCCTGGCAGGAAAGCAACTCAAAAGTAGCTGCAAAGGTTGGGGTCTGATCTAAAATCCCTCTGAGTCCCTGCAAAACATTCCTCTGATATCAGTAGGCTTTGGATGGGGGCCATCACAAACAAGACATGTGCTACAGTACATCACAGTTGTTTCTATCCAGGAGAGCAAAACAGGTTTCTGAGGGAAAACTAGCAGCTGGAGAAGGAAGTGAGGGTCCAGTCCCTTGGGTTTTATCCCTAGCAATAGCTTGTGCCTCAAGGAGTGCTTTGCTGGAGAACCCTGCCCACTCCATTAGTAGAAAGATCCTTAAAACAATTAGTTTTACTAGTAAAGCTTCACAAAGACTTGTCCCAGCCCCTTTCCCTGCTATCAGGCCATAGTGAAGCACTGGTACTCAGACCAAACTCACCTGATTGTGTCAACTAGTCAGAGCCACTCGGTCCCCGGCAGTCACCCTCTGCTGCAGAGCTCTACGCAGCCCATTTGATGCCTGCAAGTCCACAGTTCCCTAAATAAATCACTGGTGCCAGGGGGCATATCTGCTCTATATGCACTCACGAGCAGACAGGTGAATTTTGGTACTGTCTGAATAATCCAAATACTTTTTTTCTTTTGCTTGCTTTTTGGGGTTTTCTTCCTACAGCACCATTTTCTGTGTTTGCATGAAAGCCATCAGGGCAGCATGTGGAGGTGCAGAGCCTCTGAGCATAGGGAGGGAAGAAAAAGATGACCTTTGGAGCAGTAAAGCACCAGGGAGAAAATAAGAGGAACAATACACACTACATCGTGGGGTAAGCCTCTACGTGTGTGGTCACCCATTTGTTGTTTATTCCTTCCCAAATTCAAAACAGGCCTGTTATCTTGCAGGTCAGCTGCCCACGCAAGTGCGTCTGTCCCCACCTCAAAGTATCCCTTCTTTCCATGGGGCTGTGTACTTCGCTAGAGCCATGCTGGCCAGGACAGGACAATGGTCCCAGCTTTGCTATCTGAAGTTAACTCTTGGCCTCTTGGCCTCTGCCAATACGCCTAGAGGTTTTTAAGTGCATAGGGCAATGGGGCTCCAGTTTCCCCTACCGGTTTGCAGGTACCCTACCAACTCTAGCATTTTACTCCTTAACACCACATTATTCTCACCAGGGATGTAAACAACAACAAGCAGCACATCAGAAAGCAGGCAGCCCAGGTCTTCCTCCAAAGTAAGGCAAAGAAAAGTTAAACAACTCTGCTCTTCAAAGCTCAGGATAACTTCTGAATAGAGCAGCTCAAAATACAAGAAAACTTCAATCCAAGCCCACGATTGCAACCCTTGAGAGACAGAAGACTATTACTACAACTAAAGCTGTACTGGGGCAGAGTGGGTCATCTCAAAGCTCTTCCCCTGCCAGTGTGCAGTGTCACATGCTTAAGGAAGGCCTTGCTAGAGGGATCTGTGTGTCCTTTCAGCAATTAACAGATGGGGATCAAAGCTCTTTGTGCACACAGGCTGCAGGAGAGGATTTGTTTCTTAGTGCTATTCTTCACGGCTCCATTCCCCATGGCTCTGTACTCAACCAACTTGAAAAAAATGCTTCCTAAACCCAGTTACATCAGCACTCATGTGCCACAGCCAATTATTTCTGTCAAGTGGTGTCTAATTATGGGCAGTCACTTAGTGCACAAGCCTTCCTGCTTGGCAAGGTAGGAGGCATACCTTGCCTCGGTGCTCTCAGTGGTTTCTCAGGGGTTGCTGGTGGGGGTCACAGACAAGAGATTACACTGGAGTCACAAGGGGATAGTACAAGCTGTCGGGCAGGAGCCCAGCACACAATCCACCAAACACGGTCAATGATGAGACTAACAGCATGTGTGATGGCTTTCAAAGAAACCTGGTTTAATCTGTATGGGGCCATGCCAATGCTGAGGTCGCATTCCAGTGTCTTATGCTGGATTAGATTAAAAATATCCCCCTTCTCTGCCATTTATTGCTGTCTTGGAAGACGTGGCAGAACAACTCCACAGGTAGGACTTCACCTGGACAGTCCAACTTAAACCTGCAGTTAGTTGACTTGCAGCTAACCTGGAATAGATCCCCCCCTAGATCCGACTGGGTTAGGGAGAGACCACATAGGTCATACTGGTCAGGCCATTAGGCGGGAGGTAGCTGGGAACCTCTTCATTTCATTTAGCATGGATAATGACAGTCTGACTATAGTCTTGGATCTTCTTATAGAGAAAACTCTAGATAGTTTGTGAAAAATAGACTCATGACAGTAAACATCAAATGGTTTTTGGAAAGATGACACACTTGGGAGAATGACCCACTCATTAGTTATGAACAGAATACAACCATACACTCTTCCTGTCTGCAGCCACTCAGACCCTGGCAGCAGGCATGTTTTCAGTAAATGCAGTTTAAAGTATAATTCTAAGTTATTTAAAAGCTGACAAGCCTCAGATTTTATTTGCCAACAATTTTTGAATAAAAAATTCAGGACAATCCTAAATTTTATTCACTCAATAATTATCAGTCTGCAGATCACTTACAAGCAATTGCATTGGTTTTGGGTATTCAAGTCCCAGGTGCTTTGTTGTGGGCATGTAAAGGACATCAGTTAGGTTTCTGAGAGAATCCTTGCGCTGTGATGACTTGCAAAGCCACTCTAAAATATACAGAAAAGGTATTATTTTAGCCAATCTAAAAATGCACTAAAAGTACATGAGTAATCCAGTTACAGGAAGGAACAGGACAGGTGCCAAACCTGTCAGGGGATCAGAAGGAAAGTGGAGATAAATGCAACTTATGTGCTTTAAAAATAAATCAATAAATACAATCCTTGTTTTACTGTTTTTCCCTCCAACCTGCTAAAATATGCAATTAGCTCCTTTACAAATCAAGCACCAATGGCTTACAGGCAAATTGCTCCTTGTTTGCTTCCCTTCACTTCTGAAGGTTGAAGTTAATGGAAAAATTGCTAAGAAGTTTCTAGTTTGGTGTGTCTTCCAAAGTTACGTGAATTTCAGTAAAACCAAAATGTTTTCTGAGAAGTTTTCAATCCCCTCCAGCCCTTGTCAGCTCCCCGCACTTGCCCCCAAAAAAATCTGTGAAAAAGGATATTCGTGGTAAAATTTCCATTTGGATAAAGAACATTTCATTAAGGAACAGAACGAGACACTGAATAAAAAGTTCAGACCAACTCTAGTCGAAACACTGGCTATATATATTTTCACAAATTGCTTTTCTTCATCTACTTTCTTATTATTTTTCTGTGTTTTTTAAATGGAAAAAGATATTCTGATAAAGATGACTTGGAGGGTCCCAGTTTGAACCATACAGAGGTTTTATAGCTCCTGGGCGCTTAACAGATTTGGGCTCTGTTTGTTTTAAATATGCACTACATTTATTCCAAATAAACTCCATAAATCAATCTGTGTAATAGAAACCAGAAAAGTTTATGCAAAACAAATATAGAAAGCAATAAATACTGTGTTTAAGATGTCGTTTTTGTGGCTGATATATTTCTATGGTATGTTTTTACTGTTCGTGGGATAAATTTTTCAGAAACATTAAAAATCCTTCCTCCCCTCCATTCTGCATAGGTTTATCCCAAAGAAATAATGAGGCTAGCTCTATAAACCAGCATTTATTAAATCCAAATGGGCACTTCATCTTACAGTAGCTTTCAATATAATCTATTTGATCTTTCAAAGTAGTTGGAAAATGATTTCAAGGGGAACTTTCACAGAACAAATTAACTTGAAAGAAGAGAACATTTATACCCCAAAGAGGGGGGGAAAGCAATTTCCTCAGTTTTTCTCTTTCTGGATTCCCCTTAGCCCAACTGCAGATACGCATGTTTGAAGAGGCGCTCTCTGTGGCTACTATTGCATGATCTTAGCAGAGATGCCAGAAGCTCATGGAAAGCAGGGTCACAGACTCATGGGCCCATAGGGTTACAACCGCAGCAAGTTCATCTTTGGCAAAGCTCCAGATTGCAGAGGAGATGGAAAGGAGCAGACTCATGGAAACTAAAAACGGTTTGTTCAAGCTGCAATTAAAAATATACCTCTTAAAAGTTACCCTTCAATATTTTTGGAGGGACTTTATTTCCTGTCTGCTACAGCTCTTCAGACTGCTTGTTAAATAAGTAGATAAAAATAGCACTGGGGCTGTAACCTGGTCAGCAGATCCAGGCACCCACCAATTTTAAGAATCCATTAAAGGAACACAGCGAGAGGCTGAAGCCCCAAGACAGATGGGGTGCCAGCTGTTGGGGTGTTCCACCAAGTCCTAAATCCATCATTTGGGGAACATGATGTTCCCATTCTCCCTCCAACCGCTCACTATTTCCCTTTGGATTCATTCAACTCCTGCATGCGTTAAAAAGACTTTCTGAGCAAGTTTCTCTACCAGCAGGACATTAGGAATCTCCATCCAGTCTGAAAGCTCTGTATGAATCATCTTCACCAGTTCAATTTCTAATTGCTAATTTTCTGTCCTCATGCATGTGAAGGCTGTAGGAACCAAGCAGAGAATGGAGTTGAGAAGCACTGGGCATTTTGGGATACGGGGGTGAGACAGAGCCAAAAGAAGACAGCACACTAGTCCTCTCTGTTTGAATGCCAGATGGTTCAGGAGCCGTCTGGCTGAAGCATTTCATCCCAGGCCTAGACTGTGCCATTCCCTACAGCACACCGAATTGAAGGTTTTAATCTCCAATGTCTGCTGTTCTACATTCCCTTGGAGATTAACAAGTTTAACTAGGCAATGGTGGCTCCACTTTCCCAAGACACATAAACTCTCAGGAAGAAAAATGTAAGATCTTGAAAGGCTTTAAAAAAAAGAAGATTTCCTTAATGTGTTCTTCCAGAGACTGGATATTTTTGTTTCATCCTTTAGGTGAGGTTACAAATGGTACACGCTTAAAATTTTCCTGTAAGTTGGTTTCTTCTATTGGACTGAATTGCTGTTAAAGGCATACAGTACTGGGAGTTATAATGCAAGATCTAAACCAGTATACACCAGGTTATTTTTCCCATAGCTGTATGGTGTGGTAGGGAAGGGCTGAGGAATGCTTTGTCCTTATTTTAGAGGTGAGAAACCTGTGAAGACACATACATGATTTGGACAACATCAGAAAATAGCTAGTGGCAGGTCCCAAAAGGCTAATTTTGGTACCCAAGCAAGAAGTACCTATCCCACTTTACTAACGATAGGGATAACTTTGAGATCTCTGCCTTTTCAGTGCTATCTCTGCCAGCAAGCCTTTCTCTGCTCCTGATGCAAGCTTTATACACCCCTTAGCAATACTGAAACCCTTCTGGCAGATGCACATGCTGAAGACAATGCCAGCACCCAGGCACAAATGAAGGATCTACGAAGAGCACAAACTTTATAACCTCTCACTGGACACCTACTTCCTCCAGCACCCTCCAACCTACCCAGAGCCAACCACCACCAAACTCCAGACAGGGGCTACTCACTGGCTCAGGGCTGTGAGAAACCTCAGTTCACCTTTAACCACCTTTCTCAGCACAAGCAATCTTTGTCCGAGCTAAAAGCCATGGCCTGGCACTTCCCTCTGGGCCAGCTACAAAGTTTTCTTGTACTCTCTGTACCCTTCCAAGAGGGACAAAATCTTGCACAGCTCCATGTTTAATGCGGGCAGGTGGTTTTAGCACATGCTGCTCAGTGGATGCTGTGTTCCACCCCAGAGGTGGCTGGATTTCACTCATTTGAAATGGGAGTGGGGGACAGAGACTAGGGAAGGAAGCCATTATTTTATGATGCGTTTCCTGAAGTGGTGCTGCAAAGCCTAACTCGCATTTGAGAGTCTCCTGCTCCCCTCTCACAATTAAAAAATAATTCCACCCTTATTTGGAGATCTTTGACTAGAATTTACTAGGGGAAGCAGAAGGAGGTTGCAGAACTAGCAAGGATCCAAGAAGACCCATTCCAGGAGAAGGGACCCACTGTCCAGGCTACAGGCCACGTTATTAAATTATAAAACTAGATGGTTAGAGCAGGCTTGGCTCTTCAGGACATCAGACATCCCTGCCCCAGTCAGGGAGGTGCAGTCATGCTAGAACAGGCACTCTGGGCATTTTCAAAGGGAGCTGTGCAGTGACAGGCTCCCAAAGCTTTTGCTACAGTCAACTTTGAGAAAGGCTGTTGACAAGGAAGAGAACTAGAATAAATGGGTAACTCCCATGACAAGGCAGAAAGCTATTTATAGCAACCTTGAACTTCACTGCTGGCTAATCCTACTGTGTTACTCTGCAGATGAAGACAAACAAAAGAAGACATCCTTCCTCTTCAGGTGAGTGGATGAATCAAGCAGAGCAGAAAGCATCCACAGGGAGCCTGACAATCCTCTATGTTGACCCAGGAAAGGGAGAATACAGCTTCAAACCCAGCACAGCTTGGGGAAAGTCTAATCTAAGAGCATCTCTAAACATTTGCCCTTTCCCATTCCAACAAGGAAAAACAAGTGAAAGAAAAGCCATTTGGAAAGTCTTAGGTGGATCAGACCGTCCTTAAAATGTCTGCATGTGCGCCAAGGCTTTGCAGAAAAGGCTGATGATGTTTGGGGATGGGAACGCAGAGAGGTAGGGGCATATGTAATACACGGGAGAGACAGGGCCAGGGTGACTGGCCAGCAGGCTGGGTGTAGATGTGGAGCAGGTCTGCTGTGCTGCTCAGTGAGTTGCCATGGAAGCAGAATTGCCATGTTATAGAGCACAGGCGAGATGTGTAGGAGCAGGGTCTCCCTGGTGTAGCCTTTGGCAAGCTGCTGGAGGGAGGAAGCATGCTCCTGCAGATGCAGGGGAGCTGTCGGGGGACAGAACGCTCCTCCCAGTTCTGGCAGAGACTTTGCAGATGCTCTAGCCAAGTCACGTTTTAACAGCCCCATGCCTCAGTTTCCCCAGCTGTAAGCTATTATAGGGATGTTTTGTGGCTGAATATAGGCCCATACACACAAAGCAAGTAGAGCTCTTTGGACAGATGATCCCAAGGAGTATAAAGCATATACTTGAGATCTTTTTTCATGTGCTTCTCTCTGATCTTTGACGCTGTCACCTAAATAATTTACAATGTGAAGAAGGAAAGAAAAGACCAGCAGCAATCACACCAAAGCTATCCAGCCTCCTCCAGGCATGGCCCAGGAGCTTTGGGGAAGGAAGGAAGGAATGTGCTCCCACCCCACTCCCTCATCAAACCTTCTGCACGATGACATGCAAGCGCTTGTTGATCAGTTTATGGATCTGGGGACTGACAGACTTTGAAGTCAGAGCTTGGTATCCCCAGTTATGTGCTAGGACTTGAAAGGATCAAAGCTACTAGCATTTTTTGAGGCCTCATGAATGAGCTGGGTTGGTAATAGGAGCTCAGAATTTGGGATTGGCTCCTAATCTCCCCAACAGCATCATAAGCATGAGAATACATTCTGTGGGCAGTCTTGCCTTTCCTTGTCTGCTTAACACACTGTGAGCTGCAGACGGAGGGCATGCTACATCACTGTGACACATTGTGTTACTTATCTCTGTTTTCTAGCATGAAGGATATATTCTGCAAGCAATTCTAGCACAGGATTTCCTATGTGAAATCCAGACCTTCAACAAAGAGGCACTAATGACAACAAAAATGTTAGTTCAGCTTTTAGATCCCAGCTGGAGCTTGCAGATGTGGCAGACAGATAAATACCCCCTGCTTTTTTTGCTGGACAGACTCTTTTAGCTTTAGGGACTGCGCTCTCTTCTGTTACAGGGTCAGATCCTGGACAAGGGTTGCTTGGTGTCCTAATCCTTCAGAGTTGGGCTGAAGAGGAGAAAGAAGAAGATACAGAGCAACACCGAGTTTGCAACTGTCTGTTGGAGGAATGAGAGTGACCCTCTTTCATGTGAGGCATCTGGGACACAGATCTGAGATGCTTCCAGAGTCTGATGTAGCTGGAAGGGGCAGAGGGCAGAATCCGTGTGAGAAGTTTTACAACCTGTAGCCTGAGCGTCAATCTACCAGCCTACATGACCTGTGTCTAGCGCACAGGTATAAATCAAACTCCTGAATATGAGTTTTCTTTGATTAACATGCCCAACAACTTCCTTGCATTCCTTGCAATGCTCTTTGAAATTTGAACAAGCAAAGCTCTGTCCCTACACCCCCATTAACTGCTGTACAAGCAAACTGCCTGGTGCAGAGAGGAGCAAGCAGGAATGCAGGCTGGTCAAATAGCCTTTTGATAGACCAGACTTCCTCAGCTCAAAAATGCTGTCTGAGTTCCAACTCTGAGCCCAGACTGCTCAAGTCTGCCTTCGTCCTGAGGTCCTCTTTGGGAAGACTGCTCAATGTGACAGCAGATCAGACCCTGGCCCTTTTCTGAGTGAGTGGCTGCCTGGCCTTGCAGTTACGTAGCATCTCATGCATACAGAGCCCCAAAAATCATACCACCATCCACCACCAGGAAGATACTTGTATGTCAACAGCCTAGTTCTGAATCACGACAGTCTGTGTTACCCTCATGACTAAAACAGTCATGTGTTTTCTCTGGATTA
Source organism: Limnodromus scolopaceus (assembly GCA_028565335.1). NCBI lineage: Eukaryota > Metazoa > Chordata > Aves > Charadriiformes > Scolopacidae > Limnodromus > Limnodromus scolopaceus. Next base: position 13,072,425 of record JAOXNO010000006.1, on the reverse strand, counting down.
GTACATGTTAACCAACAGCCGTGAACTCCCAGACTCCCCAACCACTAATACAGCCTGTGAGACAGGTGGTATTCACTGCCTTGCAAGGGACCACTGAGACATTACCAAGAATGCCTTTGGAGTTCACAATACACCTCATGAGTACAGCTTATCAGTATCTGTCTTAACTAGGAAGCTGCTATATGCTGTAAAAATCACATCACATATCCTGTTACTGAGATATTTTTCTTGGCCCAGAGTTTCAATTCAAAGACACTCAAGTCTCATGCTTGAAATTCAAGACCACTTCTCTGTTCTCCCTTCACCCTACGGTGAGGGGATCAACTTCATCCTTTGCTGTGACTTTTTTTTTTTTACTGGAAAGCCATTAAAGACTGACATGCTGTTCACAGACATGTCACAGCTCTGAACTCAGTCTGGTCTTGTTGCATAGAGGTCTAATACTTTACACTGCCCAACACAAGTCCACAGTATTCTGCTTGAGAAAACCGATTAAACTAAGTCAGACAGCATCAAACCCAGGAAGACTACATTCCGAGTAAAAAGGTCTTCTGAGAACACTCAAAGATCACACTTAGTATGAAAGCAGAGCACATACCAGAAGCAGAATCTGCTCATCCAGTTACAGAGCTTAATACCTGGACACAGTAAATGGGAGAATGACCTACCCATTAGAGAGGGCCCTCAGTTCGACCCTGATACTATGAGAGCTGTGGTTGAGTCTCCATCAGGCTGTTGCTACCCCATCATGCAACGTATCTAAAGGAAACTCAGATGCCTTCACAATTCTCAAGTGTAAGCCAAGTCTCCAAAAGCAGTCAGATAAAGAACTTACGCTCCCACTGCATTTGCCTCCTTTCTTCCCCATATCACCCCTCCTTTCTCTTCTCCCCCTTTACATTAAGTACTCTGGTTTTACCATCCCAAAGTTTGTATTTGCTTGGCCTTAAGCCTTGAAGGAAACACAGTCAAATTCCAGCAGCATCATCCCAGCCCTTCCTGATAGCTTCTTTTCTCTAAAACACCATTGTCCTTAAAGCTATCTAAAGAACCCTTCAAAAGCTCTCTACAACTAGAATGGCATTAATGCTTACATTAATGCTTCCTCAGATTAAAAAAAAGAAATTAAAAATGCTCTCAATGAGAGTACCCTCAGGAACACAGAGACACACTCAGTGTGGAAGTCATTGTAGTTGCTTCCCTGGATGCCTCAGGCCCATAGAAATTGTGAGAAATCCCCACAGGTCCTAATGCACTCAGAACTAGACCCACACCAGCTCCCAGCCAACAAGTCTGCTGGTTTTGGAAATGGCAGCAGCTCACACATTTTTGCACTGCAGGCCCTCAGTTCAATGCCTCAAGTGCCAAAGGAGACACAGGTGCGTGCACATATCTACAGTTCACTCATTCATGGACCTCCAGTGCTTCCCACTGGGCACTGAGTGATAATTTTACACCTTTTAAGAATTCAATGAGGTATCAATAATCCAATAGTCACATGCCCAGACTTGAGGACATAAGAATTTACACTGATGTGCAACAGTGTTTCTCCCTTTCATCTGAGAGCTTCTATTTAAAGGAGTTTGACTGGCAGAATCTTGAAGAATACCAGATTTTTGAGTCAGAACTGCTTTCATCAGGCACCATCAAATGAAAAAGGTCATTCAGAAGACTTGTGTGATTTAATAAATATATGTAATTTAACTGCATGGGTTTCTTATTAGTGAACTTAATTGCTGTATTTTAGTTTGCTTGCCATTTCTTAACTAAAGGCATTCTTGTTCTTTATGAGGCAGTCAGCAGGTGTACACATAACTTTATGTCAACATCTGATTACTACTTACTGCTCATTTAACTTAGCAAAAATAAAAATTGGACCATGTCTCAAGAAAAATAAATAGAACAAGAATGCTGTAGAGCTAGACGAGAGGATTTTTTTTTTTTTAAATCAAACAGGAGAGGTTTTCTTGAATATTTTTTCCAAGCGCTGTTGTTATAGGTGTTTCCTGAGGAAGTGACGGACTTTTCCCCCACCCCCCATGACTTACACCCTTTATTTTTTATTTTTTCTTTAAGCACAGAGTCTGAAGGTACAAGCAAGCCAGCACAGTGGACAGTTATTTCACTTTGCTGCTTGAGTAAACCAATAGGAAGAAAACGACACTTCTTTTTACTCCAATTCAGCAAATCAAAACAGGGCATAGAGGTAGCAGTGTGCTTAATTTTAGGCAGGTGTCTTGCTAAGCTGTGGCCTCTACAAGCCACACAAAACCATCAGTGAAATTAAACGGCATCTAGTTATTTTATGACTGTGCTTCAGTGCAGTGCTTTTGCAACTGGAAGCCATCTGGCTGGGGATGGTTTTACATTCTGCATTTTCACAGCTCCCTGCCCAGCAGGGACACTCTTCCACAGTGAGGACTCCTAGGACCTCTGCTCCTGCTTCATGGGGGCTGCTCCAGCAGCACAGTCCTACCAGGGCACTGCTGAGGGCCTGGTTTCAGCCCGTCATTGCCACGAATAGCCAACGTACCAGTCCTGTGGTGAGCAGACCTCTGTGCATGAAGTGAAGTACGGGCCCTCAAGCATCTCAAAGGCCAGCTAATGATAACTCTTTCTGAATTGGCCGCTGCCTACAGCCAGTAACAGACCTGATTCTTGCCTCCTCCACCCCAAGCTGGGGATCCCAACAAGTTCACATCACCTTTAACAGAAGGTGACAGGTTCCACACCTGACCCACAAATCCCCCAGTCCCAGGGTAGAGGGAACTGAATTTATACTGTTGCTTTAGCGACAGTATAAACCTCTTTTACAGAGAGGACCAGCTTACAAAGGCAGAGCTTCAGATACATTGAAAGCTTTAGAGAAAGGCAAGTTCAGATCAACAGTCAGCTCTAACCCATGTGTGCAGATATCCTCTATAATTAATACCTAGGATGGTGCTGGTATAGATGTAAAAAAATGGAGAAGAGAAACCTTGTATAGCTGTGCTGATGCAGCTATTGGGATTTGATCACAAAAAAAAAAAAAAAGAAAAAGAAGTTATTTGACCTGTCCTTACATATATGGATTCAACTCCACAGTACAGCACCTTCTCAGTGGACCATATCAGCTCAGAGGCTCCACTGCATCTTACATGTTCAGCCAACAACAGCCTCTTTAGGAGTAAAGGCTGATGCTCCCTTTAGGATGCCTTTGTTGCTATGATATTCTCAGCAGTCATTGTAAATCTTTCGCTGTTTCTTTCCCTCACCCACTTGCTCTTCAAAACCAGTGTGGCCAGTTATCCCCCTGCCTTCAGAAAACACCTCTCCTAGCCATTTAAAGTGCAATATTTAGCAGTGGAAAGTTGCTTCTCTGATAAGTTTCCAAGCTGCTAAACTAGAATTGCTGCAGAAAGGCAATGTTTTCTTCCGCTCAACTGCGCACAGAGGGCCTGAAACCAAGTCTTGATTCTTCAATACCCTGAGTACTGAGAGCTCAGAGAAAAGCCATTACAAGGCCCAAACTTTGGTTTTCATGCACAGAAAATTTCAGTTAAGTTCAATGCAGAGTATGTCCAGGCTGGATCCTGCAGGATGCAGTCCTTGGTGCCAGCTTTATGTGTCCTTAGAAAGCAGCTGCCCATGGAACTGACCAAAGGAAAATGCCAAGAGAGCACAGAAGCACCAGAACCTCTGGTTTTACATTGACACACCTGCTTTCAGTTCAGCATAGTGACTCCAGATTTGCACCAGCATTACTGAAAAAAAATCAAGCCAGCAACCCCTACCTCAGCTGAGGGTGTTAGTTAATCAGAACAGGGGCAACACATTTTGGGCAACACACTTTCATGGGTTTTTGCCATTGTTCTTTAGCCAGCATTGATCAGAGACCTAAAAAGGGTTGCCAAGTCCTCAAAAGATTTTAGTGTGAGCGATGCAGACCACATGTGCTGAATGGTAAACAGCTCTTGAGGATCAGAATAAAAAGGTCTTTATAGTCCAAGCAAACAAAAGTAAATGCCAGAAACTAAATGAAATAGAGCTTTCCAAAGCCTGAGGCTACCAAGATTTCAGAGCTGAAAGTGTAGTCTTGTTTGTATCTTAGAAAGTCCTAAGGAACCTCACATTACCAAGAGAGGTGACCCCGTCCTGTTCCCAGGAAAGCAGCAGTACCCTTTGATTCTCTTCTCATTTCAAAGCACACCATCTGAGAGAAGTCATTACCCACCAGATTGCTTGAGCCTCCCATTAAGGCTAAGTGTAGTTGATTACTTTGTAAGTGGGTAGCCAGCAGAGAGAGGAACATTGCCAATGAAGCAAATACCATTTATTACTGAACAGAGTTCTATGGAATACAGCAATCCAGTCTAAGCCATGCTACCAGAAAGACAGTCCTAACACAGAGAAAGCTTTGAAATACTTTGCTTTTCTGTTTTAAAGACATGTATGCAAAAACAGAGCTGAAAGGAGGCTTGTTACATCTGGGGACCACAAATCTGAGGACCAAGTAAAAGCACATGGGTTGGAAAGCACTCAAATTCAGCCACTATAAAAGGACTGGTGCTGCTTTGTCCATGCTGGGTATGTAGAATTGTTCCACAAGAACTCTTGGTCCTGCTTCAAGCAGCCTCAGAAGCAGATCCCTTCAGACCAGTGAGGCTCTGTTCAGAAGACTGCCTAGAATTTTAACTCAGCTGGGAACCAAGGGCTCCTGCAGGAATAAATCCTCAGGCAATAGTCCCAGTTGGCCCCAGGACCCATTGCCTCTGTAAAGGCTGATGAATGCCTGCAGCTTTGAGGTTAGTTAGCTTTTAGTTTGTTTAAACTAAAGTTTTGGCTGCTGCAGCATAGATGCACTACTGCTCATGCAGCCTTCACAGGCTGTGCAGGGCTGCTTCCCCAACTTCAGCACAACTGGTCATGCTGCTGCCAGCACTGCTGCTCAGATTCCTCCATGTGCTTTTAGTCTGTGCAGCTCTGCTGATGGCTCTACAGCACCACTGGCACGGAGCAGAATGAAATGCAGCTTTCCTGCCTCCTCTCAGCCCAAGTCCCTCCTCCTTTGGCCCACTGCTCCCAGTCTCCCCCCATCTCCATTGTTTTCCCAATGCATTAACCAGCACTACCCCACTGATTTCAGTTACGCTGCTCTCAGTTTACCCCGGTATGAAAGCACACATCCAATCTGCACAGCGAGTCTCTACAGCCCTGGCAAAATAGGCCTTCATCTGTACTGTCCTACTTTACTGACTTCATTTCTGGAGGAGCAGAGAAGTGACAATAAACTGGTGCAAAGGACCAAAGTTCATCTGAGTATCACCTGTTCTAGCTGCCACAAGGGTTGGGTTGATAGCCAACATATATGCCCTGAAGCACTGGCTTCTGTTTTTCTTCAGATCATTCAGGAAATCCCCTGGGGGATCATGTCCAGTCTCTATCAGAGAACTTGCATTATGTGGGCAGAGACAGCCCAATCAGGCGCAGGACAGGGGCACAGGACATGGAAAAATGCAGTGTCACTAAAGAGGCAGGAAAAGACAACATGGTTCTCCCAAGGGGAGAGATTTTAGGTCCTCTGTCAGGGTTGGGGAGATGTTTTGAGATTAGAAATGCTTTAATACTTGAAGCTTATCCCACCTCATACAAACCACACTGGTACCATTTTGAAAATGCAGACAGAAGGCCTATGTTACATCCTCCGTCCCTTTCTCCCCAGATCCTTAGCCAATACACAAACACACTACAGCAGAATCTACAAGTCCAGAAAGCTTGTAAAGCAGCACCAACCCTTTAGTTCTTTTATGGCCCTCTGGTTGAATAGAAAAGTAGTATGGTTCACCTTGGGCCTCTTTTTCCAAAAGAAATTCTTTCCAGCGCTGTTTTACAGGTTTGCACAGTCTTGCAATGAACAGAAACCCCATAGCAAAACAGGCATTTAAAAAACATGCTAAGCTACCGTGAAGTAAATTACTGACTTAACAGCCAGGCACCTACAGGTATAAATGGGTTTCATTTGAAGAACAAATTAAAGCAATGTGCATATTAGCCTCCAAGTCTGCAAGGGGCAGAAAAAGACACAGACTGAAAACTTTCCAAAATGCACAAGATTAAAGAAGCCTTGCCAAACAGCTCACAGGAGACAGCAGTCACACCAAAGAAGGACCAGCTCCCAGGGAGAGCCAGACCCACACCCAGCTACATCTGCATGCAGGCTTCCATCAGCGGGGCAGGGTGAAGGCTGCATTTGAATCATAAATTGCAAAGCAGGGGAAGAGATGGGTCAACAAGAACATTGATGGAGCCTGATGAGGACACAGAAGGACAGGGCAGGGTGAGCAGTTAGACGGATTTATTGGTTTTATATATATATATATATATATGAGCCAATTATTGAATCATAATGCTTCATACTCCACCAAACTGTGACGTTAAGTACCCTTTTCATAAAGCCCAGAGGCAGCCATACAGACTTCACTCTCCTCTCCCCGTATACAGTCTAGCACTTCAGTATATCTTAGGGCCCTACTACTGCCTACAGCTTCTATCAAATCCCAGTTCATGTGCTACCAAAGACTAAGGCAGGATAACACCCCTGAAAAACTGTGAACACTCACTGAAAGTTTCTCCCAACAATGTACTCCACTCCAGGGACAGCACGTGACAGGCCACAGTTTCCTTAGATATACAGCACTTGCCATCACAGGAATGTTTGTTTAGAGCAAGAGTCTCTTCAAAATGTCTCCACAAAGGGATTGCACCAGTTTCCTTACTGGCTTAACCTCCTCCATCCACCCCTTTTCTCCTGCTTGCCATCTCCTTCTCTTTGCTCATGCCAAAGAGGAGAGCAAAAGGATGAAAACAATTAACCAGCTGAAAGGGAAAATAAATAGCAGCCATTGAGGGCTTCAAAGTTAAGCAAGGAAGTAATTAGTGGAACAGCTGAAAGAGAAAGCAATCAAGAAAAGGCAAAATGGTAAAAAAGTCAGGTGAAAGAAGTAGGGAGAGATAATGAACAGTCTATTAGCAGCTTCAAGGCTGGTCTTGGATGTTATTCTCCAGTTATTTCTTCCCACCCTGTCCCTGGAGAAATGGCTTTCCTTCAAACCTCTAATTTCTGGGCTTTGTGTTGCTCCTGGGCCACGGACAGGGCCCAGATCTAACTGTCGCTTTCTCTTTTCTGACTGAGAAGGCCAGTGGAATTCTCAGCACTCACCTTCCCCAGACAAAGCACCTGGATTTCAGCTGTGCATCCCAGTCCTAGTCAGGCAGGCAGTGGCTGCAAGTCAATGTTTTTCTCAACAGCAGTGTTCACAGCCCTGCCCTGCAGAGTCAAAGGACTCAGATGACTGTGCTGAAGGGCACAGACAAACCTTTGGGGAAGGAGAACAACTTGACACGAAATCCTGCTAGAGCAGTGCAGAGGGAGGCTTGGCTGGTGTCGATTCAGAACATGAGACTGTAATAATATTTGCCCTCAGTTCAACCTCATATGCTGCGTACAAAAGGCTCTGTTCGAATAAAGGAATGGCCAGGGAGACATCAACTGAGAAGAGCCAAGAAACTCAAAGCAAAGTCCCAATTCTCTTTGTCCGGAAATCTAACTGTTTTGGAAAGAAACAAAAACACACAGAAAGTAGACAAGAAAAAAAGCAGGACAGATCTCTTGCTGAATTTTCTCAGTTTTTCTTGACATTATTTAAGAAGGAGAGAGCAAGCGCACATGTGTTCCACACTAACGGTTCAAAATATGCATATTTTTTTTTCTCATTCAGGGAATCAGTTTGGCTATTGAGCAGCCTTGGTTTCCTGGATAAATAAAATTGTAGTGGTTTTTATAGCATGCAGGGTTGGAAGTTAAAAAACAGGAGTCAGGCAATCTAGGCCTCACCCTGCTCCAATTTTGACCTAGGACGAGCCACTAGCAGGAACAGTCATGAGGGGACAAATGCCACTGTTTTCGTAGTCACTCCAACCAGAACACCTTCAACATTTCCCTGACCTACCTTTGCCCCATAAGGTTTGGGAGGGTTGCTATGCAGCACATTGAATACCAGGGCCATTAACCATACCCGATCATGGCACCCCAGAAAAAAAATAAAAGCTGATTCTCAAGAGAATGGTAAACCTGGTCGAAGGCCAGAGGGATGTCAGAAAAGACAGGAGCAGGTCCAGAGGAGGGCCACAAAAATGAGCAGATGGATGGAACACTTCTCCTATGAGGACAGGCTGAGAGAGTTGGGGTTGTTCAGCCTGGAGAAGGGAAGGCTCCAGAGAGACCTTATTGCAGCCCTTCAGTATTTAATCGGGGCTTACAAAAAGATGGGGACAAACTTCTTAGCAGAGCCTGTTGCAATAGGACATTGGGTAATGGTTTTAAACTAAAAGAGGGGAGATTTAGACTAGATACAAGGAAGACATTTTTTACAATGAGGGTGGTAAAACACTGAACAGGTTGTTCAGAGGGGTGACAGATGCCCCATCTCTGGAAACATTCAAGGTCAGGCTGGATGGCGCTCTGAGCAACCTGATCTAGTTGAAGATGTCCCTGCTCATTGCAGGGTGCTTAGATTATGTTACCTTTAAAGGTCACTTCTGACCCAAACTATTCTATGATATAGTAAAGTGTTTCTCCATCCCTCACCTAGACCATGTTGCTTTCAGCACAGCA
>JAOXNO010000006.1:13048380-13059921 GCA_028565335.1 Limnodromus scolopaceus | reverse complement strand
TGCTAGCTCCCAAGCAAAGCCAGACTTCTACCACCTACAGCCTTTCCATCCACTAGATGCAGTTCCTCATTTGGCAGTTTGAAGGCGATCTGTTAGTGATGATCCAGAATGGTACATCATGCTGCCTTTAATTTTATTTACACGCTGCTCTCCATTCTCATAATTCTCCTTTAGGTCTGGGATCTAAAACCTTCCCTGTGTTTGCTGGAGTTTGAAAACTGGATGCAAGCCCTGTCACTGCAGCCTATTTCTGAATAGCCTACTGATTTGTCTTGTCTGTAGCTTTTTTCTTTTGATCTCCAGAGCTATTCACAGTTCAATTGCTTTCCAGAGATGACTTGTTGCAGTTTGCTTTGGTTTGAACTGGGCTTTGAAACTAGTGACCAGGACGCACCACACTTCTGCACAAGATCTTGAAGAAACAGCAGGGTAATTTATGAGACAAGCTACTAGTCTTCAAAGGATAACATCTTTTCAGCAGCAGTTCCTTTTCTTCAAACAAAAATTTGCCTTCACTTTGTGAACTTGCATTTTTATACATATACATATAAAAAATTATTTTACACCCACCATGTCTGTGGCATGATGTGTGTCTATAAAGGTCAAATAAAAGCAATTGCCCTCAAAGTGTTGGAAGAGATGTTGTCTGAAGATGACTGCTCCCAACCCCTCTGCAATTTAAAGAGGGATTGTAACATGCTCTATGGAAGCAACCAGCAAGGGCTGGCCCCCCTCAGGCCAGCGTTCGAGCAGGAGCAGGCAGCAATGCTAGCATCTGACAGAGGAATGGAACCTGTGGGGATGATTCTGGCAGCAAGGAGTCTCCAGGGAAAACAAGCTCAAGCAGATAATTAGAAAGGCAGGATTGGAGTGCTGGCCTGGGAAAGTTGTGGCTCTGCCCTGCTGGCTGATGCTGGACAACTCATTTCACTGGCCCCTTTTTGTGACTGGAGCTACCTGGAAAATACCAGAATTACCCTAATTTGCCCCCCACAAAACTCTAAAATGCTGTCCTCTACTGTTAAACAGAGGATTGAGGAATTGCCTTGGATACAGCGTCCAGGCTGATCTGTCTGCCTCCTTCCCATAGCAAGGCTTTCCAGACAGCAAACTGCCTGCCTGAGCAGGCCAGAGGGTGCACTGGAGAGCCTGCTAAGGCTGTGTGGTCTGGGCTTGCTCAGCATTGCATTCCAGCTGTCCCAGAGCTGTGCTTCTGCTTCACAGCCTTGATGGGCAACGAACCTGGCCTTAGAGGCACCCAAGAGGTGTCTCATAAACAAATGCTGATACTGGTTTGACCCTAAAAACTCTAAACCCTGCCTCCACCAAATTACAGGACATACTTCTCAGAGGATGGAGTAAAAGGATGTAGTCAATGTTAAGGCAAGTGATGCTTTTTCTATACCAGGCAAAGATCAGCAATGCATCTGCCCTAACCATGCTAAAGGACACGAACAGCCTGGATGTGCATTGCAATGATCCCAGCCCCATCTTTCCCTCTACACGTTCCTTGGAACAACTCCCTCTTTTCCTAAGGAAAGCTGTACCCTTACACTAAGTGCCTTCTTCTGAGTGCTAGGACAATGAAAATAGATCACAGGTCTTGCTGGAATTAGTCCTAAGATGGGGACTCAGCCATTCTGGAGCACAGATGGGGTCAGATCAGGTTTTTCCCTACAAACAGGAGAAGCCATGTGGTTTTCGTATAATTTGGAACATTTTCTTACAGAATGAAGATTGATTAGATGCCTGGAGTTCCCCAGAAACAATGCTGATAGTGTTAGCAGCCTGCACACCACAAGAACCCATTCATTAAAAAAAAAATCCTAATTTTAAAATTTATTTTTTTTAACTTTATGTTCTTGGAAAAAGAAGCTTATTGGGTAACTATCAGAGTCTCTCTTTCATCACCTTGTCATAAATCCCACAGGCTCTGAATTCCTTTAGCAATCTCTCAGTTAAATTGTGATCTGCCTATTCTAATAAATAAACCTTTTTTTTCTTCCCCCCAAAAAGCTGGAAACAGCGAAGAAGTTGCTCCCCCTTGTCCTTGCTCTGAATTCTGCTAATTGAGTTATCAAAGCAGATGGAAAATCAAGGTTGTGCCTCTGCAATCCCTGGGCATTAACCTCTCTCTAGACCATTTTCAAACAGGGCAATTAACTTTTGCCAGCACAGATCCTCTGAAATTTGAGCTATATGCTGTATTCTTCTATCACTATTTCTGTGAATGACAAAACAGCTTCTGTCTTTTACCCTGAGGTAGCTGTACCTTGGTGGCAGGTGATGTGTCCTAGGTATATTTCCTGCAAACTCTGATCGACAAACTGATGTCCCAGCCTAGTTCCAAACCAAAGTCATGCTGTTGCTATAAGGAGTGAAGCCTCCCCAGCCCCCCTGTGCCCAGAGACTTTTCCATCTTCACAAGAGCACTGGCAGGTAAATCTGATACTGCAAACTGTGAAAGACACTGTAGAGCCAGGCTGGAGATGTTATTGCTGTAAAGGGTAAATTAATGAAGAAACTGCTGAAAATTCATAGACCATGAGGGTGCACTTGAAAAATGACCCCTGGGCAGATAGGAAGCAGTGTCACCTTAACTACACTGGATTGGTGCTTTGCTCCCTTATGCAGACCTGCGGGGTTAAACAATTGCAGGACTGCTTTACGCAATGATAGCAAGATACTAGTCCCAGTCACCAACTCAACCCTCCAGGCCTTGTCACCTCTTCATGTTAGCTGCTGGGCTGCCAGGCCTCCAAAGCTCATGTCCCCTGGGCTAGCTAAATCCCCTACAACCAGCATGCTTGTCTTCTACAGTGGCAACATACCCTGAGGCATCCAGAAATGGTGACAACAGCGGCAGTTGTACCTGCTCTGACCAATGTGAGACCACTGTTGATCACTGTTGGCTCAGAAAATGGATGGGAAGGGCTGCACTGTAGGTTTAGCTGTCTTCCTTGCTTGCATCTGCAGTAGGGAGAAACAAGAGAGCAAGTCCACAGGAGGCTTGGTTTAGGAGATGCGAGAGGTGTGCAGTTTCAGTAGGAAAAAAATATTGTGTGTTCTTCCCCACACTGCCAGACTTGGCAGAGAAACAATGACAGGGGTTTCCCTGCCCCAAAAGCAGGAACAGATCTGCCATGGTGGAGAGGATGAAGAAGAGAAGGGGTGAACGATCTCCCTTCCTTCGTACTATCTGTTATGACACACGTGCCATGGATTACAACATGATGGGTAGCCACAGGGGCATCCCCTCCCCATTATTCCCCCGATATGTATGATGCAGCTGCTCCCCATATTTACCTAGATCATTAAACATTGCAAAGAAACACAGGAACATCTGCATGATGGCCATTCTGTGCTCTGCCTTTGCTCCACCATGGAGCAATGTCTAATTCATATTTAGTCCCATAGGTATAAACATTTTACTTACATACCAAGAAAAGATAGTGCCAGGCCTCCCAGGGGCCACAAAGGGTCCGCAGCATTTTTTGTAGCTGGTTGGACAGGGTAACATATGTGTTCCCATGTTATACAGAGCAAACAGGATGCATAAATTAATGTTGCCCTTGGGCAAGAACAGATCAGGTGGTGCTTGTTTTCTCCCTAATTTGCTGGCATAGTTGTTCTGCTGGTGAGTAACCACAGCAAAGCCCCCTGGCACATTTTCACTCATATTTAGCTCAGGCCTCTGAACACTGAACATTCAGGAGGAGACTGAAATGGGACAAGGCTTCAATGAAAAGTTGGCCCCTAACACACACATTTAACCGCTCTGTGCGCTGAACACATGATTGTGCTTAGGACAATATGCTGGTCCCAAAAAGGGTTTGCAGGTTTCCTTGTACAGGGGATGGTGGCAAAGTGCCAGCGACTGACACAGCTCATAAGCTCCACTTCTCCACAGCTTCAGCTAGGACAGTCCCACTAAAGCAGATACAAAATACAGCCTTAGAATAACTGCATATAATCTGTCCCTGATTTAGAGGACCTGGGTTGAACACTGTAGGTTCAGGAAACAGGTAAAGGCTTTCCCTCTTGAGGTATCTGTATGTGTTACTTCACATCCCTGGACAGTGCAGAGTGGAGGTGTGACATGCCCCCATGCTCTGAATGTGTCCCTGCTGCCCTTCAGCAGAGGTAATTCACTGTAAGCCACAGGACAACTGAGCAGAGGTCCTGATTCACCCAACCACATTTGGTGTGTGCTTCAGTTCTTCAGTGATGGGGTACTGGTGTATGATGTTTGACAACACAATGTATTGTGACAATGTACAACAACATGAGCATCTGACACCCTGGCTCTTACGTCAAGAATTAGCCTGTTTGTCCAATGGATGATTAGAAGTGACCCTCACTTCTGGCAGGAGTCGTCCCTCAAAAGCATGCAATGACAGGACCACATTTCTCCTTCTCCACCCCAGGTGCTTCAACCTACAGTGACCCACACCTACTGCTGAGACCTAGCAAAGTTTGCTGGGTGTCCAAGTCCTGGAGAAAGAGCCCAGCCATCATACTCAGTTTGGGAAGCACAGACGAGCACTAGAGCTTCTCTCCAAAGCTTCCTGGCAGGCTCTCACTTGGAGGAGAGAGAGGGAAAGAAGAAATTTGAAAACACCCTTTCCCCTTTCAGAGAAGTGTGCTGGAAATAGGTCTGCCTGCCAGCTCTTGCAGTGTAGTTGCCAGGCAGTAGTACTACTTTGCAGTCCAGGATCAACAAACTACACATTTGTATTCTCACCAGGGCCAGCATTATTACTGCCACAACTTAACACCCTTCAACAGAGACTGCTGCAGCTGTGAGAGTTGTCTTGGGAATCAGGACAATCACAGCAACCAGATGATGAAGGACAACAGAAAAGAAAAGTGGCTACTATTAACCTCATGGATGAGTCAAACTCTTTCCTGTTGTGTGCAGAAAACAAAATATCTGGTACCCAGATGGATGGAAAAAGGTGTATAGGAAGGAGATGGACCAACCAGCTGAAGATGGAGCCCTTTATATGGACTGCCTGGTGGCATGACCACAGCCAAAAACATTGCTCCAGCAGGATGCTCTCATGAGCACTGTGGGAATTAAGATTGGCATCCACCAATCCACCACTATTGACATAAGCAAGCCCACTGCCACCTGACCAAGAGCCTCTAACTTTCTCTGTCTTTCCTTTTCACCTTGTCTCTCTCCCTCTGCCTTCATATCCTGGCATGGTACAACCACCTGTTCTTCACTGTATCCTCCCAGATCTCATGTGCCAAGCACACTCTTTCTCCATTGTAATTGCCTTTTTCAGAAGAGGAATCCCACAGAGAATTACTGATCCTGGGAAGGGTCTATAAAGCCAAAATCCCTGTAATTTTCTGCCCGCCATTTCCCAATTGAGTCAAAGATGCATCAGACCATGAAAATTAGCATAAATTTGACTATATCTAGACTACTAAAAATATACTGTGCAAATGAGAATATTGTTTTGAATCTAAACAATGTTGCAGAAAATGTGGTCACTCATACAAACTCAGCAACAGCAAGCAACCAGTTACTTGTGTTCAGCCAGCAAACAGTAATTAAAGACACAATTAAACTCTTGTGGCAGTAAAAATAGAGATACTGGAAATGCTTTGCTTTTACCGCTCACAGATCTGACTCGGGTCACTGCAGAGAGTTGGAGCAGGCTCCAGAAGAAAGGGTTTAGGCATGGTAATTACAGCATGAGATTCGCTGTTAGTATTTGCAGAGCAATCCCTTCACGGTGCATAGCAATGGGCAGGGTGAGTGAAAGGATAACGCCTTGTTTTGACCAAGGGTTTTCTTTTCACTCTTGATTCCTGCAAACCTCTCACAACACAGACAGGATACAAATTTGAAAAAGAGCAAATTCTGTGCTTTACCCAGTTCTTCTCTTTCGGGACAGCAACTGTTGCCTGCCCACAAAACTGCTGCTGCAGACAAACTGCGTCATGGAGAGACCTGTCCATTTCCTAGGCCTGAGGATGACAGTGTTATATATTCCAGGAGCTATTACTGCTGCAAAACTTCCTGAAGAGAAAACCAGGTCACCTCTCAAAACAACATCTTCCATCTAAACCTTGGGGTTGATGCTTCACAGAGAAATTCTTCATCAAGAGCTCTTAACATTGAGCTTGTTCAATGGTATCTTCCCGCTTGTTTATATCAACAAACAGCCGAAGACACTCTGGCCACAGAGGCAGCCAAATCACATCAGCTCCTCTCTGACAGGCTCATACCTATGTACCATCATGGTTGCTGAAAAGCTGTGGCCAGCTCCAAATCAGGATTTATTTTTAGGTTTCCAGACTCTGTATGCTCCTGCCAAAAGAGTCTGGTCCAAAGTTTATTCAAGTCCACGATAAAAATGTCTAATGGCGTGAATGACCTCTGGATCAGCTCCAAAGACTGTGCGCTGATATTAGCACTGGGGCTGGCTGGGGATTCCCTTTGGGAAGGCTGCCCAGTAAAAAGGCGGTTTTCACAAAATTGAAATTTTCAGGGAGGAAAACATCCTGATTTTGAACCTTCTTTCCTTTCAGAATAAAGAAATAAAAATACACCTTTTTTTTTTTTCAATTAAGAAAAGTCAAGGAGCAGTATTTTCTTCAAGGCCAGTTGGAACAAAATCAGAAAACTATGTTTTGGTTTCAATGTGTTCAATAAACCATTAAAACCTCATTTCCCTGTAAGTACACTGCCTCACTGGGGCTGTGGTTTAGATGTCTCATCTTTCCTGCAGGCCGTTTCCTAGAGGACTACCTTTGCTATGATGCAGAGTGCACTCTAAGGTCTGTAAGGCATGACAGCACCTACATACTGTCCCCTGAAAAGGATGAGTATTAAGTTCCTGGATGAGAGCTGCCAGGAGGAAATACAATACAAGGCTGATGTTCAGGGTTGAACGGAGTTAAAGCAAAGCTTTTTGGGTTAATTGAACAAACTAAAGTGAAGCATATAAATTTGGAGCATACCAAAATATTTACTTCTGATCAAAAAATGTCAAAATAAAACTTACTCCCATCTGCAAACTGAGATGTTTTGAAATTTAGTCCATGAAAAATTTGGAAACATTGGTGTTTCTTCACAGCCAGAGAGAGAAACAAAGGTTTCAAGGGAGCAAACCTCCCTTTCACAGCACTGCAATTTGTAAGAAAGCAAGAAAGGTGAGGAAGAAAGGAGACGTGAGAAGTTTACTGCTCTGTAGCTGAAAAGTCCTGCAGAAATGAGGACCAAACATCCACCCTCTCTCAGCAGCTTTGTATTTCCAGGATCCTTTCCCAGGATAACAACAGGCAATCCCCAAGGCTGGAGAGATTAAAGAATTTCCAGCCGATGAGAGATAGTCTTGAATAGCCACTTCCTTGGATGCTCCAGCTCACCATGGCAAGAACACATATCCAGGATTTTGTAGGCTCTCTCACTGGACCATTGTCTTCCCTCAAGTTATTAATGGTTCAACTAAGGGAGGCCAGAATTCATTCCTGTCTTACATACTCACCACCCAGTTGACAGGCAGTGTGAAAGTCAAGTGGCATGTGGAGCAAACACTGGGAAAATCACCTTTTGATCTCGTTGAAGGTGGTCCTCAAACCAAGTCATGCTTGAGAGAACTGGCAGGGAGAATGAGGAGAGGCTGGGCTGCAGCTGTCTATGTCAGGGCGGTCTCCAGCTCAGAAGAATATTTACCTTTCTCTCACTGCCAATTTTGGAGCCTTTATAAATACCACACCTAAATAAAATGGAATAAAATAAATGATCCTCTTCAGGCACCCCACACCCTTCCATCACCCTCCCTAAGAACATCTCAACATCCAAAGGCTGCAGACATGCATGGGAGAGGGAATTATTGCTAAAAATAACCATTATAGCGAGGAAAACAATTTATGCTAGGTCAGGAGCAAGGATAAGCTTCCATTTCCTTCTGAGAATCAAGTGAACAATGTCATCCCACAGCCTGCTGTGCAGTAATCATTGACTTCTGCAGCACAGCTTATAACATGCAGCAGCAGAGATGGAATCAGGACACAGTGTGGGGGAGCAGCCAGCCCCTTCCCCATCACTTGTTCAGTGACAATACTTCACAAACATCCCATCCCATCCTCATCATTAAGTCTGTCCCTTGATGTGCAAGGTTCCGTTTTGCCATGAAGCACAGAACTTAATTTTCTACCTATTTGGTAAGATGCCTTTGCCCTGTGAATGCCCCTGGGCCCCAGCACAAATTGAGGGCTATTCCCTGAGGGTCTAATGCTCACAGACAGATATTTGCCAATTCTCAGCAGGTAATAAGAGCTCTAGTTATTTAGCCACCTTTTCTGAAGAAGGTGCTTGACCATAGATGAGAACTGAAGGTAGATGCAGCACTAATTAGCTCTGAATCAAATGTGGTTCAAAGCATAGCTCTTAGGAGAGGATAATGCCACTCACCTTCGACCAGGACCATGCAATCTGTAAATGTCAGCTCTGGAATATACGCTACAGTGTGGCATTTACAGCACCCTTTATTATTGCTATCATTATTGTTATTATTTTCCTTTTTACCTGGGGACTGAGTGTTTGGGGATTGTAGTAGGAGAGGTCTGTACATCTGGAAAGCGTCAGATTTAACGCCCGAAGTCACCAGCCCAGGTCAGCTAAAAGTACATGTTTGCTTCCAGCAGCAGCTGTGCAAACTCCTGTTGCCTCGGTTGTGCAGGGCTTATGAAAAGATTCCTCAAAGACAGTGCCCTCTTTGTGAGCCCGTAGCTCTGCTGATCCCTGGCAATTCCAACCCGAGTTTCAAAAGAAACGGGCCTAAAATGGCACTCCCACCGCAAACAGATGTATTTCAGCCTCTGTCTAAGGCAGCATTCATTTCATCATGAAAAGGAAAACATCATAATTTAGGGTCACACGTCTCCTGCCTGTCAGTCAGGCACTGCCAGCTATTTTTACAGCATCCCAGGGTGTTGTGGCAGTCTAGAGAACAAGTGACACACCTTTCCAAAGGCTGCTCAGAACGATACCACTCTGTGAGAAGCTCTGAGTTCCAGGCTTTGATTTTGTCCCATTTTCTTTTTTTTTTTCTGAGCAGGCTTGAAATAAAATATCTCTGTGTGTATTGCACTTTTTTTTTCTTTCTATTGCACATTGATTTTCTTTGCTTCCTGTTGTTTCATGGACTGGCCCTTCCCACTGCAAAATCTGTATTGCAGGTTCAGTGTTAGAACTTTTCTCATGGTTTTGTGGCATGTGGGTGGACCAGATGTATCATGAGAACAAGCTCTCTCAGACCAGCAGCCAACAGCTGAACAAAAACTATACATATTGTAAGAGAAGCCAAAATTCACTCAATGACTTCAGTAGCTTTCAGTTGCTTCTGATTCACATTGAGATGGAATCTGGCCAATTTATTTAACCTAAAAAACAAAATTATTATTATAAACAATCCAGTAAAACTACTGGGCATCTGAAAGAGACACAGAGGCTATACAGAAAACAATCCCAAGCATCCTTGCCTTATAGCCAAATATTATATTTGCAACGCAAACAAAACACCTCCATATTTACAGTTTGGTGGGAGTTTTGATCATTAAATAGCTTTAGGGTTCAAGCCACTGCTCATTAAAGTCAACAAGAGTCTTTGCATTGACTTTAATGAGCTCTGAGTGAAGACTGTAACATACAGCATTTTACCAAGAATTCAAAATGGAAAAAACCCAACCCTGGTAAAGCTCTAACCTTGGTCTTTCTGAAAGTTGAGTGCCTGAAGGGACCATCCTCCTCTTACTGTGCAGTTTCAGCCTCCACAGGTAACAAGCCCTGCTGAGTCCCTCCTGCCAGTGCCAGGCTTCCTCATACTGAAAAGTCCACTAGCAGATTTCATTACAATAATTGCACAACAGTTAATACTACTGTTGTAGAGAAAGCGGGCAAGAAAACAGAAGGGAGCAAAATCCACATGATCAATCATCCTTTTCTCTGACACTGTCTGTACATGGGTTGTTTTCACCGGAAATATACACCTAATAATTGCCCAGATACCTTGTTTTTTCAACATAATTTCTATGGTACACGCCATTAGTTACTGTGCCATGGTGATTTAAAGCTGAAAACCTACTGTGACCTGAACCAAAAGATAGATTAACTTATCTGCTTTAACAGGGAGTTGCTTGAAGTTTTATAGGAAATACTATATGAACTTACATTTCATATGGCCAGTAATTGCTTTTCCTGTTATTTTTCTATTAAAGAAATACAAAAGGAAATGGGAGCTGTGTGCATAATGGGGACTGGGTTGTAGTGCTTTAAATCTGCAGGTCATCAATTCAAGGTAATTTAGCTGATGACTTCAGTGGTCCCAGCCCAGCTGTCAGGGGGACAGGTGACCACACTTGGCCATCCATCATTGCTAAAAACTTGATGGCAATTCAGTAAATGCTTTTTGAGAGAGCTTGGACCAGCCTAGCCCAAGCCTGAATCCCATGCCCGGGGTGTTGTTTCAGACCCATCAGTTAAGCAGCTGGATACAGCACAGTCAGATGCTGACTTGAGGTACCCAGGTCAGTCCCTCCGAGCACCACATACAGAGAGGTCAGTCTCTGTCTCTGATTATTACAGAAACCAAAAAAGGCTGAATAGATTCCCAGTGATACAGGGTTATTCCTGGATAGCCATGGAGGAGGGCTGTGTGTGTGCGATCTGCTAAGAGCCTGATGATAATGATAAACAAGAAGGAAACTTTTCAGCAAAATGACTTCTAGCAACAAATTTACTGAGTTCCACCATCTACAGACTGATAACCTTCACAAAGGCTCAACTCTCAGCTCCAGTTCTTTTATTAGGAGAGATGCTGAGATCGTGAGGCAACTGGTTTTCAGTGGGATATTAACGTAGACATGGGAACCAAAGACTTTTAACTTGAAAAGGTCCCTACAACACTGAGCTCTGACTGTTTTTTTCCCATTTGTGGACTCAGCAGTGATGCAGCTCCTGTACAGAGAATTTAAGCTGACTAGAATTGCTTTTCTTGGTTTCCTTCCACAAGTGACAGGTTGACAGCTACCGCTCTTGGAAGAAGATGGCCTTCCAATCCTCAGGTCACCATATGGTGCACAAATAATTTCTTTCGTCTCATACCTGATTTAGAGCTGTAGGATATAGAGCTAAGAGACCAGTGAAGCCATTGTCTATCACATGTCATTGTGTTATGCCCTGTTTTCAACATACCACATCTCAACAGGCAATTTTGATAGCTGTGGTTGTCCTTCCAAGCTTTATAAATGTGCTAATTGAGATGGATACCTGGAGAAGAAATGTGCCATTGACTGTTAGATATTACAGGAGGAAATAATATGTCATAAATCAAGGAGACATGACACTATAACTCCAGCTGGCGGCCGGTCACAAGTGGTGTGCCTCAGGGCTCAGTGTTGGGACCATTTTTGTTTAACAAAATTTTTGACTTTATTGACAATCTTGATAAGGACATAGGGTGTATCATCAGCAAGTTCGCAGATGACACCAAGTTAAGCAGGAGTGTTGATTCCCAG
>JAOXNO010000006.1:13017682-13041717 GCA_028565335.1 Limnodromus scolopaceus | reverse complement strand
GGCGGGGGGGGGGAAACGGCGGGGGGGCGGCGCCAAACCCGCTCCCTGCCTGGGAAGTGCCTGAAAGCGTGCGGCCGGGGCAGAGCTGGGGGGCCGGGGGAAGGGGAGGGCGCTCCCCGGCTCCCCTCCCACCCTCTCCGGATAAATGGGCCGCCGGGAGGCGGCGGGCGGGCGGACGGACGGCGGCAGCCCGCGGACGAGAGAGGCCCGCTCGTCCCCGTCCCGTCCCCCGCCGCGCCCAGCGCTCCCTGCCGGCGGGGCCGCCCGAGGGCTCCGCCGCACGCAAACGGCCGCATCCCCTGTGTGGCTGGGGCTGGCGGATCGGGCCTTTCTTCCCTTCCCTGGGGGCCGCCTGACGGGCGGGGGGCGGGCAGGGGGCAGTGGCCGGGTGGAGGGAAGGCGGCAGTGGCAAGCCCGGTCCGGCTGATGCTGGCTCCGTACCCCGCAGCAGGCTCAGCCCGGGCTCCGGCAGGCTGGTGGCGGCGAGCGGGACTCAGGGGGGCCCCTCCGGGCACCTTTCTCCTTCCCTCCCTCCGCGGCGGGTGGCGCTGGAGGATTTTCTCCCGCTGCGGCCCCCTCGCTGCCCCTCAGACATGGTAGGTCACCTCCAGCTGCAAGGGATGGACGAGAGCCTGAAGGAGAAGAGCCGGGAAGGCTTGCTGGACAGCCCGGACTCGGGGCTGCCCCCCAGCCCCAGTCCCCCTTTCTACTCCCTCTCACCTGGCGAGGGCCGAGCTGGCGGTGCGGACACCCCGGCCCCGGGACACCGGCGAGAGGCCAAGGACGGCAAAGTGGTAAGAGCCAAATTGGGCACTGGGCTCTGTCCTCTCCAGCCCGGGAGGGAGAAGGGCTGGCCAAGCCCTGGCACAGGGGTCAGCGAGGAGAGGACCTGTGCCCGCTGAGTGTGGCACCCCTGGGCTGTGTCCCCCCTCAGCAACCGGCTGCCCGCACTGGTGGATGAGGGCTCTCCCAGGCTCTTTGTGCCCCGTGGTGGCCGCAGTCTGGTGTTGGCACCATCGCTGGTGTGCCCAGGCAGGGGGTTGGCCTGGTGCTGACCAGGGGTTTTTGGATACGTTCTCAGAAATATTGGCAGTTTGGCTGGGTAAACTCTAATAATTAAAAGTGAAGCCTGGATCTGAAACAGGCTCCCCTACGTACCTTAAGAACAGGGAAGTGTAATTGCTTCTCAGTGACACTGTCCTGCCTGGTAGTGACAGGTTGGAGCTGCATTCCTCTGGACCGAGGCAGGGGAGTCCGGCTCCCAGTCGTCCCTGCGCTCCAGCATCCCACGTTTATTTTGTCAGGAGCATGGAACCACATTTGCTGAAAGAAAGACAAAACGAACTGTTAACTTGGGGCAGGGTCCGGGTGTCTGTTGGGGAAGTTGGTATGGAGACGCGGTCTGGGGAGGGTTGTGTGCTGCTGCCCTTTGCTGGAGCAGGG
Source organism: Limnodromus scolopaceus (assembly GCA_028565335.1). Classification (NCBI taxonomy): domain Eukaryota; kingdom Metazoa; phylum Chordata; class Aves; order Charadriiformes; family Scolopacidae; genus Limnodromus; species Limnodromus scolopaceus. The sequence continues at coordinate 13,040,274 of JAOXNO010000006.1, read as the reverse complement.
TTTTGTGGCATTGATTCTGCATGGAAGGTTTCCGCACTGCGTGGTCGAGTTGGGCAGGGTTGGTGGCTTGTAAGCCCAGACGGCTGGCAGCAGCTCTATAGATTTTGATTAGCCTGACACAGTGCCAGTGAAGTGGTTGACTGTGGAGTAGGGTTTGGGTAGATTTATTTTGACTGTTATTCTGCTTTATTTGTTTATTTCTATCCCTTAGCTATAAAAACTCTTTTTAAAACACAAAGTTCAGAGCATAAGCAAAGGTGGTGGAGGTTTGTAAAGGATGATAAAAGTTCTTCCCCAGGGATCTTTCAATTTTCTTAAAAAAACATATATAAAAGACAGTTGTAGGTGTATTCAACACAGTTAATTGGCTTCTAGATGGAATAAAAACTGCAGCACAAATCTTTCCATGGGAAAAAATTATCTACCTGTGGATTAGTGACAATTCAAAGACTTCTTCCCGGTAGAGACATTTTGCAATGACTTCTTACACCCTCATTTACTTTCTCAAGTTCTAAGGCAATTTTAGCATATTATCAAAAACTGCCTTTTACTCCCAAACATGCCAAAACGTTCCCCATGAACAATGACTGCTTCTCACCAGACTATGGTGGATAGGGTGTGAGGTGTTAATTATGAAAATCAAATTGCAAAGCTGCTAACGCTGCAGTTCCAAATATGGAGCCTTACCTGCAGATGCCTAGGCGTGCAGATGCCATCTTGATGGGACTGTTTATGTACAAAGAGTTACCCACACACCTCTGATTTGGCAGGATCAGGTTGTTGCTATGTATTTGTAAAATGAAATGTGGGAGGAAGATGAATGAAAGCTTGCTGGACCAGAAAACAGCTGGGGTGGAGGTGTCTGCAAGCTCTGTAATGGGGACATGACAGCCTCCATTCCAGTAATGACAGTTTGCCACGTCTCCTCCCAAGAAAGCCCCTAGATATCAAAGATGAAAGAGCATAAGAAAAACCTATTTCAGCTCTTGAACTCTTAGAACTGAGAGTTTTTGTGCTTGACTCCTTTGCAAAAAAAAAGTTATTCTTGTGATCTGTATAAGGCAAAATTAAGTTTTCCAGTTATTTTTAAATTTTGATCATAAATGAACATTTTATGCATTTCAGAGGAACTCACAGTCTAGGTGTTTCCAAATTTTGTATCACATTGCAACAGCATGGGTAGCCCCTGGCTCCTGCTGTTAAGAGTATGGGTTTCATACATTGTGGGTATTTCCTGCCCTTAGTAGGTACAGGAGGTTGCAGAAATACTGACACTGAAACCAAATTGGCTGTATTATTTGGAGTCCAGGGCTGTGCTCTTTAGCTCTGAGTGTTTGGTACACTGCAAAGTAATGAAGTAAATAGTAACTTTCACTGTATTTAACTGTACAAAGAATTTCACTTCCTCTCGTATCACCCTGCAAATACTGTTGCTAAGAAAGCAGGAACAATATGGAGAGCATTACTTCCTTCATACGTCTAAATTTCAGTGTCTAATTAGCTTTAATCTTGCCATTTAACAAGGACTTGCAGATCTATGAACAATTACCCAACCCATGAATGTGCTTCTGTTTAACTCTACTACTCTGCTGTTCATCAGAGCATGCAGAATTGGCAAATCAATAATTGCAGCTATTTGCACACCAAGGCATGCTTTTTTTTTAATCACTTGTTATATTAGTGTTTGTTTTGCTTATAAACGTGACAGAGCCAGGAATGCAGCCTGCAGTCTTTGTGTTATAATACTATAAAACCGTATATAAGCTCAGTCAGTAATGGCCAAAATTCTAGTACGTACGGTTACAATAAATTGCTGTCAGGTGAAGAAAACAACATTCCAGATCTGTGGGAAGTATTTCATACTATTCCTTGCTGCGGACCTATCAAAACCACCGGTGTGAACCCAGTTGCGTTCTTTTGCAGTCAGCTATTTTGCTCCAGCTTCACAAATACATTGAAGAATTTTTCTGCTCTAGGACAGCTCTTCTGATACAGACTAAAATGAGATTGCATGCCCTTATCGAAAACTTTCTTGTGTGTAAAATCTGTGCTCTCTCTGCTTTGTGTTATTAACTGTGACTCTGAAAAAGTAAACTCTCTTCTCTTTAATAAGCATGACTTTGTTTCAAAGACAATGCACCATTTATTCACATTTAACCAGCCAATTTGGCTACAGCTTTGGGATCCAAGAAAATATGAAAGGCAATTTAGGGCCAGAGTCATAAATACCACAAGTTCAACACCATTTAGGGACTTTTTTTTTTTGTATTTTACTTGCAGTGCAGGAGAAATTGGCTTTTATTTGTTCAAATAAAGTCCATGTAGGGAATTTGTCAATTGTTTTGTGCTTAAGTGCAAATATCCTAATGAAGGTAGAAGGTAACTTTTACCTAATTCTGCCTTTTAAATCTGAAGCGTGATTAAATTGATTCTTAGGACTTGGGTTACTGAATTCTCAAGGCTTTGCATGTAATGCTGGGCCAAAAGGAACATAAATACAATGAAATAAATCTCTAATAATATGCACCAAGGAGCGGTTGCTGGAAGAGTAGGGAATGAAGTGACATCAAGGTAGCCAGATCTGCTTAGAGTTTTCCCTGTTGTTGTTGCCCTGGGATATAGTTTTAGGCTAGAAGAGCTGCTTTTGGGCTGTGCTGAAATAAGTTCTTTGCATTCAATAGCATAACTCCTAACGGATGTCAGGAGAGAACGGGATCACATCCATCTGAAGAACTATCAGTCGTGCCTTCTTGAAGCAGCAGGCTTCCTGTCCCTTCCCAACACCGTTGCCACTGCAACAAGCTCCTTTTTATTTGAGACAATATTTAAGACGCAAAGACTTAAGTATTTGTGTGTTTGGCCTGCCTCACTGAGCACCGACTTGTGTAGGACTGTATCCCAGTGGATCAGCTGTCAGATGAATGCCCCCACGTAGGGAATTTCTACTTACATTCAGGAGCTGTGGGGGACAACAGTGCGGTGCCAGAATCAGTCCCATGAGGTGGGAGGAGATTCCATCTTCATCTGAAGTGCAGAGGCGGAGGATACCTTGCCCCTTGGCACAGCCTTCGCAGGCATGGTCCCACCAACATGGTCTAGGTCAGCATGTGTCCCAGCTCTGTTGGATTTATGGCTGATAGTTAATAAAAAACCAAACAAAAAACTGAAACACCTCTTACTGACATGCTGCATTTTGAAGAGCCATTGGGTGACAGAGCATCTCATCCTAGACTGAAAGTGCTCCAGGACTTTGTGGGGAACTGGGTGGGGAACATGGCCATCCAAGGGTTTCCAGGCAATATGTCACTTCCAAACCTGCCAACACCTACAGTGAAAGCCCATGTGAGCAAAAGGCCCAGCACCCCCACCATAAGCCAGCCTGCACACAGAGCAGGTGACATGTCCCAGCCCACGTGGGTCCCAGCAGCTCTGGGGGAAGCCCCAGGCCTGAGCGGGGAGCGAAGCACCCATCTGGCACAGCAGCAGGGCTTGCCTCCGGGCTTGGCATTTGCATCCTGGCATCCTGACCCGCTCTTGAACTGCTCCCACGGGGTAGGATCCTGCAGGAATTCCCCCGGCAGGGCTTGGTGCTGGCTTCGGTTTCACGCCTGCATCCGCTGCCTGACAAAGGCCAACCCCACCTGGCTGTCCCCTGTCCCTCAGCCCTATCCAGTTCTCAACACACGCCTGCTCCTCTTCCTCCTTGCTTCAGCGCCAACAGCAAAGGAGGGGGAACGGCTCTGGTCCTCACCTAATCTGTAAACCATGACAGACATCCCTTCTGGGCAGGTCAGGGAAACAGTCACAGCGGTCTCACTGTCTGCTGTGAAAAATGTGGCTGTATCTAGGGTGGTGTCTTCCAGCTGTTTAATTTCCGCCATGTCCCTGTGTGACGCTGTGGACAATAAGAAAAGCAGCGCACATTTCCCACTTGAAATAGAAGAGGGAGACAGGCAGGAAGGATGTAATTCTTTGAAATAATAAAGCCCTGCTTTATACCTGAGGTCTGCGTTTACTGTTATCACCTTCAAATAAAAGCTCATCCGGCTCTAGGATAAATTACTCATAATGTGCAATACGTGAAGATATTGGGAAAATAAATGGTCTGTTAAACAAATACTGCTTATCAGCTAGAGCGGAGAATGTAGATGTGTGTCAAATAACTCAGCCAGATCTTTCATTATAGCTGTAAATAACAGCTGAGTAAAGTGACATTTTCATGGACCTGACACGTTACCATAGTGGGAAAGTGTGGTGAGAGATTTGCTTATGCCCTAGGTAAGTTAGGAGCTGGGAATTTGGGAAGCTGTATCCTGTTTGTCGCCCTCACGCTTGGAAAGCCGTTTCCTCTTACAGTCCCCGGAGATCTAATGCCACATCTTAGTCCCTTCCACATAATGACCATAGCAAAAGGAGTCAGTCAGTTCTGGTCCTTCTTGCTCTCTGGGGAAGAGGTTTTTTGAGGGGTTTATTTTTTTCAAGTCACATTAATTTCCTTTCCTTTTTGTTGCTTTGCTGCCTGGAATTTGGAAGCTAAAGAACAGTCAGTATATTTCAGGCCAGTTTCATGGCACTTTTTTCCTCATCTTTCTTTACTATTCGATAACTGCTTCCGTTCTTGTAAATTACCCCAAATGAAAAGTGTCTTAACAGATCCCACTTATTCTATGCAATTATTAAAGGTAAAAGAGTGTTATTCTGCCCACTGTATTATTTTTGCTGTTGTTCAGAACTCTGCGATCTAAATACCGCCAGGAAGCAGTCACTGAGAGAATGAACTCGTGGCAGGTACGAAGCAATGACATGGACCTGAAGGATGTGTGTCTGTCCCAAAGCAAAAGCCCCCCCATAATACTTCGGCCACCATAAAGGAAGTGCTGTTTTTAGCTGTAGATTGAATTCCGTTCAGCAACTGATTTTATCTGTGTTTATCTATGCGCTACTTGAAAAAAGCGGAGTTTAGCTGCCCAGGCTGTTACATGCCTGAAAGGCATTGGAGTTAAGACAGAGGGAAAAATGCAGCCAAACAAGAAAGCACTTCAACTTTTTAATAATACTGTAACCCTTTGCTGGTTGAAACAAATTATGTACTGGAAATGAAATAAAAATGATAGCACATTTACTGCTTAATCTTAACTTTGGCTCTGTTTTGAGGGGATACTGCGTACACGTGGGGCTTGCTTTTCTCTCTCACCAGTATCTTTCCTTCCACCTCCTCAACCTTCCTGGACTACCAGATTCCTCTTCTTCTGCATAAAGAGGACAGGATTGTGGTGGCTTTTGCAGAGCTGCATCTGATAAGTAACAGCACAATTGCAATTACTGGGGACAGATTAATCAGGTCCCAGCTGTAGCAACCCCAGGGTTTGTTCTTTGGATAGACAGACCTCGCCTATGGATCACTTGTGCACAGCCTGGTCTAAAGACATGTGGGTTTCTCCTCTTCACCATCAGTGACCTCCAGTAGTGTGGAAGAAGCTCTACTTGCTGCTAGCACATCTGTGGTGCAGGGTAATAAACAAACTCACCTTACTTCTGAAGCATCCGGACATCACCAAGTGATTGCTAGAAATGAGCCAAGGACCATAATTTTCTCCAGGGAGCTCAGCAGTCTGGTCGGTGTTCCTCTTCTTTAAACGATTCCTGAGCAGAAGGAAAAATAATTGAGTCAGTATTTTTTTGACAGGCAGAACATTTTTGTTTTGTTTATATCTTAAAACAGATTGGAAGGAGCTGGTGTCAAACTCTTGCCAAAAAGCCAGCTTTTGACATGTGCCAAGCATATAACATTTCAGCCCCAAAGACAAATCTTTTGGAAAGCTCATGTCCCCTGTTCCTTGCTTTCTGAACTGCAGGTGAGATGCAGGAGCAGATATTTCAGGATATCACTGGAGGTGAAACAAAATGTCATCTGATGTGCCTCTCAGTTGCTGCCATGTAAAACTGTGCTGTTTAGTGACCCTTTACTCCATTTAAGCAATTCAGTTGCTTGTTTGCTGAGCAGACTGCGGGGTCTTGCAGATGATCTCTATTTTTAGACCATGCTTTGTAAGTTATTTATGCCTTCCATGTGCAGATTTCCAGGTGACTTCAAGGTTTCTGACCTGCAGCAGCTCACAGTACTACTTGTGGTAGATAAGTGTGAATCTGTAATGGTCTCTGACAGGTGGTAGAAGTTGCTGGATTTGGCTTCCCAATGTCCGCAATTGTTCCAGCTTTCTAAATTAATCAAGCCAAGCCTGCAGGTCTGAAGTTGATGCTCGTTTACAGCATATGAAATGCATTATGAAATGCCTTTTGTCACCCCTCCCTGCCCAGAGCAAGTTAAACCGTAATCCACAATGAAAATAGTCTCATCACCACTCCATCCAGAACTAACCTGGAGAAGACTCAGTCCTGCTCTCACCAAATTCAGTGGCGACTTTTTGACCGTGATTGATTTCAGTCATGCATGACAGAGCCTCCGTTTCTCCACGCACACTGGTATTGTTTCTGCAGCATGTTCTTGTTTCCTGTTCCCTGCTGTGGGACTTGTGATTCTGACAGACGGCGTTTGCCTCTGTGCCCAGGCTGTGGCTGAGCAGACCCCCGGCACACAGTGGGCTCTGAACCCTGTTCCTGTACAAAAACTGGGGGCCAGATGCCCCAGCAATGCTCCTGCTAAGCCACAAGAAGGGCTCCACCTCCTGCATCTTCGTCTCCAGGGATATTTTGAGCACGCTTAGTGTCAGCATATGTTAGCAAGAAGCGTGAAGGTTTGTTTGCCTGGAAGCACTGACATGGATTCTTTAAAACTGCTTCTTTAAAGCTGCACTTTACAGATGCCCTTTGCGGAACTGTTAAGAGATCTGTTTTTTTCCTGTGTTAATCTATCAAAGAACCTCATGGTTACCAACTATCTGAGATGATAATTTTTTAGCATTCTGACAAGCTAATCTGGATCTGAAAAGCAGCTTAAATCACCCAATCTTCACTTGTCCCTGGCCAGTAGAAGTAAAGATAGTCCCACCGGCTAAACTCGCAGTAAGACAACGTTGGGATGCCTGTGCTGCTCAGACCAGTGCCTCCCAACCTTTTTTCTGGTTATCTGATTTTGCAATCAGTTTTGGCAGCATGGCCTGAAAACATCTGTTGTTTAGAAGCTGGGCCAGAGGAGCCTTCCCAGTTGCGTTCTGCCTCTCTACTTTTTGGGGCAGTGAAACTGTCTGCGGTGGCTGTGACTTATTTTAGTAATTACAGGAAACAGCAAACTCCCAGTTTGCTGGTTACGCTCAAAGAGAGCTATTGTCCCTCCCCAGCTGAGGTGAGCATCGCAAGGGCTCCCCAAAGGCAGTGCATGAAGAGAGGGGGGTGCGCAGAGCACTCCAGATGCACTTTCTTAGGCTGTTGGATCGCATGAGGGAGGGTCGGCCTGGGCATGGACTTGGGTGGATGCCCTCTGAAAAAAATCAGGCTGCTGCTGGAAGAGGCAGCAGAAGTGGTAGTTCAAACGGCAGGGTCTTTCCCTTCAGAGCCTGTTGCAAACCTGTGCCCTAGTCAGCAGCGTTGTCCTCAGGATGGGATATAAAAGCCCAAACCACTTATAAGTCAGCATTGTTTTGTGCTGAGAGTCATGGTTCGTGGTAAGAATAGGACATTCAAGTATTTTCCAGTAAGAGGTATTCATACCTTTAGGTCTGCTCTTCATGTTACAGGACAAGGCCCACCTTTATGTCTTGTGCACATTCAGTGTTTCGTCTGGGGGTAAGAAAGACCTTTTGCTGAGCTGTACTTTTCAAAGGAAGGAAGAGAGTTGATAATTTTCTCACCTAATCTACAAGCAGAGGCCAGTTTTGGACAAGACCTCTCCTTAAGTGGGCACAGCGTAAAAAGAGGGCAGGTTCTCAACTGGGGTTTTGCCAATGTCATGTATGGCCACAGGAGTATGAAGAGGAAGAAAAACTCCTGCAGGAGGGCCACATATCCCCAGCCTTTCTTCCTTCACCAGTTAAAGCAATCTGCATATCTTTGCAGGTGAACGCTCCAAAGCTTGCCATGTGCACATGGTGTTTGACTCCTGCACCCAAATCAACCTCTCCTCATGAACAAGATGTCTTTAGAAAGAGCTCTGGCCATGTGTGGACTGTTAAAAGCTGGAGATCTGCACCCTTGTGAACTAAGGCTTGTCTGATCTTAACAACTTGCATTTCAGAAGCAAGAGCTTTATTTACAACCAGAAAGGCTGCCCTTGCCCTCCCCTGTCAAGAGTGTTGAAAGCAATCCAGGCATGAACTTTGCCTTTTGGCCAGTGTTTGGTAGTGAGGGTGAACATATCTTCTTTTTTTTCCCTTTTTTTTTTTTTCGCCTGCCTATGCAAATACTGTCCTTTTTGGAGGGTGGAACAGAAATATTCAATCAAAAAGAGGAGTTGGCTATTTTACTTCACAGTTTAACACAGTAGTAAAGTGCAGGGAAATTTCAGTATGGAAAGAGTAAACAGCTTTGTGGCTTTGGGACAAAGAATTGAAGGGCTTGGTGAATTCAGATGAAGCAATGACATTTTTTGCCTGAGCCTAAGCCAAGCCACTTGAGAAAGCCCAAGCCACTAGAGAAAACCAGACCTCAGCTAGTGGGAACTGATGCTGTTGAGTGGACTCAACAGAGCTTTGCCAGTTCACAGCAACTTGAGGGATAACCTGGTGAGCACTTGGGGACCTGCATGTTGTACAGGGTATGGCACAAGCTGCAATACCTCTTGCCAGCACTGCCAGTAAGAACCAGGTCACAGCTCCAGTGTTCCCCCCTGTACTACCCAACCAGAAGATGCTGGAGAAGGTGGGAGTGAGTGGCAATACAGGAGCCATATCCTCATCTGCTGTAGTGGGTTCTGTGAGCTCTGAGATGTTCTTACTGACCTACACTGATGAAAAAGGGCTGGGATTCTCGCACATATGACCTATGCAGGGTGAAAAGTGGAAAAACTCCATTAACTTTTCAGCCATCTAGAGACCTTTCAATCTTACACAGAGGCTGCCAGCCATCTCCTGTAAAGAGACCCTGTGTCCCTGCGTGTCGTAAATCACTGCCAACAGAAAAGTGGTGGCAGGGACCAAAACCTGCAATGACATTTTTCCAGGAGGACAGGATTAGGCTTAATTAGCTGCTGGGCTTGGTCCAGACACCAGACACAGGCTCCCTATGTGTGGGGACTGATTTTTAAGAGCACTCCAGTATAGAGAGGTAGGAGTGCTCGTTTTTGTGGTGGGCAGAGGAGCCTAGGCTGGACTGTGACAATCTATCAGAATAAGTAACTTCAGGGCGTAATTAGTCTTAAAAGTCCAGTTTTTGATGTCATGAGTTGGAGCGGGTCTAGTCGTTAAAAAGTCCTGGCTTGAAACTGGTTTCCTGCATTGCTGAGGCCACAAGGTGCCCCAGTGTCTCACCCCACACTCAGTTGTGCGTGGTTAACTAGAATGTCCCTTGGAGCGTGACAGCCTTTTTTGGCACAGAGACTTCAGCAACAGCAAATCTACCACTTTGCCTGCTGGATCGTTGCAAGGGATACATTAATTTCAGCATATATATATGTATACATATAAATACATATACACATCTCACTTAAGTAGGCCTATGTCCTTTAAGTCAACAGACTTAGGTCCTGTCTCCATGTTACATCAGATTTAGGGCACTTCTTGCTGGTGCACTTTGAGTCTTTGTAAGACTTGATAGTGCATAACAGTGAAAAGCGAAGGCAACATCATCAGGGCTAAAGAAAATCCCCAAACAATTGCGCTTCCTATGAGAAACAAGAAAGGAAGAGGGAAGGAAGGGCTAAATTTCAGTGAACAGATGCTGCAGGATGGAGTTGTGGAGATCTGGGCAGAGTCACTTACCTGGGGTGATGCGCTGGGCAGAGGGAGGTGGAGAGGGTGGTCTCGGTGGGTGGAGGGCACCCTGCTGTGTCTCCTCAGCCCTGGGAGCTGGAAGTCAGCCTGGAAATCGGTACAGCCACAGGTGGCAGATCAGAAAGTAAAGGCATCTTAAATGCAAGTCCTGTACAAGGCTTATCTGCGCAAGGGTGGGGGTTAATGGTCCTGTTCTCTGCCAACCACCGTAAGGCTGATTTTTGGCAACTTGACAATGGTCCTCCCCTTTGGGCACGGAGAAGAGTGCCTTCCTCGGTGCGATGAACACCTCGCTAACCTGGGGCCCTGCTACAAACCTGGAAAAGACAGGGACTGCAAGGCTGGAGGCTGAATGGTGCTGAGAGGGCAAGCGAGGCATGCTTAGCTTGCGTGAGACAAAGTTGGTCCAGATGGTGCCACAGTCACCTGTTCTCATTGCCAAAGAGCCTGTTACCTGCAGCGTGTCCCATGAGACTCTGAGGAGATGGAGTTCAGCAAGGTTGGAGGCACTGGTGTCTCCTGCCAGAGCTGAGCGTGCCGCTGTCGGCTGCTCCGCTGCCAGCCACAGCACATTACGAGCCGTGCCAGCCTCATTTGTTGTGTCCCAACACTTGCCGTCTTCCTCTTCCCCGCAGATGCCTTACCTGCTCCTGAACCCGTCCATGCCAGAGATGAGGCCTCGAATGTACCCTGTGTTTTTTGGAGAAAGCATTGAGGTCAGCCCCGAGCCTGTGCAGGAAATCAGGTACAGATGGGATGGGGTGGGTAGGTGGGGATTTCTGTCTTTTTCCTGGTGCTTTTCCTTCTGCAAAAAATTAAAATGTGTTTAGGAATGGAAGCCGTAGTTATTTTGATGGGAAGGAAGGGACAGGTGGGAGAGTAATGCCTGAATTAAAGACACTGACAGCAGCAGAGGTAGAGGGGAGAAGGTAAGAACTGAAGGGAGCTTGTAAAAGCAGACTTTCCCTCCAAGGGCAGCTCAAATCCAAGGCTATGAGAGAAAAACATTACCATCTGTAGGCTTGGTGGCCTCCGCTAAGTAACCTGGTGGTCTTCATCCTGTTCCCTGCTGACTTATATCCTCAGAAGAATTAAACCCCTTATAACTGGCACCTGTTTATGTTAGCCCTTGCAGCAGAGAAACCAACATTAGACCAGCCCACAGAGACAGGATGAGTTCCCTCAAGCCAGTGATGGAGGTGTTCTGACCTCCTGTGGGGCTGGTGCTGTGGCCAATGGATAAATGTTGGTCTCTGCTCTTCTTACGCATTTTTGCTGGTGTGGAATGTACTCTGCAAACAGCATGGAGCCGTTTGGGGCAGGGACTGTGGGAGGACTGTGAGCCCAATTCCCACTCCCCTCAGCCTATGCAAACGTCTCTCTGGAAATGCACCCCAGTAAATCTCTGCTCGCTGAGGAACTGCCAGCGGGCATGTTTTTATGGTGATTACATCGGAGTCTTGTTTTATGTGTGCTGAATGACTTGCTTACACCCTAGCTGTGCAAAATACATTACAGCAGCTCAGATTACATGCAGTGCACAATCAGTCAAACCCCCTCCGGGTGGAGGTAATGACAAGCACACACCCAGCTTTTAATCTTTTTTACGTGGAGCTGCACATTCCTTGGCTGCTGATTGCCAGAGGAGCGTTTGGGGAGCAGGGAAAACAAGTGAAAGTACTGCTGCTCCCCGTGGCCAGGGATTGTGGGGAAAGCCCTTTATGTGGCCTGGTTTCCATACATCCCTTCTGAAAGCCAGCAGAGACATCTGACAGCTGTTAACATGGTCACTTCTTTTGAGACCAATGGCTTGGATATTGGACAGCCAGAGTCCACAGCATCCCTTTGCTTTACCTTCTGTTTGACCATTGCTCCGATTTTCTGTAGGCCCCAGCAAGCAACCTGAACCCTCATCTCCCAGCACTCTAGTTTTAGCTGGTTTGGGCATATTTGTGCTCTGATGGCAAGGCAATATAAAGAAAAAGACAAACACACAGCCTTGATAGCTCAACAAGTGTCCATTACACCGTGCTACTGCCATCTATGAAAACCTTATTTATGTTATTTTCCTGCCAAGCCAGAGCTTGCATGGACAACATGGCCTGTGAAAGCAGCAGTGGGCAGGCTGTGTTGAGAAGTTCCCCCTCACCCCAGTGTGACATCCCATGACCGTGGCCCACCAGCATCTATTCAGCCTGGTCACTGGGGCAGTGACATCCCCCCAAGCTTAACACTAGCAGTAGGGAGTGTGGTGAGACCTACTGTGAGTTAATGATCAAGGGACCTTTGTTTCTCTGGGTCCCTCAGCATTTCAAGTTGATGCTACATGGCTGTGCTTGTTAAAAATGCTCAGGAAAAGGCTGGATCAAGAATTTTCCTGAGATTTCAAGCTTTTCCTGTATAGTCCATGACTGAATATTCATTCCTCAGCCTCTGACCTACCCCAGCTGAGGAGTTTCACCACCTCTTGATGTCCTTTGCTAACAGGGTGTTTGCCTCCAGTGCAGCTCTCCAGGCCCAGCTGAGGCCCCGGTGGTGCCCATGGAGGAAACCAGAGGAAGACGTGGGTTGCTTGGAGCCTTTTCTGCCTTGGCATGACCAGGCAGGCTTGGTCCTCTGTGCACATGCCCTGCAGAAGTGCAGAGATGGATTCACACCAAGGTGGGATTCCCCCAAGATTCAAATTCACCAGCAGGAGGAGTCCTCTTGGCCCTCCACTTGGGGTGGTAGGGTCAGCAGCTGCCCCAGTGTCCGTGCAGTAAGAGGTCATAAAAGTTGCCAGCTCCAAAGGGTCGGAGAAGAGTCCTGCCCTATCTTCTCTCTACTGCTGCCTGGGCTGTGTTCCTGATACCTTGCTGTGCTTTGTAGGTGCAATTCCGAGGTGAAGTACGACTCTGAGAAGCATTATCGGGATGACATCTTCTACGGCCCCATCCCCACCGTCACCACCTACAGCGAGACAGTCATTGCTGCTCCCAATTGCACCTGGCGGAACTACAAGTCCCAGCTGATCTTTGAGCCCCGCCAGAAGCCACTGAGGTTTCAGAGCACGACCATCATTTTTCCTAAGCGTGCCAAGAACATTTACCGGACCACCCTCAACTACAGCTTGGGTTGTGCCAAGCGTTGGTTTGCTTCCAGTGTGCAGCTGGAACTCTGCGAGGAAACCAGCCCGTGCGTCATCTACAGCGAGACCCTCTGATCCTCCCTGCGGCTGGCAACCTTGTGACCTCAAGGAGGCTGTGGCCTTTGCTGGGTCTCTGGCTGGGCCTTCATTGATGGCAACTGAATATTAGTGGCTGGAGAACATGTCATCTTGGGTGAGGCTGAACTGGCTGGGAGGTGGCTTGCAGGGCATGGGATGGTTTTGATCAGTGAGAGGCTGGCTTGTATTTTGTGATGTTCCTGACATTCATGGTCTGGATTTTATTTTTGTTCTTTTTTCCAAGTGTATCTATTTTTGACTTGTATTTAGATGAAATCAAGATGACAAAGGACCCTATTATCCATAGCAGAGTGCTGCCTTGTGAGCTCTGTAAGTCTCGTCTAGCACATAGGTGAGACTCACTGTAATGTTCAGAGCTATTTTGATCTCTGCAAAGGGAACACCAACTGCAGAGTCAGCGTCCAGTCTGCCCAGCATACCCCAAGGCAGGTCTCTTAGAGTGTAAATGCAGAGGAGGCGGTTATTTGTATTAATACATTACAGTTTGCTCCAATAGGTCATATGGGAGATAGCTGCAATATCACACTACTGCAGTAGCCTCAGGCCTAACTTACTGGGAGGAGCGGGGACTGTCACCAAGAAAAAGAGGAAGAGAACAGGCACATGGTGCTCTTGCAAGCAGGTAGATGTTTATATACCATAGTAAGGCACAGCACAACCAGGAGATGGGAGAAAGGCCTATCCTGACACATAGCCACCTCTTCTGTGAGCCCAGCCAAGAGTACACAGGGGAGACAGAAGAATCTGAATAGCTGAAGGGCTTCTTTCTAAAAGCGTCCAAGTGATTTAGGAGCCCAGTGCCCTTTTCTAAAAGTACTTTTAGTCCAAGTGTGCCATGCTGTTTGTTGTCTCAAACACCCAATTTCCAGGGATCTTTATGCACTTGCAGCCTTTTTGAGTTTCAGGGTATTGCAGTGAGGAGTGTAGCACAGGGAGATGCTGTCTGGCTTCAAAGAAGCTAGTGCAGAAGCTCATGAGCAAGGCTGCTCACCTTCTCAATAGTTTCCATACCTGTGATGTACACAGCTTCCCTGACTGTGGAGGGGCAGCCAAACTTTCTCAGCGTAGAGCATGAAGTATTGAAGAGCCCTAATCTGTGTAGGTTTTCCTTAATCGGCCAGGGTGTAGCAGTTCAACAGGTACTTCACGAACAGCTGAGCTGTCTTTCGGTAGGAAACATAGAGCAGGAGTCACTACAGCCATCCTAAGGTCAACCATTCCCCATTCATGAGTCACATCTCCCGGTACCTCTTCACTTCAGTAGCTCGCTGAAAATCTGCAAGAGCCTGGATTCCTACAAACAAGTAACCTTTGAAAGTAGCATGGAATTGTCTCCAAAAATCTTACCAAAAATTTTTGCATGCTGCTCAGAAGAGCCGAGGCTTAGAAAATAACCGCACAGCTCTGGAAATGAATTTCCAGCTTTCCCTCCTCTAAACTTTCCATTTTGTTCCTGACTTGCTGTGAATCCGATCGAGTTATTTCAGAACACAACTGAGCAGCCAAGTCAGAAAACCTGTTAACAATGTCAACAAGACATAGTTGATTGCCCAGAACAGTTGACGCACAAACCCACGGAGATTAAAAAAAAAAAATCTGTCAAAAAAAACCCCCCTAAATAGTGACTTATAAAAATGCTTTTTCCATCAGTTTCAAAAGGCAGTTGGTAAATATGACCAGAACTATGACCTTTCTGAAACAGAGTTCTCTTGTTTAAAATGAAGCACAATTTTTTCCACCAGAGGTAAATATAAGGTCTTTCTTTATATACAAAGTTAAATCCTGACAGCTGAAGCATCATCTGTAGTGAAAGATGTGTGCTATGGCAGTGATGAACTCTGCCTCTCTTTTTGGGAGTTAGGAATTGGTAGGGAGAAATCTCTCAAAGGATTTCCAAGGCTTCCACCTACTGTTGAGTTCTTTTCAGCAACACAGAAACAAGGATTATATTTGTGGTTGCTCAGATTTTGCTGTCATTGACTGTCAGCATCAAAGCTTGGAAGAGCAACATCTGCCTCCAGAGGGATTAGTATGCCTGAGGCAACCCCTCTCCCCAGAGCTCCAGCAAGCACGAGTGCTGTGGAGTTAGCTTAGACAGCGGGGCAGCTGAAGCTAGGATGAACGTGGTCCTAGTGCAATGCAGGTTGGTGATGCGCTTACTTGATAGCTCATCTTGAGGCCTATCTTGTTTTGCCAAGTGCTGGTGAGTGAGCCTTGTGACCAGTTCAACTCACCTGCCTTCCAGGGGACATTGTGATGGCTCTGGAGGGCTCTTTCCATGCACCTGGGAGAGTCTGCAGCAACGGGGGTAGGTTTCCAAGCTGAGTAATGGTATAATCCAGGTTCAAAAACAGGGCCAATACTCATACCCAGGAGATCCCTGCACGATGACAGATTAGATTGCAGGCACCTCCACTGAGCAAGCATGGAGACAGGCTGACCTCCAAGCTGAAAGGATGCCAGAGACTCCCTGTTCTCACCGTACATCAGGCTTTTTTTCTGTTAACAGTTGGATTATTCCCCTGCTCCAAGCACAAAGCTGCAGGTTTTGATCATGCTGGTCTTTGAGCAGGACAGGTTTTCCCCAGCTGCAGGCTTCTGCCCACTTTGTCCATTGTTAGTTCTGCTTCCTAAACACTGGCTGTAACATAAAAAAAAAAATTCAACCCGCCCCCCCAAAAAACAAGTGTGCAAATACAATCCAGTGGAGAGCCCTGAACCACAGCCTGGTCTTTGTCCTCGCAGGGACAGGGGCTGCTAAGGCAAAGTCTTGCAAGTAGATGTGACCCCCAGGAGGGTGCAATGATGGGCTGCATCCTTGTCACTGAAGGGTCCCCACATGTCTAGGCCAGGCATCTTTGATGCTTCATACTTTGTTTTCTTTGCAAATAGACTAGAAATGACCCAACATGCTTCTGTCTCTTGGAGCTTGAGAAGCTTTTCTTGTTTTGCCATGTTAAGAAAAAAAAGCCACTCAGCAGCTTGCGTTTCTAGGCTGCCGAACACACTTTGAGCTGTGGAGCCACAGACAAGCCATGCTGGGCTACCACCCTGGACCACATCCAGGTTGTGACATTGCCAAGTGCCTGAGATGTGTAAAAATTTTTGAAAAATACCTTCTTACGTGGTGTCTCCCATGGGCCCATCACAAGCTGCTTTTCTTCTCAGTGAAAGCTGGCCTTGGAATGGGACTTTGTTTTTCCTGAGAAGAAGAAAACCACAGAGCGTAAGGTCTTCACCATCATGTAGGCACAGATCCCACCCTCTGTCCCTATTGCTCCTAGTCCAGTGGCTGGGTTAGGTGGTGGTAGAAGAGCCAAAGCTCACCTTGCTTATGACTGGGAAAAGCAATGACTTTTGTTTTGCTTAAACACCAGAAACTGAATTTTGTGTTTGTGTGGTGCCAATTAAGAATCGTTCCCAGCAACCAAGAAGTGCCTTACCTGTAGTATGTTTGTATGTCTAAAAGGAATGATTAGTCTCACTAGAGAGGTGGGTTTTTTTCTTTTAAATGGAGCATCATTCATCTCAAACAACAGATCTTTGTTCGTGTATATTTTCTCAAGGATACAAATGATAAATTTAGGCCATGGAAATGCTTCTTAGAAAGCTGAACTTCCTTGAGCAGCTGGGACTGTGGCTACACAACTTCTCCCCAGGATATTACAGTGCCTGTTGCGCACAGTCCTGTAACCCTGATAGGTAAAGTCAGACTCTTGCCTTCAGGAATTACTTTCCATCAATAGTTCTTTTTGAGATCAGCAACTTTTTGAGAAAGCATCTGTTTTGGGAGTGGGAAGGTTGTTTTTTCCAGTGTGGAAAGTCACTGTCTATCCCAAAGGTGTGGGGTTTCCCCTTCATCCCTTCATTCCTGTGATTGTTTTGCCCCTGAACGCAACAGAGCACGCTTGTGTCTGGTCTGCCTGCATTGCTGTCGTTGCGTTTGGGGCCAGAAAGAGGGAACCCTATCGAAATACTGACCTTTCAGAATCTACAGAATACTTTGCACAAAGCACAGAGAGCAACTTTGACCAAAACAGTTTACTGCTTCTTTCATCTTTTTTTTTTTCCTTTTTCCTAAGCCAGCTCTAATTTTCTTAATGTGAAATACAGACAGATTCGCACCTTAGGTGCATACTTTCTGGGAATGATGAAATGAGGTTTGGGTGTTGATAGCAGTGTTTGAGTGAGCTGCTGGTCAGAGAAGTGAATGCTATTTACTATTTATGTTGAGTGTGTCTTAAAAAAAATGGGAAAGGTCACTAGAAGGTTAACGAGCAAAAGACTTTGTAGAGCAAACTGATGACTAAAGGCTGTGTGAATCTGATCTAGAGGCGAATGTTCTGCGTGTGAACACTGTGAGCTAGGATACTTAGCCATTGTAGTTTTAACCTGCCTTTTTTCCTGCAGGGAAGAGAGTCCCTGTCTTTTTTAGAGCTGAAACAAAATCAGATCCATTCTCTGTCACAGTTACTCGGTCCCGCTGAAGTCTGTGAGTGCCAGTGTTCTCCAGGCTTGCAGGGGACTCTGTATCAGGCACAGATACACAGAGCTGTCTCTGTGTGGAGATGGGGGAACACTTTATAGGGAATGATGGATCCTGTTGTGGCATATTCACATTTCTACTGCCAGATAAACTCTGGTCCCTGAGGATCACCCCATCACTCACAAATTGATCTGTTCTGAACATCTCCCCTAAAGCTCTCCAGTAACCATTGTATGTTATGACTCTTGGGAGGCACTAGTTCCTTTTCAGATACTGTGATGGCCATCAACATGAGCAAAGTATCCTACCGTATGAATTGTGACCTGAAGATGGGGCTGAAAGGTGTTTGAAGGTTAGAGAATGAAGAAAAGACACATATTACTGGGGGAGATGCATAAGGATGTGTCATATTTTTTATTTTTGTAAGTCTGATTCTCTAAGTGCTTGTAAAGTACTTTACTGTTGTATATGTGGTGATGCAGTAGTTCACAATATCCTTTTATTTTTGTATATTCCCCCCTCCACAATAATCCCTTCCTGTTCAACTCATAGAGAGTAATTTAAAAAGACAAAATTTATATATCGTAATAAAATGCTCAAACTGTCATGCTGATGTATCTGGAGTTTTCTTCCTCTTCCTTACCCATTTACTTGGTCCCCAATGCCCTTTTCCCATCCATAGGGAATGTTGTTGGTGTCTCCCTCCCTTGCCTGTGGAATTCATCCCAGCTCCCCATGGTGAGGAGGCTGTGGTTTCAGACCTGTAAATCCTGCCCTGTCACATATGCCCAGGGAAAGTTGAAATAGCTTAAGCGAAGGACACAAAACTCACTCTTCCTATAGAGGCCATTTTACCGTTTCTTCACCCTAAATTTCTCTCTTCCTGCTTGATCTTATTGTACCCAACTATGAAGCCCTGGCATTCAGCCTAGATAATTCCTCTCCCAGCTTTTCCATGGCCTTGAAGGGCAGGAAGAACCGACATAATGCCTATGTTGTGTCCAGGTATCCACACCCTGGTATGGTATCAGGACCCCTGCTACGTCCTGGTCTTCCAAGTCGTGAAGGCAGATGGGTTGCATCAGAGCTAAAACCCTGCCTCGCCATGGAGTGTGTTTTAAACCCTTGCTGTAAATGCCTCAGGCTCGCCAGCCAGCTATTAGTAGAGCTCTCAGCTGTCTTCCAAGACCTAAGATGTCTGCAGGGAGAATCTGACACTAATCCTTATGGAAAAATCATATTGGATTTATAGGGATGAAGTCAATAGACTTGGACGAAAACAGCTGTTAAACTCCAAGGAATGGCAAGGAGAAGGAAAGCCATGTTATGCAAGAGGCTTCCTTCAGGTGCACGGGAAGCGCCTGTGTCCTTGTCCCAAGCTTTTTGACACAAATCATGGCTGAATTGCTCCTAGGATGAAGGATGGGTGACACACTACTCGTGCTCAAGCACCCTCGGAAATGCAGGGGGTGTATGGACTGGGTGAGTTCAATGGTTGAAACCTAAACACCAGATGAAGGACATGTGCATCCACTCCTGTTATTTAAATAAAACCATAAACCGTGAATGCTGTCCAATGAAGATTCCTGAGGTGGCAGCTAAATCCTCAGCAGCAAAAGCAGTATTAGATGCAGGATATGTGTTTTGGCAAGTGTGCTCAGATGAGCTAACCCCTAAGCTCGTGGCTTTTACTGTGCCATTTGGATGTTGTAAATTTAAGCAGATGATGCTTGGTATTAGCTTTGCTCCTGGGATATTTCAGAGAGTAATTGCACATATCTCTGAGGGATTACAAGGTGCTGAAGTTATAATGGATTGACTTTGAATTTAGACTAGATGCCTTTATGAACAGAAGGAAAGATTTAGGCTGGTTTTACAGACAGCAAGAATGCTGAGCGTAAAATGCCAAAAGCCTCACCTAAAAGAAGTTGCTGATAATGGGCAGCTACAAATTTAATAATCATAAAAACCCACATGCTGGGATCCCCATTCCCTCAACAAAGCAGAGCTGTAAGGGAACAACAGATGCCTTTATCAAATCTCATTCCACGTTATGTTCAGTCAACAAACAATGCAGGGGTTTGCCAAAGAAAGAACCTTACCTGATACTGGAGCAGTAAAAACTTCCTCCTGCTGCTAAGCCATTGATGTGAAAGCACCACGTGCAAGACCTTGGGCTTGGTCTCTGCTCCGCATCCTCAGCAGATAGCGAAGTCACAGCCCGGACCTGCAGAAGTGTCTTTGGAAGAGCTAGGTAATGCCAAGCAGCAGGAAAATTGTGTTACAGTCCTCAAAATGTCACGAATCTGTGCCCATGCGAAGGAACCACCAGAACCATGCCTGGACTGATGCACAAACTGCATCCCCTCTGGCACAGGATGCTGAACTGTCACTGAGGCCATCTCTGTGGGGAGCAGATGTGGGTTGGGTGTCTGTCACAGCAGATATAAGGTCCCTCTGACCCCAGAGCGGTTGATCCTGCAGCTCCACAACTACCTCCCAGAACAGCTATCCCAGGATGATTGAACCCACCTGAGATGCTCTAGATGCAGCTCTGCAACCTCCTCTTGTCCTGTGATGCTGGTTCAGTTCCTCAGGGGACACCTTAGCTGACCTCAGGGTGGCTGCATGGGCCTCTGGATGCTTGGTCTGGTGGTGGGATGGTGGCTTCCTTGTGGGCACTCCTGACTGCTCTCCGCAATGTCTGCTCAGCCATGGTAAGAAGCCCATCTAGTGCTGATTTTCAGGCTGTTGCTTGGGGGAGCAATTCCCACCACAGATGCTGCCTCTGGGGTTACTCCATGGCCTGTCCATGCGGGTTTCCCACCACATTAACCATCTCCCAGCTCTCCTGCCTGCTTCTAAATCCCCTGGTCTGGTTACACAGGAGAGGAGCAAGGACCTGCCCCTGGGCTGCACAGCTTCTGCTGAAGATCCGAGTCCCCTTCCCCTGGCAATGTGCCTGGCCACAGCAGGGGAATGTAAGCTGCAATGGCTTGTTCACGAGTGGGATAGAGGGTCCTGGAATTGCTTTTTTGGGGCGCAAGGAGGGAGTTTTACGAGCTCTATTTTCTGCTTCTAATAATGGTATTGGATCTAAACAGTTCCACGCCTCTGAGTTCAAGAGAGACAGGGAGTTCACATCTACAAGGATGAAAATGCTCATCCTGCCAAGCCTTTGATTCTCATTGTATCCTTCCTACCCTGCACACAGGCAGACAGAACATTTCTAGCATAAAAATATCCTCCTCTCCAGCTAACCACCTCCAGATTCCCTTCCTGAGCCTGTTCTGAGCCTGGTGATTAGACATTTCTCTACACATAAACATTCAAATCTTCTTCCCAGGGCTCTTCCTGTCTCACAAGCAGATCCTGAGACCAGCCAGTGGCTATTTGCAGCTCCTTGAAATACAAATGGGATCAGGGCTGACTGCTGCGGTCGCAGCCCTCTGTGCAGAGTACCTGGTTTGCACCGTGGCCACGCAGCCTGGCAGCACGGGCCATCGAGACACCCGTCACCTCCTGCACTGGAGAGCAAACTGCTCCAAACACCCCTTGCGTGGCTGCGGGGGACGATGCCAAGGGGCTGCACGGACTGGGAAACCTGTTTTTAGCACTGGGATATGCCGTAGGAGTGCATGGGGATGGGCACACTTGGTGCAAAAACACGCCAAGTGCAAAGCAGTGGAAGAATGAGCAACACACACACACACACGAGTGCAAATGGCATTCTCTTTGATGGAAGATTGTAGAAACATTACCTTCCCCCGGGGCCTTACAGTGAAATAACTTGATTATTCATAAACCAGCTAGAACCATCAATCCCTCATTTATCATTTTCAACATAAATAATAAGGGCAAGAGAGGAACACGCCAGCAATAAACTAGTTATAGATGTAGCGTTGAAATCTGTCCATTTCCTTTAAATATGCCCCACTTACTGATAATAAACAGTGATCCAACTGATTCCTCGTCTGACTCCTCGAGCGTTGGATTACAAAGGACACAAGCCAACACCCTGCTTTATGCTGGTGAAAGTCCATTTGGCGTTTGCGTGGGAGGCCAGCTAGGAAAATACAGCAAATTTAAAAGAAACACATTTGTCTTGCTGACAAATGCCTTGGGAAATAAAAGCCTTTGTATTCTTCTTTGACCTCTTCCACTCACAGATGGGTTTTTGCTGTGCTTCCGACAAGGGTGTTTTTTTTTTTAGCGCCTGCACTTCCAGGACATTCATTTTCGGTGCTGAAGAGCACGGCTCAGCCGCCCGGCACAGGGGATGGTGCCTGGGGCTGGGTAGGCAGTGATGCACAGCGTCGTGTTATGGACCCATCGACCTGTTGTGGCCAAGTAGGATGGTCTTGGAGGCGCAGAGCTGGAGTTTTAGCTTCAGTTCCAACTTCTAGTGAGGCATTATGGCAGCATCTCAGCCTCTTAGAGCATTCTTGGCTGTTTGAGTGGGGGCTTTACCTGGTAATACAGATTGAATAGAGGAGATAGCACCCAGAGCAACACAGATCCCTAACTAGTATCTGGGAGAGGAGTTGGGCATCCTTATGGCTCTAGCCCAAGCCTGTTATCAAAAAGTGAAGGTGGGGTGGACCAGGGATGAGTTTCAATAAGGCCAAGTGCCAGGTCCTGCACTTAAATCACAACAACCCCCTGCAACGCTACAGACTGGGGGAGGAGTGGCTGGAGCTGCCTGGCAGAAAAGGACCTGGGGGTGCTGGTCGACTGTGGGCTGAACATGAGCCAGTAGTGTGCCCAGGTGGCCAAAAAGGCCACCAGCATCCTGGCCTGTATCAGGAACAGTGTGGTGAGTAGGACCTGAGAGGTGATCGTCCCCCTGGACTGGACACTGGTGAGGCCTCACCTCGAGTACTGTGTCCAGTTTTGGGCCCCCTACCACAAAAAAGACCTTGAGGTGCTGGAGCGGGTCCAGAGAAGGGCAACGAAGCTGGTGAGGGGTCTGGAGCACAAGTCTTATGAGGAGAGG
>JAOXNO010000006.1:12994065-13017582 GCA_028565335.1 Limnodromus scolopaceus | reverse complement strand
CGTTCAAAAGACGGGTAGACATGGTCCTCAGGAATATGGTTTAGTAATTTTTATTTCCTATTTCTTTTTTTTTTTTTTGGTCAGAGTTAGGTTGATGGTTGGACTAGATGATCTTTAAGGTCCCTTCCAACCAGTACTTGAGGCTTGGGGTACTTGGCTAATCACGGCACTGCTCTGCCTCTGGGTCTGCCCTTGAACTTTGCAGCTTGGGCCCTTTCTGAGTCCTCCAGGACTTGTAAACGTTTTGGCAGCACCTTGCCCTCTGTGCGAGCCCCAGCCGTAGCTGAAGCGCGCTGTTAATGAGCCACGTGTTTTGAAGGCCTCCAGGCTTGGCACCGGATCACGGGGACCCGTTGGAGCCCAGCTCCGTTAGCCAGCCGCGCGATGCTGTGCCGCAGCCCAGCACAGCTGGCTGCAAAATGCCCAGCTCAGCACTTTCTGGAAATTTTTCATTTGCAGAGGAGCGGCTGATTTGGGGGAAGGTCCTGCTGCCCTCCCCCACCCAGCCCCTCCCCTGCCGCTCACCCCTCCAAAGGTCTCTCCTCTATATGCACTCAGAAAGCCGGGGGCGGGGAGGGGGGGGATCACATATTTTTAAACACTGCCTAATGGTGAAAAATAACATCTGGAGAGCAGCCTTGCCCCTCGCACAGAGTTCTCCACATCTCAATATGAAACCCAACAGGAAATCGGTCCAGAAGGGACCCATCAACTCAGTGATGGGGATGACTTTCCCTGTGGGTGCCATCAGTTTGGGGACAGCAGGTACCCAAGAGCCCTGGAGATAACGGATGGCTGGATCACCATACTCACTGTAAGGAGAATTTTGGAGAGCAAAGGGAAGAGGTCTGCTGAGCAGCCTGGTGACCCCTTGCCTGTGCCTGTCCCTCCTGTGCTGGCCCATCTTCCCTGGGCCCCCAGGAAACAGGGGTGCAGGACAAACCCCACTTCCTCTGAGTCTGTTTCCACCAAGACTCTTCCAGCCAACATTAACACAGTTTGCTTTACTTCCCAGCATGGCCCAGGGCAGAAAGCAACATCTGGACCTAATAAAAAGGCTTCTCTCCCCCACAAAGAGACCCAAGAGCAACCTCTGCTATTTGGTTTCCAACTTCTGCTATTTGGTTTCACCTTCACCGGTGGACGGAGGAGGCACATCCAGCTCAGGGGTTGTTGCTGGTCTGAAGGGGAGTAGGATGCTCTGGCAGCCCACCGGGACCGGGTAGCTTAAAAATGGGTCCAACGGGGTGACGTTTGGTGGGTTTCACTGCTAAGGAGCCAGCGATGCTTGAACCAGTTGCAACTTCTTATTGGGGCACAGAGTTGGGGTATAAGGATTTCTCCCCTTGAAGAGAATGGCGCTCTTTTTTGGTTCCAAAAACATGAAAGCTGGAGATGGCTTTAAGCCAAGGCCCAGGATTAACATCCCCATGGGGAAAAGCTATGCTGCGGTCCAACTGGAATGCAGATCCAGACCTGGCACCCATCTTGAGGCACGCACCGACCGGGCTCCTTGTGTCTGACCTCTGGCAGCTGCTTTGCTTTCTGGAAAGGGCTCAGGATGAAACAGCAGCAGAAAATACTCCTGGATCCTGGGCAGAGCTGGATCAGGATTGCGTAGCTAAAGCCCAGCCTTTTGCAAACAAACACCCAAATCAGTGCAATCCAAACCTCTTCAGAGTCCACATCTCACCAGAGCTGATTCATGGCCCATTACCTGCTGAGAGCAGCTCTGAGCAGAGTTTGAGGAATGTGCTGAATGAGGATGTAGTGTCTTCGAGAGAGACCTCCTGGATGGTGCTGTTCTGTCTTTTGCTCTTCACAAAGCCTTCTCTTTCCCCTGTGCCACTGGAGGCAGGAGAAGCCCCCAGCAGCCCCCGGAGGTGCCCCTCTCTTGCAGGCATGGTGTTTACTGCAAATACCGATCTGCAACGTGAGGAGCAATTGACTTTGGCTGGCTCAACCGGGGCTGCACGTCTGTGGGTGAGACCTGAGACCAACCCCCCCAGGGCTTCTGCTTCCTCCGTGGGCTTCCTCAGTCTCTGCTGAGGAGCACCGGGGGCTGCCGTAGCAATTAATAATGACAACTCAAAATACACCATCGTTAGCATGGCCAGACCCTGCAGCTCGTGCGATCAGTGTTTCCTATCCGCTGGCATCGCCTCGGCAAACACCGCAACAGAGTTTTCTCCGAGCTGAGTATGCATCTAGTCACCAAAGAGCTTGCAAATGACTAATAAATATGAAAAGAAGTCAGGGGGGCAGCAAAAATTTCTGGACCAAGATCAATCTTCACTGACAACTGCTGCTTTTTTCTAAGCGAAAGTACCCTGCAGAGTTTAAAACGGCATCCGACTTCAAAGCAGAGAGGTCTCCAGATGGAGTTTACCACCATTCCTAACACCCTGCGCTTCATCAGGTTACACGAGTTTGCAGCGAGAGACATTCAGATTATTCCCAAAGCAGGGAAGCACACTGCCCTCTTCAAAAATACAGACTCGAAACAACGTGTGACCCATGCTCTCCCCTCTGCAGTGTAGGTGGCAGAATGGATCTCCAGGCAATTATTTCCCCCTATTCTCCATTTACAAGAGGAAAGTCTTACCCGTGGGTGGTTACACTGGGGTCTGCAGCCGAGATGAGCATGGTCGCCCCTGGGTGGGATCTGGACCCAACTCCTGTGCCCCAAGCACAGCATCACTGCTGGCAGGGCAGAACCCAACGAAGCCTGACTTGCATGAGGGAAGCAAGACCCAGAAAGTGATGTGTTTGCAGCACAAGGATTTTGCCTTTCAACCCAGTTTCCACAGGTTTTCAGCCCAGGGCATGCAGGCAGATGCCCTCCCTGTTATTTCACAGAAGTGTTTTTGGACACCCTGGTGCCACCACAGGAAGGGACCTGCAGCCCCATGGGGTATGGCAGTGTCCCACACGCTGGGGGCTGTGGAGGCTTTCACCTCCCCAAGCCCCCCCGCATCCCTGGTAGGTGATTCCTCCTCAGACAGCCACTGCCCCAGGCTGGAGGGCTGTGCATCCAGGGATTTTATTGCAGGAGAGTCTCTGCAAAGCTGTTTTGGTTTTTTTGTTTGTTTGTTTGTTTGTGCACCAGCTCCTCTGACAGCACTTGCACTTCACTAAAGCCCTCACCGATCTGGGCTCGCTCAGAGACAACTGCTCCAACCTCCCGTCGGTGGCAAGTGATTTATTACCACTCTGCTGCCTGGAGTCCTGACAAATACTCATTTTGGTAATTACAGGAGGCCAAAAATGAGAGGATAAATAAACCTGACAATTAATTCAGCGTGTTACCCACACACACTCACACAGTGACACTCGTTCCCAAGTTTCTCACAAACCCAACACTTCCCGGATGGGCACACGAGCCAGGTAGAGCTCAGCCAGCCAAGACACCCCTGCCTCTGCCCAACGCCCTTCAGGGTCCCAACGCTGATAAGAGCCAGGCATCCCATCAAAAGCTCCTCTATTTTCCTTCCAAGTTACTCGCCAGCCTCAAACCTCTCATCTCCTGCCAAGATCAGCTCTTTAGCCCTCTGCATCATTATCAGAGAGCATATATAATTTCATGGCAAATCACAAGAACTGATGAATGACTGTTTGGACTGCAATTGTCAGGAGACTGTAAAACGCTTCCTGCTGTAAGGAGCGCAGGAACGGTTACCGGCTCCGCTGGCCAAAGGCACGTCCGACCCATTCAGCTGCTCGCATTAGGAGCCCCTGCTCTGCTGAGGGCTGGTGCGTAGGGACAGAAGCTGCCTTTCTGGGGAGGGCACAGGGCTGGCTGCCACCACATCATGGGGTTTGTATTCTGGTGTGGTTTTTACCCTTTTTTTTTTTTTTTCTTTTTTTTTTGAATCTTTGCAGGGTGGCACAGCTACATCCCTCCCCATCACCCGCAGGGAGGGTGCCGAAGCCCAGTGCATTGTGTCCTGGCTCATGCAGCAAGGACAACCTCAGTCTCGTGCCCTTTCCTTCCTGGCCTTCTAACTCAGCCTGGCCTGGCTAAAAAAAATCTTCCTCTTGCTTTAATTCTTTCCAAAAGAAAAAATGAAATATCCCCATAATCCTAACTAAATACCAATTCATCACCAGGAGAAGGTCACAGTGCTCCTGTGCCTTCTCATGGCTTCCATCCAGGCTGAAGACATCAGGGATCATGTTTTGTCTTCCCTCTCCCCTTCAGTAACCCCTCTCTGCCACCCAGTCAAAATATGAGTAAGTCTCAACTTCTGACATTTTTTTATTACTGGTTTTCAAAGCCATCTGCTTTTGTCCCACTTCATTTTAATCTCCTTATGCAAGAGCTTTTCAAGTAGACCTAAAGTTTTCCATCATTAAATCATAAGCATTGGCCTTGAATTTAGAAGTTTTCCCACCTTCTGTTTCTCCAGCACCAGCATGAGTTATTGACCAGGGCTACCGCTGTCAGCCCTCGTCAGCGTTGAAACCCTGATGCGAGAGGCTGAACAGCTCGGCTTCTGTTTGTACTATTTATTAACTTTAATTGCCTTCAGAGCGGCAAAAGCCTTTCCAAGAAGAATTTCAACAAAATCACTGGTCTCGGGGATATTTAGGCTGATCTGTAAGAGCCAGCAGGTGTCTACCTAGTGCATTGCCATGGGAGATGGTCGCTGGAGGAGCGTGTGGAGACCGGAGGAGGCAGGTTTGGTAGGTGTGGGTACATACCTGGAGGGATTTCAGGCAGCGTCTGGGAGATCCAGAGGAACCTAGGGTGATCCTTCACCAGCACAGAGACAGGAACTTTTTGGACATCTGGACAGACAAACCAGTCACACAGCGTTGGGGAGCCTTCCTCCAGGAGGTGCAGCAGCTGGAATGGGGGTGACCATGTGAAACGCTGAGCCAGCAGAAAGATGGGGTACAGCCTGGTAGAAATGCTCATTGCTGCTCCCAAGAAAGTGTTGTTTGTGTAAAATCCACTTCTGAGCCCCAGGAAAGGCAGCAGAAGCCCCCCAAGTGCAAAGCCAGCTAACAGCTCTTCAATGGATTAAATCCCATATAGTCATCCAGTTCATCCTCGGGAAGAGCCATATCCCTCGGCTTGCTGTCCCCCACTTCATCACTTGCCCTGTAAAATGCCACCGCACACACCCCCCACGGCAGTGGAGAGGGCTCCTGAGCCCCGGGACACCCCCCCCGCAGGTGCAGACGTGGGAAGGGGACTTGGGGACTGATGGCTTCCAGCCCCAACCAAAGTCAACTGCACCCCATGGGGTGGATGTCAGAGGTAAAGCAATTTAGACCTACAAATAGATACCAGGGCTTGTTTCAATTGTTAATTAGGTAGTGGCTAATTAGCCTCCCCAATAATTTCCTACAAAGCTCTGAGCTTCCATCACCAGAATATCTATTTTTAAGTTAATTTTTATAAATTGAATTTTTAAATTCAATGACAGTTGAACCATGTTTTCCTTGGCTGCTGGTCAAAGAGTGACAAAGCCAAGGTGTCCTCCAGCGTCAGCCCTGCTCGATGCTGGCAGAGATGCAGGTGTCTCTTGTTTGGGGGCATTTAGCTAAGGGGTGCATGCATTGTCCCACAACTGTCCTTGGGTGGCACCAGCATCCCCTGGTGACCACAATCAATAAAAACAATGCGCTTAAGTAGCAGTTGGCCATCAGTTGGTTAAAAAGCAGCACAGGGGTGTGACCCCTGCCTACAGATGGGGAAACTGAGGCAAGGATGGAGACGATGACTTGGTCAAAGCTTTAGAGTGCGATGTCTCGTTGTGCTTCAGCCAGCAAACTCACCCCTTGCCAAGGTCCTTCCAGCAGCCCCGTCCCCATCGCCAGTGGTACCAGAGGAGGGTCACGGTGCAGCTGGTGGGCACGCAGATCCCACCAGCCCAGCAGTGACGCCGGGGGCTCTATCAGCCACCCCCGATGTGAGCGAGCCACACACCTTGGGGCAGCCACCGTGTTCTCAGGGTGTGCAGTGCAGCACCCACTGGCACTGCTGCCACTGACCCTTTCCCCCCCTCTCTCAGCCCATTTTCACTGTGGGCACCCCCATCACGGGGCTGTGGGGGGGTCCCCAACCCACCCTGTACCCCACTTTGCCACGAGCTGTCTGGCTCCTGATTTGGCTGCCCCACGAGCAGCTCGCCCTGCCTGGGCTCACGCACACAAACAGCCAGGAGAGCGCTGCAATTTGCTGCTAAATAAGCTTTTTTTTTTTTTTTTTGGGTTGGTTTGTTTGCTTATTTTTTTTTTTTTTATTATTTAACCAGTAAGGCAGCGTTCGGACACTGCTACCCACACTGCTTGCTGGTGGGCACGCCGAGCAAAATAACAGTGAACAAGCCCCTTTACCTTTAGTAGAACCACCCCACCCCTCGAGAGCAAGCTGGGGGGGGGGGAATATTTACACCCGGAGGTGTCTCTGTACAGGCTATCGTACAACTCACTTCGAAACAGCTATGCACAGTCCCGACGTACAAAAGATAGGTATTTCCCCCCGGTACAGTTCAAGCCATAAATTGTCCAATAGTTTGTTTGCCTGTTTGTACAAGTTACAAAGTTGGCGACCGTTAACTTTAAACTTAGGTTGTTTTGTGGGTTTTTTTTTTTTAATAGTTTAACACAACTTTCTCCTGGCTTGCACAACCGCAGCCGACAGCACAAGGAGGTGCTGGCTGGACCCTGCTGTGAGGTTTTGGGGTGCTTGGGGATGCCTCGGTCCCCAGCCGGGGGTGGGCAGGGGGAGAACAAGGGCCAGAGCGGGGCAGGACGGGGAGAGCACCATGACCTGCAGGAGCAGCAGACCCCCTTTGCCCCAAAGCACACACTCCCCTGCCCATGTGTGAGCAGGGAAATAGGGGGCTGTCCCAGGGCCGGGGGCATCCCCACGCCACCCACCCAGCACGCTGCCAATGCCTTGATTTGACCCAAATTAATTAATCTGCAGTGGGAGGATGCTCCCTGCTCTGGCACCCCAGCAAGGGTGGTGCAGAGCTCTCCGAGAGCAACTGCCACTGCCCCATATGATCCCCCTGTGTCCCCTCATGTCCTGTCCCCACTCATGTGGGGACATGCTGGGGGACAGGTGGCTGCAGGGGGGTCTGTGCACAGGGAGACCAAGGATGGAGATGCAGTGAGACAGCAAGAGATGGAAAAGAGCTGTGCTGTGGCCAGGTGGGGGGCTGAGCTCCCTGCAGGTGCAGGATCCTGCAAGAGCAAAACCCATGTGTGTCCCCGTCCCAGCACACCCGAGCTGCTCCCCTCCCACGGCTCCCAGCCCAGGACACGGGGCACAGCTGGGGCTTGAGCTCTTGCATAGAGACGGGAACGTCAGCAACACGTCCTGCTCCAGAGACAATCCCAAGGGATCCCATGGAGCAGGGCGGGATCGTCTCACCAGCACCTCCCTGTACTACCAGCTCCACAGCACCGTCCCATCCTGCAAACACTGCCCTGCCCAGAAGATGCTGGAAAACATCTGCCCGACCATCCATCCACCACAAGCACTGAACCACAAACCCCAGGAGGACCAGAACAACCTGGCAAACATCTGAAGACTCTTTCAAACACAGCAACATCCTTGCGGCACAGTCCTGAGCATCAGCTGTGCTTTGGGGCTCGTGGCCAGAGCCACCAGCTCTGACCCCTCGCCCCCACACACATGAAAAACACAGTGGAAATGAGAGGAAAAGAGAAACACGGCTATGGGGTTAGCACTGACGGGTGGGACAGGCTCTTCACCCTCCAGCCCGTGGCTTCAGGTGCTGGTTACGGCATGGGTGAACGCTGCCTGGGAGTAATGGGGAGGACAACACAGCCCTGGGGCGGTGAGAAGGTGGATCTGCAGCTCCTGGCTGGAGTTCGTGGCCCTTCCCAACTTCCTGACACTCAGCCATGGGTCAGCAGGGGATGCCCACACGGTGAGGAACCCAAATGCTGCCCCAGCATCTCCATCCCTGGCACGCTGTGGGGCTGCGGGTACCACCGGAGAGAGCGAGGCACAGCGAGACCGGAGGCTCCTGGTGGCCACCTCCATGGGCAGGAGCGTCTCTGGCCCCTCTCTCCACATCTCGACCCACACTGGGGTCTGCCATGCCGGTCAGTGGGACCGTGAACGCCGCAGCCACCTTCCACCAGCAACTGGCACCTTCCTGGACTCCTGGAGACACCAAAGCAGCACACAGTATTGCTACTGTGCCAAGTGGGAACTTTATTCTTTGTTGTGTTTTTTTTTTCTTTTTTTTTGCTATTTTTTTCCGAAATGGTGGCGGAGGCGGCTTTGAAGATGGGTTGGATTTGGGTATTATTTTTTTTTTTCCCAGCAAAATCTGCAACACTTTAATAGCGTTATGCCCAGACATCAGCTCTGTTAAGTTTTTACATCTCAGAGCCACGGAGACACCAGCAGCAATAACCTGGGAACGGAAAGACTTCCACATCGCTTGTGCATTGTCTCGGATTTTTTTTTCTTTAAAAAAAAAAAAAAAAAAAGCACAACAGAAAAGACACAAACATTGATGAACATTAAAAACCTGTACATTGTAAAAAAAAAAAAAAAAAACCAACAAAAAAAATCCCAACAAAAAAAAAAAACCAAAACAAACCCCAAACAAACAACAAACACCATCATTCTCTTGCTTTGAAATCAGAATCAACCTGGGAACGTTGCAGGGGGAAAAGAAAGATCCACGGGGAAGGTGACGGCGCTGGCCTCGCCGCTGGGCCCGCGCGTCGGATGCGAGGGCTGCCCGCCCGGCAGCCGGGGAGGCAGACAGTCTGTGCCGTGCTCTGGGTTCCTCTAGCGTATAGAATGCAAAGCATTTAATACATATTTTTGTTTTTTTGCCGTTTTTTTTTTTTCCCCCCAGAGCGAGAAAGCAGAAGTGAATGAAAAAAAGTTCTAATATTTTGTTCTTTAACCATGTAACTGCAGATATGAGCCAACATCATGGAATGAAAAAAATAATGTAAAGTAGAGCATTCGTGTGTATCACAAAAATACAATAAAAACTTTTTTTTTTCCTTTTTTGTCTTTTTTTTTTGTTTTTTTTTTTTTTTTTTTTAAAGTTTCCTGTGAACTCCCTGCCACGCCGGCCTCCTGCCCGCTCTGCCCCTGCACCCGGCCGGCTCGGAGGGCTCCGGAGAATCGTCTACAACCGGCAAACGACTTCTGCTGAGTCAGCAAAGGTGTGTGTAACGGGGGGCCCTGCAACCATGGCAAGATTTTTGTTTGTTTTTTTTTAAACTAAGTCCATACATTCTCCTGACTTACACATAATTTTGATGGATCATTGTTACCTCCTCATTTTCCTTTTAAACCTTTCCATACAATGGACAAACGCATCAAAGCCTGCACGTAAGAACAGAACCTCTTTTACAGCATGTAATACTGTGTTTTGTTTAAGTCCTTCCTTGCGTAAAATATTGACATAAATCACCGAAGGTATCAAAAATATACCCTGTAGACCAATACAATTTACAATTGCCTTTTCTCACCATTCAGAAAACAATGCACTTAAAGCAACCGAGCCCCCCCGTGGGCAGCGTGCGAGCCAGCCCGGGGACATCCCTGCCCGCTCCCATTTACACCCGGGATCGCTTCCACCGAAGGGACCAGGATTTTTTCTTTTTTAAGAAATAGCTCTTCACTCCCTCCCCTGCCCGCTCATCCCAGCCACGTCAGAAGCGTGTCAAGACCACTCCGGGGGCCCATACGTCTTGCTCGTGGCTACGACGGGCTACCGGCCCTCAGGTCATCTGGGGGAGAACCAAACCGGGGCGGTTCCATCCTATTTCACTTCTTAAACGTTTTTTTTTTTGTTTGTTTGTTTTGTTTTGTTTGTTTGTTTTCTTTTCTTTAACCTGCTCAAGGTTTTGCATTTCTGCAGCGCTGCCCCACGGCCGGGGATGGGGGGGAGCATCCCACAGCCCCTGGCCGGGCTCCGCGGGAACGCGCCGACACAGCGTCCCAGGGACGTGCACGCTTGGGGCACGCAGCCGCTCTCAGTCCCTCTCGAGCGCGGGGGTCACTGCCCAGCGAGGCTGCCAGGATCGAAGAGATGGGTTCCTTGGGTTTTGTCTTGTTAAGGCTTTTTTTTTTTTTTTTGTTTTTTTCAGACCGAAGAGGATGCAGAAATTTCCAGATGTTGAGAAAGTTAAAAAAAAAAAAAAACCAAACAAAAATAATAATAATAAAAAAAACCCTATCCCCTCAAATTGGCTGGTTGGGAGGGGAAGGAAAAAAAAAAAAAGGAAAAAAATAAAATAGCTCTGCTCCTGCGTCTTCGCTCCTGAGAGCCGGCGGGGCCGGGGCGGTGGGCGCTCGCCCCAGGGGTCCCGCTCGCTCCCCGCACCCCGGGTTTGGTCGCCGTCTCCCTGCCCCCTGGCTCGCTTCATTCACTGTCCGAAAGGGTTTCGTACTGGGAGCAGAGCAGGGGCTTGGGCTCCTCGTCCCAGGCGTGGTGCTGGCTGCCGGGGGTCCCCTGCGGCAGGGGGGCGGCGGGGGCCGCTGTCACCACCCCGCTGGGCAGCCGCATGGTGAGGGGGTTGTAGGGGAACGGCGTCGAACCTGCGCGGGGAGGAGGAAGCCGAGAGTCAATGCTGATGCGGGGTGGCTGCCCCCCTCCCCAGCAAGCCCACCCGAAAGGGTGGCACGGCCGCTATGGGGACACGGCCGCTTCGGGGACACGTCCCCCCCACCCCGAGCCCTACCTGCGGACGACGGCCTGTCCTCCCAGACGCGGTTGGTGAGGGGCGTCCTCCGGTTGCAGTCCCCCTCCGAGTGCACCGAGGAGACGGAGGGCGGCCGCTCGCCCGAGGACAGACCCGGCGCCGGGGACTTGGCCTTGCGGCTGTTGGGTCTGGCAGCGATCTTTGGCTTCCCTCCTCCTCCTGCAAAGAGAAGGGCCCGCTCGTCACCCGGCTCGTCGCCATGGGGCTCGGGGGCATCGGGGAGGGGGGGTGCGGGTGCCCAGCGCTTCCCGTTTAAGAGTTTGCAAAAATGCCTCGTGGCGGGAGAAAAGCGGATGCCAGGGGGCCACTGGCACCACAGCAGGGATGGGCGACGGGGCAAGCTCTCTGCAGCGAGGCGGGCGAGCGGCTGCAGCAGCTGGAGGAGGTTTCTGTCCCCTCCTGTGCCTCTCTCCACTTTGTGGGTTGATGCTACCAACTGTCCCCTAGAGTGGATCCAGGGGCAGGAGCAGCCCTGCAGCTTTGACCAGGCTGTTTCTCCGTGGGATCCACTCCTGAGCTGGCTCGTGGCTCATCCCACAAACACGGGTCCTGGCACAGGAGCTCCATGTGCCCCTGGTTGGCAGAGACCCCCCCAGGAGCTACGTGGGTGCTGGAGCCCTGAGCACATTCCCCATTCCCGTGGTCTGCCATGGCCAAGGGTGGTCTTGGTTCTTACAGCAAAATCTCTGGTGATGTTTGGCCAGTTTTTAAAAGGTTTAAAGCCAAAAGGGCCTCTGTCGGGGAGGTTTGCCCACCTAAACCTGGGGGAAGCTCCCAAAGTGGGAGGGATGGATGGGCTCTGCATCCCACCCACCCTGCCCAGGCAGCCCCCGCTGGGCATGGGGAACCGTGGCTGGAAGAAGCTGCTGGTTTCATGCAGGAGCCAGGAAAGCTTTTCTGCAAAAAGCTGAAGAGCACCTGGTCCAAGCTGACCTGAAAGAAGGCACCTGTGTGCCCCCAGGACCCCGCTCCTCAGCTCTGGGGGCTCTGTGCCCCGATTGCCAAGGGTGACCCTCAGCACTGGCTGTGCTCTGTGCAGGGCACTGGCAAGAGGCAATCTGCCCTTTGCAGGTGTGGGGGTAACAAATGCTCTTCCCCATTCATCCCCGGTCCCCCTTCTCTCTTCCTTAACTGGAGATCAGCAGAACAACCCTCCTGGCTCTGCTCAATCATCCTCTGAAGCCAGGCAGACCCCACCATGGCACTTTGCATGCCCCGTCGGGGCCCATGGGGCCACTAACCCCAAGCCCTGCTCTCTAAAGTCACCCCCCATCTATCACTTTTATCTCCCTTAAGCCTCTTGCCCCAGGCACCCCCAGGTCCCATCCAACCCCCTTGTCCCAGGCTGGAGCCTGCATCAACATCCCCAAAACCTGGCCACCCTGCCCCATGTCCCCCCGATGCCAGCCCTTCTCAGCTCCTTCCCTTATTCCGGGAGCAGCGATCCCACCCGGGGGTTTAGGGACAGTTTGGGGTGGCTATTCAAGGTTATGGCTTCGGTCTTTTGGGTGTGGGGTTTTTTTCCCCCCGTGTAAACCTTTCCATTGTGAAAAAAATAAAAAAAAAAGAAAAGGAGCTATTAAAAACCAACAAATGGGGAAAGGAGCACAGTCAGTGGTTTAGAGAAAGCAACAGCACCTTCTGAGACTATTAAATTAACATCAAACAAGACCAGGATTAATCAGCGGATTCACAAAGCTCGAAGCCAGGGGAGGGAGGGGAGAAAAGAAAATCAAAATGAACAAAAATGGGGGGAGGGGGAATAAATCCGCCCACAAAAGGGGAAATAAAAAGGCTGAGAATTAATAACACAGAGAGAGCGAAGGTGGAGAGGGCTGCAGACCTGGCAAGGAGCGCACGTCCTCGTTTCGTCCATCAGCAGGAGTTATGGGCATAGCAGCGGGCAGGCTTGCACTGGCATTCAGAGAGTTAAAAGCATTGGCACTGAGAGGTGAGCGCTCTTCCCACTGCTCGTCATATTTACCCATTAGGGCTTTCCTAATTATTGCCTCCAACCCCATGTTGGTACTGGAATTCTCTTGGACCGACTGGCTCCTACAACTGATTAGCCCTGGGAGATACGGGAGGGGGAGGAGAGAGGGGACGGGAGATGGGGGGGAGCCAAATGAGAAGAAAGATGGGGGGGATGGGGAAAGGGGAGAAAGGAGACAAGGGAGAAGGGAAGAAACAAACAGTCAGCACATTCTCGCAAAGCAACAAACTTTGTCATCTTGTTCTTTAAAGCGCTGCAATGCACCCATCCTCCTCCTCCTCCCCACTCCATCCCGCCCCAGGGCTTGGCAGGGGCTGGCGGAGGGATGGGATGGGATTTGGGCTTCTGGAGTGCTGCAGGCAGGCAGGGCTCCCGGGGACAGGGGCTTGGAGGATGGCAGGGGATAAGGGGTTGTCACCGAGCCCCAGGGAGTGACTGGAAGAAGGGGAGGGCTGTGCTTCCAACCCAGCCAGACTTGGCATGGGGGGCGGAGGAGAGTCACCTGGATGTGGGGTCCATACGGATGCACACACAGATCAAAGGTCATCGTGACAGGAATTTGGAAGCTGGGGCGGTTTCCCATGGAGGAGAAGTCAGGGAAGGAAGAGGGGGCACCCCACAAAAACACTTGATTGGAAAGAGGTGCCCGGATTTGACCCTGGCATGAGAGATGGCAATGGCAGGCAGCCCCGGGACGAGTGCTACGCTGGGGAGAGGGGAGGGGAGTACCTTTTGTCCCTCCTCGCGCTCTTTGCAAGCCCCCTGCCCGTTGCCCCAGCCCTCTCCCTTCCTCCCCCCGGGGCCGGGTGCCGGCTGTGGACCAGGGCCCCCTCCCGGGCTGAGCCCCGGCTACGGGACGGGATGCAGAGAAGTGGCGTGTCCGCGTGGGAGTGAGTCTCAAGCCATGCAGTTATGGTGCAGCACCGCACAGGGACCAGAGGGCACTCGGCTCAGCCACGCCACCGTCATTCCCGATGTGGCGGTTACAGGGAACAAGCAAGGGCAAAATACAGACACAAAAAACAGCAGGCCGGTGAGGGATAGCCCCACTGGCAGCCCCCCACCAGCTCGCCCCATCCTGGGGGTGTTCACGCTGGGATTGATGTTCCTCTGCTCGGAAAGGGATGGATCCCGGGTTCGCTCGTCTGCCTGTAAGCAGGCAGGGTCTCTCCTGGTCCCCTCCGGCCAGATGCCGGCCGTCAGCTCCCTACACTCTGCCTTTATGCCTCCCTCCAGCACAGCAGGAGCGGCTTTCACCAGGGGATGAAAGGGAGGTTGGGACTCATCCCCGCCAAATTTTGTCTGCCACGGACCCTCGGGTCCTGGCTGTCTGCTCCCTCTTGTCCCAGCTGCTGACGTGAGCCAGCTCCTTCCCCCAAACCTGTTGGCACTGGTGAGCGGTGGTACACCACTGATGGCTGTGCCTGGCTCTTCTGCCGCACAAAGTCCTGGCCCACAGCACCTCCTTCCCTTGGTTGTGGGAAAAGCTGCTGTTCCTCCTACTTAAAACTAACAACCTGAAGGCCTTCCTGCTGTTGGAGAGCATTAGTACTTAATCAATTAAGTATTGGTTAATACTCCTCAACAGGGATTCGTTTCTTTCATTTGCAAGCCCATCTGGACATTGCTGCAGCAGGTGGCCACATTTCAACAGCCTTCACGCAGTCTTTCTCCCTTGGGCTGGTCTCCATGCTGGCCACCCAACTCCATGGGGCCGCCTTCCGCCCCTCCTTGCCAAAATCCCTTCCTTAAGCTGTTCCCTCTCTTCCTTTCCCAGCTGGGCTGAAAGCTGTGGGCCCAGCAGAGCTGGGGAGGGTGCAGTGCCGATGAGGAAGCTCCTAGAGTGCTCCTGCGTGGTGGTCCTCAGGCTCAGCATGGCATCTCCATGTGTGCCCCATGTGTTAGCCAGTGAACCCCCAGTTAAGCAGGCTGGCAAGTTAATGCTAGTTAGAGCCAGGGACTTGCTGAAGACCACCATGGCTCCCTGCAGCATCACTCAGATACCACCACCAAAACTGCTTCTCCAGAACCGGGCGATCAGCCTAAAACCCTCCACCCGTGTGGAGCTTCTCACCCTCTGCACAGCACAGAGGTCTAAGCGGTCCTGCCCACAAAGCCCTTCTGCATGGCACTGGCTGCACGGCCATGGCCAGACCTGGCCACCAGACAAACGCTTCCTCCCAGCTCCTGAGAAACCAGAGCCAACCCACGCTTTAAGCACCTGGAGGACTGAGCACGCTGCCAGCCCCCCCGTGCCCAAGCACACCTCCATCTCCCAGATAACACCTCCTCTCCTCAGCCACCGCCAGTTTGCCCAACACTCACAGCTCAAGGTTACGGGGCACTGCTCTCACCCCAGTTTGCTTTTGCAACCAGCTCCTGCAGCCTGCCCAGCCCGTGGTGGCACAGAGCCTGCCTCCCACCCTCACCTTCCCTTTCACCGCTGCCCTCCTACCCATCCATGGGTGACCACAAGGTCCAACCAAGAGCAGGGTGCTCTCTCTCGAGCATGAGGTCCACCTTGCTATAGTTCAACCCCCAGTTGGTATCAGATGGCCAACCCTTGCTTGACTTTTAACCTCTCCTCAAACTCTGCCAGGCTTTCTGAGGAGTTACACTGCGCTGACTCCAGCTCAAGAGTGGGGAGTTACGGTGTGTCCTGAGGCTTCAGCCTCCCAGCAACTGTTACACTCGGTCTTATGGCAAAAGGGAAAAAGGAGATGCTTAAATCTACCGAGTCTCCTGCTCCCCGTGGCTGTGAGCCCAGTAGGGAATACGGTATGGTACAGGTGTATGGGAGAGTTACCTGCTCCGGTAATCGCCGGCATATTGAAAATCTCTGTCCCAGGCTGCCCAACATCTGGAGAAAAACAAAGAAGCTCTTCAGTACAGAGAGCAGCGTGTGCAGGCTGGTGGTAGGGAGGGACCTGCCGTGCCAGCCACGACAAGATGCCAGTGTCCCTGTCATGGCACGCAGGCTGCCAGCAGCCCACCTCCCCCAGGCATTGGGGTGGGTCTCTGGGTGCTGGCTGGGACCGGCACTAATTGTCTTTGGGAGACCCACAGTGGGCATTCCCTCCCTTTTCCCTCGCCAGCTGGGAAAGAGCAGAAAAGCAGAGCCCGGAGAGCCAGGGCGATGTCTTTGTGCTCAGTGCTGACCTCCCTCCCTCCAGCCCTTCGGATTACAAGCTCCATCAAGTCAAACGCTCTCTCCTGCCTGTGGGATTTCCAAAGGCTCAAATCCCCACATCCAGGGAGCAGGTCTGGGCAGTGGGGAGGGTGAGGAGGAGGAGAAGAAATGTTAAATCAATATTTTCCCTCTTAGCTGAGCTGTTTGGCTTGGATATCGCTTTCCTTAGAATAACAGAAATTCTCATCAAATAAGAGGCGTTTCCTATTTCTATATATTTTCCCTTGATAAGGAAAAGTGTGGAAGGTCATGGGGTTCAGCCACATGTCCCCAAAGGGGCATAGCAATACTGTTGGCTCATGGTAATATCATCCAGGAGACGAGACAGCTCGGTCCCTCTTATCCGATGCAGCTGTTTTAAGATGGATTCAAATTGAATTAGTATTGACTGTATAATGCTGGGCTAAATTAAATTATGATCCTATCTACTCTATTAGCGGTTAATGAATGAACGGGCTGAATTTCTAATATAAGCCAGCCTGGTTAGTTTTACAGAGCTATACCAATATTGATGTAGGGCTTAAAGTAATGTTGGGGGAAGATGCATCTCAAGGAGGAAGGATTCAGCTTGGCTAGCCATTCATTAAAATATCAATTGCTCTTAAGTCTCCTCCATGCTCAGCTCATTATTTCCTTCCTATTGAGGTTATCCGGCGCGGGTGTGATTGACAGCCCCAGAGCAAGGAGATGTGGGGCTGGGAAGCCTCCCCAGATGCACACAGCCACTGCTGGCACCAGCACAGCTCATCCCAGGAAGTGCCTGGACCTCACACTTCCCAACAAACCATGGCACGATGCAGAAAGAGCTGGCTGGGAGCTCCCAGCCCTTAACACAGCAGCACCTGTTCCCAAATCTCCTTTGCTTCATATGTCCTCAAGGCTTTTTTCCCCCTGGTTCCCCGCATTTGCATCCCCACATGTCCTTACTGTACTCCGTCTCATTTTTGTTGGTCGTGCTGAGCTTCTTGATGATCTCCTGTTTCTTGGACTTCACCATGGCAGAGTTGCTCTCAGTCAGCTTGCTGAAGAAAGCTGGAGGCTGAGTGTTGTTTCCTGGGGACTTGGACCCCATCCTGCAAAGCAGAAGACCATCAGAAACCTCTGCAATGTCCAGTTCACAAAGTCCTACCTAGAAAGAGTCTCCCCTTAGCGTAACTTCTCAGAATCAGCCCGGGGGCTCCTGAGATACTGGGGATATCCAACCCTTCTCCCTATCCCTACTGTAAATGTACGCTACGAACGGACAGCAACCTGGGATGTGACACTGCTTTTGGCTGCAAGAAAAGCAGCCTGGGCCAGGGCGAGCCTGGGGACATCCCCACACTGTCTCTACCCTCCCTTCCCTCGGCGTTACCTCTGGTCTATCTGCTCGCCCTCGCGGTACAGGATCGGGTACGTGGCGCTCTTGGCGTGCTCCGATTCTCCCACGCCGTCTGGTGGAGACACCGGCTCGATACAGTTGTCCGACCCGCTCCCGGCCGAGGCTTTGCTCTGCTCCGGGGACCTGCGGAGAGCGATGGGGAGATGCAATCGGTTCATTGCGACATCCTCTGTCTCTGCACAGCAGCCCGGGGTCAGGGGGGAGAAGGACTAAAATAGCTTTCCTACAGCAGGGAAAAAAAGCCAAACCTTCCACACCCCCGTGGGCTTACGGCGCCTTTTAACGCAAGCCGGAGGAAGAGTGCAGCCCGGGCATTTTTCTGCACCGCAGGCGTGCGGAGCAGGACCGAGCCGAGACGTGGCCCAGATTTCCAGGCAGCGGGCCAGCCGGCAGCCACCCCAAACACAGCTGCCCAGCAGGGATGGAGGGACCGGTCCTGGGACTTGCTGGCTCAGCCCAAGCCTCCCTGGCTGGCAGGGAGACACAACCCCTGCAGAGGGCTGGGATATTAACCCTTTGGGGAGACAGCTTTTGAGTCTCCATCGTATTTATGAACAGAGGGGAGGGCAGCACACACCACCTCCCGTCCACCTCCTCTGGGGCCAAGCAGGGGCTCGCTGGCTGCGGGCGATGGGATGCTGGGGCAGCCGGGAGAGGATGGACACAGCCTCTCGATGCTTGCCCATGGCCAGTGCCTGGGAGACAGCCAGGTTTGAGTCTGTGAGGAATTCCTCACGGCCAGTTCTGGGAATTTACATCTTTGTTCTTTCTGTGGTTTCTTTTTTTTTTTCCTCCCCCCTTTTTTGTCATTTCTGGGTGGCCAGGGCTGGG
Source organism: Limnodromus scolopaceus (assembly GCA_028565335.1). Classification (NCBI taxonomy): domain Eukaryota; kingdom Metazoa; phylum Chordata; class Aves; order Charadriiformes; family Scolopacidae; genus Limnodromus; species Limnodromus scolopaceus. The sequence continues at coordinate 12,999,459 of JAOXNO010000006.1, read as the reverse complement.
CTCTCTCCCCTAATGTCCAGACCAGAAGGAAATTTTAGACTCTGGGCCATGTAAGCAAGCGAGATCCATCTGAGCCCCAAGGTGGGGAGCATAAATTCAGCAATGCCAAATGCCACCCTGTCCTATGCACCGCCTTACCGAGGTGCCAGGCAGCCAAGGGCTCCTCACCCTGGGTATCCCTGGTCTGTCTGAGCTAGGACCGACACAGTGGGTGGGTAGAAGCCCATCTGCACCAGCTTTGGTTGGACACTCTGACCTCACCTTTTGCCGCCTTCGTTCTGCGGGGAGATCCTGGAGGCCACCGTGTGTTCCTGCTGCTGCAGATATGCCTCGCTGGGGGTGCGGCGCAGGTCCAGCACGGGGCACGCTGCCCCGGGGAAGGAGTACACCGGGGTCTGGATGTGGGAGTTGAGCTGCTGTGGGTGATGGCGTGTGTAGTCCTGTGTGATGACCTCCTAGAAGAAAAAACCCCTGAGTCAGAAATACACTTGGCTTCTATCTCTTGCTTTGCTGAGCTCAGCTAAGACAGGGCAAGGAGGAGGGAATTAGGTTGGTTTGACCCTGTGAGGATGTAACTTCTGCCTTGGGCCTGTAGCAGCTCTCGTGATGGGCTTGTTGGGATGCAAACACCTGGGCTGAACACACGTGATGCTCCCTCCAGCCCCCAACCAGAGATGCTGAGGTCTCTAGCATCACTCCCAGCCCTTCCCCACCAGACATATTTCATATCAGCTCTTCCCTCCCCCCACCAGCCCCAGCGGGAAGGTGAGAACAAGGTTAATTACACTGATGTGCTGGGCCAGTGTGACCACCCGCTGGTTCATGCCCTTGATGCTCTGGCTGGACTGCAGGGGCTGGCACTGGGGCTGGGGGCCATCGGGCTGCCGGAGGTGCTGCAGGTGGGCTGCTTCGGGAGCAGAGGTCTTCAACGAGCCTGGGGGAGGCACAAAGAAGACAACGGGCGTGAGATGATGTCTGCATCCCCTTCCTCGAACGCCATCCCAGCTCAGCACTGGGGCACGGTGAATGAGAGCTGGCTGACATAGTCCCCCCACGCCAGCTTGGGTTCTCCTGCGGCAGCCCCTGCCCTCACCTTGCTGTTTCTGCCTCAGGTCATGCTCCCCGTGCCCCTTCTCTGCATCCTGCAGCAGCTTGGCCCCTTTCTCATGGGACATGCTGGGCGAGCTCACGGGACTCACTGCTTCCATCCGCTCAGGGCTGTAGCCTCCATGAAAGCCTGGGGAAACGGGAGAAGGGAGTTAAAACCAGGAGCTCGCTTGGCTTTTCCCTAGTGCTGTGGCAACCATCGCTTGCGGGCAGAGTCACCCGTTCAGGAGAGGAGGGAAAAGACCTGGCAGGTCACACTGCCTGGACCCCTGGAGCTATCTCTGAAGTCCAGTTGTGGTGATGGCTGCAGTAAAGACGTGATGTCTCATTCCTGCAGAGCTGGACACTCAGCAGCTCGTGGTGGCAGCGTGAGAGTCAGGAACCAAATTCAACCCCAGTGGGTTCACAATTTGTTCCTCCTCTTTCATCCACCTACTGAAACACAGGAAAATAAAAAAACCTGCTCCACCCAGAGGGAAAGCAAAGCTCTGCAGGAGTGGTGGTGGCTGCACAGGAGGTCTCAAGTGCTTTACAAAGAAGAGCCCCAAGCCCAGCATGGCCAACAGCAGGGACTTGAAAATTGGGCACGAGGCCCTGCAGACTCCAGAGACAGCAGACTCGCTCACCACAGGGGCAAAAAGGCTTCTTGACCTTTCTCTGCCTTTTAAGCCCTTTACATAGACTCAAGCTGCATCAAAGCAGGCAGACCTGGAATGAGAGGCCACCATCATACTTCAAAAGAGAGGGAAAACTGAGGCACAGACAAGTTATGCGTCCACAGGAGGACAGAAGAGTCCTGGAGGAGGCACGTGCTGCCTCTTGCCAGCTAAGCGTGTTTGGCAACGCTCATGACTTTTGCCTCCACAGACCTTTACCCTCCTAAGGCTCAATTCCTAGAAACCACCCACAGCGCTGCCGGAAGGTCCCCGGTGCCCAGGGATGGACACACTGACCTTGCACGTTCCTAGGGCATGGGTAGGAGAGGACCTCCCTGCACCAGGGACAGGGATGCAGCATCCTGCATCACCCTGTGCATGCCAGCACCAAAGGGACCATGCTTCAGATCCACTTCAGATCCAAGATGAAGTGTTCTGCTCTGGAAAGATCCTTAACCAACAGCAACCCCCAGTGCTGACGACCAAGGCAGATGCTTCAACTTGAAGAAGGGGTCCCACCAAACCCCCATGGGGATGCTGCTTCTGTATGCTGGTGGGAGCCTAGATGAATGTTCTGGGTGAAGATTGGTCCCAGCAAGAATGACCTAGTCCTTGAATCCAGAGATGCTGCACACTCAACGACACAACTGTGAGCGGGGACACGCATGTCTGATGGCCAGCGGCCCTGTCCCACTCACACTCCTGGTTCTCTGCTTCGCTTGTTTGATTTATTACCCACAACTATTCCTTTCAGACTGCTCGGGAATTTCTAATGATGGGGAAATCAGAATTAGCAAATTGCTATTGTCCGTAAAAAGCAATACCAGGAACTGAACAACGTTTGCAAAACAGGACTTGGCAATGGAAAAAACGCAAAGAGGGTGGGAGAAGGGAAGATCCTTAAAATACACACAAATAAAAAAGTCTGGAATAACACAACAACTGGGAAGCAGAGGGACAAGCACACTCAGGGAGCTGACGAAGCCAATAGCCAAAACGTGCAACTAAAAATAGGAAATAATGAAATAAAACGGGTTTCAGGCCACAGCTCTCTCACCTCTCCCCTCCAATTTCTTACCATCACTAGTGGAGTCGTTACTTAGCGAGCCTCTTTCTCGCTGCCCCTTATCGCAAGACATTTGGCGCATGATAATCACATCTATGAAGTTGGCCGCTGTCGTGGTGGTCTTACCGAGTGCTCGGAGCTCCTGTTCCTGCATTGAAAAGGGTTTACTTTGACTCTTTTCTCTACTGTGCTGTTCGGGGCCCGAGGCTGCGTGCTGCTGGTCCAGAGGGTGATGGTGCTGTTGGCTTTTCCCCTGTCCTCTGCTATAGTGATGAGAAGAACCAGGCCCAGAGGTGGGTAAAGATCTCGACTCCATGGCTTTAATGGGTGAAGGTGACTGTTCGAGGTTGGCCCCACTGGGCAGCTTTGAGGTGAAGACGTTGTTGTCAGTCTGGGGTCGTTCTGCCTTGGCTTCCCGCGCCCTCGAGGCCTCTTTCTGCAGGACAGCCGGGTCCATCAGGGGCGCGTAGCCATCTGCTGCGCTGATGGAGGAGCGCAGGGTGGAGGCCGAGGGGAAGGCGGTGGAGCGGATTGGTGATGTGGTAGTGGTGGAGGAGGATCTGGAAGGCAAACGAAGACACGGTGAGGATGAGAGAAGCATGTGGAAAAAGGGGAGTGCTCTCCCAGAGCCCCAGTGTTCAGCCCTGCCTGGCTGAGGTGTTCCAAGGGCTCCTGAGCGTTGGCCTGTGCTGGAGCAGGTGAGGAGGGCTTGGATGGAGCCTCCACCACAGTAACTGGCCACAGGTTGTGGCCTGGGTGCATTGACCGGAGAGAATAGAACCCATGGACGGATCCCAGAGACCTTCATAACTCCATCACCATGCAACTTTCAGCAAGAGGAGCGACACCTGTATTTGGGCACAGGGACACTCCTGCTTTCTCTCCTGGCAGCAGTAAAAGCCAACAGGAAAAGCAAAGGGCATCAAAATCTGCTTCTCCCCATCACAACTTCCCTGTAAGCCTCAATCCTGGTCCTACTGAGAATGAAGGCTAAAATAACCCTTGCTCTATCTCAGAGGTGCCCCATGAGATGCTCATTAATTAACCACCATGGTTGCCCTGCCACAGGGGTCCAGGCAAGCAGCAGGTGCCATGTTGGTGGGACGTACCGCAGGACGGAAGGGGTGGGGGTCTCTGAAGAGATGATCTTCATGCTCGTGTTGTGGAGCACGCTGGGGCGCTGCTGGATGGTCTCATGTGTGCGGGGCGAGACGGGAGAGTGCTGGTGGCTGTGAGAGTGTGAGGATGAACGGCTGCTGGACTGCTCTGTACCTGGGGGAAAATACAAAGAAGGACTTCTTTAGCTCTTCATTTTCTAGTCCCAATCCTTCCTCCACCCAGCATGTGTTTCTCCCCAGCCTACCTGGTCTCCAGATGGGTGCATGCTCCACTGTGGTGGACGCTAGGATGGATTTCTCACGCTCCCTCTCCCGTTCCCGCTCTCGTTCCCGTTCCCGCTCGGACGCGGACGATCCCGACTGTTTGGTCATGTGCGTAGGGCCTCCTGAAATTCAACCAAAAGGCAGTGAAAGGGCTGCAGACAGAGTGATTTCCCCGGGGGAACACCGCCTGCTCTTCACACTGCTGTATCTGCAGAGCAGATAAGGAATGGCTCCATCCAAGGTCGCCTGGAGCAGGACAGACGGGGGCAACCAGTGGGACAAATCCCAGGCAAATCATGCAATAACTTTCTGGCACCGTCTCCAGGGCACTGCTCTCCTTCCACAAAGCTGCTTTCTAGCTGCCACTTTGGGGAAGAAGGGGGAAAAGCAAGGAAGCCCCCAAGAAGCAGGATCAGAGGAGCTGGTTTGAGGGAGCCAGTGGGCTGGTCCCTGAATAAGAATGAATTTGGGCTCCCCCCATCTGCCCCGATGTGCTGAGCTCATGGCCTTGAATTGGTTAAAGGCGTCCTGCCCAACTGCTTTCCCATGGAAAAAGCGACCTGCAGCATTACCTGGAGAGAGTGGGGAGCTGCTGTGCCGGCTGCCGAAGGTCTGGGGGGGCCCGGGGATGTAGGTGATGCGGTCCATGGTGGTGGCAGAAGTGCCAGGGGTAGGGGGCACGAGGACAGGCAGGTGTGGCACTTGGGACAGGTCAATGATGCCTGGAGAGAGAAGCAAGAGCACTGTCAGGATGATGTTGAGCTGCTGCAGCCTGGCCGCGTTGGACTGGGTAGTGATGCTGGGGAGGGTCAACCCGTCCTGTAGCTCTGGCATAGCACAGGAGATGCCAGCACACACACTGCCCCCAGGTGCTGATTTTCAGAAGAGGGGACCTTTCTGTGGGCAAACAGTGTGTTCTACTGCTGGGAATAACAGGGAGGCGAAAATGCTGAGATAGAATCATAGAATCATTTTGGGTTGGAAGGGACCTCTGGAGATCATCTAGTCCAACCCCCCCACCAGAGCAGGTCTGCCTATAGCAGGTTGCACAGGAACTTGTCCAGACGGGTTTTGAATGTTTCCAGAGAAGGAGACTCCACCACCTTCCTGGGCAGCTTGTTCCAGTGCTCTACCACTCTCACAGTAAAGAAGTTCCTCCTCATGTTTAGGTGGAACTTCTTAT
>JAOXNO010000006.1:12966931-12989434 GCA_028565335.1 Limnodromus scolopaceus | reverse complement strand
CAGCTGGACCTTCATGTGTCCATCTTTGTTTCCTCCTGTCCTAGCCTGACAACAAGAACACGGGGCCATGCATGTGAGATCCTCCCCCACATTACCTCTGGCCATGTTCTGCTTTAGATTTACAGACTTACAGACAGATTGCAAGACTTTACCTTGTGTAATTGAGCCCCGCATGTGATGCTGCTCCTTTAGGTTATGGGGACTGTGTCGGTCTGGAGGGATCGCTCGACCCATGAGACCTAGAAGAGATCCAAGGGGGAAAGCTGGGTTGTGACACAGGAGTTCATGTACAATGAACACATGACAGGGTTACCAGGGTCTCCTGGGATAATAAGGAAAAACATCAACAATTTCTAAATTACTTGATTTCTCTTTTTTTTTTTTAAAATGTGATTCCTTTTTTTGTAGTCCTGAAACTGGTCTACCAGTAGAGAAACAAAAGGGAAATGGGCCATTCTGTGTCCCTTGTTCTCCCATGCTGGTCAGATGCTGTCCTGTTGGGATGTGCTGCAGGGTACCAGCTAACCACTGCTAAAACACAGGCATGGGAAGGTGCATCATGTAGACAAGATGGGGTCTCTGTGGGTCACTACTAACACAGCATGGGTGAAAGGTTTCACCTAGACCCACCTTCGATGCTGGCAGACAAGGTATCACGGGCTGACAAGCCCCGGCTGATCCTCCCCTCCATCATATCGTAGGTCCGCTTGGTTCCTGTGGTCTCATGCGAAGCTCCTGAGCTCCTGCTGTCTTCTTTGGGACATTGAGAAGCAGCAACTGCACCTGGGGAAAGGAACACTGAGAATCACCATCAGGAGCACGGAAAGTCATCACCGCCAAGGGGGGGTGTTTACTGCTGGTTGCATGCGTTGCTGTAAGGTCAGATCCTGTCCCAGCATCAGCCACCGCTCAGCAATGCCAGAAACATCGCACAAGGTCGGCTTCCAAGAAATTCAGCTGGTGTTTTCTCCCCTCCCTGCCTGCCTCAGACTCCAGATCTCTGCCTCCCACTCGGGTCAGAGCATCCACCCTGTTGTGTCCCGCTCCCTCCCTCCCTCCCCGGTGGGGGTCAGATGCAGGCAGCGGCTCAGCCCGGAGCCAGCGTGGCGCTGGCGTGAGCAGCTGCGCTTCCACTGAACTTGGCCCTGTGGGTCTGGGGATTTTTATTATTTTTTTTTTTTTCCCCCTGTTTGTTTTGATTTTTGCTAGACACCTACTGTTTGGGATCTTGGCCAGCCTTAACATTTGCCGAGACACTCCCTGGGTGAGAAAACCAGGGAAAAGCGGGGAGAGGCAAAGCTGAGAACGATTCCTTTGAAACAGCAGCGAGCGCGCACAAGAACTGGGGGAGACGGTGAAAACTCCCACGCAGGATTGATGGGGGAAGCACCACCGTGACAGGAGGCCAACATTCACCTCCTTTACCAAACCTGGAGAAGATTCTTCTGCAAATCAACAGCGGAGACCTGTCCTGAGCTCCAACCCCCAGCCCTCTGCCAGAGCAGCCCTGCTGGTGCCAGGCAGCATCACGCCCGCCCTGGGCAATGGGCATCCATCGTGTGCGGGGAGCTGTGAATTTAGCAGGCAGTCACTGATCCAGCCGAATGCCTCGTGTTTATCTAACGAGCTCCAAGCAGGGATGTTGGTTTGGAAAGATAAATGCCTCTGCCCATCACCCCTGGCCTGGTCGCTCCTGCCAAGGATTGCCGGTGCCCCAATCCTCCTCTTCATGGGCAGAGAAGATGGTTATACAATTAGAGAAAACGCAGGAGAAGTTAAAAACATTCATTCCATCACGGACAATGGGGAACAAAAGTCCTCCTCGGCAAAACCAGTAATTAATAAACTGGGATTATTACAACTTCACACCCACTATCAGTTTCTGCAATCAGCACCCACTCAATCCAGAAAGGGTTTGGGGCTGTGTGTGGGGAAACAAGAGGGGGATCTGTCCCCGAGCCGTCACTTCGGATTCATTTGACAGGAGAAATCCGGGGGTGATGTTCAGAATCAGCCAAGCACCTCACGGCAGACGAGGGGCGACGTGCCTGCACCCTGTCATCAAGGCACATCTGTTGCCAACAGCCCTTCTGCAGAAGGGGACGTGGTCCCGGGCACCCTTTGTACCGCCGGGAAGCAGGGGGAGGGCGTGAGGGAGAAGAGAGACTAAACAGAAAGAAAATCACTCCAAACCCACGTCCCTTGCCTTGCAGAAGCCATCAGCAATCATATGCAGAGTGAGAATAACCAATCTAGCACAATTCAGCTCGCACATGCTACAGGATCTCGTCTCATTACAGCTCTTTTATTTTAAGCACCCTCATGACACTAAAGAATTTGCAATTTTTTTTCTGCTTGCCAAAATTCATAATCACCAACAATTTGAGATTTCTTATTTAATTTTTTTTTTTTTTTAACTCTTTCGCTCCAGGCTGCAAAACCTCATGAGGCTGTACGTGGGGAAGGAGACAGGCAGCAGGGCTGGCGAGGCTGCGGCAGATTACTCAGGATGAGATAAATGCTACCAAGCGTGTAAAAGGCTGCCATGGAGAGGAAGGAATTAATTCCTCATCCACCTCCACAGGGGGTAGGACGAGAGGCGATGGGCTCAGGTCGCAGCCGGGAAGATGGGTTGACACCGATGGGGAAGAGTCTGGTCTGCAGGTCTCCTTTGCTGCCCGGAGTGGGATCCCAGCTCTGGGGACAAGCAGCCCTCGCTGCCCAGGAGTGCCTCCTTCCCCGTTGGCACTATTTCTGAGATCAACCTTGTTCGACTCCCAGCCCAGGCAAGGGAGATTAAAATAGCTTCTTGCACAAAAAAGTCCTGAAATGCTTCCTGTGTCCTCCCTGGTCCAAGACCTGCCAACTGTCCCAAAGGGCGCCCAGACACAAGTCTCCTGCGGTGACACCTCTTATCTGGGCTAGAGTTGACAGTGAACATGGGCAGACACGGGATGAGCCGGTTTCCACGCGATGGGTGAGAGACATGGTGCAGAGCCCTGTCTTGAAAGGTCCCTGTCATCCCAGGGCACACACAGAGGTAGCAGCAGCCAAAGCTTGCGAGTTGTCACCCATGGCCTGACTTGAACCAGCCTGTGATGAAAACAGCTGCCTGCACTTGTGGGCCAGAGGAAAGGGACTTCTCCTGGACACCCTCTGCCCGCAAAAGTGATGACAGGGCCTGGGCTGCCAGGCAGGCTGAAAGGGATGCTCTGTCCCGGGGAGGGATGCAGAGGGTTCAGGCAGCACAGCAACCCACCAGAGATAGATACTGAGGTGGGTGAGTGCGGCTGAGGTCAGGATGTGCTCCTTAGTCATCTCCAAATTCAACTGAGAAGAGAGGTGAATACTGGCACAGCTGAGAAGAGAGGTGAATAGTGGCACACTCCAGTATTTTAACCCAAGAGGACGTAGGGCTGCGGGGCTGCAATGTCTGTAACTCATCTCTTCCCGACCCCAGCTGTGGGCAAGGAGCAGCACGGCTCCATGCCAGAGATGCCCAGCCCAGCACACGTCAAAGAGCAAGCACGGAGGAGTTGTTTCCAGCTTCACTGGAGAGGAACATCTGCTTATCTCTAATGGGAGCCACCGGGGCTCGCAGAGCAGCTTTGATGGCCAGTGCTGCGATGGGATGAGCAGGCGCAGAGGAGGCAGGAGCAGCTGGTGACTGCACGCTGATACTGCTAACGCAGCGAGGCACCGTCGGCATTTACCGAGGAAGCGCGCTGCCGTGCAGCGGGGGTGCGAGCTGTGACACAGCTTGCAGGTCTCCCCAGAGCCCTCTCGGGAGCAGCCCGGCTGCTTGCCCAGCTTTGCTTTCCCCTACTCTGTTTGCACCGATCCCCAGACGGGCAGGGTCAGCCCAGTTAACAAGTGACACCGTCTGTGCCAGTGGCAGGTCTCACCCCAGACTTGGCTCTGGCCAGGTTCCTTGGGGTCCCCAGCACTTCTGAGTGATAGCAGCTGGTGACAGGCCAATGCACCCCCAAAAACAGGCTCCTTGAGGGATGCAGGAATGGCCTCACCCCCTCCAATAGCTACAGATGCTGTAGCAAAGCTCACAAGACACTGAGGCACGGTGCTGCTGGTCCCAGGAGGATTCCTGCAGGGCAGCCCCACACTGATAAAGCCATACGGTGTCCAAGACATTGCTGATAGGAATCTGATGTCCGAATAAACCTTTATGCCAAACTGCCTAGCTTGCCTCCACCTTACACATTCTTGGCCCGAAAGCTTGGTGATGTTCTCATAGCGCTTTTGCACAGTCCCCTCCTGCACAGGGGTGTTAGGGATGAAGATAATGCCTTCCCATCCGGTACCCTCCTCTCCCCTGCTCCCCAAAACCAACCACAAGCAGAGACCTTGTCCATGGCCATGGCCCCATCACACCCCTGCCCACCGGCAAAGCCATCTCCAAGGCAAGACAACCACACAGGACCAAGGGAAACCCATCTGGGCTGTAGGCAGGTGGGATGGGAAGGGAAAGAAATGATGCTAGAAACAAAGATGCAAGGCCAGACCGTTGCACTTCATCAACCTTTACTCAAATAGCTCCCAACTCCCAGCTACGGCAGCACAAACCCCTGTTGCCTGCCCTAAAAAGGCAGAGGATTACGACTTACCCTCGTAGGACAACACGTGGCCTTTCTTCCCTTCGTAGATGACATGTCCTTTGGGCATGGCATCCTCTCTCGCCTTCTCTGCTCTGCTGGGGCTGTCTTCTCCGATTATCCTGGTAATGGTTCCTTTGTACAGCACTTCTGCCGGGGTGCCCTTGGAAAGCCACCAAGATCCATATTTAACAGTGTCACAAGCAATTAAGCAAGCGCGCGCACAGGGACAGGCTGTTCCCCGCGGGAGCCTGAGCGGAGGGAGAGCGCGCCCGGCCTCCGCTTCCTGGCGCAGCCAACAGCCAGGGACTTGCAGCTTAATTATTGATGAGGACGATAACGAGGAGCGGTAAAAAGGTACGTGATCTGTGCAAGGCTGCTGGGAAGAGGTGGGGGAGTGAGAACAGCACAGATCTCCATAACACAAAATAGCAGCTCTGAGTGTTTTGGTGTGAGCTACTCAGCTCGTTTCCACCCCACAGGTTTGGGGGGACAGGGCTGGGGCCACCTCGTTGATGGCAGGGACTCCTCGAGCATTAGCTTTTCCCTGCAGCCTGTTTTCTCAGCCTGGTACAGGAGTCGTGGAGATGTCCTGTCCACCCAGGTCACATCTGCTGGCAGCATGCGTGACCTTCAGAGCGCTGCCTGCGCACGGGAGCTGGTGGCTGGCAGCACGCCCGGGCGAGATGGCAGGTGGCTACAAGACCGGCCCTGGAGCAGGTCGGGGAGTGAAGGCTGCCATTTAGGTCTCCAACAGAAACAGGATTACACAAACTGGTGTGAACTGAAACCTCTCTTTTCCTGGAGGCACTCGTGGACACAGCTCACACCCACCTGCCCCTCTCCAAATCCCCTTCAAAACACCCAGAGCTGGATGTCCCTGAAGATGTCGCTGGTGATTAACACCCCTCTGCCGTCACAGCTTGTCGGTGCGGACCAGGAACAGCCACTGTGGGGTGACAGTCCCCCACCCCATCACAGGGAAGGCACAGTGATGGTGATGCTGTCAGAGTGAAGCTCTTGATTGATCCCCCCCTACTCTGCTCGTTTAACCCCACCACTCCCCAGGACTGATGCTTGTGGGAAGTCTTGGGGGAAGCGATGCCCCAGCCAGTTTGCTGGTGCTTCCAGGTTGTGCCAGGGCAGACTATTTCCCCACCCCACCGTGGAGAGGCCCCTGCTCTGTACCAAGCCCTCTGAGCACCAGTGGTCCCCAGATCCCCACTGAAGCTGCTGGGATGTACCATCGCGCCGCTTCAATGCTCTGACTGCTCGCCCTCGCAGTGCAGCCGGTGCTGGCTTTCCCAGCCCCAGGTAAGTCATCTTCCTTCCGCGGACGTGCTCAGAGGGGATTTGAAAGCAAGTGATGACAGATGGCTTCAGAGCAGAGAGCATATATTCAAGATCTGCCTTCTGTGAACTGGATGACTAATTTGAGATCAAATATCAGCTCTGGCACCCGGAGCTGCTGCCGGAATGGGGGGCTCCTTCTCCCCAGTGGGAGCAGAGGGATGCAGGCTGCTGGGCCAGCAGGAGAGGCAGGTAATAACCTACCTCTGGGCTTGGTAACTTATTCCCAAGCCAAAAAAAGCAATCTGGTTGGATGCAAAATAGTATCTCAGCAAGCTCTGCTCATCTTCTGACCTCTGGCACATGGTGCACCAGACCCTTCATGCCCACCCATTGCTGTCCATGGCTGCTGCAGGGGCGTACGAGGGGATGGAGCATGCGTTTGCTCTGATGGGTTATTTACAGCCCTCGAGCATCTGCTCCTGGCAGCTGTTGGACACAGGGCACCAGGCAAGATAAGCCTTTGCTCTGGGCCAGGATTCAGGTTCAGGTCCCCAGGGCCAAAAAGGGAACACGGTCACCCTCCTTGAAGGAGGCAGGGAAAAAATCTGTGCGTGAGTGGCTTTAAGTATCTGAATGATGGCCAGATAAAATCCCCACGGGAAACAGATTTTTTTTTTTTTTAATGCTCTCTGCTGTTACCAGATGAGCAATAACTCACACTGCAAAAAACTATCGCCCGCTTGCCAGCTGCTCTTCTGAAGATGGATGGTGGAGATTAAGGCCAAGGTATCTTCCTGCTCGAGAGAGCCTTTGGGCAGGACCCCCAGCGCAGCACGCTCAGCCCTGGCAGGAGACCTTGCTACCTTACATGCACCTCACAGCCTCCCCCTCCCCTTCTACCCGTCTCCTCCTTCTCTCCGCTCCACTTTCTTGCACTGGCAAGATTATTTTCCCACAGCCATTTAAAGCTGCTTTCTGTTCCTGACAGCTATGAAAAGCAAAGGGGCTGGGGGGTGTGTGTTTAGATGTGCTGTAAGGCTCTGCATCGCTGCTGGTCGAGCTCTGGTCTCTGCCAGCTCGGCTCATGGGACAGGGCTCATGCCAATGCCTGCGGAGGTTGTTTGCCAAGGCTCCGTGGGACAGGAGCATCGCACAGCCCCGTGCTGCTCAGCCCCGTGCTGCACACTCAAACCCCTGGCCTCCGCGTCCCGCACTGCAAGCTGCAGCCACCACCACCCAGGAAGAAAAAAATCCCCCACAGACAAGGGACCTACATGTGTGATGGACCCTCGGTAGGTGATGGGCGACTCCGGAGGGGGTCTGGATGTGGGTGTTCCCTTGGTGATGCTCCCTCCTGAGGCAGAGCTGAGGGAAGTACCTGTAGGACACAAAGGCAGTGAGCTGGGGGCTGGATTTGCCGTTCAGCACAAAGCCTGTGGGGCTGAGACTACTGACTAAGCACAGGATTTGACCCAGTCTCTAGCAAGTCACTGGAGGGAAAGCCCTCCAAGAGACGTCAGCGTTAAATCCCATGCCTTGCAGAGCCTTTCCCACCCTGTCCCCCGAGGGATCCACCCCTGTGCGCCTGGGGCTGGGAGGTGGAAAAAATGGGTATTTTGAGACTAACAACTCCCTGCTGCCTTCATGGAGGGGACAGGCAGATCAGCGGGCCCGGGAGAAAACACATCCTGTCTCAGCCTCTTCTGATGTGATCAGAGCAGATCTCTGGTGAGATGCAGCTCAGGGCGGTTTGAGTTCATTTGCTTGTTATCTGTGCTGGGTTGGAGCCAGCCCACTGCACTCGTGCATCTGACTGCCTTAGCTGGGGTGCTTCACGAACCAGAATCTGCACTTAAAAAGCAACACCTTTGCATTTATTTTCTTCTGCCTAGCTAATGGGGAAAGAAACATGGGAGGGCTAGATTTAAATGAAATGTGGTCCCTTCCCAGCTGCAGCAGCAACAGCAAAGAGCCTCAAAACCAATCAATGAAATTTAAACAGGGTTTGCTTTGTCTTGACCAACAGATTTTGGGATGCCCCTCGAATGTAAAACCTCTACCACGATTGATGTCTGAGGCCCTGATTTGGGGAGTTGACTAGAAATACTGAGACAGAGCTATCTGCCACCCTGCTGGCAATGCTGAAGAAAAGGGGAGAAGAGACCCCTTTGGTTGAGCACGACCCCAGAAACTAAACCCAAAATCACCAGGCAGCCACAGCCAGCGCAGCGTTTGCCAGGCTTGGCAGTGCCAGCATCCCACCCCTCCCGCCCCCAGCTCCTCACCCCGCAGGATGGAGCCCTCCTGGGATGGCTGCAGAACCAGACTTTCCGGCTGGCTGGCCTGGCTTCTAGGAGAAAGTTGTTCCTGCTTTACTCCAGGAAAAGGCACTGGAAAACATTAACCACGTATCAGTGTAGGTGCAGGGCACGGGGCCGCAGCCCTCGGCTGCTCGAGGCTTTCATCTCTGCCAGCCCCGGGTTGGCACCCCCTTGGTGCCTTCGCTGTCCCCGCCACTTCGGGATGGCCTTCACCAAGGCTGCAGCGGTCAGTAGAACACACAACCGCCAGCCAGCAAAGCCAGATCATTGTTCTCGCCCTGGGAAAGGCACTGCTGGGTGCTGCCCGCACCGGGGACAGGGCTGGCAGTGAAAACCCAGTGCTGGTTTATAACGGGACCCACACACAACAGGGAATACAGCCTGGCTCCCCCCTCCCCAGACCCGGTCCTGCTCCAACCCCTCCTGCTGTTAAGAAATGCTTCCAAATCTGCAGACTAAACACTTCCTTTGTTCACTTCAGGCCATTTACTCTTTATCCTACCGGCCTGGGGAGCGGCAATATATTTCCTTCCTTCGATCACAGTATTAGCCGGAGGGTATTTATAGGCTGGGATGCGTCCTGACCGAGCTGCTGCTTTCCTATATGGCACAAATTTAGCTGCCTGTGTCTCTGCTCTCCCAACAGACTAATCCTTTCATCTTCTTAACAGGTTTCTCTGCTCTCCCTTGCCGTGTCTTGTGCTCCTCCTTTCCCCTACGCTGCTGGCAAGCTTGCTCCCTGCTGCTCTTGGAGCATGTGAGAAATCACTTGTCTCCCAATTCCTTACCCAGTTTCTTGGGATCCATGGTCAGAGGCAGGCCCATGGTGATGGAGCCGACGGGGACCTTGGCGTGTTCGGAGCTGTAGGGCGTGTGGAGCTGGATGGGCATTCCCTGTGGTGCGAGAGGAGAGGTCAGGGGCGGCCACCGGTCCCTGCGAGGCATCCCCAGCCTCTCACACCCAGTACCCTACCTGGGAAATGGATCCGACGGGTCTCTCCAGCACAGAGGGGTGCTTGGTGGAGGAAATGAGGGGAGGAGGGTTGGAGATGCTCGCTAGTCTCTGCAGCCCTGAGCGAGAGCTCTCATGCAGGTTTAGCGGGATGGGGTGTCCTGCGTGGAAAACACAAGTGTTAGCAGGACCGAGGGAAGGCAGAGTGGCTGCAGCTATCAGAGAGAAAAGGGACAAGGGAGGGAGCAGGGGCTGGATGTGGTGAACTGGCTGGCAGTGAGCCTGTGCAAGGATCCAAGTCACACGATCGTTTTGGAAAGGACTGGAATAGTTTAAATTACTGCCTTGTCCCCTCTGCAGCCAGAGAGGATGCGTTGCGCCCGACTTGCCTGCCCTCCAGCTGGAGAGGGACAGCGCAGTGAGGGCTAAAACCTGCCTCACTCAGCAACAAAGCAGTGTAGGGAGCGCCCACACTGTTCTGTGACAAGCCATGTCCCTAAATCTGCCCCGGCCAGAGCTGGGAGACCTGCCTGGCCACCCTCAGAACGCTGCATTAGCAGCGAGGGAGGCCCATGCCAGGCCTGCAAGGTGTTAGCAGGTTTCTGCTGAACCCCCTCTCTTACACCCCCAAAAGCTGCACTGATTTAAGAGCATGCCCTATGATACCGGCTGCAAGCACAGCCTCTGTCCTCAGCCCCAGGTCGGGATGGAGGGCACATGCCACGCAGCCGGTGGCTTTTACTTGCCTGGTGGGTTATACTGAAACAAGTGGGGCTCCGCCTGGGGAGAGGTTTTTATCACATCCCGGGAGTAGGACAGGACAGGGGGCCAGCACGAGGCAGCCGTCGGCTCCGCACTCAGCTTCTGAGCCTCTGCGATGGATGAGAAATGCACGGACTTTTCTGCAAGGGAAACAGAAAGCAACCAGCTCGCTGAGCGGTCCCTGCCCCTCCCGGGCAGAGCCTGCCTGCGCCCACAGCTCTACGTCAGCCACCGCAGCAGGGATGGGGGGATTAATGATGATCCTGACAAACACTTCACTGAGGTTAAAGCCAAGAGGCATCAACATCGGCATCCCTTTGGCGCGTGGGGGACATCCAGCAGGCACCAGCTCGCTGGTCTGAGGCGTACAGATGGGCATGGGCACCCAGGGAGCCCCAGGACACTTCCAGGGACTACTGCACCCCGAGAACAAGCTCATCCCCACATCACATTGCGACGCAAAATCTCAGCTGCTCCTTGAGGACGGCTGCCAGCTATAAACCATTTGCAGGCGGTGGGAAGTGGCCAGAAATAACGGCATCAGCTTCTTGGACAGCAAGGGAACAACGTGCGGTGCCTGAAGTGACCAGATGTTCTCCAAACACCTGGGACAACCGTGCTGTATGAGACTGTCAAAGGCAAATGAAGATCAAGACGAGCTTTGCGGGATGATCGGATGCCTCTGTGGGGAGCAGGACAGCTTTCTGGTTCTCTGCAAGGCACCAGGGCTGGGGGCAGCAAAGCTTCCTCAAATTATCTGGCTCATGGTATACTGGATGCCAGGCTGGGTTCACTCTGGCTATAAAAAGGCTGATTGGAGGCCAAGAAGCCCCTAATGATGGAGGAGTCATGCTGGGGACGCCTGAACCCTGCCATACTCTGCAGGGTGCCAGGGAAAAGAGGGGCTTCATCTGCATCAGCTCCATCCCAAGTACATCCTCGCGCTTTGCTGAGCAGATGAGACAGCCTTTTCTGAACGGATTACAGGCAGGTTTGGTAGGATTTGCTTGTAATCGATAAACAATTAATTTTGCACTGCCCTTCTTCCCCAGACCCACCTGCATAACGTCCACATTGAGCAGAAATTAGAAACTGCACAATAAACAATAGCAATCACAAATGAACCCAGACTTTAACCATCAATTTTTGATAAAAATAGATGCCTGAATCCTGCTAAGACTAATAACAGGGCAAGTAGATTATCAGAGGACCAATTTAATGAGGCTTTACTGCATTATCATTATTAATGCTCAGTGTACTCAGAAGCTGGGAGATTATTCTTGTCCCCTTTGGTGAGAGAAGAAATCCATTATCGGCACACAGAGGTGTCCGGGCACACACACCGCAGCAGCATGGCGGGGCCGGACCCCAGGGCAGCCTCTTCTCTCCCCACACTGGATCCCAGAGAGGATCTCTTCATCCTGTCGGCACGGGGGAACCCAGGCACATCCTCCAGACCCACACAGAGTCCCTGGCACATCCACACTCCCCAGTTTGCTCCCTTTCAGCTCAGCCCAGCTCGACTCCACTCATGCCGGGGCGAACGGCGCTGGGATGTCCCGGCTGAAGATCCTCTCCGACGCCAAGGCACTGTCGTCAGGGCTACGTGCACCCTGGATGGCTCTCGGAGAGCCCCGTCCTCCTCCCCTCCCCGCGGGAGACGTCCCCTCCCCTTCGTGCCTCTCCAGCCTGTGAAATGTGGCCAGTTCCTAATTGCCCCCGCATTAGAGGGTGGCTATAACTCAGCCAGCTTTTGATAAAATAGCACTTACGCGGGGAAGAGAGAGTTCCTATTACCGTTTATCAAGCCCCTGGAATGGGAGCGAAGGAGTCAGAGTTTATATGATCCGTCATCCAAATTAATGCTCTTGGCTCCCCATCGCCTACAAAGGCCAAATGAAACACAACTAAATCAACACAAAACATACCGCTGGCTTTCAAACCGCCGAGCGATAACCAAAGATATGCCCGACGGCGAGTCGGCAACGGGGAAAGGGATCCGTCTACCTGTCGGTGAGATCCGGGCAGGGCTGCCCGCCTCTGCCCGGCCCTGCGATTAGCAGCTCGTCTTGGAAAGCCGGGGAGGGGAGGGCAGCGCTCAGGAAGGTACGGCTCGGCTTGGCCGCCCTCCAAGCCCATCCGTCCCCCGCCAGCGGCTGCGAGGCAGCCAACGCCTCGGCCAGGATGTGTGCAAGACTTGGCTTTGAAGGGGATCCAGAGCGGTGCGAAGGATGTCGATCCCTGGAGCGGTTGCAAGAGTTCAGGCTCTCTTATCGAGCAGGGGAGGAACGGGAGTACCTGCTCCGGTGGAGCTGGCCCCTTGCAAGGAGGCGGCGCGGGGCTGCTCTCCTCACGGCTTCGCAGGCTGCGCTGGGCTCTCCCCTTTAACGCGAGGCCGTGTAGAGGTGGTGTGGCAACACGACGTCTGCAGTCTGGATTCCTGCCACTTCACTGGGACGCCTCGGAGAGCAGGGGAGGGAAGGGACGTACACAGATTTGCCAGGGCTATCTGGCTATCTCCCCTCCAACTCCTGATCCACCGCCAGGATGTGCTCCAAGAGGCTGAGACAGCACTGAGCAGCTGCCTGAGTCCATACCCGTGCTGAAATCAGGGCTTCGGGGGACTTGATTTCTCCCCTCGAGGTGACTCTCATCACAAACCTGCTGGTTTTCAAATGGGAGATGCACTCCCCCCACGAATAGAGAAGACCACCCTATGGTTCCCTAGGGTCCATGTGCAACCCAGACCCACACTGGTACCCAGCCACACAGGGTTTGGAGATCACACATCTGGAGCCCAAGACCTGCTGAGATGTTTGCAGGGGTACAGGGAGGCATAACTAGTTTCATTAACATGGAAGATTCGGAGCACTACAGCGGTGTGAGAGGGGAGAATAAAGTGCTTCATATCATTAGTACTTCGCAGAGAACAAAGCCATAAAAAATTCCACCTGGGTATCAGACCCCTGCATTTAATAACGGTGCCAGGTTGCAGAATGGCACGGTTAATCTCCAACCCCTAAAGCCTGCCTCGTACCTAACACACACAGATCTGCCTCATCTCCTCATCCTCCTGTGGCCAGGAGGAAGCTGGTTCTGCAGCACTGGGACTCCGGCGATGCAGAGCTCCGGGTTCAAGTGCTGTCCGTGCCACCCTGCTCAGCAGGAACCTGAGCTGTGCAAGACCAGATCTGCACAGGTTTGCGGTCCAGGAGGAGATCAAACCTGATCACCTGCTGCTGCAGGGGAGAGCTGGAGGGGAACTGTTCTTCCTGGGCAGGAAACAGGAACAAACAGGACGAGGTCAGGTGGAGACAGGACTTCACAGATGGCAACACCATGACTTGGGGGGAACTCCCTTTCTCTCAAGGTAAGCAGTCACCTTCCTTGTTTATATGCAAAACCTTCTGAAGTGTGATGCACACACGGTGCTACTTATTGTTTAAAAAAAATAAAATCTGTCCACGTGTCAGCAACCAACTCTTCTTGCAAGCACATGGTTCTGTCCAGAAGGACGTGACAGCTTGAAGAATAAATACCTGGGCCTGGACACTGCAGAGCCGGCTGGTAAGATCCTGCCTGCCGGAGGGTGAACTAGTGCAGCAATTTTCCAGCAAAGATCACAGCCTAGGTCCAGTGGAGACCTGCCTCATCACTGTAGTCTCATCCACCTTCCATCTCCATGCATAAGCAAGTAGTTTTTGCAGCTGCACCCACTCCCGTGCAGGAGCCAGCACTGGGGGACATCGCACCCACCCAGCCTGACTTCCCTGTGCCTCCAAATTGTGCCACTGGTGACAGCATCTCATCTTCACACGCGACTGAACCGCAGGCTGGCTATGAGGGGCAGGGACACAGACTCTGAACTGGAACAGACTCTAACATTCAGATTAAAAACACATTTAGAGGATGGTCTCATCAGGACTTCCCGTCTCT
Organism: Limnodromus scolopaceus; assembly: GCA_028565335.1. NCBI lineage: Eukaryota > Metazoa > Chordata > Aves > Charadriiformes > Scolopacidae > Limnodromus > Limnodromus scolopaceus. The sequence continues at coordinate 12,975,560 of JAOXNO010000006.1, read as the reverse complement.
CCTTAACCTTGATCCCCAGGTGCTCAAGCTAATAACGCTTCAGATGCTCTACGGTGGGAAACTCTGAATTGCTCATTAGGCAGCCAAACCACATCAGAGCTATTCCGGGGAGAAAGCACTGGGAATCTTTACAGGAACCTTTGGACTCCGAGTCACAGTATTAGCATTGATTTTAAATGAAATAATGGTCCCCGCTGAGCATTAAAAGCATTCTTTATAGAAAGCCAGCAAGGTAGAAAAGAGCCATTGTACCCGAAGCCCTGGCATGCCTCCAGGCCCCTTTGCTCTCAAGTGAATGGCAGAGACGCTAATAAAGGCAATCTTCACCTCCTCAGCGCTCGACACTGGCCCGGTGTTTGCTGTGGGCTCAATGAGACATGATGTACCGTCTAATGAACATGGGAAATTAGCCATGCCTCTCTGGTCCTGCTTCAAGATGCTATTAAAGAGCTTTCAAGGGTTGAAGCAAGCTTCCACCTAAGAGGAGGAAAGCTGCCGGCTGCGTACAGCTGCACGCACCGGGCCTTTCTCTGCGGATAAACATGTGCCAACACGTGCAGCCCCCTACCTTCCTTGTCACCAACAGCGGGGCTCCGGCTCTTTCCCCTGGGACTGCTGCTTGGCTGCTGCTGCTCCTTCTCAGCCTGCTGTTGCTGGGCCTGCGAGAGCTTGCTCGGGGGCATGTCCTCGTGGGCAGACTCGTGGGCTTTTGTGATCTGCTGCTGGTAGAGGGCCAAGGCATGGGGAGGCACCTGAGGCTTCACACTTCCACTCTGCAATATCCCCTCCGAGAAACCTTCGGAAATCTGCAAAGCAATAATAATTGGTGACACTTGCCATGGCCTGCTGACATACGTAACAGTCTTGGAGACATCAAGATGTTATGAGAAGCACCTGTCCCACATTATCACTGCAAGTCTTACCATCCCAAACAAGGCTCCAAAGCTCACCAGCCACAGGAGACTAAAAAACTCCACAAGAAAGAGTGTCAGTTCTGTGCTGGTGGCACTACAGGAGAGCTTCAGCCTTATAAAACCTCTAATCTATAGTTAAGTGTGAGTAGCTTTTGCCAGAAGTTACCTTATGGCAGCCACATCTTAAGCTGTAATATGGAAAACTGGAAGAGCATCAGGAACAGGTCCTCCCTGAGTGCTGAAAACCCAAAAGCAGGCATTCTCTCCCTGCCCACCCTGCACTGCTGCTCCTCTGGTGTTCACCCTGGCGATACCAGGATGATTTTTGTCACAGCCCAAGGCACTGCACCAGGAGGAACCATCAGCCTTGGAGAATACATGTTCTTTCAGTACACAGCTACTGGGCAGCCAAAAAGGGGGACCAAACAGAGCTTCTGGAAGAGGAAGAACATGAATGCTTCTAACATGATATCCTTCAAGCACATAAGATGAAGAAAGATGCAAGGCTGTGAAGGTGCACACTCGCTTTTTAAAGCAATGGTTGGCAGCAGTCGTGTGGCAACAAGGAGCTTTTTCTGTCCAGACCTCCCACTAACTTTCTGATAAAAGAGCTCAAGGGACATCCAGACGTTGCCGGCAGAGTCACTCCCGTGGCTGGGAACACGCTGCGCAGAGAGCACCTTGGCTGCTGGGGGGCTCACACCGCCCGGGAACAGCTCTCTGCAGACCACGAGCTGGGCCATCCACAGGGATAACCACATCCTTGCAACCTTGATGTGTGGCACGCAGGGGACACGGCCCGAGGGAAGAGCATGCGTTAAGGCACACAGGACTGTTGTGCTCCCAGGCCCGTCCCTCTCCGGTGGGGTACTCACGATGGGAGGGATGGCAGCAGCACGCTGCTTCAGCTGCTTCAGGTCCAGCGGCTTCTGGGGTGAGGAGTTCAGCCTGGCGTCACTGGTGGTGTTGAGCAGGCTGGGCCGGGGGGACAGCAACCTGGACACAAAACATGCATGTCAACTGGGCAACGCTATGGGCAAAGACCCATGTCCCATCGCTCTCCCACACCCTGCACACCTGTTTTACATGGCCAAGCCTAGAGGACATCCTCTTCAACAGAGAGGAGCACACTGGACCACTTTTTGCTGCTGGGACTCAAGACGCTTGAACACATCGTGCACTTGGGCTTCCAGCCCTGCAGTCCGCTGCCCTGGCCCCAAACCTGTTTAGATGGGAACCACCATTCCAAAGATCTCAGCATCCACCATAAGGGTGCTTGTCTGACAGGAGGTTGCTCAGCAGGAAAATCTGCCACGCTGCCCAAAGCACGGGGGACCCACAGCTGCTGGGGAGGTGTCTCAATCTTGACCCTGGTGGGCTGTAGGTTTCCCCAGGTCGTTTTGGTCTACGAGGGTAGGCACAGAGAGTAACACAACCTGGCCCAGCAACGCCCAGCTAGAAACCAGGGCAGCTTTGCCATGGGATGATGAGGCTGAAGGGAGGCAAAGAGCAGGATGGGATTCAAATCCGGCTTGCCAAAGAAGACAACCCTTGCGGGTCTCCATGTTCAAACAAGACCATTACATCCAGCGCAACACCCTCTTCCGCCCACCCCCTACACCAACTATTTCTAGCAAATCTGCTGTTGTCCAGAATAAACCCGAGGGAGAACTGGAGCACAGAGCCAGGAGCTACAGAACAGGTCGACCAGTTCAGATTTCATGAGGGCATCACAACACTCTTTGGAGCTCACACGTGGTGCTCGCCTGGTGCTCGGGATCAGTCTCATGCTCCTCTTCAAGAACCGTGTTTAATCAAGGCGCTAAAGCCTGGGCAAGGAACCACGTGCACGTGGCTGGAGCACTTGGATCACTTGAAAGACGAGAGGTTGGATTTGGATGGGATTTGCTGTTCAGCCCAGCGGCTGTGCAGCCCTGCACCCTCTCCATTAGCTCTTCCCCTTGCTGTTTGGGTTGCCTGGTAGACACTCAGGTGGCTGCACCGAGCCCCTGTGCAAGCAGTGTAAGGTGGGCATCTCCATGGTGCCACCGAAACGGGATGGGGATGGAGGTGTGTGAAGCCCATGGGTCAAACCTTCAGTGTGTCCAGCTCCTGAGCTCGTGCTGAGACCCCGGGGACCACATCTCTCCAGGCCATCTCCGCTTTCTCTCCCTCCCGACTCCAATTTGTTGCAGCCAGTTCATAGTTTTCAAGCTTTACAGCTTGATTTGTTTATTTTAGCTGTTATTTCACTGCTCTTTTCAGCCTATAAATTTCAAGGTCACTCCATGCTCACCCTTGGATGAATAAACAAGCGTGGCGGGGCCATGTGCAGGGAACAAACTCATCACGGTGCTGGGACCGCCCCAGCCCTCGCTCTGCAGTGCCGGGCATCGGAGGGGAAGGGGACCCACCTCCAGATTGGGACAAGGGCGCTCCCCTTAGGCACCCAGTGGGGAACTGGCAAGAGGCAGCAAATCTGAGCTCCTCCCCAAATAACTGCAACGATGTCTGCCCACAGGGCCACATGGGTGTCGTGAAGCCATGTTGGCGGGGGGGGGGGACATGGGGCTCCCAGCAGGTTGCAATGCCCCAAGGACTGCTGAGACACGTGGCTGGGGACAAAGGCACCCAGCTCCTAAGACCTTCACGCCAGGCTGAGCTGCAGCACTGCTCTTCTGGGGCTGCCCAAGTTCACAGCACGCTCTGCAGCCCTGGCCCCACTCCCCTGGCACTTTGGGCTCTGATTTTGCTCAAAATAAGCCAATATTTTTTAAAATTATTTTTTTTAAAGGGCATTTTTTTTTCTGGGCAAGCCTCACCTGGGAGGCAGGGCAGCCAGAGCAGGCTGCCAGCACCACACCGGCTCCTGGTGCCAGCAAAGAGCTCCTCTCCTGCCACCTCACCTGACGCCAGCGCCACCAGGCCGGTAACATGTCACCTTGGGGCTGAGATGGGTCCTGGTGCTCACCGGGAGGTGACTGACCCAGGTGCTGACCCAGCTCTATGTCACTGTCACCACTAGTGGCCCGGGACAGACCTCAGCAGCCACAGTTGTGCTCAGCACCGCTCTCCCCCCGAGCAGCGATTCTCGCTGGACTTGTAACTAAACACCTTGATTTTCAGAGACCGGGAAGCTTGACCAGCAAACAAGAGTCCTGCCAGCTCTGGCAGAGCCACCCCTCCAGTAGCCACCCCGTGCACTTGTGGCACCCACAGAGACGCATTTAAGTACCCTTAAGGTCCCTTTAAGCACACTTAAGGGAGGTTGTGCTCAGGTTTCCTAGAACCCTCCATGATCCTGATGCTTAGGAAGCCAGCATTAAATGCATCAATATGCAGATGGCGTATTTTATTACGTCCCAGCCATACGGGACCCAGCCAAATGCACACTCAGTGGTTGTGCAAAGGTGATGGCTAACAGATTTCCCCGATGGGCTCCCCCGAGCCAGGGCCACAGCACCGACGCGGTGCTGGCCCGGCACAGCCCTCACATCTCTGATTGAGCCAGTGGCCGGGACACAGAGGTGGCTCGGTGCAATGCTTAGGGACAGATGTCTCCTCTCCACGCTGCAGGTCTGCAGTGAGGTCCATGGCCTCCCTCGTGCGTTCCCATCTGGCGTGACCTCCCACTGAACCGCGGTACTGGCAGCGCTCGCAGCAGCCCTCTTGCAGCACACGCTGCATGGAACCACAGACAATCAGCCGCCTTCTTCAGCTTTGATGAGTTAAGGCTGCGACTCCTCGTCCCGGACTTGTCTCTGCTCGTGCGAACCACAGGAGGATCTGAGAAAAGCTGCCCCTACGTCTCACACCAACCCTGCTCCCCTTCCCTCTCGCCGCGGGGACACCCCAGCCACCGTCCGTCCCCTTCTGGGCGATGCTGCAGACAGCTCGGTGCTTTCACAAGCGCAGGGAAGAGCACCCACGCCCCGCCGGCGCTGGGTGGGTGGGCGGGCGAGCATCGGGTGATGCGGTGACGGGGCGGCTCACGCGGCATCTCAGCTGCCTCGTCCTGCTCATCACAAGTCACGCTGCAGCAGCCGGGCTGCGGTACCTGCCTGCGAGCCAGCAGCCCTCGGCCGGTGGGAAATGCAAGGGAGGCAAAGGAAAGCTACACCGGGGAAGGGCACAGATCCCCCGCCGGGAGCACGATGCTACCGAAACCTCGGACCCGGCTGCAGACTGACCCCGTGGGTGCTCCCAGGCCGGGCAGCACCAGGCTCTGGCATCAGCTGCAGCTCTTCTGTGCCAGCAGGCTCTGCTGTCACCCGCGCTTCACCACCGCACCGGATAAGAGGAGCAGCCCGGGGAGCTGCGGGGTGCTTGTTTAATGTTTAATATTCCTGTAAGCTGGTAACTGTTTGACAAGCGAGATCGGCGCTGACTCAGCAAGGAGACGGGGATGAAAAAGTTGTTCCCAAGACGATTTGCTCCTTCGCTGCTGGGAAGCCGGGACAAGCCGCTGCTGTCCTGTTTTCGGTTGGGTTAATGTTAAACTCGAGGAGTGCAGCCCCGCTGGCCTCACTCTCCCTTGCTGGGAGGTTTTCTCCCATCTGGGAAGAGGAGAGGGCGGGGAGGGGTGGTGCTGGACTCGGTCCACCGCTAGAGAGGAGCACGGCAGCCAAGAGGCCTCAGCCCCGCCACAGGGCTGGGGCCAGCAGCATCCGCACCACCCCTCGGCATCGTCAGCGCTGCTTCCAGCTGCTCGGCAGCGAGAGAGGCTGCTCCCCCCGGGGCGGCCGAGCAGCGCGGAGGATGCTCCCACACGACCAGCACTCACCCACTGGCTCCATCATCCATCACAGGGAAAGCGTGGAGGCCGTTAGGGGTGGTGGAGATGCATGATGGCTCCCCACCGCCTCGTCCCGCCGCTTTGCTCGGTTGTTTTTTTAAACAGCCCCGTCCACAGCGCCGCGTACAGCCCGCATGGGCTGGCATCACCCGTTTCGCTGCCAAAATGCCCCCTGCAAGCCCATGGGAGGCATGTGGGATGTTGGGTGCAGGATGCTGGATGTGGGACGGCAGCCTCTCATCCCAGCCCAGCTCCGAGGTGGGGAGCGGCAGCGGGACTGCCATCCCTATGTGTGATGGCAGGGTGGACTCGGAGGTCCCTCCTGACCTAGGAGCCAGAGTGGATGCAGGAAGCAGGAGCCATTAGAGAAATCAGCACTACAAAGATGCGTGTATTCATGCATATTCTTTAAAAAACAGAAAACCCTGTCCCATTTGTGAGGCTCTCGGGTGGGGAGGGCTCTGTGGGAAGAGCTGTGAAGGGAGCAGGATGTTTTTCCCCCAAAGAGGCTTGCGTTTCCCCTCCCTGTCCCAAGAGCCACCCACAAAGGGTGAGAGGTAATCTTGGCCAGGTGAAGGGCCAAGGACCACAGCAGCTCAGGTGAAGACCCACTGGTGTTACCACAGGAAAGCTCACACCATTCTCCCCTCTTTACAGTCAGGACAGATAATTTACCCCTTCAGAGCCAAGCAGCATCTCTGCTGAGGAGCAACTCATCACTGGGAACACATCCCTGAAGTGAGTTCTCTCCTGCCAGCACCAACTCCGACAGAAACCGCTCCCAACCCCGGATGCTGGCAAACCTGCCTGCGCCTCTGCACAACTCCACTGTCCCCAAGGGCACATCCTGCTCCATTGCATCACCCAGATGGGCTGCAGCCAGCAGACGCAGTGGCTCTGCACCCAAAACCTGCCCACGGCCATTGCCCAGTAGCACCCGTATGTTGGGACATCACACTGCCCATTGTGTCATGGACCCTCTGCAAGCGATGGTCAAACGGTCACGGCCATGTGGGGACACAGCCGGGCACGTCCCTTCACCTCGGGGTGCGCCTGAGTAGTGACATTCCCAAGAAGGAGCTCATGAGAGCACATGTGGGCACTGTGGCATGCAACGGAGACGCTTGACTGGCCCTCAGGCCATGCACTTGCCCACCTCTCTCCCCGCTCCTACCTGCTCTTGTCCACAGCATCCTGCTCATCCATCTCGTCCGCGCTGCAGGTCGCGCTGGAGTCACTGTCGGGGTTCACCCCGGGGCCTTTACTGCCTTTATGACTCTCCTTCTTCTCAGCCTTGGGTGTCCCCTCCGTCCCCGCTGTCCCTCCACCACTGACGCCGCTTTCCGCCTTCTTGTCATTCCCCTTGTCCTTCTCCTGGCTGTCTTCACTCTCTTCCTTCTTCACCTCGCTCTTGCAGGGCTCTTCGCTCACCTTCTCCTCCGGCTCCTCCGTTTTCACCACGTCCACCACGAGGTCCTCCTGTACCTTCTCCTCACTGCTGGGCGGCTCGGGAGCTGCCTCTGGCGGAGGGCTGGTGGCAGGAGCAGGGTTGTCGGGGGGAGCGGTGGGAGCGTCGGGGGGTGTTGGAGCCTCTTCCAACTTGACTGCCGGTTCTGTGCCAGAGTCACCTCCCGGCCCGGGTGGTGCCTTGGCCCCGGTTTCGCCTCCTTCTTTGGCTTCAGGCCTCGGCGAGGGAATGCTCTCGGTGTCGGAGCTGTTATTTACTGCAGCTGAGAAAAGGGAAGAAATAAAAATAAGGATCAGCCCGAGATTCTCGCTTCCCATATCGCTGCCTCCGCCCCCTCCCATGGGAGGAGAACGCCCTCGTTCCTCCAAGGGGGAGACGATCCCGGGGCTGGGAGAGCTGCGCTGGGATCCCCGGATCCAGAGCCTACTAAGCAAAGGGACGCTCTGGGGGCCCCTGCTTGTCCAGCACGATGTCTGTTATTAACCCCCACCCAAAGGCAAAACCACACGCCCAAAAACCTGGAGACCAAGCGACCGGGAAGCTGGATTTTAAGGGAAAACCCTGGCTGCTGGCTGGATCTGCAGGACAGGACCTGCTCCCTCCTCACTCTCTCACCCATGGCTCCGGATCAGCTCTGCTCCCCCAGGGCCAGGCACCTCGCTGGCACCCTGCTCGCTGACTTACGTCGCCCGTGTCCCTGGCTCTGCCACCCCCGGGGCAGCTGGGCACCATCCCAAAACACCCCGCGTGTTTGTTGTTATTTAAGCCGCCAGTGGCAGAAGAAAGGAGGTCAGGGTCAGTGAAAGCAAAGTGCTGGCAGCGCTGAGGGACAGGTTAATTATTACACGGAAAGGATCATTCTCAAATCTGCCACCAACGGCTTGAAGTGAGCTGGAAGCACAAGCGTCCAGGCACTGCTTCAGATGAAGGTGCTGCTGAAAGACAGTTTCTATGGCTGGGGAGAGGACTGTTCCCTCCAAGTTTTCATCAGACAAACCTGTCCAGGGCCAGGAGCACCAGAAGACTTCCATGGTCCCACCTCAACACATCCCTGATGGACACAGCTCTCATGCTCATGCCTGAAGGCTTCCTCCTGTGCACCCCTTGACTTCTCTCTCTCCATAGCAGCACAGAGAGCTTTCCAACACCAGCAAGATGAGTGCCACAGAGGAACTGTGTCCCAAGAGCTGTACGTTGGAGCACATCCATCCTTCCTCGGCACAAAAATGTGCCACACTTGTCAGGAATCTCAGACTTCTCCAACCTTTACTCACTTGCAATCAAGCAATGAGGTGTCCTGTCCCCAACTCAGGGACGAGGTTTACAAACTCTCCCTGACTGCCATTCAATGCTACTCCAAATACCACCCCAAGACATCCAACAGTGGCTCGTCCCAGGCTCAACCAAGCTCTAGGCTTCAGTGCACTCCCTCCAGATGCTGAATCTGTGGTC
>JAOXNO010000006.1:12940042-12959121 GCA_028565335.1 Limnodromus scolopaceus | reverse complement strand
CAACTGCAGCCCAGGGATGGATGCAGTGGCACCTTGGTCCATCCATCCCAGGCTCCTGGAGGTGACCTGGGTGAGGACCATCCAGGCTTCCCGGGAAATAAAACCTTGCAGCCTGCAATCCTTCCTGGTGTGTGGCTGGTCCTTCCTGTGGTGCCTGGTGAGGCCAGGGCTGCCACTAGCCTGCAGGATGCTGCCAGCTGAATTGGGACGTGCTGTTCCAGCTGGTCCTGCCCATGTGATGCCACCTTCAAGCCAACAGCTCCCCAGGTCCTCCCCTGTAACTTGTGTAGGGTGCAAGATAGATAGACTATGAGCCCAGGGCATAGTACTGCCACAAAAGATGACTTCAAGATGAAAACTAGCAGGGAATTAACCTGCTAAGAGCATCTTCCTTTTTTGTTAGGGGCTTTTCTGCCCACACGCCACCAACCACAGAGCCTGGGAAGAGGCACTGCCCAGGCACCTCCATCCTCCATCCCCAAACCCTTCCCTGGCTGCTCTGACACTGTGGGGCTCGGGACCACAACAAGTCCCACGTTAGAGCTCCTGGTCACAGCCTTGCTTGTGCCTGGGAGCCAGGACAGCTGTGCCCCAGCCCGGCCCCACTGCCAGCTTTCAGCCACGCTGCTGCCACGTGTCACCTCTGAGCCCAGCCTGGACCAAAGGGACAGCCCAACCTCTGCTTCAGACCAACCACAAATTCCCCCTGGGATGGACTGATCTCAGCACAAACACAAGCAATCAGGGCCCAAGGGATGCACCTCAGCCAAGATCCCACGCAAGGAGGGGTGCACAGCGTGGGGTCCGTGGCTACATCTGCCTCGAGTAGATGGCACCACATACCCCAGGAGATATGAAACCTCTCCCTTCTTCCCAGGTCCCGAAGGAAGCCAAGCAGTACCCAGCACGGCAGGAGTTAACATCCAGCCGGTGCCTGTATCCTGCCCCGTCCCAGCACCAGGGCTTATCAAATTGCATGTAAGAGGCAGGCATCACACAGCGCTGAGCACCACAAAAGGCGGTGGAAAGCCAAGAAACAAGTTTGAGCTTTAACTCTGCAACTCCCAGCCTCGCTCCAGCCAAACCCACGACCTCTGTCACCCCGCTGGCAGGCTGCGACTTCTTAAAAATAATAACGAATAAATAATAATAAAAAAAAAAGATATCCGGCCACCAACCGTGAGAGATAACGAGCTGGGGTGGGAGTCCTCCCCCCCGAGTCGATGAAAGGGAAAAACAGGACAGTCCCCTGTGTCACAACCCATCCCTTGTGTCACAACCCTTCGCTGCCCGTCCAAAGCAAACAAGCGGCTCGGCCCCCTTTGCTCATCGCTGCGCCGGTGGCCCCGCACCAAGTGTGACAGCCGGGGCCGTTTGCTGCGCCCCGGGCAAAGCCCCGGAACGCAAACTCTGGCACCGGTGAGCCCCGGTGCTCCAGTGGGCGAGATGCCGTGCTGCCCGCCGGAGGGAAGCGGGACCGGGCACGGCAGAGCCTGGGGGGGTGACGGCTGCCAGCGTGAGCGGTCCCCAGCGCGGTGTGACCTTTGCCAGCCACGGCGATGCCAGCCCCTGGGCTGCCCTTTCCCCTGCCAGGCTCGCTGTGCCCACCGCAGGGCTGGGGGACGAGGACGCTGCCGGAGGAGCCTGCAGCTGGCCGGGCAGGTGGCCATGGCTGCGGTGGGCTCCTGAGGAGGAAGCTGCCTGCAGGACCCGGCGGGGAGCCTGGCCCCTCTCCTCTGCTCTTTACATTAAAAACTGAGCGAAACAGCAGCACCTGCTTCCCCACGCCGTAATTATCTGCATGCTCGGGGAGGGACCAGCCGGGACACCCCGGGACGTGCCGATAAGCCCTGGGTTCACCGGGCACTCCCGGCTGGATGAGCTCCGCGGCCCCCAGCCCCTGCCCGGTGCTCCCCGGCACGCCAGCCCGCCTCGGCACCGCAACTGAAACTATGACTAACGGAGTTATCAGATCTTCATGCTGGCTTGGGGCGGGGGCTCGGGAGGCAGGGGCTGCCCGCCGGCAGGCAGCGACACGCAACCCTGAGGTTAACCCCATCCTTCGGACCCCACCACCCCCACTTACGTGCTCCGGCTGCGGGTCCGGCGGGCAGGGAGCACGCCCGGAGCGTGCAGCGGGTGCGCTGGGAAGGACGCGGGCGTCGGGGCACTTCTTCAAAGCCCCCCCGGGCACGGCAGCCCGCTGCCAAGCGCTGCGAGTGCTCCGCTCACACCCTCCCCACGCATTTTGCTTTCGCTCCCTCGCAGCAGCCGGAGACAGAGAAGAAAGCAAAGCCGGTTCCTTAAATCCTGGGGGCGAGAGGATTTCAGAGCCATGGGCGGCCGAGAGCGGCGAGCGAGCGAGCGGGTGCCGAGGCTGGAAACCAGGTCACAGGCGGGAGACTCCTGACCCCGATGCCAGAAGTTGGTGGGAACACATGGAACACATGCTGCGGCCCCAGCGCTCTTCTTCCCTCCGGCGGGGCCGGCGAGCGAACGGCGTCCTCCGCGCTCCTCCCGCCCGCTCGCCGGAGCCTTCCAGCCGGCTGCAGCCCCGGTTGTTAAGGCGGATGGAAGCGCCTCCGGTATTTTTCTCCCCTATCTCACCTCCTCGCTCAGCAGCTCGGGGCTACGGGGAGGCTGTGCAGTTTCAAGAGATGCCCGACGTTGCCAAGAAATAATAATAATTAAAAAAAAAAAAAAAAAAAAAAGGCAGGAGAAAGGCGAAGGGGCGGGAGCAGCCGACCGCGCTGCAGCTCCGCTCCTGCCAGCCCGGGGACGGGGAGCCGGTGCCGTCGGTATGTGGCGGAGCAGCGAGCGAGCTCTAATCTGTTCCTCTGGCTGACCCAGGGCTCGTTGCATCTGAATGTGACCTCTAGACAGAGCATTAATAACGAACGTGGCGCTGACCCAAGCTGACAAGGGGTGCGGCCGCTTGGCACCCGCTCCCGCCCTCCCTCTCTCACTTTCTGTCTCCCTCGCTCTCCTCTGAATGTCAGCGGCAGGGGGAGGGATCCAGGAAAACAAAGCTTGGCTAATAGTTTCCTCCGCTCTCAACTGAATCAAAGGCGCTTTTCTTTGGGGAGGTGCGTGCCGGCGAGCCCCAGCGACACACCGGCGGGATGCCTGGGCACCCTGGCACACCTCGGCCTCGCCGGCCGCTGCCCCAGCGGAGGAGGGATGGGGAGAGGTTTGGCATCGGTCTCACCACGGGCAGACCGGGGCCTTTGCCCCGGTACCAGCAAGCGGAGGCTGGAAGGAAGAGGAGCCCGGAGAGCACGGTAGCGTGTACTCGGCGTTTCGGAGGCAGGAGGAGAAACCCGGGGGGGCAGCCTGGTGGGCGATGGGCCATCAGCTCGCACCCCTCGGCTCTCCCCAGCTGCTGTATTTTACCGGAGCCGTTCCAAGGCTCTCCAGCACGGCCGCCCTGCTCCACCCAGGGCTCGGCAAGGGCGGAGGGAGCCCATAAAAGGGTCCCTTAATGGGAGCTCGTCTGGATTAGCAGATCAAGGTTAGAGGTGAAAACCTAAGTGATCTCATCCCCCTACGCCCGACGGTACCTGGTGCGATCCTCCAGCCCCTCTCGCACCCACGCACCGTCTTGGGAGCGGGGACGGAGGCAGTTCTGGCTACCCCACAGCCAAAATGGTCTGTAACCCCATCCCGGAGGAAGAGCGGCACTGTGGAGTCAGCGACACCACCCAAGGCATCCCGAAAGCGTGGTCGGCGTCGCCGAGCTGAATTAGCGCATCGCTTCCCCCCGCCGATCCCGGGGTGGTTGGCAGCGCGTGGGAGAACCGAGGCACAAGGAAGGTGAGTAACTTCTCCAGGGCCGCGGAGCCAGTGGGTGGCAGATCTGGGCGAGCGCCGGGCTCCTGACACCGCACCAAGGAAAGCGGTGGGGACGGTGCGTGGGGGATGAGCCCGTGTCCCTGCAGGCGTCGGCGGGACCGTCCCACAGGCAGCCGGCTCGGTGTGCTCTCACCGCAGCGGTGGGTGATGCTCTCCCTTCCTTGGGAAGGTGACACCGTTACCTGGCTGCCACACTCCCGATGGACCTCTCCTTTAGTGGCCGGACGCCAGAGCGTCTCTGACCTGCTCCACGGCTGTGAGGGAGCTTGGAGCGAAACTCCCCAGCGGCTTTCACACCCATCACGCCATCTCTCCGGAGGGATGTACTGCCACCAAACGAGGTGTGGGTACGGAGTCGGGACCCCCAGCCAGCTCAGCTCTAGTGCCACCTCCCCGCTCCACCAGCCCTGACTGAGGACTCTCAGCTCCCAGGTCTCCCCTTCGGAGGGGCTGGTCGTGGACCACTGCATCAATCTGCTGCAAAAACATCGAGCCCTGTCCCCTGACCGCAGACTTGCCCGCCTGTCACCCTCCTGCCACAGCCCTCATTCTGCACTGTGTCCCCATCCTTTGACCCTGGGGCGGCACGGGAAGCCTTCCCCTGGGATGCCTGCTCCCTGAGAGGTGCCACCCCCTCTGGTCCAGCTGGGGTCACTTGAGTCTCCAGTGCAGGGCAGCGAGTGCACATGGAGCAGCTGCTCCTGGTGAGCCCAGCTCTCTCCCTTCACCTGGTTAGGATATTATTCCTGCTCTCTTATTGTTGAAAAAATAACGCTCAAAATTAAAATGTAGGCTGTAAATTATAGTAATTACCCAGCAGTTCCCCCTGACAGGTCTTTTGTGTTCCATTCACCGACACTCACTAAGCAAATCCTCACAGTTTGCTCCTACACGCTTGAGAAACGTTCAGCCAAGGGAGGGAGAAAGTGCAGCTCCGGGGGGCACGGTGGGCAGCGGCACCACGGGCACTATCCCCGGGGTACCACCTGGGCTGAAGAGCAGCAAAAGCCCAGCCTGGGATGGCGGGGACAGGACTGCAGCTGACCACAGCCTCTTCCAGGGCAAGCGTGCCCTGGGTGCAGTTTTGCCCTCACGGCACCCAATCTGCCCCATCCCGATAATTTCCATCATGTCGCTTCATCTGAACTTCGTGGCAACGACACGGCTTGCTCAGAGCGGGCAGATACCCGTGCTCTGCCCGCAGCGGTGGGCACCAGGGACGGGCAGGCTGGGCTCTCCTCACTCTGAGCTGCCCTTGCACCCAGCCCGAGCGGAGGGCACAGGGGTGCGGGACCCCAAGGCACATCCCAGCCCAGGACCAGCAAGAGGGACAACACACAGTGACTGGCACAGGCTGCAAACCAGCTTCTCCAGCCCACGTTTACTGCCATCAGCAGGGTTTTATAGCAGTAAATATCTCCGACCGGAGAGGGGACGGCTCCAGCACGAGCACAGGGGAGATGAAAGGAGGAAAGTACGGAGCTGCCGGCTTCCCAGCATCGCCCTCACTGCAGCCAACTCCTCGTGAGAGCAACAGCCGCCCTGCCAGGAAGAAGCAATGGAGGAAAATGTGAAGACCCACACAGACCTACCTCTCCCTGCCCTTCAGCCACCAGCTCGTTAGAAATAACAGTGCAAACCCAAGCTAGGGTTGGAGGAGTGCACACTCGTGCACGTGTTTACCCACTCACTCGGGCATCAGAAAGATCCTGCCCAGCCAGACAGCATGCCGAAAGGCAGCCGCGCTCATAAGGCGATGGGAGATGGCTGGCTCCTGCTGTGGGCTTTTCTGTCAGTGGGCTTAGCTGTACATTAATTTGAAGAAATCAGTATTTTCTCAAAAATCACACTTTTTAGTTTTATGGACAGAATCGGACTGGGAAAAAAAATGGTTCTGGTCAGTCTTACTTTCTGAGTTGGTTGTTGGCAGAACTGAAGATCAGCCCCAAAAGAATACCTTCTGTATCTAGGGAAATACTTCACATCTACTCAAAATGAACTCTTCAGGCGTCTTCATGGCTTATTTAACTCTCTGACATCAGCTTTTTACATTTGTGCCCAAGTCTCCTCTGCCTCATCAGGCCAACTCCATCCCATGGCCCCTCCGGCTCCTTGGCCTGGGAAAAGGCACAAAGGGCCCGAGCTTGGCGCTGCCCCAAGGGCGAGGAGCAAAGAACCTTGGCAAGAGACGGGAGGACCCCAGGTGAGCAAGAAACTGCCACTTCCACGCCGCCTCTTTTCAAAGAGCAAACCCACTTGTTAAGTGCCAAGGGGAAAACCCAGCGCTGGGGTGAGAACCAATACCAGACTTTGAAGAGTAACGGAGGTCACGCCGAAACCTCACGGTTCATCAAGTTCAGCTCCAGCGCTATCGCGGCTGCCCTGTGATGCCAGGCGCTGGCGGCGAGATGCGCTGGAGGGGCTGGGGGGGCAATAAACCCACCCGGCTGCTCCAGGTCGGTGCTCACCCGCTGCTCGCACGCTCCCCGCCAGCCTACCTTTAACTCCTGCCTGCGTGGGCTCCTGCCGGCGGGTCCCCCAAAGGCAGGAGCTGCCTAAACATTGCCTTTTAAGGAGCAGCCCCGTCCCGCTGCCGAAATCCTCCTCGCCCTGCCCGGCGGCAGAGCGGCGGGTGCTGCCCACTCCCCGGCTCGGGAAGGGAAAGGGGGAAAATCCTCGAGCAACTCCGGTTAATCAAAACCTCCTGCTTTTAGGATCAGAGCCGTGGAGCAAGGAGGCAATATCAGAAAAACACGCTACCCCATAATTATACCAATCTCTGCACATTTTGACAGACTAGTGAATCAAAGTTTATTGCGTAATAAAAGTGTCATTAAGCAAGAACTTTCCTCTCGCTAGGTTTTGGTTCCCCTAGTTAACTTTAATAACACGATACTCCCCTTTATTGTCTCTCCCGGCAGACACAGTCCTGCCTTCTCCCGCTTGGAAACTCTCCGTGCAGCTCTGCGACGCCGGAGCAGAGCAGACGACTTTGGCGTCTCACTGTCCCAGGGCTGTTTTCTCTTACCTCCCTGAACAAAAGTGACACACGGGGTTTCATGCCATGCACAAAAAAGCCAGGGATGGATGGCAAGGCCAGGCTGATGTCCCAGCTGGTGGGTGCCGGGAGCAGAGGTCACCATCCCCAGCTACCCAAGCACCCTGGGGTGTTAGGGCTGACTTTCTGTAGGGCTCACACAGAATCATAGAATCATCTAGGTTGGAAGGGACCTTCAAGATCATCTAGTTCAACCATCAATCTAACTCTGACAAAAGCCATCACTAAACCATGTCCCCCAGCACCATGTCAACCCGTCTTCTGAACATCTTGCTTGTTTAACTTCCCAAACCAGCCAGCTGTGGGCTCTCAGACTGGTACCAGTACCTGGGAAGAGCATGGCTGGAGCAGCCAAGTCCTTACGGTGAGGAGGATGGTGCCCATATCCCTGAACCCACCCTGAGCTGGTTACCCACCGTGTCCTCCGCCCCTGCCCAGCTGTGCCCACAGTGGGCTCTGCCACCTCCTCCAACCTCTGAGGTTACCTCTGGGGTTTCACAGTCACTGCAAGTTGGAAACCCCCACCATGCCGGTCCCTGGAAATGCCGAGCGGAGCCAATTCGAAGTATTAAAGTGGCTGCTTCCTGGCAAAGGGGAATTTGGCTGCTCTGTAGAAGTCTGGTGTTGCAATCTCAGTTTCCCAGGTTGTAACGGAGGGGAAAACATCAGCAATCGGGCTTTACACCAGCAAATCTCCCTGCCTCATCCTGGCCCCTGGGCTGGAATAACGCTACGTGCTCCCACGCTTCATCCTTCCTCCATGCAGGCTTTGGCAGCTGGTTTTAAGACTCCTTAAGCGCACCTCCAGCATCCAGCATAAAGCAGCAAGAGGCACTTTCTAACAACCAGATGCAATCTCCAAAACAAAACAGCGCTCGGAAAAGATCCCTCCAACGACCCTTCCCTGCTCAGCACCTGCTCGCCCCATTACCTGGCCCCGGGCCAGTTTGCTTGATTAAAGTCTATCTATTAAGTTTTGCGTCTATAGAGAGCCCCGCTCGGCAACGCGCAGGATTGGCACCGGGCTGTCGAGAGGGTTGGAACAGCTTAAAGGCGAGTGAGCCAAACACTTTGGGATATTCACAGGCAAAGTAATCCAAGTCCACAGCTCCCATCAGCACCTGGGCAGCCGGCGCTCCAGAACGTGTAATCACCATCCCGGCAGCAGGTGCATTTTCCAAGCAGAGCCGAACCCACTAACACGCCTGTTTGCGTCTGCCATCCCCGAACGGCACTCATTTCCATTTTAATTTCCCATTTACAATCCTCACCGGGCCAGGAGAGTCGGCAGCGATGCAAGCGGGATGCACGGGCTGGGGACGTGAGCTCGACAGCCCATCAACAGGACGTGACTTTGGCAAAAAAAAATTAAAGCAGCGAAAGAGCTGGCGCAGGAGCGGCACGAGGAGGGGAAGTGGCAAGGAGGGCTGTGCTACACTCAGCACTTTTTAAAAACGGTCTCAGCAAAGGCTCTGAATCAGCGCCAGGATGTAAAGTCACCCCACGCTGCCCGCAGCCCCGGCTCTCGCGAGCTCCCCGACACGTGGCTGTGGGGAGCCGGGGCTCACCGTCCTCTCCCCGGATCCCAGAGCTGCCAGCGCAGGCAGACGCACTCGGCGTGTCTGGAACAGATCACACCGATAGCACGAACCTCCGGAGAGCGGTACGAAGCTACACCTCACGCCACAGGCGCCAGAAACCGAAAAAAGCGACAGGCGAAGCGCCTTCCCCATCTCCTGGAGCTCACTCCAGACACGTTGTGGGCTCCGGCCACAGCCCAGACATCCCTGGTGTCGGCGCAGCTCCCAGGGCCGCAGAGTCTGAGTGTGCCCCCTGTGCCACCGCCTGCCTGCCCAAATCCCCACTGAGGCTCGCTGGGAACAAACCAGCAGTGGGACGGGCAGAATCTGGCCCCACGGCTCAAGGCCCACCACCCGTCAGACACCATCCATCCCCCCATTGCTGGGTTAGCTCCAGCAGAACCAACAGGAGAAAGAAAAGGAGCAGCTCACCTTTTTTAGCCGTCTCCATCTCCTCTTCGGTCCAGCGAGAGCTTTCATTCATCTCCAGGGAAGCTGGGAAAGAGGAAGGAAAGGAGAGCAGTCAGCTGTGAGCGGGGACCCAGCAAGCCCAGCGAGCTCGGAGGAGATTCCCCAACCCCAATCCCCATCCTGCACCCCGATCCCTGGAGGCACGACAAAACGCCGTGCAGTGCAGAAGCGTTTCTGCAGGGAAGGCTGTGGTGGTGCAGGCTCTGAGGGCTTTTCCACGCCACGGGAACCCACGCACAGCATCCCCCTGGGATGTGCCTTGGTGTTGCAAAGCCTCTACTTTGGGACTGGAGGCGAAGCCAGACCGGCTTGAGGGTGGCAGCAGATTTCCTGCTGATTCGGTGCTACGCACTCCAGCCCACCAACAACAGGTACCTAAGATGGAGCCGATCTGGGCTGTGTGCTTTGGAGGTGGCAGACACAGGGTGGGACCGTCACCCTCAGAGGAGACGGAGAAACAGCATCACCTCGGTGGCAACTTTGGCCGACCGCATCTGTTAAGGGAGTTGGCCGTGCTTGACCGCAAGCTCCCTCGGTGCCATCACCGGGCTCTCGGGCACCTCAGAGCCACTTCCATCAACGCTGGGGGCTCGCCCGGAGCAGCGCCCATCTCAGGGGGACGTGCAGCTCAGGCTGGAGATGGGTGCCAGCACCTGATGCTCCCCTCTCCCCCACCCCAGGCGCGGCGCTGGGGACACCAAGGTCCTGCATAAAGCCTTCACTATGCAACAGTCCCGCTGGCAGCCTAGCACTAGAGCAAACCCTACAATAACAAACCAGGGTGTGAGTCAGAGGCAAAAAACAACTTGGTAAGGAAACAGATTTCCGGCTCAGGCTGCCAAGGGGTTATTACTCTAAACAACAGGCAAAGCATTATTTCAACAGTGATGAGAGATGTTTTGACAGTGTCCTTTTAAAATGGAAAACAGGCTGCTAGGTTCAGGAGAAAGGATACGGGCGAGGAGAGAAGGAAGCATCTTCCAAGAAGCTCTACAAGAAGCTGAGACCCTGCAGGAGGACAATGTGGGCTCCGATGCCCACAGCATCGGGCAGAGGAATCTCCTTCACAGGCGGCTGAGCACGACGGCAGGTGTCACCTCCTGGAAGTCAGCGCAGGTCACTGCCTTCCCCAGAAACGCCGTCCCCCCCCAGGACGACAGTCAAGAGGGAGGGAAATCGATACCTCGCTGCTTCCCCTGGCTGCGGGCAGAGCCGGGGCCACCACACTCATTTACGTAAAAGCGAGTGTCCCCAACGTGCTGCGCAAGGCCCTTTGCTCAGCTTGAGGGTGACTGTTATTGTATGGTAAAGAAATGTCAAAGAAACGGCCCGTTTGGTTTGATTAATGGTATTTACTGAGGTTGCGCAGTTATGAAACAGATGCCCACGGGGAGCTCCGGCACGCTGCAGTTAAACCACAATACGGTTTTGTGTTGTTTTTTAATGTTCAATTGGTATTTAAATGCAATAACTTTCTTAGCCAACCTAAATTAAAGCACTATTGGAGAGACATAAAGTGAAACCAATTGCTCAGATATGTCACTGGAATTGATCCATCCCTTTTTCCCAATTTAACACGATCTAAAGTCTTTTCCTTGCATTTGCGGCGAAGTTTATCAAAGACTCTGAGATGCTGGGATAAAAAAAAAAAAAAAAAAAAAAATCCCATCTAAGTTACTGGCATTATCTGCTGCTTCTTTGCAGCATTGCTTGACAAGTTCGAGAGGGAGAGCAGGGCTCCGTTGTGCCGGGAACTATTTATATCGCCCATATGAAAACAGAGCGCTCGCAATCAAGGCTTCAGCCAGTTGTCAGCGGAGGAACAGGGAGGCGAAACACCTCCGAGTGATTTATAGCACATGGAACAGAACGAGCAAGAAACTGCAGAGCAAGGAAACCGAGAGGAGTCACCCTGCTTTTATTTTCACTTGGCTTAGGTAGCGCAGTAATAATTTTATACTTGATAAAACAGAGGAAAATCAGGCAAATTCCTTGATGCATTGGCTTCTTCAAGTCAATACATGAGGAGTTTCCTAGGGTGACCAGCACTGATGCTGTGGACGCGAGAGGCGGATGCACCCGATGGGGGCTGTGGATGCTGCTGTGAATTCCCACCTAGCCCGAGACAGGAGCAGCAGCATCGCACGGATCCACCGCTGGCAATTGGGGTCCCAGGATGCCAGGTCATGGGCAGCACTCTTTGCCTCATCCACCTTGCTCTGAAGTGGCTCCCGGCCTTTTCCTGCTGTGCCCAGCCACCCTGCAGCTGTGGAAAATACTGACCACCGTGCCTGGGCAGCTACTGATGGAGGAGATGAGCAGGGACACTGGGGACCAGCACGGGAAATGCTGCTTTTTTAATCAAAAGAAGTGCAACCTGGGGTGCACAGCACAACTGCAGCTAAGGTGGAGGCTCCTGAGCAGCCGTAACCCACTGCCTCCTCACCACGTCCTTCAGCTGCAGAGATGAGGAAGGGACTGGCCCGATTCCCAAGGCGAGGGGGGACACAGTCCCCAAAGGCTGCAGCTACTCGGGGTCCAGGTAAATTTGAGAACAGGGAGGGCAGGAGAACTGGCAGAGACCCAGGTGAGCCCAGGAGGGCAGTGCAGGCTCCTGCACAGAGTTTGAGGATACTTGGAGCCAGAGCTGCTGCAGAGGGAAAAACACCTCCGGGTGCAGGAGGTGCAGGAGCCCTGCACGAACCCAGCCAACGCGCTGCTAAAAACACTGGCTTCCCTTTTCGTCTTTTGCAACACTTTCCCTCTGAGGCCCTAAAACCCACTAACGCTCAGCCAGGACAACCCAGGCTGGCAAATGCCTCTGGTTCATCCAAGCGAACCGCGCTGGGTAATTTGTGGGATAGAGAAACCTCACTGCTGACCTCCCAAAGAGGAGGATTTAACCAAGGAAAAACCCTCTCCCTGTGAGCAGGGAGCAGAAGGGGGTGATGTCCCATCCCAGCAGAACGGACACCCCAAAAGCCCTGCCAGGGTCCCCCTGTCCCCATCGGTACCCACCCAGCTCCGCGCTCTGCTGCGGGGTGGCCGCCTCCTCGTTGTTGGCTTCGTTGGCCATGGAGCGGGTGATGCGGCCCTTGCGCCGGCCCTGGCTGTTGGCGGTTTTGCGACCTTTGGAGGTGACTGTTTCTTTCTCATCGTTGTCTTCCCCAGATGTGTCGTCGTTCTTGTCCCTGTAAAAACAGGGAGGGAGGAGAAAAAAATAAATATGTTGTTGGGTTGGTCTGATTTTTAGGTCAAGCAATTACTTCTCTGCACGTGTTTGGGGATGGTTTTATTTTTTTTTTTTTGTCGGTCTTTTGAGGCGGGGGGGAAGGTCTGCATTTTTTTTTGCACACGCAGGCTCTTTTCCTGGCTGGGAGCGGGCTGGATTGGCGGTGGGGTGATTTGTGGTGGGGTTTGCTTTCTGCAGCTGGCTGCAGCTCCACCACCAAGTGCACGCAGAGACCTGACGGAGACAGGTTTAATACCAGACCATTCAAATTCATCCCTGCCTCCTCCTCATTTATCTTCCTGAAAGGGACCTGCTGGTAAATGTCTTAGCAGCCTAGATATAATGAAGCCAGATGTTCTTTTAAACCAAGTATTAAGCCCATTACAGATAGCTAGCGGTCTGCGTGCCAACCTTTCCCCGCCACGGCTCTGATGCTCCCGGTTCAGCACGAGGGAGGCAGGGCTGGCTCAAGCCCTTCGTCTGGGAGCGCTCACGTTGACATCAATAACGCTAAAGGTGAAGTGCCACGCTTGGCTGCGCCCGGATTGCTCCTCTGACTCCCCGAGGCTCTCGCAACAAAACAAGCTGGAGGATCAGAGGGGCTTTCCGGGTTGATTCGGTTTATAAAACAAACCAAAAAGGAAAAAGGTATCAGAATTGCCTTCCCAGCTTGGGAGCAGGACGGAAGAGGAATAAAGAGAAGAGCAGGCTCTGCCCTTCCCTCCCTGAGGAGGAGGTGAGGTGGGCGCACACGGTCCTGCACGGGGTCAAGCAGCTCTGGACCACACCGCATCCCAGCGCAGCATCCCAGTGCTCCATCCCACCACGGCATCCCAGTGCTGCATTCCCCCCACCGCAGCCCCAGCCCCATGCCCAGCCCTGGCTGGAGAGGGAGGAGAGCAGGGCAGGGAGGGCTGTTCCTTACTTTGTCAGTTCTTCTTTGTCGTTTTCTGTTTCCTGCTTGTCTTCTTCCTTCTCTCCCTCCTTCTCCTTTTCTTTCTCTTTTTCATCTTTCTCATCTTGGCTGCTCCGGGGCATTTGCTGCTGCTGCTGCAAAACACGGGACATAAAACAAAACAAACCCTCAGCGCTGAGGCGGATACATCGCAGCACCTGGGCCAACCTAAACAAACGCCGCGAAACAATGCTGGGGGCGAGCGGCCAAGAGGAAAAAGCGCTGCAGGCAGAGGGTACGGGCAGGATGCTTATGGAGGCCACGGGGGCCGAGAGCTTTCCGGGGAGATCAGAGGTAGTTCGGGATCAGGCAGGGCAGCACTGCAGGCAGCAAGCAGGGACCCGAAAGAGGGGGAGGCAGGGAGGTGACAGCAACCCCCTGTTCCCTGCAGGTGACGGCTTAGTGACATCGGTTTGAGATCTGTGGCAGTAGGATGCATTTTGCTGGAACACGAAGGAGACGGGGACACCAGAGATGCCCCGAGGCTTGGCGATATCAACGCTGTGATCTTTTTCCCAAGCATCTGACACGGCCGACGGGGAGAATTTATGGCCCTGTATCACTGAGAAGGGAAGCTGCCTGGCTCCCTGCCCCCTCCGTACTGCCTGGCACCCTCGGTGGAGGCCGTGCCGCCAACTGCCCCAACGCTGCTGCTGTCACCATGACCGAAGGCGCCGCGGTACCCGAGGGAGGGTCACGGTGATTATAATAGTTCTGGATTTTGTTTCAACAGCTGCAGGAAGGAGGATGCTGGGGAGGCCTGGTTCCCCTGACCTCCCTTCCCTCTGGCAACCGGCAAAGAGAGGCATTGCATAGAGACGTAGAAATTAGAGACGGAAATGATTTATTAAACCATCCTGCTCCTGGCTAATACAAGGCTGCTTGCTCCAGGAAACCCACCCGGGCTCACCCAGCCCCTGCCCAAGCGGCAGGGCTTCCACCACCCCTTGGGAAAGGTTTCGGTGATACAACGGCAGGGAAAAATTGCCTTACAGTGGGTTTATCAACAGCAAGCGTGATCCCAAGTGACCTGGTCTGGCCTGCACGCAGCCCTTCAGCCAGTGCAGACGAGGTGTGCCCAGGTCTCTCGAACCGGGGGACTGGCCTGACCCCAATCCAGGTGCTAAAACAAGTGCGGAGCTGCAAAAACGGGCTTCTCAGCAGTTTAACGAAAAAGCTTCTGATTCTTTCAGTTTCTGGTCTAACACAAGCCTTTAAAACCCAGGCACTGCTATCACCAAACCCCTGGGGACTTTAATTCCTCCTTTTGCCGGGGGGAGGTGGCTGTGCCACCAGGACCCCGCTCGGCAGCGCACGCGTGGCAGGCTCAGCTGGTCCCCGTGGCACACGTGTCGAAGACACCCGTACCACATCAGCTCACACCCCCGGGAATGGCTCCGTGGGATGCGAGGTGGGGGGGATCCAAAGGAGGAGGAGCTGGGGAAGGGTTGGGATGAGCACTTGGTTGCTTAAGATTTTTCTGGTGTCCATCAATCTCTAATGCCTGGGGACTGGGCTACCTCCTGCAGCAACTGGCCAGGCAACAGTGCCAGGCCCTGCTCGACCAGCCCCCAAACCTGGGGAGAAGCTGCGGGCAGCCAGTGAGTCGGTCGGCAGCGGGAGGTGGGCAAGCCTGGCAAGCCTGCACTGGCGGCAGAGGAGCAAGGGGCATCTGTCACACGCGTTTCCCCAGCGCTGCCCTGAACTCTCTGACTCCCCGTGAGTCACGGCGTGGTGAACCCCGAGCGTGGGTTCAGCCCAGACAAATACCCATGGGGTGAGGGCTGTGACCTCCGACGGCCGGGCTGGGTGCACAGAGCTCTGGGCAGGCTCTGACCCAGCCCTGGCCGTCACCACCCACCTGTGTTTCCTTCACCAAGTGCTTCGGCAAGGGAGGGGAGCCCAGAGAAGCTTTGCAGTATTTCTCCCACCCTGTTGTGAGTGTTTTCTTTTGAGAGACGGGGGAAAACCCTGCATCCTGGAGATCCCCAGCTCCCTGGGGCACAAATCCAGCTCTCCTCCAGCCATAAAACCCAGCTGTGACTGCACAAGTCCCTGTGCCAACATCAGGCTGGTGCAGGCTCCCAATGGAAGCTTCAGCATGGTCCCATCTTGTCTCCACACTCATTCAAACCAAGGGACTGTCACCCCGAGCACCCATCACAGCTCTTCCCCAGAGGAACAGGCTGGGATGGCGGTGATTCTGGTGAGTTCCCCACACCAGCCTGCAAAAGCAGGGGTGGAACGGCAGGGAGAGGGACGAGCGGGCACAGAGGTTCACACTGCAACACAGGCGCTTGCCCAGAGACGCATCTACCAAGTTCTGGCATGACAAAGACAAGCAAACCCCACTGGCCCAGCTTCATGCAGCCACTGCACATCCCTCTCCTCTGGGTTTCCTCCCACAGAAGTTTTAAGCTCAGCCTGGTGGGACATCAAATTAGGGCTTCTCCCACCACAGAGCAGCATCCTGATCCAAGGATGCCCTCTAGTGATTGCCCTGCTCTGGCCATGGCAGGGTGCCTGATGCCAGTAGTGAGAGCCTGGCGAGCACAGCACCCTGCACAGGGGGACGGGATGGCTCTCACCTACCAGCCCTCTCCTGCCGGGCTGAAATGCGTAAATTGGGCAGCATCGACACCAAGAGGCCACGGCAGGGAAAACTATCACCTGCTCCACAAGTGGCTGTATCGATGTCTTCATCTGAAGAAAGCTCCTGGCAAAATGCTGCTTTGAACCTTGGCAAGCAGGCAGTGATGGCTTATCTCCTGTGCCAGGGCCTGGCGGCACGGCGGGGCACCCCTCAAACGCCCCGGGAAGGACCTCCAGGGACGGCCATGTTCACAAATGCCACCTTACATCCCACCCAGGAGGTATGGGCTAGTCTGGAGGCCATGGGGCTGGCTGAAGGACCCAGACCTCGGGCTGGGGAGTGGGTACCTCACGGTCCCAAGTGAAGCCAGGTGAGAGCAACAACTGGCACAGGGGCAAAGGAGGTGGGACGCCCCCCTGGGGACCAACCGCAGCAGCCACCTCAGCCATGCTACGTGCTCTACCCCGAACCCCAGACCGGCCAGCATCGGAGCCAGACCACGGCACAGCCCAGCGCTGGGAAGTCACAGCCGGGAACCCGCAAGCAGGCCGGTCCCCCCCTCCCAGCGCACGGCTGCCCCCGCGGTGCACGGGGAGGCTATTCTTAGTGCTGGATGTGGACCAGCTCCGGATGATTCAAGGGACGGGACGCCATCCCAAAGCGTGACAGGCCAGGAAATGCTTCCCCAATTATCAGCCGATGTTTCCCTCTGATTCACGCTGCCCCGGTTAGAGGTGGACCAGCAGGTGGGTCAGCTCTTGGCGGACACGCCAAAGGCCAGCACCAAAACTACTCCTGGCAAGCTTAAACCTCTCGCCACCTACATCCCTGACCCCCCAGGGATAAGGCACCCCACCCTCCAGGAGGCAAAGCAGGTACGTGCTCCCCTCCTTGCACAAGAAGGGGAAGGGATGTGCCCGAGGCCAGGGAAGATGCCTGTGGCAGAGGGCAGGGCTGTCCCTCCTGTCCCTCCCTCCCAGGTCGGAGGCTCTAACCACCGGACCGCCCTTCCTCCTCAGCATCGCTGCTGCTTGTTTTTGCTGCCGACACATCCTGTTTATTTAAAAAGGCCCCGGGACAAAAAAGCACGCGTGAGCGAGCGGCCGATCCTACTCTGAGTTCACAGAGACCGGACGGCCTCCTTCCCCGCGCTCCGGCGTGAGCCGCTCCATAATTACAAACATCTGCTCACCTCTGCCCCAATTTCCCACCGGCCCCGGAACAGCTGGAGAGGAGCAGAGGGCTGCCAGCCCTCCCGGGAACGCTGCGGGCGCTGCTGGCCACCCCCTTGCCGGGGCCCACGGGCAGGCACGCATGTTGGCCCCGGTGCCCGGCTCCCCTCTGGAGCGACACAGCTCGCTCAGCTCCATCGGGCTGGGACAACACGGGGATTTCAGACGCCACAAAGCTCCAGCTCCAAGCGGACTTATGGGGGACACCAGCTTCCAGGTAGGTCCCGAACACTGAAACAGCTGAGAACCGACCAACTCGCTGTGTGTCCCGGCAGTGGGTCTAGCTGGGAGAAAGCCCCGGCGAGGAAGAGGTGCAGCTCCTCCCACTCTGTTTACTTCCTCCGCAGAGGCTCTGCCTGCTTCTGGAAGCAGGAGGAGAGGGCAGGAGGAGGTGGGGGAAGCAGCTCCCCACCTTCGCCCTCCCCAGCCCCGTCGGAGACGCCTGCCGCCTTGGCACAGAGACAGTGAAACCAGCCAGAAACCCCTTCCCGGCCAGCCGCGTGTCCCCCTGCCTCCGAAGTGCCCTGCTCACAGGCTCCCCGTGAGCTCCCGACTCTCATCTCTATCCAAATCACTCATCTCCCCCCAAATCACTCACCTCCCCGCTCCCCGGCTCCCGCGAGCGGCCGGTCCCCGACAGCCCCATCGCCGGCTCCCGGCCCCTGCTCACCGCCCAGCCATCCGGGCGCGCTGCGCCTTACATTCTCCGGCTCTGAAGGCTTCCTGACGATTTGCATAGTTAAGCCGTAAACTAACCACAACATTCCTCTTATGATTTTGCAATCTGCTGGAATAACGTGGTCGCTCTAAGTCGAGTCGATGAATCATCATCTATAAACCACAGCTCTCGTCACCGGGGCTCGCAGTGCTGGCTGCAGCCAGCGTGATTAATCCGCCAGGATGCCAAGCTTAACCTACGGCGCAGGGCTATTTATTTTCCAAACTTACAAATCTCCGGAAAATGACTGCTCCTGCCTTCCCCGTCCCCTCCGAGGTGAGATGTGCTGGGCTGTGGCAGGGGACCGCGCCAGAGCCCCACGCAGAAACCTCCCTCGCTGCCCGCAAGGCATCTCAGCTGGACCACGCACCTTGCAGCCGAGCGATCCATGCCCTCTCCCAGTCCCTGCTCCACAGGACCATCAAAATATGCACCAAAACACCACTGTTGCCAGCACGGCTCAGCTCCCCAGCCCTGGTCCTGCTGGGGACACGCACGGCCACCATTTCACAGCACCTCTCCCTACGATGTTTACCTGAGCTCATACCTGGGAGACCCACTCTTGCCCCAGGACCACCAGCTCCTACCACCCCTGGCCACCCCTCTTGCTGGTGGGTGTGCTGGCAGGGAACCAGCTCAGGTCACTGTGTAAGAGCCCGTCCCCAAGCCCAAGTGGTGGCTGGGGTTGACATCTCCTCTCTCTCACGGCAGGTTTGGAGGGCGGATTGGCTGTGCGGGGGATGCCATTTGGCTGCCAGCAGGTGCATCATCTCCACTGCTGTCATTATGGTGCCCGGGGCTCTTACAGAAGACGAACACACCGCAGAAACCACCGACTCCTGCTTGCAAAGCACAACCATCTACAGCCTTGTGCAGAGGGAGCTGCACGTGCCAGGCTGAGCTGCGAGGCACCTCGTTCCAGAGCCACCCCAGCACAATCCCAGGCAGCGAGCTCCAGGGGTTTTGCTCGAAGGCAGCTCTGCAGCCTTTGCCACAGGCTCACTGCAGCAGCGCAGTGACACGTGCCAACCCTCTCCCCACTGTGTCGTGCCTAACTCTGACTCAACAGGGACTTTGGAGGGACTCGCACCCCGCCGCCATGAGCCCCATCCCTTCCAGCAGCCGGGAGCGCCGGCTCGGCCGTGCCGCCTCTCCTGCACACGGGGCGCTGGCTCCTCGCTTCTCCCGCGGGTGACTTCAGACCAATGGCATTTATGATGTTCTCCAGGGGCACTCGGCTGCAGAGCAGGCTCGGGCCGAGGTCACTGCACGCAATCAGGGAGTTGCAAATTAAAACCAGCTCAAGATAAGCCGAAGACAAAAGGCCTACCCTACGCTGGCCAGGAAGGGTTTGCTTTGCTGCTTCTCCGGGAGCCCCAGCACGCCCG
>JAOXNO010000006.1:12909693-12920680 GCA_028565335.1 Limnodromus scolopaceus | reverse complement strand
TGAAAGCCACCAAGCAAGAAGGGACTGAAACACAGCCTTGGGAGAGGATGCAGGAGGGCAGCAGAGCAGGTCCCCACCGTGTGGAGCTGTAATCTTGGAGCCACCATCTCTCCGGGCTGGGGAGAGCCTTGCTGAGGCACCCGGAGCCAGGCACCCCTTTCCACCCAGACACACTGGCTCATTCCTGGTGACACCAACAGGACTGGGGCCTTGGGGCAGCTCCGCACATGGGCCTGGATCCCCAAAACCAAGAGCTGGGCACCTGGCCCCCATCTGAGGCCCTGAGGTGGGGTGAAGGACTAATGCTAAAGCATTTTGTGAGCTGTTGCTCCTCCTTTCTAGCCCAGGAGTGGGAGAAATGTATCCTCACTGATGGCAAACCCAGGCTCTGCCAAAACACAGCGCCATGAGGGGTTTTCACGCCATGTCCTCCCCGGTGACATCCTCACAGCACACCTCCCAGTTGGCCACCACACAGGTCCAGTATCACGCTCCTCCTTGGTATTGATGGGACCAGCCCAGTAACCATAGCATTAAAATATTATTTGCAATATAAACGAGCCTCTCCCCACCGAATCGCTCCTCCCTCCTCTGACCACCCTCTTGCTGGAAGAGGACACTCACACACAGGAGAGGTCCACAGCGAGAAGATGCCTGGCCACCGTCCCCAACAGCGGTGACAGGAGTGATGGCGCCCAGCCTCACGTGAGAGCAGCTGCATGAGCAGAGGGGGTTTTAAGGTTTCATTTTGAGTGAAACAAATGCCTTCTAGGCCCCAAATCGGGAAGCGAAAGCAGATGTCGCTCTGCAAAATAATCAATGGCAAACCCCAGGTCACCTCCTGCCCCCCGCGCTGCTTTCCAGAATGGGCGGCTTGGCATCGGCACACTTGGCGCCACAGCAGAGACAGGGAGAATCTGGATTTCAAAGGACTAAATCCATCTTTTGCCATCACCACCCCATGACCGGAAGGAAGTCCAAGGCTGTAGAGTTTCCCAAATGTGCTCTGCTTGCGTCTTGCTTGCTCTCAGCCACCAAAAAAACCCAGGGAGAGGTAAAAAACATCCCCAAACCGATCGAAATGCCCAGTTCTAGGTCAGGAGGCAACTGGGTCACCCTGAACCAAGCGGGTCAGTTGTACCATGGACCCCGAGCACCAGCAGCTCCATGGCCTGGCACTGCCGCCAGGTGCCTGCAGAACCTGTGGCCAGCGTCACACCGATCCTGGCATGTGGGTTTGGTCCAACCGCCATGGACGTGCCATTAACCCAAGCACAGCAATATGTCCCTGTGACCCTGTGGCCTTCTGGAGGCACCTCAATGATAATGTGAGGTGGACAAAGCATCTCAAACCCCACAGCTGATGCAGACTGACACCCTCCCCCACAAATAAATTCACTCTCACTTGCACGCCCGGAGCCAGAGGCTTTGCTGCCCCGCACGGATGCACAAGAGACGCTTGGGTTTCATCGGAGCTAAAGGAAATGGCCGTAAGATGAAATTGAGTATTGAGAACCAAAATAAAACCACCCTGAAAACCACCAAGGGGAATCTCGCACCGTGGGCAGGGAGCTACGGGTAACACCAATAAACTGCGGCAGCTCGGAGAAATCACAGCTGCTGCCTTTTTACCCCTCCTGGAGTGATGCTATCAGCCCCCTGCAAACGAGAGCTCCCACCCTGCCAGCAAATCTGCTCTATCCTCCTGCTTTCAGAGCGTCGCATTTGGGAAGAGGCTAAAAATACCCTGCAGAGTTTATCAAGCCTCAGCGTCGGGAGGCAGCTGGTGCCCCGTGCTGTGTGCCAGCCTGTGGCACGGCCAGGGGACAGCCCAGCACGACGGCTGGGTCTGGTGAAAAGCTTCGAGGCTTTGAAAGGTTTTTCATCCCCTGTGGGAACAAGCCGGTGCTGGGTTCTGCATTGCCACCGCCCCGGCATGGTTGCCAGGCTGTTTCACAGCCAGAGGGGCAGCTCTTTTTCTTCCTTTTCCTCCATTCTTTGGGACAACTTGATGAATCCTTTATCCAGAATTCCTCTTTTAAGGAACTGGTATTTGCAGATGGAAAAAGCAACATCAACGTCACACCCTTGATTCCCCCGGCAGTACCCAAGCTCCCTGCTCACACAACTCAGCCCTCCACAGCACAGCTCTGTTATGGACCAGCCGAGCACTTCTGACTTGCATCTGCATTCTTACAGCCCCTTCCCACCACGGAGCAAAGCGATCCTTCCTGCCACACCAAGCTTCAAACCCCACCACGGCGGGGCTGGTCTGCAGCATCCCTGTGCACACCACTTTTCGGTCCAGCTGGGATATACGCTCCCTGCAATCTTTTGCCCTCCTTCAAAAGCCAGGATTACAGGCACCTGGTAGCACTGTGCATTCCCCGGATCTTCACAGCTCAATCACCAGGAGAAGCTCCTGGTCAGGCATTTCAGCAGCAGAAGCGTCTATTCCTTCTTCAAGCATCCTCTGAGCAGCCTTAAGCAACCGTGTCCATTCCTGAGCAACCGTCTGTGCTGGCTTTTAGCATCGGCGCTTCCTCCGCTCCTCTTCCCGGCTGGGCTCACCAGCCCGTCCGCCTCTCAATCACACCAGTAACTGATGGCGAGCCAAATCGGACCTGACATGCGTATCTAAAAATGGATGAATAGTAACGCCGCCGTAGCAGCTGAAGGCAGTTCGTAGGCTGTGCCAAAGCCCGAGCCCTCCCGCAGCCCACGCTCTCGCAGCTCCAGGGAACGGAGCAGCTCTTCGGAAGGGAGGGGAAGAGCGAAGGTGACAGGAGGAACCAGTCCAATTCCTATGCAAGCCCCACGGTTTTGTTTCCCTGGCTGACGGAGATAAACCTCTTACAGCCAGAACAGCTCCCTTTACCCTTCTCTCTCTGCGGCATCATCCCTCTGATGGCAATTAAATATCTTCTGCTGCGCCGACCTCAGCGGAGGCAGGAGAAAGCCCTGCAGAACCTCTGGTGGGGTTCTCAGGGCTGGACCCTGCAGGGACCCGAGCTCTGACCCTGCTCCAGCCAGCCTGGGGCAGAGACAATATCCCAGAAAGTAAAAGAGCCAGAAAGAAACGTTGGCACGTAGATGGGCTTTGCTAAAAATAGGGTCTGCTACAAAATAGGCAGAAAAATAGCTAAGCGTACCCATTTTGCAAACAGAATCAGCAAATGTATTCACTTTGCAAATTCAGCAACCGTATGTTGCCTATTTTGTAGAATAGGCAAAACGCTTCCCTAAACTGAAAAATCCCCTTTCAAGGACACTGAAAAAACCGGCTGGCAGAAATTCACCTATTTTGCATGACAGGCGACTTCACTGTGAGCCGTATTTCAGGAACTGTGCTCTTGCAGCCTAATTAAACCTTTTTCCCCGGCTCCTCGATAGACACAAAAGAGCGACTCAACTCTAGGTTTAGCACAATAACCAGCCGTTTCCACCAGAAAGCGGCTCCTGGGCAGTTCCCTTTCTGGTTCCAATAAAACCACACGATGCTTTGCAATCCCTATTTTGAGAAAGGGAATATTGATCCGCTTCCCACACCTGCAGAAGGTGCCCTGAGCAGCACCGACTGCCACGCTGGGTCGGGACGCAGGTGTAAGCCCTGCAGAAACCTGGAAGAAGTTTTATCATGGAAAAGACTAAACACGCACGCATTCGGACACGAAGGGAAGACACAACCCTCCCTTTGGAATGCAAGATCTGTGGCTTTTCGAAGATTGCTACAAAACAGGGGGAAAAAATGAAGCACGGGAAAGAAAAGGAACATCCTTTGTTCACCATAAATAAGAAAACAATTTGATCATTAGCTCAGAAATGTCTGTATTGAAAGCTGCTTTTAAAGGTAGAGACTTCAAACCACTTTTAACCAGGCTTGTTATTTTGAATTTTTCCAATAACTTGCCAGACAAAGCACTTCTGTCCAAAATCAGCACCAAAGATGCTCAGAAAACCTGCACCACTGGCAACTTAAGATGGTAACCTGATGGTTGGCACCTGAGCCTGCCCAGAACAGAGACACCGAGTCAGGAACCGGTATTTATATCTTCCACGTAAAACACAAAGCCCGGTGTCGTGAGCTGAATCACCCTTCATGGAAAGATACCACAAAATCCACTTTGCCAGTGGGGGCCACTGGTTGCTTCTGGCATTTTCCCTTCTGTGCTGGTTTTGCCTCCCAGCTCCCACTGGTGAGTACTGCAGGCAACTGTCACCATCAAAAACGTATAAATTCTGTAAATCCCATTTGAACTTTCTCCTCTATTTAGTAGGGACTTGCGAGAAACACCTCTGAAGTCTCATAATAAACCCCACCTTCCCCCTTAGCGAACCAAGAACCAGCTCTTTGAAGGACACTGGAACAATCTCGAAGGCAAAGCTGCCTAGAAATGAACTGGCACAGAGCTTGATTTTTGTTTTAAACCACAAATTCCTAGAACATCGCTCTGTGGTCAGCTGGAAGGAGTCAGATCAGACTTCAGGCCATTTATCGGAAGCAGTGTCAGCTTGTTTCACACCTCTCTTAAGGTTCAATTACTCACAAAATAGACATTTACATTGTGAATAGGCTCTCTGGGATCAATGAAGGGCTCCGCTGTGATTAAGCCAACCCCCCATGTTCGCTCTGCAGGGGGTACTTGCGGAGGGAGGTGCTGCCTGCAGCAGGATCCAGGACCTCTCCTTTACATCCAAGTTATTTTAAGCATAAGAGATGCCACAGCAATGGAACAGGCACCATACTGAGCACCAGCACCTCTCTGCTGGAAAACGTCCCCTTCTTTCTCACATAATAAATGACGCTGCTTTATACTTATAAAATAAGGTATAAGGGAATCACTTACCCACTGTTTGCGAGCATGATTTCTCCTCTTAAAGTACAAAATTAACTTTTTCCGCATTGCCTGGTTTCTGTAAAGAAAAAAAAAAAAAAAACCACAAAAGATGAGATCCAGTAATTAACAAGGCGGCTAAAATCCAAAGCCTGGGTCTCCTCACTCCCAAAGGAGTCAGGAACATCACCCACGCCTGTTGGTAAAAACCAGGACTAAGGTTGAGAACTAAAATTATGAACTCCCAATTCTGCAAACCTTTGCTGTGCACTGAACACAGGCAGACGTTCAGCTCTGTATCTACCAATGGACCAGGCTGTTTCTCGGTTATTTTCACCTTTTGATCTACAAAAACTCAATGGGGTCCTAAGAGATGGGGGCTCAGGCCAAACTCTGCATGGTGGGAGATGGGCAGAGGCCACCTGGAGCCACCACGAGCCACCCTGGTCCCCTGGGCCAGCATCAAGGGAGCTGTCAGCGCACACACACTCCCCAGGGGTTATTCACCCCGGGCTCCGAGGCTCTGATAAGGAGGCAGGACTGCGGCAGGGCTTGCAGCACATATCTCCTAACCTCTGGCTTCCTTGGAGCCGTGCCTAGCAAAGCTGCAAACAAACCAGCCAGGAAAGTTCAGCCGCTTGCAGGATTGGGACCTCAAGAGAGAAACAAGCCACTGCAACCACAACCAACCCAGCGTCTGCCCAGACACTCCCCTGGTTTCTTCTTCTTTCTACTTTCTGAAGACAGCATGAAGTAATTGCTCAAAGAGAGGCAGCGCCAAAGCAGTACGGAGCTGGAAAAGGCGGCACAATCTCCCAGAGTCTGCACGGAGCCGAGAGCTGAGCTCCTGTTGTTCCTGGTACTAACATTCACAGCAGTAACATCTCTAGGTAAAAGGTAGAGACCAGGGGCAAAGGAGTTTCCTTAAGTCTTTTATCCCGATTAAAGACAGAGCTGTGGTGTGTAATTACTGATCAGGAGCTTAACAGTCTCATGTAGGCATGTTCTGCAGGACTTAGCAGAATGGAAAGACACCCTTGCTGCCTCCTCACTCCCCTCCCTGCCTGGCTAGTGGGGAGGGGAGAAAACACCCTCCGCCCCCCATAAATCCCTAATCCTAATCGGCAGCCAAAGACCCTGTTTGGGAAGGGGCAGAGAGTCCAGCTCACTTTGAGGGAGGACTGGGGGCAGTCCTGGCTTCATTTGGGGATGGAAAGCATCCCAGAAAGTATCCAAATTTTTTAACTCTCAAAATCCCTTCTCACTACATCACTGAAACCGTGCGTGGGCAGACACAAGGAACGACAGTGATCCTGCAGCAAGCTATGCCCTGGGACCTCAGGTCCCTCCACCCTGTCACCAAGGCTGCTCTGGAAGCAACCCAGGGGACCCAGAGGAGGGCCTGGGAGCACCGCCATCACGCTGGCACCCAATAATTAGCTGGTTTATTCAGGACAGCAATTCCTTGGGTGTGGGGTGCTCAACCACCACCACCTCAAGTACAGCTACTAGAGGAAAGGCAGCAGGATTTGGGACAGGGATGATTTCTTCTCCAGGACCTCACTGCCAAACTCAGTTTTGTGGCCTCTTTTTAGTTTATCAAGGAGGAAACACATCGGGCTTGATTCTCAGTCCCAATAGCACCACTCAGATTTTCTAAGTGCCGTTTTCCCCTCTTAATTAGTTACCAGAGGTATGGGATACACGCAGAGTCCCTGAGCACCACCTGAGATGTGCTACATCTTCATTCCCTTTGACTTTGCCTTGAACGCCTTGGTGCAAAAATAGACCTTGATTTCCAAGGCAGCACTAGCAAGCGGCACTCGTAACTCCTCCTACCGAGGGAAAACACCAGCTCCCGGCGGGGAACAGACTCCAGTGTCCCCAGCCCGAGCCACACAGCCCCCAGTCCCCATGCACTCCCAGTTCCAGGCACCCCCACCATCAGCAGAAGGCAGAACCAGGCCACAGGGCTGAAGGCTCCTGCAGAGCAGACATTTGGACCCACAAAGGTTTTCGGGGTGAGGGCTGGACTATCAAGCCACGTTCTTTGACTCTGTTTCAGAAATCAAAGGTGCATTGATCGTTGAGGGGGGAAAACCTAATAAAGCCATGCATGAAGCCATTTCTGCCTTTGCTCTTTTCTGACTGCCTGTTTATGAAAGACCCACTGCTCTGGGCTGCACTACAAAGACCAGAGCCCCCCTCATTAGATATATTAATTAACATTGCTGCCAAAGCCTTGTCCCTGCTGGATCACACAACGCCACTGTCTCTTGTGTCTGTCTGTGTGGTACATCCACCGAGGAGCCTCCGAGAGGGCTGCAGGCGACTGTCTGCACCAAACCTCACCACTCACCTCTCTGCATTCACTTCCCTTTGAAAATTAGGGAAACTGAGGCAGGCAGTCACAGTGACATCTGCCCGATTGCACAGGGAGGGCAGCGTGAGAAAGGAGGTCGGGGCTGTGCTGTGCCATATGCTCCAGCGCCTCCATCTCCAGACCCACCAGTGATGTTGGTCCAGCAGCTCCAGCACCCGTTTGCCAGCCCAGGCGCTCCTCTGCCCACCCCCAGACTCTCTGTCCCACTGAGACCCAGCTCCTCGTGGGCTCCTGCACCCCTTCATGTCGCTTCCATCACTGGCTCCGGCACACGTGGTGCCGCAGTGGGCAGCAGCCCTCCTGCACAGACCCCATCGGAGACATCTCCTTCCACCGCTCCAGCTCAGCACCAACAAGCTCCAGCAGGAGATTGTGCCCAACATCCCCTTGTTTGTTTGTTTATTCCAATTCTGACGGAAACTCTAACACTGGGAAAGCACTGGGGTGATGCTAATGATGATCAGCTGTGGGATGGCCCCCAGCAAGGGGCCACGGACTGTCCCCCTTGGGCCAGCACAGATAAATCAACCCCTGCCCTCCCCACGCCAGCCCAGGCGACATCCAGGATCAACGCCGGGCTTTGACACGCTGCTGCTGGATCTGCTGCACAAGTTATCGGGAGATAGGAGAGTACATGAAGAAAATTAGCAGCTCTTACGCAGCTGACGGGTTGCCTTGAGTTTTGCATCATGGCTGACCTTGAAAGTGCTAACACGGGCAACGGCTAAATGGCTCCGCAGCTGCAGAAATCAGGAATGCCTTGAAAGCCAGGGTATGTTTACCACCACCAAGGCTGAAGTAATCAAAGAGCGAAAGGATTAAAAACAACAACAAAAACCCCTCATGCCCTAAATGTTTTTGCCACTTTATCTTTTTTTTTTTTTTTTTTTTTTTTTGGATAATGTCCACCGTTAAAAGGTGAATAAAAACCCGGTAAAAATAAATAGGTTTCACAGTTTATCTTGCCACACGTACCGCTGTTACTTAGAAACCATTTGCAGGGAGGTTAATTCGGGCCACCCGTCTCCGAAGCACATGCTGTGCTCCCCAGGCAAATCAGAGAGCCGGGCACCACGGCTGCGGCGCAGGCGGGGAAGGTACGGGCTGTCTGCTGGGAGTCTCGCACAGAAATAGCCGGCGTGGAGCAGCACACGGGAAAGGTCGCTCCTGCAACGCGCCAGCCCTCCCTCATCATCCTCCCCGGCAGCCAGAAGCCTCCCAGCTCCCTGCTGCGGTTTGCCGGGGCAGAAGAAAAGCATCAGGGCTGGTGACCCGCAGCGCAGAGTCTCCATGGGGTGAAGAAATCAGGCAGTTGGGAGGCAGGAGGAGTGGAGGCTCCTTAGACAAAGCAACAGTGACTCTTGTGGACAGCTTTAAGTATTGCTGTGCTGGCACATCACACCACGGCGAGTCGAGTAGGGAGAGTTCCCTGCCCTGTCCTCGGCGGTGCCCCACAGCTGCCCTGCCAGGGATGGACCCAGCAAGACAGGGAGCCTGCCCAGCTTCTGAGGATCTGGTGTTTGTGGGCTGCCAGATGGCACATCCCCATCCCTGTGGTCAGCAATTCATCTAATCACCGCTGGAGCCCATCCGTGTTTCTGCCTTCCCTGCAGGCCGTGGGCTCCACAGCTCCCTGGTGTGCCACCTTCTTTCTGGTGGGCTCTCAGCTTCACCTAGTGTCCCCCAGAACTGGCTGTAACCACTGCACATCTCCCAGTCACCTACTCCAGAGCAGCCTGTTTTATACATTTCTAACGCTTCCCTCTGAAGGCAGCTCTTCTCTGAGGTGAGGACACCATGTCCTGCTACCTTCTTAGTGCCAAAAGCTATCCCAGGCCTTAGGTCACCAGAGGAGCTTTTCTGCACCTTCTGCACCTTCAAACAGCATTTTTTTTTTTGTAGTCTGAGCCTCTGCCACAGAGGCTCTCAGGAGCAGCAAGTCCAGCGCTTTTGGGGCCAGGTATCAACTGGATGAGTGCAGTAAGAGTCCTGGTACCAGGAACCAGCCTGAAATAGGGCACGACCCAGGTGAGGAACCTGGGGCAGCCCCACCGGTGCCCAGCGCTTCCCCACAAGCACCAATGGGCAGCAGGAGGAATCAGAGATCGCACAAGGTAAACCAAACTCAAAACCTGATGTTTGATTGTCACCTGCCACCAGCACAGGAAGCAGGATTCAACTATTATCCGTAATTTTGGGTGTTTGCAAGAGCTTTTCACCCTTGTATAACTCATCCCGCAGCCCCACTGACCTAACAGGTGAGCCCCACACCTGCGCGTGGTTCTTGGAGCCAACCTCCAAACCACTGAGTGAAATACATCTCCCACTCCCAGCAAAGCAAAGGGAGCCCCGTGGGAGCAGCCGCTTCCACCTTAACCGGCTCGGCGCGAGGTTGTTTTTGTCTTCTGGCTTTCACAATGGAGCCAGTCAAGGAGAGAACCAGTAACTCTGACTTTTGAGTTACTTGGCTCAGGTCCACATGAACGACTTGGCTACGATCCTTCCGGAGAGGCTGCGATCTTAAAAGGATGTGCGTGCACGCATGCGTGTCAGTGCTGGTGTGTACACACACACGTGTGGACGCTGCCAAAGCCCGGGGATAAGGCTCCCCAGGATACAAAGAGCCGATGCAGCACACCTGGCCGAGCCTGCCCGCAGAGACCTTCAGCCGGTGCGAGACGAGATGAAAGGAAGTTTGCTATTTGATCAAAACTAATCAGGGGTATTTAATTACACAGGAACGTCTTTCATCAAACAGCCAGAGCAAACAAAGTAGGGATCAAGCCTGCAAAGAGCGGGGGGAAGGAGGTGGTGAGCAGCTGGCAAAGCCATTGTACGGCGAGATTGATCATGCAGGCCAGGGTCGGAAACGGAGGAGCCTCCCGGCAGCTCCGGCCAAAGAAAGCGCTGCCGGCCAGACTGGAGATCTGCAAACCATGGGACCCGAGGAGCACGGCAAGAACGCTCCAAGGTGAAACCAGCCAAGAGGCAACGGAGAGTGAACAGAAACGGTTGTGCATCCCCCCCCCCGCCGTGTATGTCTGCTCCTATGCATCGCTGGTGCCAGGACCCCGAGCCACAGCTCAGGGCGGTCACTGATTCCCAACCCCTCTGGCTGCAAGACGCCCTGCGGAGAGGGCAGGGAGCAGGTCATCCTCTTCACAGGTCACTGCACTCATTCATTTCCTTGCTCTGAAGAGGCCGAAGCACACGGCTCCAGCTGGTAATACACCGTAACCTATTAACCCCAAGGCAGGGCACGTTCCTGGAAAGCCAGCTGCTCGGAGCAGTTTCCCTGCAATACTCAGAAACACTTTCTGGGGAGGAAAAGCAAGGCAGATCTTTAGTTATTTTACCCCAGAGCTCTTGAGCATTGGGATGGACTAACCCTCAAGCACCCTTCGTGCCTCTGAGAATGGAGTGGCAGAGATTCGTAACTCTGGATGTAGAGTTGGGCAGGCTGCATTTGTGCCCAGAAACACCACTCAAGAGAAAGAACCCATTCGGATGGAGGTCTCCCAACTTCCCAAATCATGTCCTCTGCAGGTCCAAAATGCTTTGGAGGTCCAAAGTCATCACTGTTAATTCATGAAAAAGTTTGTGCTGTTAATTCACCTGGTGTTCACATGCTGAGACCAGTGAGGCGGTTGTGCTCCAAAGAGGAATCATAGAACCATTTTGGTTGGAAAAGGCCCTTGGGATCATCGAGTCCAACCATCTACCCTACTCTACAAAGTTCTTCCCTACACCATATCCCCCAACACCACAT
>JAOXNO010000006.1:12898160-12909593 GCA_028565335.1 Limnodromus scolopaceus | reverse complement strand
GTTATCAGAGCCTGCCCTGGCCAGACCCTCACCACAGCCTGTTGAGGTCCCTTGTGCTGCCATCTCCTTGTGAAAATGTTCCCAAGGAGATGCTCAACTGACTCCCTTGGGCAGTGGTTACGTCCACAACCACGGCTCTTAACATCAGATGGGAAATTTATGCCCATCTCCTTTAGCACCCACGAGCTTAGGACCAAAATGAGACAAGCACAAGTGCAGAAGCATCGGTCAGGCACACGTCCCACGCCTTTGCCTTCCCTTCAAGCCCAAGCTGACATTGCAAGCCCAAGTGTGGCAAGATAGTCCACCCAAAACCAGTAGTACCTGGCTTTGCACTGGCAAGAGAAAGAAGCAGAAGGTTGCAGTGTGTGTCTCCATCATTTAGTAATTCATCACAAGGTAATACTTCTGCCCCAGCGCGTGCCAACAGAGAATAAAAGAGCCGAGAAACCTTGAATGGGATGAGCGGGGAGCTGCTAGGTGAATTTCTAATGAGGAAAATGTCTACAAGCGCTAATAAAAAGACCTGAAAGAGAATGCATTAGTAATGACAGGGTTTGGAAGAGCATTTATGTTACATGTCAGGCTTCGACTGTGAATTTAGAGGCAATCCACTGCTACTAAAATCCCTAAACAGCCAATAATGAAAAGATGACTTAAATTTTCCAAAGTGACAAGTGATTTGGAAAGCCGTAGTTAGTAGATTTTCAGAAGAAAGCTGTTCTGCTCTTTTGTGAGAAAGGGGAGAGGCATTTTGAAAAGAAAAAGATATTCAGAAGCCCCTAAGCCTCTCTGAAAATCCAGACTTCAAATTTTGGTTCTGCAGAGGCAAAGTTCTCCCCCCCAGAAAGCTATCAGCTGCAGACAGCAACCCAGATGTGCAAATATTAACAGTAGACACAGCTCTGCTGCTGCTGGATCTGCAGAAACGCAAAAGAAAACCAGAATCACACCAGGCTCTTAATCTCTTTTAGCTGTACACTCAGACCCTGGTTCTCCGACACCTCCACACGCATCTCAGGGGGATGCAGCTTGATTCCACCCCAACATTTCTACATTTCAGCGTAAAAGCAAGGAGAAGCTCTTGAAGGGAAGGTTTACAGCAAACTGTGAACAGCACCTTGCACATACTTACCCTGGGCTTTTCAGTTTTCCTTTTGTGTGCTTTTTCAAGGCTCAGAAGCTCACATTTTCCTTTCAAACACGAATCCCACAGACTATGATTTCAAGATGACTGCTTCAGGAAGGGGGGAGGAGAGTCCTACCGGGCTGTTTTTCATGGCTGACCGAGCAGGAATCTCCTGCCGTAGAGACGAAGGCCCCCTCGGAGAATACCTCTCCAGGTAGACAGCAGGTAATTGATCCTGCTCATGTGAACAACATCTTGTCATTTTTCAAACACTTCGAGGAAAGAAGGTTAATATCTTCGGTGCCAGGAGTCTGGAGAATACGCAAAATCCCTACCATGGCAAGGTAGGAAAAGCAGCTCTCATCCTTGTACATCCAGCTGGCAAAACACTGAAATAAGAGACCCAGACCCGATGCACTGGTGCTCAACTGGTGCATAAGTAAGTGTCCTCTGCATTTGTTGCTGTATTGCAGCAAAATCTAAAAAAACCACCAAACTAATGAGTCTTTGCAGCCCCCTCAACTGATGCAGAATCATTTGAGTGGCCTCCCGTTGTGTTGCTGCAAGGCATCTTGGAGGAACCTGTCAGTCCGTCGCGAAGCCAAAAAATTCACACCTTGAAAGACAGCAAGGGCCAAGCCAGCTACGGGGGCAAAGCTCACCCCATCCCTATCGGAACGAGGGCACGCTAAACGCCGTCTTGCTCTCTTCTTTCTTGACGAGAGAGCGGCAGAACCCTTCCCTCCAACAAAGCCGGTATTTCAGACAGAAAGGACACGGTCCCATCAAAGGTAGGTCAAGTCTTCGGCACAGACCACTCAACGGTGCCTTAGATCGGGCGGCAGATGTCGCATACAAAATTAACCACGTTTGCTCGAAGCCCGAGCTCGCAGGTGAACCAAAGGGACCCCCAGCAGACGGGTAACAGAGCACAGCCAGGCAGCTAAATAGGACTTAAAAGCTTTTGAAGCTGCAAACACTGGAATGAACTGGGGCATGAAATTAATTTTAACTGTACTGAATAGGAGACAGGCCATAAAACTCCATGAAAATAAGAGACCGGTAACATTTTAGTAAGAGTAGAAATTCTCCCCTTAACTCCCCAGCCAGCTCTATTAGCATAAGTGACTCATCCCAGCTGAAAAGCAAAGCAAACAAGCAGGAAGAATTAAACTAGTGTTGCAAGGCGGAGAGTATCGCTGTAGAGAAATCGAGGAATCCTGGCTTTGTGATATTGAAATGCCTTCCCACTGATGCTTGCAAACATTCAACTGAGAAAAAAAAAAATCCACCCTAGGAAATGTTTAAAAAAAGAAAAAAGGCATTTGTGAATAGTAACAGCCTGGCCATCCTCCTGTGCCCAGGTAGGAGACTTCAAACCAGCTTCATGTGGGAGCAGTTTCTATTTAGCTCAACAGAGCCAGCATGCTCTGTTGGGGGTTTTGGGGACAGGGTTTTGGGGACAGAATCACAACCTAGATAATTTTCCAGCACCGTGCCAAAGGACTTTTTCATCCGGGCTAAATCTGCATAGGGTGAAGTCGTTCAGAAGAATCTGTATCCAACTACACCTCAGCAAAATATAACCTGTGGTGCGCTGGCAGTCATCCTTCTGGTGCTCTAACGCATCTGGCTGACATCTCACAGCACCCTGAGGATTTACCGCATCTCCTACGGAAACAGTCACCTCCAGGCTACAGAGCAGAAGCTGCTCCTCTAAAGCAGAGAGGCACAAACACATTACGAACAAGGAAAGAACAAAAAATACCTCCAAATGCAGCTCGTAGAGAAGTTGTTGGTAGGGATTGAACATCCAAAACATGATTTGGTCAAAACAAAGAAGTTTAATACCTTTTCCTCTTGGTCAAAGGACCCTGAATCATTTGCTTAGATGAATTGCCAAAATCTCGATTTTGTATCTACCTCCCAAGCATCTAAATGTCCTTTAATGTGCACCAGGGACACAAGAGATGGGAGAACAGGACACAGCGGTTTCTCTGCACGTCCACCAACAAATAGCAAAGTGCAATTCAGACCCCAGGACCTCCGAGACAAGCCCGCGGTCAAAAGCAGCAAACATCTGGAGCCCAGATCGCTCCAGGGCCTTTTGCTGACCTAGATCTGTGAATGCACTCGGCTGGCATCAATAACCAGCTGAAGGCAGCTAATTGCGAGGTTTCTGGAAGGAGGAGACGGAGGCTTTTCATTAAAACGTGTGGTTTCCTTCCCATATTTTTGCAGCATTAATCACAGTGAACATTAACCCCAAGCCTGCCTGCTCCAGCCTCTCTGGTCTATCACCGCCGCCGCTACAGCCGCACAGGAGGGCTGGGATAACCCTACGGATGCCGGCACAGGGAGGGATGGAGAGCAGCACCCGCTCTGACGGCAGGGGAAGCTGCTTTGATGGGGCTTCACGTCTCATCACCGGTTTCACTCCTGACCTGCGCAGTCAGTTCCCTCTCGTTTGCGCCCGTCTTTCAGGCAGCAACCAAGGACAGGAAATCGTTTAAATCACAGGAAAATGTGATCACAAACCCACAAATATTGGCAGGGGAATGGAGAGCGGGTGAAGTATCTGGGTCTACTTTTAACCCGCTCTTTCAAGGACAAAATTAGCCATCAGCTTGAAATTGCCACCTTCAGCTGCCCAGCTAGTGATAGCCATGGAGCCCTTCAAGTGAAGAAGGGGGCTGGGGGACCTTAAGAGGTGAATCACAACCAGCAACACAGAGAGCATCCCTGGGCCAGCACTTGATGCTGTACAAAGTGGTTTATCAGCCGTCAACCCATTGAACTGGCAGCTAAATAGACTTCCAAAAGCTGGGGGCTGCAAGCCTGCACGGAGCACAGACCCTCTGCCGGGCATCATCACCTCTCCTGAGAGTAAAATCATCACCTACTTCATTAGTCCTGCATTGAATCAGTGATCTGGAAGGGGTGGTCCTGGTTTTGTTTGCTTTTTTTACATCTTTGCAGCTAGAAAAGCACACCTGAGTGGTGTGGGCTGGTGGAGCCAGCATGGGGAGCACACGTCTGCCTGCTCCTCAGAGTTGCCTTCGCAGGCAGCATGTCCACCGAATGATGGGAGACCCACATGCGTCAAAATCCTGGGGGTTCCTTGCCCAAGACTTGCAGCAACATCTGCCAAGCTCGAACCACGCGGGGTAAACGCATCCCCAGCACGAGGCACAAAGGAAACGCCTGGAAGCAAAAAGCTATTGGGATTTCTCAGCTGCAGGAAAAGCCATCATTTCCCACTGACTTCTCCAACTGCTTGCCCTCCCCACCCACC
This sequence comes from Limnodromus scolopaceus, assembly GCA_028565335.1. Lineage (NCBI taxonomy): Eukaryota > Metazoa > Chordata > Aves > Charadriiformes > Scolopacidae > Limnodromus > Limnodromus scolopaceus. The sequence goes on along the minus strand of JAOXNO010000006.1, from coordinate 12,905,169 downwards.
CCCAGGAGATGATGCTCCCCTGCCCCAGAGGTGTAAGGCACAGCAGCACCTGGGGTTATTCCCAGGCAAGTTCCTGAGCACGACCCTCACATTCAGGGTGCCAGTGCCCAGCGCTGCCAGTGAGGCTGCTCGGGGACCCCGGAGCCCCGTGGGAACCGAAGGGCTCGGGGTGGCTCCGGGGTTTGAAGGTTTTACAGTGAGTGCATCGCCTGGATGACACAGGAAGCCTCGGGTGGAGCAGGAACTGAGCAGGGCCGGGCAGCGAGCAGCGGGGTCATGTCCCCAAACTCTCCTCCTCCCCGCAGCCCTTGGGGACAGACAGCACCTAAACACCACCAGCACCTACCATACCCCCCCTCCCCTTGCAGCAGAGCAGAACAGCAGAGGTACATTAACTCTTTCCCTATAATCCCCCTGGCATCAATTAACGTACCGCTGAAAAGCAAAAGATTATTAACTTTTGTTAATAGATTATTAAAGATGATTATCGCCAGCTGACCGAGCCCGTACCAAAATAGACACGCTGCAGGCAGCTCAGAGCAATCATCGGTTCATTCAAGGCAGAGAAAAGTTTCAGATCTGGTTTGACTATTTAAATTTCCAACAATAATCACAATTATCGCTATTCTCATTATCTGTTATATTTCTTCTATGTTCAGGAAGTCACTGTGGTTATTAAATGCAGGTTGATGATTAAATCGTGTATTGAGGTGATAAGTCAAATTAGATGATTGCTAAGTCTCAGTAAGTATCTTTGAAATAACCAGTTGTTATTAGACATTCAAGAGGTGCTTCATGAAAATCTAATTGTAATTGCAACTTTTCATTTTACCTCATCTTTCCCGCATGCAAACACACACACACGCGCACGCTGGCAGCTGATGTCGTACTTCAGTACGTGTGAAACACAGAAGAAAGCACCCAAGGTGAGCGCCTTCTGGGAAAATGCCCAGAGACCGGCCAGGACCCGCATCCACCCCCACCCCGAGACAAATCAAACGGCACCTTCAGCATCTGTCTGAAGCTACGGCTCCCAACTGCTGGGCTGGTTTGTGCTTCAGGCACCCGGAGCAGCGGAACACCGGCTCTAAACGGGTGCTCACTATTCCTCGGCAGCCTTCACCGGGGTCTGGGAGCGAGCTCGCATCCCTCCCGCTCCAGCCTAATGCCCAACCTGACATTTAAAATAGCCTTTTATTGCCGTATACTTACATTTTAATGTTTTCATGGTATTGCCTGGTGTCTGAAGGCTGGTTGTATAATGGCTGAAATAAATAAGAAAAATGAAGGCATAAATGGTACAGTCTGACATTTAGAAACTTAAACCCATCAGCAGCGCTGCTGCCTCGGTGCAGGCTCCTGTCTCCCCGAGCCGTGCCAGCCCAGGCACCCCGTGCCCCCCCTGTCGCCCCCAGCCCCGCTCCCCAGCCGTACTGGAGGGTGCTGGCTCCCGGCGGCGCCACTGGAGTCCCGGTGCATCCCGGCTCAGCCCGTGGGAGGGCAGGCAGCGCTCGCTGGCTCAGAACGAGCACTTTGCGACGTAATCCCCATAAACACGGCAGAGCCGAGTACGTGGTTGTTATTCACTGATTGAAAAACGCAGTGCGCTTTGGAACATATGACACGGGGGAGGCGAGGGGAAAGGGGGGCCTGGGGAGCGGGAAGAGACGGTCTGTGCGCTGCAAATTGTTATGTCTACGCGGCAAAAGCCTGCCTGAGCTCTCCCAGGGAGCCAAGCGCGGGAACCGCAGGCAGGACAAGTCTTCACCCCTGTGGTTTCCAGCGATGCCACGGGTGGGCTGGCCCCTGGGCATGTCACCGCAGTCCCCGAGCACCCAGGCGTAGGGTGATGCTCTTGTCCATCCCTTAGGAGGGGCACTGGGCTCTGGCAGAACAATTATTTTGCCCAGCGTTGCCCTTTAGAGAGCCCAGTGACCGTGGCTGTCTCCAAGACCAGATGTGAGCACCCACCATGGGGCTGCTCTGCCCCCCGCACCCTCAGCAGGGACATGCCTGGCCCCTCCATGAGGAGTCAGGTGAGCTGGATCCATCCCATGTCACCTTCAGTCCGTCACTGCCCCCACTACTTCCCCATTTCCATCTGCAGGGTGATGTACCCTCAGGGAACCTGTCATGACACAGGGTCCCCCCTCTGGAAGGCAGAGATGCCACAAAGAGACCACATTCAATCCCACCTGTTGTGGGCTTAGGCTGTGCTCCAGGAGCTGCCACCAGTTGTGTCCATGTCAGCAGGCTGACAGGGTGCTCAGGATCAAGCCCTTCAATGCTCTTCTAGTTACTAGCAAAGCTGGCGTGAACATGACCAAGACTGCTAATCAAAAGCCTGCCATGGCCCAACCACCATCAGCAACTGGCCTTCTAATGACAGCAGCTCCTGCATTTCTAACCACAGAAACATCACCCAAGTTTTCCAGCGGTTCATCCACAAACTTGTACCAAACCAGCTCACGCCTGTGAGCACCACAAACTCACATCTGCGGCCAAACACAGGTGAGAGGACATGAGGGTTGAAGGTGGCATCCTGGCCATGGCTACATACAAACTGGCTCACCTTCCTACTGGGGTCATACGGCTGACACTACATTCACTCAATTTAATCTCAGATTAATGACAGGAAAAGAGCAAAACATCTACCGAACATCTGCTCAACCAGGTGAGCAGTACTGGAGAGGACAGATCCTGCAAACACAGGTGGGTCCCTTTCTCCTCCAGTTTGGAGAAGGTGTTATTTTCACCTCCTCTATGGTATTTTCCAATCACCATCACAGGCGCTTGGCACAGGAGCTTGTTTTCCCACACAGCCAGCCTGTCTCTACTGCCCTATAAAAAACTGATACTGCACCTCTTCCCTGCCACACACCAGGACAGCACATCGATCTGCACAGAAAGGAGACCAGGTGTAGCTCTCCCAACCCTCTGCAGCCCATCACCACTGCATCTTGGCACCAGCAGGTCATCAGCTTCTTTTTCTGGCTGCCCTTGGACGCGTGACTCTTCGTTAGGAAAGCACAAGCAATCCCACATGGCAGAGGAGCGCAGGGGAGCCCAGGCAGACAGATGCAGTGAGATGCGGTCCCAGGAGGGTGCAGAGCCACCGGCAGCGTTCGGGCATCTGTTACCCTGCGAGGGGATGGTGGGCTGCAAGCCTGCAAGGAGACACCCAACCACCCTGTGCTGGCAGTGACAGGGCAGGTAAGAGGGGACAAGCAGGTCCCCCAGAAGGCGACACGTTCTCGGTGGGGTCTCTTCCCCAGGGATATTTCTATCATAAATCCTCTCAGATCTGCTGGTCCAACTGCAGGCTCGGAGCTGGCTGTGCACTTCACGCTTGGAAACCTCAGAGGAACACAGACATCCGTCTCATCACGTAGCTCGAGAGAGGCAGGTCTGCACCATGGAGAGAAGAAATCAAGCTGTGGCTCTGGAGCATCACGTCCACAGTCACCCTGGGAAGGCTCGACTGGGCTGCCTTAACCAGCGACTGCCTCTTGGAAAAGGACTGCAGGAACTGGAAATATTGATAAATAGAAGTGCCTCTCTCCCCTCTGTGCTCATAAAAATCAAAGCAAATAAGCTGGCATGTGGCGAGCCACAGAGACCTTCCGCCTGGGAGAAGGCAGTGGAGGAAATGTTTTGGTTTGTGCCTGGGTTAGAAGATGCTCACGTGCACGTGGACATCACAGATGCCCTGATGTTACTAGCTCACCAAAGGCTGCCGACTCTTTTCCACTGCTACTTATCTATGATACAAACAGCCCCTCAAATTCTTAGTTCGCAAACCTAAGTGTTAACAGACAAGCACTGAAACACATCATTTTAAAAGAAATGCCAAAACATTCAGAAATAAGAAACTCTGGGACCCAAAACCAAGATCCACGTGACACCAGCATCTCAAAGAGATTTCTGTCTGCACAACAGCCTTGGCATTGTACCTCAGCTCATGCAGTGGAGCAAGCCCTGCAGATGAGTTCTACCCACCCCATACAGAACACATCCTCATAGCCTAAATAGTTAAAGACACTTTATTCTCAACAGAGCAGGGACTGAGAAACAGCATCTTCCCTCAGAGCCATCCCCAAGCTGCACAGAATCACAACTTTCTCAATGAGTCAGCAGAAATAAAGCTGACAGGTCAGATGGGGAAGGTGAGATGTTCAAAACGTCCACAGTTTCTTGAGGGTAAGGGACATGTAATGCATTTCTCTGGGGGATGACATTTAAGAAAAACATAATTGCAATGCAAAGCTATTACGGGAAAAACCTTGGATTTACTGAAAGCTCTTTAAAAATAAAATAGAGTGAAAGGTCTCGATTGCTTTCTGGCCACTGCTGCGCTCGGACTACACATCTCAATGATGTTTCTCTCTGGGGAAAACGTGGGGTCATTTTTAAAACGGTCCCCCTGTGTCGCAGGGATGAAATGAGGAGAGTCCTGGTTTAGTGAGTCACAACCTCCTCCTGACCCAGAGGGGAGAGCCAGCTTCCCGGGACCTCAACTGGATCCCTGCTTCCCAGGGAGGGATGACTTCTGCCGTGGGGACAGGGAGCCGAGTCCCAGCCACAGGGAGGGCAGTGGCCACGACTGCACAGGACACCGTGTGTTCTGCATCAGCTGGGGCTGACATGGGGGCCAGGGACACCCAAAGCCCCAGCACACAGGATGAAGAGGCAACAGCAAGAAGTAATGGGCAAAGGGGTTCGGGGACCATTCTGCAGATTTAAAACCCCAGAAGCACAAAAATGAGGATCCTCCAAAGAGGATCAGACATGAACGACACCCCTAAGATAGCAAGTGCAGGGCCAGACCTTGTAAGGTCAAAGCAGCGAGAAACCATCAACCAGCAACAAACACGTGCTGCTTCCTCGAGATGTATAACACAAGGACACCAGTTTCACTGAAGAGCCTGGAAGCCCAAAAGCTCAGAGGAAGCTGTTTAAAAGACAGAAGTCAAGAATTAGTTTCCTACCAGAGCTGGGCCACCTCCCAGCAGCTTCCAACTTGATGGGAAACCCGTGACACATACACAAAACTTCTGGGTAAATCCCTATTTATGCTACACTGGATCACTCTCAAAACCCCTCCCTTCCAGCTAACCCTACAGGCAGCCTCAACAAGGCCACCAGTGTGATCAGGAGACAGGATTTCTTTCTTTGCTTAAACACAACCCCCTCGGAGCAACGGGTCGCCAGCAGGACAGAAGGCAGAGCCCCACCATGTCCCCTCTGCCCCGTTAACACCAGCACAAGCCGGGGATGGAGCCTCCAGCTCCATCCTGCCAGCAGCACCCAAGATCTCATACCACCTCAGGGCTGCTGTTGGCCAACGCTGTGGGAACCTCTGGCCTCTCTCTGCCACGACAAACCGATTTCCACCGTGATCTCTCGCTTCACACCATCAGGCCCTGGCAAGCTGCCCCGCTACCGAGCCGATGTGTGTCTGTCACCGTCGCCGCTGCAAATGCAATAACCAGAACGCTCTGAACAGCCAAAAGTGAGATGTCAGCAGCCTGTGTGGGGCTGAGAGCAATGCAAGACCCTGCACCGGGGTGAAAGCCACCACCGCTCCTCACCAAGGTTTAGCACAGGGTTAGCAGCAGCCTCCCTGCAAGAGACTCCCAGGTTGTGGGACCTCTAGGGCCCTGGTGCACATCGCGTGCGACACGTGGAGCAGTCGTGCACACCGGGCAGAGCCTGCAAAGCTGCTCTCCTTCCTGGAGCTGCTTCCTTTCCGACTCAGAAGAAGATGTGACTATTCATCTTGTCTCTCAGAGGCCGTTGGCAGGTCCTGGGTGCTGTTTTGCCCGACACAGCGTGGGGGCTGGGCCATAGGAAGCATCTCTCTCTGGGCAGACAGATGAGAGCCTGCGAGACGCACGCAGAGCCCAGCTGGGGTTTTGCAGGGTTTTCTCAGCAGGGGTTTCCCCTGCCCTCCGAGGGGTAAGGCAGGGTGACAGCAGAAAGGTTTGCATGGGGCTCTGCTGCAGCTCCCCTGTGCAGCGTCAGCACCCAGGGAGAAAGCATCAACAAACAAAAAAAAAAGAGAAAAAGGAGGAGGAAAAAAAAAAAGGTGGGGGAAGGAAACACGACATATCTTTCAGATGAGGAAGCACCAACCCCAGGCACTGCCAACCTTCAGAGCAGAAAGAGAGCAAAGGGTTTGACCTGGGTGACTCAAAGGAAAAATAATGAGCCCTACTTCCCCAAACAAGGAAGCGGGCTTCGACACGTCGCAGTGAGCACTAATTCCCTTGTGACCTCTCCCTTACGCACCCGGGGAAGATAGTGATTAGTACCACCTCCACATGGCATGTCCAAATTACAGCTGCCGAGGCCTGTGAGCTGCCCACTCCCACCTGGCAGGAACGGCTCCTTCCATTGCACCCCACGGCTGGTGCAAAGCGAGAGATGCTCCACCAGATCATGTCCACCTGCCTCTGATCCTTCCAGCAGCATGGCTGCAGACACAGCCTTTCCCAGCCCCTCTGGGGTTGCTTTCAGCCACCCCTCCAGCAACCCATCGCTTGACTTCCAGCTGGATTTTGCTGGATGAGGCAGCAGCCCCAAATTGATGATTTATTATCAGTTGTTTTTCTCAGCTTCCCCGCACACAAGGGAGACAGCAATAGGACCTGTGCGAGTCCCGATACCTGCAGCTCGTTGCAGCTGCGACTGGGCCATGCTTACACCCTCCTCTGTTTGCAGCAGGATGGGAGAGAGGAGAGCCATCCCAGCACCCATCCTTCCCGTGGGGCTGGCTGGCCAGGCAGCAGCCCTGGTGCTGTGGCCACCATCAGAAGATGAAGCCATCAGCATCCCGAGCAGAGGCAGACTGTGCCGGAGACCCTTTTGCCACCCAGCATGAGAGGAAGGAGCCCAAGGGTTAAGGCTCTCTGAAGAGGGCTCTGTGTGTGTGTGTGTGTGTGTGTGTGTGTGTCTGCCTGTGTTTCACTACTCATCTCAGCCACTTTGCTTCCTGCCTTGGTCCTGT
>JAOXNO010000006.1:12872316-12889142 GCA_028565335.1 Limnodromus scolopaceus | reverse complement strand
AGGACTAAAAGCACTTTTGAAAATAGGACTCAGATGCTTCTGAAAATGCTACCCACTGTTTATTCTCAGCTTAGTCTATGGATAGCACCAAAAACGTTAACTTCCATTCTCATACATCCTTCCAGAAACAGTACGGTTTGCACCCACAGTGGAAATCCTGGCTTGGAGACATGCATGTGTGTTTTTCTGTGTTATACTGCAAACATCTCCCAAAAGGTACTTTTTTGGGTGCATCTTCACAGCTCATCTTTGGAGACAAGACAAAGTGGCCCCGGTCAGCATACACCCAGGGCAGGAGGCACCGGGATCAAAACGATCACAAATCTCAACTGCCTCTCTATAAAACAAGTCTCTGAAAAACCTTCCCAAATGGAACCACAGAGCTCCTCTCTGTTCTTCCCCGGCAGAATCTGTACAGTCAACCTTTTTTTTCTGGAAATCAATTACTTGTCCAGCAGAGTGTAGCAAGAGGGGATTACAGGTCATGTTTTCCACAATTATCCTCTCCGACACCAAGGAATTTTTCAAATCATTTGCGTTAAATAGGTCACAAGAGGGAAAACCCGTGTGATAGGCGTTTAGCATGAGAAAACCTGAATTCTGAGAAAATCTGATATACGCCAGCACCAACCTGCATCCCGACCCCTCATCCATACCCGGTGCGGTGATGAGAAAAATATATAGACTTCCCTGATGAACCATAAGCTAAAATTAGAAACCATTCACCCCTGCAAAGCCACAGCTATCGCCAAAAGGAAAGTAGGTCACAGAATTGCTGGCTAACTTGATTTTCCGGCGTTTCTAGCTGCTCTGTCCTCACGTAACCTCCTCTCTTCCCATGGACGGTTTTTGGTGCCTCCTTTGTTCCGGGTATAACTGCACGCAGTGTGTAACCCCGGCACAGCCTGGCAGGAGCGGTGGGAACGGGCACGGTGGCACCCGCCTGCTCGGTGAAGCACAGGCCCGCGGTTCATGAAAAATTAAACCAGAGCCAGGCGACAGCCCCTCGGCGAAGCGCGCTGCCTCCCACCTGCTCTGGCGTCGGCACAAGCGCTGGCTTTCTCCCCCTTCCACAATATTGCTCTTTAAAGATCATTTCAGGCTTTGCCAGCTCTTCTGGGGTGCTTTGCTCTCCCGCCTCTTCCCGAGGCCTGAATATCCTCTTTTTATTTGCATTTCTTACGGCGCTGCCTCCCTCAAGCAAGCCGCAAGCTGAGCCGTGAGAGTAAATCAGGCTTTTCCTCCCTTTGCATCCAGGCTGGAGCCCTGGCTCAGCCGCTACACCCGCTTTTCCTGCGAGCAGACCTCGAGGCATCCAACTTCACTGCTTTTCCGCAGCACGGAAGAGGCAGAAAGGCTTAAAATTTGGCTCGGTGACTCTGCCTGCTCTTGATCAATATGTCTCTGTCTGGCTCACAGCCTCTTGCTCCTACCAACTCACCTTGCAATTAAGTGTTCAGCCGCGTCTGACAGACAGATGGGTACACTCGGATGCTCTGCTGCCACCAAACCCACCCAAAGCAACCTGATATCCAACCACCAGCCACTCTTCCACCCATGATCCTAATTGAGGCTGCTCCCACGTCCTTTCCTCTTCCAGTTTTCCTCCTCCTGGCACAAGGGGAAGAGCAGCCATCACCAAAAGGCATCCCAAATGTGTCCAACGGAGGCAAGAAGCTGAAAGCTGAGCTTGAAGATGCCCTTTAGAAGGACAATTGCATCCTGGATCCCACCTTTGTTATGGAGCCACAACAAAGGCCATGCTGTCAGCAAGGCTCAGCACACTCTTCCCCTTGCAGCTCCCAGCTCAGCATCTCCGTGTGATGGTACCTAAAAGGGTCCATTCACCACCTGGCCTCAGCCACTACAATCGGCCAGCAAGGCTCTGTCGACTCTCTGTTACCCCTGAACAGACCGTGTCTTCTTCAAAGGAGGAACTTCCCTCCAGCCTGCTATGGTTTCTATCAAGCAAGAGGGAAGGGGTGTTTGGTTTGAGTCTCCTACCCACAGACAGGCTCGCTTACACGCTACCCGCAAAGGGACTTTACAAGAAGAGGGGAAGAATCATCATTTGCCCATCCCGGGGATCACGCAGAGACGAACGGAGGCAGATTTGAAATTATGCAGACATTTGGTGTCAGATGTGACCTTCCCTTGCTGAGCACCCACCTGGAACGAGAGCACACTATCGCGAAGGTTAATAGCAAAGCACTCCTGGCAGCAGCCTGGTGTCGAGCACCAGCGTAACTCGGAATAAAGCCAGGCACGCTGACAAATGGATGTCCCTCTACGCGACAGCGTCCCAGGTAGTATGGCCATGCACTTTCAAGGAGAAATGTAGAACTCCACGCTTGCTCTCCACACTCTTTGTCACCACCCACAGGACAGGGCAGCAACACCAAGGGACTGTCCCGAGCCATGGCAGAGGCTCTGAGAGTAGATCATGCCCGTTGTGGAGGAGGTCGTGGGAGATTCAGAGAGACAGGAGTGAAAGGGTGACCCTGCTACCGGGGTGGGCAGAGACAAGAGGTGCCAAAGCAGGACAAGGGCCTGGCGGGACACTCCGTCCTGAGCCAGGTCCTGCTAACAGGGACTGCTACGATGGAGGCCTTTGAGGATGCAAAGGAAGATCACCTTTCCTCAGTGCCATCCTTCCCCTCATAACATGGTCCAGGTACACCAGAGTGTCCAGGGAGGGTGGTGCTCAAGGGAATAGGAATAAAAATGTTTGAGACCCGCTTTTTTGAACCTAAGCCTTGCACAGGAGGCATAAACCATCTAGCCCAAGACCCCTGGAGAGGGCACTTGGTGGTGCCACGGGGAGAAGAGCCTTAAGGAACGCTCAGCACCTGCCCCCAAAGCCCAGTGTCTGCAAAGCTATCACCAGCCTGTGCTCGCTCACGCTCCAAACGCATCGACCTCAGTCTTCACCCACTCGCACAACAGACCGTGCCAGCGTTGGGTTTCCTAGTGCTCATGGAGAGTGGCAGATGGAAAAAGGAAACCCAGGAAAATTGCACTGCCTGGGAGTGCAGGGTACGTGATTTTTATTATTTTTTTTTTTCCTTCTTTTTAGGAGCCGGGCACCTGGATTTCTGCAGCTCCCAGTGAAATCGCAGGCCTCGCAATTCAAAATAATTAGCGACTGGTAGTTTTCCTTTTATGCAAAATCATCCTTTTTATCCAACACCTAAATGAAAATGAATATGCTTGATTATCTACCAAAGGGACCAATTTCCTAGCATCGCTCCAAAGCACACAGCAAAATTCATGTCTCCTCAGGCTGCTATTGCAGGCAGGGGCTGAGCGCAACAAATGGGCGGTCAAGGCAGAGACCCAGAGCCAGGGATGCCAGCGTGACCTTTGCTAATGCTATTTACTGCGACAAATATCCACAAATCCAGCCACGGCTGCATCCACGTCCTTTCTGCTCCAGCCTGGGGAGCTGAGGGGCAGCCAGGAGAGCTTGCAGCTGGCCTGCCAGTATTGGAGCATCACAGATATCCCCCCTCCATCCACGCAGCCCACCCCAAAGCCCATCCTTTGAGGCAGCTTTTGACTTGGTTCCCTCCCAAGGGAGAGGATGAAACAAGCTATTTAACAGACAGGACTCTGAAGCGTCTCCTGAACGCTTCAAATCTAAGGCTGATTGCAGGAACCCCCCAAGCAGGTTCTTCAGAAGACATCTGTGCTCAATCCACACAGCAGAGCCAGCTCCTCAGGGCTCAGTCCCTGAGGGGAGCTCCATCCATCCACCCCCCACGGCCTCACCCAGGGGAATCCCCCACCTACCCCTTACCAACCTCCCCGTCCCCAATCGGGGTGACACGGCACGATCGCACGTTTGTACTTCCATCGTTTCCAGACTCACCCTGTTCTCGTCGTAGATGATCTGCACCAAGCTGCGATGTTTGGACTCGATAGGAGGCGGGGAGATGGGTTTTTCAGGCTCTGGTGGTTTGGCTGCTTCTTCCTCCAACTGTTGCTGTGGAAGGAGAGGGGGGAGGAGGAGGAGGGTGAGTCACAGCGAGAAACGCAAGCCGTCCCCATCCACACGAGACTCTCTACAGTGCTGCGACCGAGGCAGAAACCGCCATAGCAGAAGGCTTCCTGCGAGAGACGGGGAGGCTCAGGCCATGGGGACGGGGAGAGGGAGGAGAGCTGGGGAGCATCCCCTGCCACGCAAGCGCAGCGCTCTCCTGCCCCCGGCACCCGGCCCGGTGCTGGTGGGTCAGTGCTTTTTAGGCATGGAGGATGAGGACAAGCCTCCTAGAGAGGGCTCGAGGCTAGAAATAACAATTTTACAGGAAACCCTTAAAGGGAACTGCAGCTCCAGCCTGGCTCCCTGCTGCTACCTGCCTCCGGAGCTGCCACCCGCTGCTGGTGGAGCAGTGGAGGAGCAAAGGGTGAGCAGCAAGGCTGATCTCCACCTTCAGCATGATCCTGTGATGCTGTGGTTGGAGGAGATGCCTCGGGATGACTGTTCTCCATGAAATGACTTGTGCACCGGCCGCCCCTGCACCACGCAGCCAGATGTGACAGTAAGCGCAGCAGAGCAGGCAGTAACGCTGCGAATCCTGACATCTCTGGTCAGAGTCGGCCCAAAGGGACATGTGGCAGCCCTCCCGGCCAAGGTGAGAGATGCGAAGAGCTCAAGAGGGCAAGCAACAGCTACAGGGCTCCCTGCAGAGGACAGCATGGGCCACAAAGATACCCTTTGGTGAACCTTCACAGAGAGCCCAAGTGCTCAGGTTGCAAATGGCTGCAGCACGAACACCCCATGTGGCTCAGGCTGTCCCGACAGCCACAGGAAGAGCTGTGAGGACACCGGGACAGCATGAGCTGCCTCCCGGCTGTCAGCCACCCCGCTCCCCTGAGACAGCGGCTTTGAGACTCATGCCTCTCCTCCCTTCACACAGGACAAGCTGTCCTGAGCAGAAATCACCAAGTCCAGGGTTCAAATAAAGAAAGCCCAGTAGGGGTTAACAGTCACCACCCAGGTGATCTATCCTCAGAGACAATAGTGCTGAGAAGCTTGTTTTGTTGGCTCTTCTGCTTTCTTGCTGTCTTTACTGCATTGCCACAGCTCCTCCTTTCATGGTATCCAGGCTTTGTGTGCCAAAACACACCACGCAGTCCCCTCCAGCACCACGTGTCTCATGTGCTGGGACAACGCAACCCCAAGGTGTGTCTCTCATCCCAATCTTCGTTCCCACTCACAGCAGAAACATTCGGGAGCCCAAGAGCTGCTCCACAACCATGGCCACCACGACCCCACCACAGATGCAGTAAAATGCACCCAGCCCCAAATCTGGCTTCAACGCCAGCTACCCCCGTGGGAGATGGAAAGCAGAAGGGAGCACGTCCACACATGCACCTAGAGATCATTGATCTTTTAACGCCTTCCTACCCATCTGCGAGCCCCTCAGGCCATGGCAAACTTTAATTATAAAGTAGCAGATCTAAGAAAGCACTTTTGAATATCACCATGGTCAGCGGGTACAGCTGACATATGACCTGCACCTCTGGCTCTCCTGAGGGCTGTGAGGCAGCAGAGGACATCCAAGCCCTTCCACTAAGTTTGAGGAACTGCTCAGCCGAAAGAGGAAATAACAGATTCCTCCAGGCTCCTCCTGGGGCCACCGGCTCCTGTGAGGAGGGAGGGCTCACACCACGTACGGCAGCTGCGGGGCAGCACAGGCACGGGAGAGGGAGCGCCTGGCAAAAAATGCCTATGATTTTTTCACTGCTCGGCTCCGCATCTCCAAATCTTTGTATTTCTTTCCTGCAGCTAAAGCATCCCCTGCTAAAGTGAGGCAAAAACAAAGCCAGTCTCTTCCTAGGAAGAAAACGCGCCTGGGCTTGAATGCAATCGGCTTGCACCAGAGGTGAGCACACCACTGTCCTCCCAGAGACAGTGATGTCTGGTGGTCCAAGAAGAAGGTGGGCATCTCTTCTTCCCTTCAGATCATCTCTGCTCCTGTTGATGACACCTTTCGCAACTCTAAGGCTGTAGGATGCAGCCCAAGGAAACACTTAAGCACCCAGACAGGTCTGCTGGCTTGGCTGAGAAAATGCACACCCCTTAAATTAAATGTATTTCAATGGATGAAGCAATGGATGAACGTATTTCAATGGAGTCCTGTGCTATGGACTCCACTCATGCCCCACCTCCCCACAGGCAGAGGTCTTTTCACATACAGGAGAAAGCAGCACCATAGAGAACACTGAGATACAGCCAAAATAGAGCCACCACCACCAGCCAGATGGCTGAGCACCATCCTGGCCAGGGAGCAGGCTCTGGCAGAGTCAGGACAGCCGGGGCTCCACACGTTGCCATCAGTGTGCCCACCTCAGGATGTCAACCTAGAGGTTACTCCAGCCACACATGAAGATGGCCAGGAAACGGCCAGCTTGGGCCATCTGCACCCTAGAAGGGCGTGAACGTTTCCCAGCACCACGGGGATCCATCCCTTCCTGCCCACAAAGAGCTGTGTCACCACAAGCACACACTGAAGACTCCAACCACGCATACAACAGCCCAAAAAGCTCCCTTCTCTTCTCAGCCACAGCTTTCTCAGGTGACCCAAATCACAGCGCCCTGCCAAGGGGACAAGAGCTCTTTGAGAAGCCACGGCTGAAACCACAGGCTGCAACGCAGTTCTCAGCATCAGCCCCGGCGCGGAAGCAGCACTTCCAGGCACCTGCCTGCTCTTGCTCAGCATCCTCAGATCAGCAAAGGCACAACATCACACCCCCACGTGAGAAACTCCAGGAACTCCAAAGAAAGAGCCACACAAGGGATCAGTCAAATCCTCTCCTTCTCTTGGGGAAAATATTTAGTGGGGGAGGGGGGGAAGAAAAAAAAAAGTTATGTCAGAAGCTTGGCTACATTGTTCTGGAAAGCCACAAAAATTCTACAAAGTGGTCGGGTGTGTTGTAAGTGATTTCAGACAAGAGGATTTGATGGTGTATCAGGAAATGAAAGTTCGCCAGTAAGTGGAGGCTCATTAAAAGCAGCTCGTTAAAAGAAAAAATACAAATCTAATTATAGCTGAAATACAGTAGAGAATTAAACTCTACTCTCTGTGGTCTAACACTGTACAGGTATTAAAGGGCCTGACGCGAGAGGCAGGGATGTGGCAGGGTCTGCAGGCAGCACACCTGACCACAGCAGGTTCAGCGAGCGACAGCTACCCCTGGGAGCTGTGGGAAATGGCAAAGCAAAATAGGTCAGGGTTCCCAGACACGGACGAAATGGATTTCTTAAAGGTCTGCCACAAAAGCTAGACTGGGACTGTGACCTTTACAGGGAGAGAAGCAGGATGAGAGATGAGTCTTGACAGCTCCACACTCTCTCCCTCCCTGCTCCCAGCAGCAGCTGCCTGAGAGTCCCCTCCTCTCCCCACATGAAAGCCAAGAGTGGTGATGTTGAAGGGATGCAAGATGCCATCGTTAGCCACAGCCCTGGCTCCTACAGCATCCACAGGCCAACCCATTTCCAAGGGAAGGAGGTGCCCTCTCCAGGTAAGAGTCCCTTTGGTTGGACCACATGTTGCAGAGGGGTCACCAGAGCCCACAGCACGAGCAGGAAGATGGGTGACATTTCAGGAAGACCCCATCCTCACACATACGACCCTCCGTGCTGAAGGGACCTGCCTGATGAAGCCAAGGTCATTGCATACACACCCAGCTGCCACCCTGCCCTGTGTTAGGCAGCCATCACCAGGGTACCATGATGCCTCACCTCCCTGGGGGAGAGGAGAGGGCTTCCAGCCACACAGCATCTCTGAAAACCGCTTTCAAAGAGCCGAGAGGAGAACAGAGGAAACCGAGACAGGAGATAGATGGAAGGGGGAAACCCTAGAGCTCTTCCACCCAGCCAGCTCCACCTCCATCACCAGGTGGGAGTGTTGTACTCCCGGAGAGCCCTTCGCCGAGCTCAGTGCCCAGGGAGGCTCAGGCATCGCTGCGGAGAACAGCCCAGCAGTTTATTTCTCCTTCAGATCCCCGGTACCGCTGCCAGGAATAAATGCATAAGGATTATCCTTCCCTGTCAGGAAGAGGGGGAGAGAGGACTCAGCGAGAGATTTAAGCGCATATGGCACATGAATGAGCGGGGGATGGCTGATGGAGGTGGCCTTCTGCCAGGGGTGCGCAGGGTTTGGGGAAGGTTTCTCAGCTTGCTGAAGACGTTTGCTTCTTGCAGAGCCTTCCTTGCCATTTCTGGAACAACCAAAAAAAAAAAAAAAAAAAAGAAGAGAGATGGTGGATTGGGGCTGTTTGGGGTTCTTCTTGCACAGCCGTCGCATACAAATGTATTTAATTACCCTGAGAAGGCCTCCCAAAGACAGAGGGGAAAAGCATTAGGATACTCCGGCTGCGCACAATTTCTCCCCTGCTCCGCCGCCCGTTCCTGCAGGAGCGGTATCTATTTCAGGCTGATTGCTTTCCCTCGCTCGTTCTTTCTCCTGCGCTGACAGCTCAGATGCACAGATGGACAAAACGTTCCTGGAGCATCTCAAGACAGGACACCTCCCCCCCCCAGATGCTTCCTTCCCAGATGTGCCAGCTCTGCTGGAGGACTGGGCTGGGGAAGGATCCTGCCGGAGGGGAAAGGAGGCCACATTGGGGCAGGGGGGATTTGCTACCAAACGACTTTGCCACCATGTGCCAAAAAAAAAAAAAAAGTAAAAAAAAAAGAAGAGGGGAGGGGATGCTTTTCCTGCCAACAGCCACTTTCACCTTCTTCCCCACTCAGCAGAGCATTTTTGTGGGGAGGAAGAATCATAAAACGCGTTCAGAGGGAAGAAATAAAGCAACCAAGCAGCCAACAATAAAAAAAAAAAAAAACAACATTTCCTTACGGAAGGACAGCTTGATTTTAACGGCAAGGAACATATGCTGCTCCCGTCAGCTTCAATAGCAGCTCCTCAGCATCTCTGAAAAACGCCAGGCAGTGGATCGGCGGAGTTGTCAGTCCTCCCGCCTGCCGTGAGCGGGACCTTCCCCACTCTGCCAGGCACACATCCCGCTCTGGAAGGCCCTCTCCAGGGTGGGAAATGACCACGGTTTGCATCTCCTTCCTCAAACGGGAGTTAAACACATGGACCAGCAGCCAGACTGCCAGGCGTGAGAGGACACCAACATTTTGCCTGAGCTAGCTAAGGAAGGAGAGGGGAAGGTCTGGCTTCACCCAGCTCCCACCAAACCCAGCAAGAGGAACCTCTGTGGTTTCCATTGCTCCAGATGTTCCTTTGGCCCCTGTGAGCCAGCACACGGGGCTGCTTCCTCGCACAGCTGCTTCTGTCCCTTCTTGGCTCCCTCTCCCTAAGCACTCCGATACCTCTGCAGATAAAAAGTAACACATGGGAAAAAAAAAAAAAAATGTCCTTTGCATTAATCAAACTATATTGTTTGAAAACAAAACCAAAACATCCTGCTTTATCTTGCAGGAAAGAAAGGGACAGTATCTAGCATGGGAAAATAAAGATCTGGCAGGGAGGAAGGTCAAGTGCATGCTCATCCTCAAGGAGCACCGGCCCCATTCTGCAGCCCAAGTAAAGGTTTTGCTCCATTCCCAAATTCCTGCTGCACAGTCCTCGGGAGAGGACTTTCCTCTCAGGCAGTTTGGGATTAGCAGCCATCAGGGAGTTCAGAAACCGGCCCAAATCAAAGGAAATAAAACCACCGGCAAGAGAGAGGCAGAGAGAAGTGATCTGCTTTAGGAAGTGAAAGCCTTTAAGTCTGTGGGTTTTTTCACAGACGTCCCCCAAGGTTTTGTCATATTAATCTCTTAATGGGTTTATGGTAATTGTATACATGGCAACGTCAAGCAGGCGATCCTTCTGCTGGGGAGTGCTCTTGAGCAGGGGTAAAGCACTAAGTGAGAAGATCGTATTCAAATCCCCGGCTCAGACACAGCCCTGACTGGAGTCGGACCAGCCGCCGCTCACGGCTGCAGAGCTGGAAAGCCCCGGAGAAGGGGGCTGGATGCACAGGAGGGACCTTTAGGACACTGCAGCAATGTTTTCAACAGCCCAGTGCTACAACAGTGGCAGCAACAGCGCTGGGGAGAAGCAATTGCTGCAAAGGAAAAAGATCTCATGCTAACGCTGGGCTGTACGGACGACTTGGGCAACCCAGGCTGCGCTTCCAGCCCTGCCACTGGCCACGGGCAAGTCACCGAGCACAGGTTTCTCTCCCTTTAAGGTACTCTGACATGCAAAAGAGCCCACAAGCTGGGTTTCCCCAGCTCCCTTATCTTGCACCTGCCAGCTGCTCCAGACTGCTGGCACAGCAGCAACTGCCCCACATCACGACAGGGAGCACGGACAGACCATCCTGGTGGCACTGGCACTGCCACTTCCCCTCTGTGGACGCGCATGGGCAAGGACGGGGTGTACAGCAGCACGCAGAAGCGAGGACACACACTCCCCTCCAGACCACAGCCTCTTACCTGCTTCTTCTTCAGCTTGGAGATCTGCTGCTCCACCATGGTGATCTCGCGGTCCACGCGGTCCATGTTCTGAATGAGCTCCTCCTTGGACAGCCGGGCCGGCAGCAGGTCCAGCTCAGCATCGGGGTGAGCGGGGCTCACGGGCGACACGGGCTCCAGTTTGCCAGGCAGGCCACGATCCTGGGGAGCATAAAACAACCAGGTCAGCTCTTTCCCAGGGGACTTCTCTCATCCTCCCACGCCAGCTGCCACAGCTCCCTGGCCCTTTCCCCAGCCCTCTTGAGACACACACTCCCTTCAAAAAACCCGCCAGGCTAAGCAGTACCAGCTGCCAGATCACATCACCGCAGTGCTCTGCAACCTCCAGCATCTCCAGAGAGCACCAGGTTAGTCTCCCAGGGACATGACAGCAGCAATTCCTCTTGCCAAAGCCTTGAAGGCTCCCACCACTTTCAGTACCATCCGCATTCCTACAGGATCAATAAACCCATCCATATTCAGGAGCTTCCAGCAGCACTGTCCTGTCACATCTCAAAAGCCAATTTAAGGCTACACCTTCTCCGCAAAAATGAGGTAGCCACAGACATGTCCTCCTCTGACACAGGCACAGCCGTGCTGAAGAGAAGAGTGACATTAATCACGCTGAATGAGAAGGGGGTAGAAGGGCAGCCCCCGGAAGGAAAGAGGGCTCCCATCTCCTTCATGCAGGTCCTCCTCCATCTCTTGTTAAATTCTTGGGGAGCTCCGAGTGTTGGATGTCAAATGGAGAGAAAGGGGATAGGCAAGGTCACCTGAGATAAAAACAGACTGAACTGATGAAAATCAGCTTTTTTGGCCGTCACAAGGAGCTCTAATGACCATGAGCCGGGGGCAGATGGAAAATACATTGACACATTCAGCTTCATCTCCAGCAACACAACTTTGCTGTGCCCAACGAGCTGGTATCCCACGAGCATCCTGGAGCCACGACGCCTCACCCGCACACACCCCTTCACCTCTCCTGCTCCAGAGGAAGGAGGTCATCTCCTGCAAACACAAGTTTTGCCCACCACGGATGAACGCACCTGGGATGAAGCAACCGTTTAATAGCCACCGGCCACACAGATGGGGATCACGGCACACCAACAGCCTACCCTGACCCGGGACGCTCCTCTCTGGCAGCCACCCAAGACCTTAATTAAAAGTTTATCTATTCATTTGCTTAGAGAGGGGATGGATTTCTTTTCCTGGAGGGGGCAGGAAGAGGAGCTGGGGCTCGGTCTGTAACCGTAAACCGCCGGCAGGCGGGCAGGCAGCAGGCTGCAGCTGCTGGAGGGGAGGGCAGGGGGGAGACGAACGAGGGAAGAAGTTCACACAATTTTGCTGCCTTCATCGCAGCAGCCCTGTGCCCACATGGACAAAGCCGACATTGTTCTGCACCAACTGGCACTGAGCATCCTCCCCTCTGCGCTGACACCCGGCCACCAGCGAGTGGCCAGGGCTACCCACCGACGCTCTCCCGGAGGGAGATGGCGTAGACCCCTCTGTGCTCCTTCATCTAACAACCCCGTTGCCCTGGGTTATTCACCAGCCATCGGTTCTGTTCTACCTCAAGCCAGGACAGCAGCTCACGTCAAATGTGGCAACCATGCAGATGCCACCTTGGCACCACTCAGCATCTCAATAGCATCTGCTTATGGGGAGGCAAAACCACGCAGGGTGGCTGCTGGTGGGGACGAAGCACGGTGAGATCCCTCTTGGGGAGGCTGTACCCACAGCCCAGCATCATCACACGAGACCTGGCTTTGAAGGCAGTCCCTGCCTGGTGGGGCTGTGCTGAGATGAGCTCTGCCCTATTCCCCTCCGTAAGGGATAGGCAAAGTCATCCACAGCAAAGCTGGAACGCGGAGAGGCAAAAGAGGATGTTTCCCAACAAAGTGGTCGTGTCCCAGGAACCAGTATCCTTCACTGGCACCTTTCTCCTCCTCTCCCCTGCTCTAGCTGAAGGAGACATCGAGCCAGCCAGAGAGGAACCAACCACTGCTGGGTGCAGCCTGGAGGTATCAACACGCTTCTCACTGCTGCCATCAAGGGACAGATAGCAAAGAAGCAACCCCACAGCCCTTCCTTGCTGTCCTTGCGACGGGCTCATCCTGCCTGGAGAGCGCAGATGCATCAGAAGGCTGAGCTGGTTGTTTCCAGCATCAGTTCAGAAGAGAAACTAGAGGAACCTCAAAGGTTTCTGGAGAATTCCAAATGGCGGATTCGGTCTTGTTTTACTTCCCCAGGACTAGACACCAAAATTGGTCAGCCTGCTGCAGCGGGAAGGCCTTCTGTTCTCCACAACTGGGGAGGTTTTGGGGGTTTTTTTCCAAGCCAAGAGGAGCAGGACAACCACAAAAAGCAACCACAAAAAGCAAAAGATATATTAGGTGCTTGTAAAATCTCCTTCAGATTAAGGCATGGGAAGGGGAAGTGGCAGTGGCTTGTAGTTGGTAGGTTTTTCTAAAGGAAAGCCAGCTACCTGGAAAAAATGCCGGAGAGAAAGACTTCTCTGTGCACACATGAAACAAAAGGTACTCTCACGTCTGCCAATACGCAAGACAGGGCACCTTTAAACTCCAACTTGGCATAAAACCCTTTGCAAACCTGGTTTCTGAGACTTTTTTATCTTTTTACCTTGCAGAATCTGAAGCCAAACAGCGGCAAAGCTGAGTAAGGCGAACAGCTGCAAGTCACAGCACAAAAACCATCATCATCTGGTATTAGGAGATGATTATAGCAATAGAGAGAGGCAATGTCCCCAGACCTCAAATAGCTGGTCACTGGCATTTCACAAGCTCCTCTAAATAAAGGAAATGACAAGCAGCAAGAGGAAGGAAAAAACAAAACTGAAGGCAAAGAAAAAATCTTGTCCCTGCACTAACGAAGTTCGAAAAGCAGAGCTCCCAGATTTACACAGTGCACAAAGAGGCCCGTCTTCTAAATCACGTAAATGGTTCAAAAGAGGTCTGCAAGGACCAGCATCCACCCAGAACCTGGGGTGGACTCTAATGGACAGAGATATTTTAACTGGTGCTGTGTTTCCTAACACTCTCAAGAAGCCGCTCAAAATATATTCCTCCGCTTCAGAGAGTATCATACCCAGGCTCTGAACCAGTGCAGTGTGAAACGTAAAATTCTTCTTATTAACGTGAAGTCACAGACTTTGAAACCAGCATGAGCCGGGAGAGCTGGAATAAATCTGCTGGAGGGAAGAAAACAATTACTGCATTACTCAAGTTGATATTTTCTCAGTAATTATACTGTTTCCATGTGATTTGTTTTTATACACGGTTAACAGCTACTGTAGTTCCTGTTTATCCCTGGCCTTATTATTATGTGATTTGTATGATAACAAGGGTGGGCGAGCGGGGGGCAGAGGCTGCATAAACCTTCCCGCAGCAAGAAGAGATGCTGGCACTGACGAAAACAATTATCACTGAGGAGTCTATCAAAGAGCAAGGGCAGGCTTTGGGGGTGGGGTTCCTCTACACATTTTATTCTTAACATAGATAACATTAACGGAGCAAGCCTGCTACGTGCTATTAGGTAGTGGCATTAAAAACGCGGGATAAAGAGGAGAAAGGAAAAAGGCAAGCCAACTGCACATCGATGCCATGAAGAGCAAGTAAGCCTCTTAGTGAATTTGACATTCCTTCCCTCTGCCACACCAGCAATCGGGTCCACAAGAGAAGAGACAGTGGGAAGTCCAACCCTGGTCCCAGGACATGCTAGAACCTGCACCAGATCATCACCTGATTCTCATTTTGCACTATTTTGCGTTACTGACCCACCTTGTAATGCTCCCAGGGAGCTCACAGAAGTTGGTGGGATGGAGAAGGGTGTCTGTGCCACGTGTCAGCCCAGCACCTACAGCTGGATGCAGCCCAGCCTCCATGAAGGGTAATTTTTCTCATCTGCTTCCCACTCTCAGGAGATGGCACTGGTACCTCCGCTCCAAATACACCAAACTCTTGCTGCAAAATGCATTTTGACCTTTCTGGTCCCCTGACTGCACTGCAACCTCGTCAAGACTACACTGGTGGAGCTTCCCTGCCTCCATAGCCCAGACGGAGCCTGCGTGGTTGGTGTGTCCCACACTAACAGAGCCGACGGCTTGGGACGACCGGCAGCATCTCTAGCACGGCACCACGGTGTGTGCCCTACATACCGTCTTCAGTATGTCCTGGTCTCTCTCTGCCTTTCTAAACCACATCGTTAGTGATGTTCCCCCAAGCCCAGGACAGAGGCTCGGGGATACCAATGTCACCTCTTCCACAGTCTGTTCACTTTCTAATTACCAGCCGGCAGCAGCGTTTTCTGCTGGAGGGATTAGGAGCTGTTATCTCCAATTCCTGCCCACTCGCACATCGCGTGTCCTCATGGGCTGGAGAAGATTGCCAAAGTAGGCAGGATGGTCCACGGCTGCTCAAATTAATTCCCCCTTCCAAAAAAAATTCCCCATGAACAAAGGGTGGGCTTGTGATTGGGGTGGGCTGCCTGCGAGGACGCCTCCATCACCCCAGCCTCCCATGGCAGCACAGAGCCAGTGAATATCGCTGAACTCCACCAACTAATGCCACCCCCAAAAGCCCATCCATGGGAGGCTGTGCTACACAGCGGAGACAGCAGCTTGTCCTCCCTGTCCAGGAACCCGTGGCTGAGCAGCACCACACACCCCAGCAGAGCCCCAGGGCTTTCCCACACACCCTGGGATGAAAACTAAGCAGGAGAGCCAACACCCCACCACCTCCGTCCATCCAGGTATTAAGGAAAAACCATACATATAAGACTCAAATGGGCCAAATACAGACCAAAGGATTTTTATTTTTTTTAACTGGAAAAGTGTCCAACACTTTCTGGTGAATCAGCAGCCCCAAGATGACAGCACTGAAGAAGTCCAAGGGGCTGCAAACTAACATCTCACTTCCCCAAGGAGACACTTGAGTACAAAGTCAGAGAGCTGGAGCAGCGAAAAGGACATCGAGTTATTGCAATTCTTTTGTCCGTGACCATCTGCTGCGCTAATGGCTCTTGCAGCAGCCCAACCCTTCAAACGGGGGTTTTAATTCTTCAACGCTGCTGGCTCTCGGCTGGGCAGCCGCTGGAAGGGCTGCCGAAGCGGGAGGTGGATGCCCGTGTTGGTGCATGCAGCCAGACTCCGGGGAGCAGCTCTGGTGCCGCTCACCAGCCACGAGCGCTCCCGAGGGACGCCACGTGTGGCACCAAGGCATCACCCATCTCCTTCCTCCATCCCCACGCTCCATGGCACGTGCGGGCAGGGGGGACGAGCGAAACAGGGATCGCTTTATCACTGGATGCAGCCCAGTACGTGCTCTCATGGGAATTCATGAAGCTGGAGACTAAGGAGCTGTCTGAAGACAAAGCTAATTTTTTTTTAAAATAAATCTGTGACTTTATGAGAAGGCCTACGAAATTCCTTTCCCCTATAATCCAGCTGAATTCCACACAGCCAGGGCAGAAAACATCCCAACAATTCCTGAGCTTGCACGAAAGTAGGTCAAAAAACTTCCCCAACGTTTCGACAGCTTGAAGCAATTTAATTGCAAAACCCGTACCAAATGCTGACCCTCCCTCCCCACCCCCACCAGCAGATTTACGAGGCTGGTAAAACCTTGCCAGCGAGCGTCACAGCGAAATGCACTAACCAAAGCCTAGTATCTGGTCTTGCAAAACTTGCTTGTGCTCAAAAAAACGCCGTTCCACGAAGCTGTCCTTGCAGATGCTGCCTCCGCACCGTCGCAGGGTGTTACAGGAGCGGCAGCAAACACGGCTCATGGACTCAGGGGCAGCCCAGAATAACGGGTCAAATCCGGAAAAACCTTACTCGGGCAAACTCCCACCGAAGCCCGAGGCATTACACCGACAAATGGATGCTGTGCCTTTCATTACCTTCCTGCATTTCCCCATTAGTGAATAATAATTGCATTGAACGCGTCCGTTCCCTACTGACTTTGCCGGAGTGATGAATTCTCACCTACCCATCTACTCATTACAAAGAGGAGCTAATCGCTGCACCTCTCATTAAGGATTGCCTTCCTGTCCTACATCACTGGATTTTCAGTTGACCCTAAGTTTATTAAAACATTAACTGTCTGAACCGAAATTTTCCATGACGAATATTTGCTTCGGGCATTTTTAGGCTTTTTCTTTTTTTTTCTGAAATAGTAACTTTCAGCCAAAACAACTCTGTCACTTCCAAGAACAAGTTTAGAGGAAAATAAGCATTTCTGCAACATTCACTGAGATTCTGGGAACCTTTTCTTTGAGCATCTTCAGTGCAGTTGATGCATCCAGCAAGATTGCTCTGTGCCAGTGATTCGCC
>JAOXNO010000006.1:12833338-12865822 GCA_028565335.1 Limnodromus scolopaceus | reverse complement strand
TCAAGCATGCGGTGGAGGCACCACACACTGGGCAACCCCACGTCTGCTGCCCATCTCCTCTGCTGCTCGGCACTGCCAGAGGACAGTGCTCCGCTCTTGCCCTGCATCCTGCAGGAAAAGGTACCGGGAGCAGGACTAAAGGGGCTGACAGTCCCGGGCTGGGATGAGGGCGAGCAGAAGCTGGGCTGAACACTGGCATGTGCAGAAGATGCTCGATCAGACCAACATGTAACTAGATCTAGGTCAGGAACGCGAGGTGGTTCAGGTTATTTCATCCCACCCTGCTTCTCCCCCACTAATTTCGGCTCTTGATTCACCAAACCGGGGGTAGGAGAGAGCACATGGCTCCCGCCCCAAGCCAGCTCTGCCGCTGGGTAAAAGCCCGTTTCCAAGGGCAGAGGGAACAGGCTCCACTGCGCTCTCGCTCCTTATCCTTTGGAAAAAGGTGCCAAGAATTAGAATTACATTTTTCGAGAGCAGCAGAACAAGCCAAGGGCCTGTCAGCTTGTCCTAAAACAACCTCTCTCCGCTCGCCGAGCACGCAGCCAGCATTCCTGATGCTCACCAGTGTCCATCACCCCTCGGGCCCCCCCATACAGCACGAAGCTGCAGAGCATTTCGTGGTGGAGCAAGCCAGAAAAATCTCTGAATGTTCTCAGCCTAAAACACAGCCAGAGAGGTTTTATGTTTAAAAAGCAGGTTTGAGTCCAAACAGAAAGGAGTTTTTCAGCGAGCGATTGTAACTAGGCCCTTTGGCACTCGACAGCTCCTCTCTTGTTATCGATGCTGAGGGTGTTGTTAAGAGATGAGGCTCCACGAAGCCCGGACGCAGAGTCACGGAGCTTTAGCAAGGGCTGTTGCCATGTTCAATATGTTATTACAGCTCCATCACCACAGGCACAAAGAGCAGCAACTCCTCTCTGCCAAATCCATCTCTGAAATCACTCCCCCAGCTCCATCCCCTCCAGCAGCAGCAGGCAAACACCATCGATTGCTGTTGCGTCTCCTCCACTGCTTTCCACCCAGTGCTGAGAAGGAAGGCTTTAGCGTGAAATACCCTCCTCCTCCCAACACAGCACGCAAAATTAATCTGATCGGTGTCACAACTCACTGGCTTTCGTTGCGTGAGTCAGAGCTGTGGATGGGCTGCATTTCATAACCATGGAAAAGTACAGCACCAAAACCGTGCCCGGTGCTGTACGCTCACAGACAAGACACCCGAGCTGCTTCCACCAAACCCTTCACCCTCCCCAGGAAGACCCTTGGCGAGGATAGAAGCGCAGGGTTGACAAGTTCATCTGCGAGAAGACGTACGTGCTTGTGAATAGGGAGAAGAAAATAGCCAGGACATCACTTTGGTACCAGGACTGAATTCTCCCCTGGAAATTCGTGCCGGCAGGGGAGAGCAGCGGTGGCCACACAGCGCTCCTCACCCTGCACCAACCCTGTGCTTCGAAGTGATGCACGGGAGACTGGTGCCAGTTCCTGCCACACCAACCCCATTTCCTAAGTCCCACCCAAGGACTGACAAAGTTAAGCAGCAAGCTAGACCTGCTGTCCTATTTCCAGGACATAACAGGGCACGTAAGAATCCTTACTATTTAAGGAAAAAAAATAGGTACGCATAACACGTACAAACACTTCAAAGATGGAGAAGAAAAATCTCCATTAATCCATGCAGCACACCCAGCTCACAACACTGCCCTGTTGCAAGCAGAAAAAATGGGCAATATTTCTTCCAATTACAGGGGTGAGGCACACAAAATCAAGGGACTTTCTTTCCCTCAAGCAGATCAGGTGAGATGTCGCACTGTGCGAGCCTTGTAATATTGACTGAATGGAACAGAGAAGTCCAATTATGTAAATGATGAAGCAGGCTCCCGAGAAGCAGCCAGCTTTATCACGCTGCCCTTCTCCACCGCTACGGCTTGGGAGGCAATTTAAAAGGTTGTTTTGGATGTCGATCACCACAAATGAGCCCAAGATGTGCGAAAAAAACCAGCCTGCGCTTGAGGCACTGTCAGTTTGCCCGTGGGTTTTCCAGCCGTGCTGAGCCCTGGCCCCGCTCTCTGTGGCTCGGGGACCACCGTGGGCTGGAGCAGTCGGGGCAGGGAGAGCCGGGCTACAGGTGGCTCAGGGAAGGTCAAGCTCAGTTTTTACATCCTGCCCCCAGAGCGTTTACGCAGCTCACGAGGGCTTTCCCTGCCATGCCCAAGCCTCTCGGGTCATAGTTCAGTTCTTCAGCCATAGGAACTTCTGCTGAAAAACGGAATAAAAGTCAATGTCAGGGCTCCTTCCCTTTACTCCCCCCCGGCCCAGGGCTGGCTGGAGGAGCTGAACGTCTCATAAGGACTATGCAAAGCCTGACAGCATCTGGTTTCCAAATGAAACCAGCATGAGCCTGTGTATGGGACGGAGCATCCCATTTCAGATCCAACTCTCCTCCGGCTGTTTGTTGCCTTGGCTTCCCGTCCCGAGCTGGTGCACGGCACGGGCTGCTGACAAGCCCTCGTAGCCATCCTGGCACGGCCGCTGCCGTGAACTCCCGGGCACGCCAGGAGAGCCAGGCTGCTGGGACACGGCAGACCCACGTCCCAAAGGTGTGTGTTCACACGCAGGTGAGCAGGGTTCAACACACTCACACTCATCCTCCCATGGTTTGGAAATGATCTTTGGAGCAGGAAGGAAAGCAGGGGAAGGGAGAAACCCAGCCAGAAGTGTTTGCACTATGACAACGTGAACAATGCAAATATTTCAGCTTTTAAATATGTTTGGAATGACGGAGAATGCCAACATCTCCCTCATCTTCCCAGAAATAGCTTTGAATCATCGCTGCCCTAACACAAAGTCGTCGTCCCCCCCCCCTTCCCTCTCCCACCCCACCGAATCGTTTTTGCAATCAGATTTTTATCAGGGACAAGTCAACAGCGTGAGCAACCACACGGCAGATGGGTGGATGCCGAACACGTTGCAGGAGGATCCTCCTACAGCAGCTGAACTCAAGAACCCCGTGCCACTCGCTCCTGATGGGCGCCCAATGACACCAGCAGCCTTGAGACCACAGGGAAAGCCCAGCCTGCCTCCCGGCCAAGAGGGCTCCACGGAGAGGTTAGTAAGAAATGTTGTTCTCTGCAGGGAAAGGAGGACAAAAGCAGGACAGACGTAGGTATGTTTGTACCCAGTAAAATTGTTGCATTTCACTCCTCAGACCTGAGGTTAGAGCCACTTCCATAGAAGTCTGCTCCTCCAAGAAGTAGCTGGGAGGCCACAAGGCGTGTGTGGGTCTTGCATGGAGCACCCTGCAGTCCTTAGGGCGAGAACTATCTTCTTGTGGCAAGTCGTTTGAGGCATTTCATCTTCCACAGGGCTGATCAAGCCACGGACCGGCGCTGAGCTCTGCATCTCACTTGAGTTTTGGATAACCCGGGGCAAGCAGAGTGCTGGCACCATCAGGATGTCCCTTCTCCATCGGTGCTACCCTGGTTCTGCAGGATCCCTCTGGCCGGGCATGCCATGGGGCTTCCTGCCAGCCCCACCAGATGCAGGCACTGCCACAGCTGGCCATGGAAACTGCTCCCTCTCCTGCGGCAGAGGTGCACTGCCAAGGAGGACCACCACACGCTGTCACTGGGTCCCCTGCTTGAAGGCATTCATCATAAACTCTTGTAACGGGCCCAGAGCTCTTTTTCCCAAGTGAAAAACAACCTCCAGCAGGGAAGGGAGAGCCCAGCAGGATCCACGCCGCAGACTCGAGGCTACGGGAGGACACGCGCCCAGGGACAGCCGACACTCACAGCCTCATTTCAGCCCCCAGCCCCTCTGCGCTATTGTTCTGCGGCAATAAATCACGGGGAGGCGCTGGAATTCAGGGCTGGTTTCTAACAGAGGGAGCCCGGGGTGCGGGAACCGAGGTGCCGCCTCGTTTTTCCTCGCTAATTCCCTCGGCGGCCGGCGTGCTCAGCGCCTCTCCGAGCGCTCCACTCCTACGCATCCCGTCGGAGCGCCGCGGCTCTCCCGGTTCAAAGCACTGCTGCGCTTCCACCCCCTCCGCTCCCTTCCCCCAGCGCTGGATTACTCAATTAGAGATTATGCTTTTGCCAGTTACCTCCAAGCCAACTGGGGCCTCTGCCAAGGTCAACACAAGTTCCAGCCAGTTTCATTAATAACTGCGAGACCAGCCCACTGGAAACTCTGAGAGGTTAATCCCAGCAACAAGATCAATGTTCCCATAACAGAGCCACGGAGCACAAACGCCACTGGTGATTTACCAGCCAGCCCAGATATCCGTGCTGGGAGCTGCAGCGCTGCCCCTCCGAGCATCCTTCCCCACGACGGAGCAAACCCCGCTGCAGGAGTCCCCGGCCCCTCTCCCCCGGCATGTTTGGCGAGGGATGGAGCGGCTCCCGGGGGACAGCACTGCCCAGGCACCGGCCAGCGCAGCGAGGAGGACGCAGGGCTCCCGAAAGGCCTTTCGGTTGTCCTCAGTGCTCTGCCAGCCCGCAGCCGGGGCAGGAGTTAGCAGGCTGGCCAAGAGCCTTTCCATCCCACAGCCTGTTTTCCAGGACTTTATTGTAAATTGGGCTCTGGAATGGGCAGCCAGTGTGAAATTTGGCATGTACGCTGCTGGCTTCAATGCATCATTAAAAAGGCATTTTAAATGTGTTAATTCCTCCTTTTTCAATTAATTGCTTTTAAAGCTACATTAACGTGCATCAAAGCAAAATACCCTTTGCCCTAATTTCTGCTTTGCCATACGTATTTCCTGGCCTTGGTGCTGTCTTTTCCAAGACTCCCCCCTTCCCTTTTCTTATTCCAGATTTTAGTCCATAGCACAACAAAAAAACACTCATGCAGAAAGGGAAGAAATTAAAACCCTTCAACAATGTAAAGCAGAGTCCAAGTCCTAACAACACAAGGCTTCTTAATAGCCTTTTTCCATCAATAGTTGTTAATTATTTTACAAAAGAGGGAAGTGGCATTGTCCCTTGTACAGATGGGGAAATCTGAGACACAGAAAGGGGAAGAGACTTACCCGGTGACCAGCGGCCTGCCAGGGCAGATGGCAGCAAGGTTCAGGTTTCCTAAGCCTCCACCCAGCCCCGTACCCGTGGGACTACATGGCTCCCCGCAAGCATATTCCTGCTGGAGCAATAGGCTACGTGGAATTGCAGCCAGCCAGCCCTTGCGAGGGGACTAAATGCAGATCACGACTGACTCACATCCTATAGGAAGGAGCGGCAAAACCACGTACGCGGTGGAAAAGCAGTCTCAGAAACGGGAAGAAGAACAAGTGGAAGCATAGTGGGAATCAGGAGAGATGGGAGAGGCAGGACTAACCTCCAGCCCTGGAGAGGGGAGAGCAGGCGCTGCTGGACCAGGCGTGCCACGCTCGCTGTCCCTACGGGGCAGGATCGAGGCAGCACCAGCTGCGCACGTATGCGCAGAGACAGGGGATCGTGCAGAGATGCTGCTGGCCTGCTCTGAAGCCGTCTGTTTTACTCCTGTCTGCTGTTACGTGCTGAAGGTCCATGAGTTTCTCTATCGGAAAGAAAGCAGAAGCCACCGAGGGTCCTGGGAACCAGCTCCCACATCTCTGCCAAGAGCACACCCGGCAAATCTGCATCACGGCAGCTCTTCCAGCGCATCTCACTTCCAGGCTTGCAGTAATTGAAAAAACAGTCCTGCTTTAGTTGTGCCTGGTTATTCTCAGCCAGCTCAAGGGAGCACCTTCTCAGAGGCAGCATCAGCCCACCCTGGCACAGAGGGCACGGGGAGATTTCACTTTTCCCCCCGACAGACTGAGCCCTCCTGACAACACCCAGCAGCAGGAGCACAGGACTATATACATGCACCACAGCAACGTCCCAGCAACCCCTTTTGTAGGGAAAAAGATGCTCAAGAGGGGGAAAGCGGGCAAGAAAACAACCTTCTCTTCTCCAGCTTGAAAAGAAACACCAGTCTTCAAGGATATGAGCAACGAGAGGTTCGTAAGGAAAGGCAATATCTTTTACTAGACCAACTGAGATTTAGCTGTAAAGCTGCTGCTTTTGAAAGGCACACTGCCCAGAAGCATCTGTTTTCTCCAGCTATAATGCGCTGATCTAATAGAAGACATCACCTTCTCCTTACAAACTAAGCCTTGCTTGGAGTGAGGCTGCAATGATCTTGAATGGGGTAGAGGGGCCCAGCTCACTCCACATTTGGGAGAGGTAGATGAGGAATAAAAGACATAAGAGATCCAATTATCTTTGGGAAAACAACTCAGGAACCTGTTGCCAGCATTTGCCACATCCATTACTCCATCTGTGTTCAAGACCACAGATTACAGCCCAAAACAAGGGCCTTGGAAATGTGCAGGAATGGCGTTAGCTTCTCTCCCCTGGGCTGAAGGCTGGTAAATCCGATGTACCCAGCAGTTATCAGGGACTTGCTAAACTCACACCACCACAGGCCTGATTCTGCATCTCGGCTCCACTGCTACTCTGAAACCAGCAGAGAGAGGCAGGTACCCACTGCCCAAGAGCGACATCCATTGCTGCTGATTAGTTATGTCCTGTGGGACAGTCAGGCTGGCACCCAGAGCATATAACCAAACCCCTACCTTTCTTACTGAGGGTTCTGTGGAGCTCTTTACTGTGCAAAAATTAGCTCATCTGCAAAATCACCACGAAAAGCAGCCCTAGCGCCGTTGCTCTGATGAGTAAATTGAGCTGCTCCCCAGGCAGTGACTGCAACAACGTGGAATGGGGTAAGGGGTAAGCGAACAACTCCTCGGACACCCTGTCCAAACAACCACCAGCGCGTTTGGTAACACCAGGCTCACGTGGTGCATCTCACCCGGCTCACAAAGCTGCCCTAGACAGAGTATTGAACGACTTTGTTGGGCACTGAGGCAGCAGCACAAATGGAACAGCAAATTTCTCTCTCTGGCTCTGGTCACTGGGACACACGTCCTGCCACCACCCCAGGACACACGTCCTGCCTCCATGCGTGTGCCACACGTCCCACCACCGCTCTGGTCCACATGTGGCTTGGGGATGTGCAGAGATGTCTGGCTCTGCACCCACCTCGCAGAGTGTTTGTGGGAAGGGACGAAGCTCGTAGAAGAACCCCTGAGAATGGAGGACGTGCTGAGCAAGCAGGAAAAACATGGTGCTGCTGGAAGCAAAGCACAGGCCAGTGTCCGAGGGATGGAGCAGAGTGGGGATTAGCCACCAGGACAGGCTGCATCGGGACGTGTTGTTTTAGGAGGCCCCATCAACCAGGCAGAGGAACTCAGCACAGAACCTCTTGGGAATGTCTTTATCAGCTCTTCTGGATGGTGATTCACACCATCAGAGCCAAGTGCCAAATTCAACTGTTGCTGGCTTAGCATGGGCACAAGAAGTAGTTTCACATGTGTAAGTAGCACAGATTCACAAGTGTCCAGAGCTTGTGGCCAAAGACCAGACTCTCTGCATTTCCTCTGGACCACCAGACCCAGAACACGCTGAGGCTTGTTAGAGGGACTGTTCTGGGACTGGTGGTACACACATCAGCTGCAGGAGCTTTACCACAACCTTAATGTCCACAAGCAGTTTATAGACTAGTCTGAGGATGACTGCTCAAGAATAAAGCCAAAAGACTGCTATTAATCCAATTTCCCAAGCTGCAAAGGCAGCTATACCTTCAGAATGGTGGGCTTACACCCCAGACTTGTCTTCTGCTCCCAATCACTCAAACTGCACTGAGATCATCCCAGTCTCGCAGTGAGCTCCATCAAACCCATTCTGGAAACAGTCCCCACTAATTTTGAGCAGCTAATCCTGGCTCCACTTAGGCTCTCCCCAGTCAGGGACACCACATTTTTTTTCTCCCTTCCAGACTCTGAAATTACAAATGGCTCCACTAAAAGCATAATCTTGTCCTGATGAATTGTATCTCACAGCTTTCTCTCTCTCTCTCTTTCATTAACAAATGTTTTAAGCCTCATAAAATGCATGTAATTCTTGGAAATGTGTCACAGACCAAGCAGCAAATGCAGCCCCTGAACTCACCAACTAATGCCTCAAGAGCGGCTTTGCCTATTAGAAACAAATAGCTGAGACAATACGTGGTTTTCCGGTGAGAAGCAGAACAGAACTGCTGATGGAAATAATGTGCAGACAGAAAAGCCGTCCTGGTTTCCTCACGTCTTCGGAGAGGGATATTTCTTTGTTTCATGGCCAACAGTTTATTTTTCCCATCAGGCACCCAACCCAGCGTGCCTCAAGTATACCCTATGGTTCAGAGCCACCACAATAAGTCCTGGTGGCACACAGCGCAGACTCCTGGCTGGTCACAGCATCACCTCATTAAGACACATGTTGGACAAAGCAGCAAAGATGGGACACAGAAGAGCCACAACACCTCAGAGGCATCTTTTCCAAGGCAGCACACTATCAAAAGCTAAAGGAGACCAAGTTGTTGTGTCTGGTGCATTTCTCATGGTCTCCGAGTTCAAACACAGCTCTTAAAGAAGAGCTGCTCCATCCCTCCCGGCATCAGCTCACCGTTCCTGACGGTCAGTCCCTGCAGCCCTCTCCTCCAGGGGACCCTGCCCTCGGCATCTGAACCACCTCAAAGTTAGACGTCCTTCTCACTGGAGATGGGTCAGAGGGATCTCACATAAGGCCCACCAGTACCGTAGGGATAAGATATGTCCAAATACCCCAGCACTCCCAATCAAGAGCTTTCTTGCCTGTGTGTTATTTCAGTCAGCTCCCACAATGATACAGCAAACCACCCCCATCACCCTGGGTAAGGATTCGACATCCTTTCTATTTCCTTGTGGGTGCAGACATCTCCAAAGCCCAGCCTGCAGCTGGGCACCCACAGCGGCAGCACAAGCAGCTGCCCCCACCCCGCTTACCCAGAAAGACTTCCCTGCCAACCAGGAATATGCCCAAGCTCGAGGTAAAATCAAATACAATTTACTCCAGCAGAGGACGAAAGCAAATCCGAACAGGCACACAAGCAAGGGATTTCTCTTTGCAGCATTTATTATATGTGCAGAGGGGACAACTGCAAGTAAACAATTTGCTTTGTTAAATGAGACTAAGACAAGAGAGGTTTTCCTACGGAAGATTATATTAAAAAAAACCACCAGCGACCACTTCAAACCCTTCAAACACTGATATTAAATAAAGAGATGTGATAAATGAGAAAGGTCAAGTAAAAATCAAATCAGGACACAGCATCCAGAAAAGCCAGATACGACCAGCCCTAATTCAGCCTACAGGAGCTTCCAAATTGTCCTGGTGCATCTAATAGTCCAGTAAATGCAAGCCCGTGATTGTATCCATTATGGGGAAAGCTGATGTGCTTCTGCTTCCTCAAAGTGGTCACCCCAACTCAGCGAGTATCATCCAACACTACCAAGTACTGTCTCGATGCATCAAGAACCACGATCTACACTGACTTCAGTAGTGGCTCAGAGCCTCGAAGGTAGCTCTACGCAAGCCAAGTGGAACCCAAAACACGGACCCCACAGCCAGCTACCACCCCCAGTCGTTGTCCCCTTACCTTTGAGAGATCCTCTGTCCCTCCCTGCTGGCTCTGGCTCAGGAGAGGCGAGTGCCGCATCAGGGGGTCCTGCAGCAGATCCAGGCGCGGTCTCTTGGTTTCAATGAACTCCAAGTCCGACGGCTTTGTCAGGTCCGAGAGATAGGAATGCGCCTCGGTTCTCAGGTGCAGCTCCTGAGATCTGGGGACAAAGAGAAAAGAGCCTTTAGAAAACAAGCCACCTCTGCTTTCCCCTGCTCTACAACTGCAAGCCACTCAAGGAAGACAGAGGGCTCAACTTCTGCTCATTTCCTAGAAGGATGCATAAAGGGAGGCCAGGTGGCCCTGGACTCAAACATCTCAGGTCTTTGCAGAACCAGAATGCTCCATAGCTTGATCACTGGGCACAGAGCACCTCTGCATGCAGGCAGAACCAGGCATCACCTGGGGTGGCAGGGCATGGGATACAGCACCACCACCATCCTCCAAGCCTAACAGGCCACCCTGTCACCTGGAAAG
This sequence comes from Limnodromus scolopaceus, assembly GCA_028565335.1. Taxonomy (NCBI): domain Eukaryota; kingdom Metazoa; phylum Chordata; class Aves; order Charadriiformes; family Scolopacidae; genus Limnodromus; species Limnodromus scolopaceus. The sequence goes on along the minus strand of JAOXNO010000006.1, from coordinate 12,855,781 downwards.
CCCCACTGCCATCTCCTGCCCCACCACACATGGTGGGTGGCTGTCCCTACACCAGGGCAAAGTGAACGAGGCTGCAGGTTTGAGCCTTCCCCATCATGTCACATGAGTCAGGCCGGCCAGAACAAGCCAATGCTCAGAAAAATCCTCAAGTCTGGCCCATAAATTCCCCTGTGGACCATAAGAACGGGCGGAGGTCCCTTCTGCCACGTTTGACTTATTTAGTCAAAGGTACCTGCACCGCTGTTTATATTTAGAATCCTCTATAGGAATACCAAAGATTATATGCTGGGGAAAAAATGCATACTCCTCCGTGGCTAGACAGTAGGGATTTATTTTTCCAGGATGGGGGAGGAAAGAAACTGGCCACATGTAGTTGCACGTCTCTGACACAGACCTGGCAAGCTGTAAAGGCACATTATCCAGTGATAGCAACCGCACCGACAAGTCACATCGGGCTCAAAACTCTTTCACCTGTTAAATATGATGCAGTTAATAATACCTGGAAACTGCGTTTGGGTTTGTTTGGTTTTTTTTTCTTTTAAACAAATGTAAAACTTTTTTTGTAGTTCTATTTTTCCTAGCAGGATTCTCTGGTGGGAATTGTAAAGGGATCCTACAAAAATACATTAAACCTTTACTATGCCCAAGGATCAGCTTTGCTGCAGCAGCTCCAAGGGTGTGTTTTTAACACTTCAGGCAGAAGCGTCTCTTAAAAAAATAGAAATAAAATGAAGCACAGAGATTCAAAGCTTGTGGGAAAAACAAAAAAAGGCTTTTTTTCCCCCCTTTCTTCCTTAAACAAGATTGTTCAAACTCTCCTGAGCTGCGTGGTGAAATATCCTCCCCAGTTACCAAACAACGACCAACTAAACAGCCTTTGAAGCTACTCGAAGGGGAGGAAGGGAGGGGATGCATTTTGTCAAGAGCAAGCATAACAGACAGGGAAACCTGGGCATCGCTTGGCCCCCACCCACAAACTGCAACTGCTGACATTCATTTTTACCTAGCTAATTAAACATCTCGGAGAGGATGACAAAAAGGGAAGGACTCGGAACCCTCTGGAGCCAGCAGGAGTCTTTCCAGCGGCTGTAACGGCTCTGGACCACATCCAGGGAGGGGAGGAACCCCAGGTAAAAGCCTCCTCCTCAGGGGCACCACCTCGGGCAAAGCCCTCTGCCCTCCCCTGAAGCAGCGCACCAAACCTCACCCTGCTCCAGGGAGCAAGACACAGCTTTTTTCTCTCTTTATTATTATTTTTTTTAAATTTAAACATCAACAGCAGGCACAAAGCATGTGCAAGCCAAACTCTGCTGCTGTGGGTTTGGCACAGGTGGCCGGCGCTGGGATTCAGGCAGGAGCTTTGCTGCTGACACACAGAAACCTAATCTGGCTCGTCCTCTTCCTCCTCCCCAGCGAAAAGGGGACGGGTGCGCAGGGATGCAGGGATGCTCGGCGCTGCCTTCGCCACGCCGGTCCCCAGCCTCCGGGAAAGCCAGCGCACAGCTCACACGCAGCCAACCTTTCGGAGCAGAGCAGCTCTTAAAACTTGGCAGCGAAGGACAACTCGCTTCACCTGCGAACGCTTTCGCACCGAACGATCCTCAGCAAGCCCAGAAAGACCTCGTGGCACCTCTCAGGTTTCCTGCTGGCTTGTCCCAAGCCCTCGTGTAAACCCTGCCCATCCGCAGCTGCACGCCGAGGCAGCGGGCTCTGCTGTAAAACCCAGTAACAATAAGCAACTGTTGAGCTGGGCAGGTGTTAAAATATTCCAACACCCAAGGCTCTGCCGTACTGAGGCAATTAAAAATCAGATGTATTTATTTTCACTTTTTTTTTTTTAAGGCCGTATTACCCAGAAGCTGCTAATTGACACAGGACAGCTCTGAGACCTCTGCAGTTGTCAGGAACCCCACACAACCCTACAGGACTGCTACGCTCAGGAAAAAACACATGTATTTTTAAGATAAGAGCAACACTCAGCTTTACAAAGGCAGTTTCTTACAGCGAGGCAGGGGCCACGCCGGGGAAAGCAGCTGCAATGTTATAGGGTGCTATTTTATTTCCATTTCCACATCCATTGGAACTGCTATTAAGTTTATCCACTGGAATTTCCAGCTGCTCCTGAGATTGCTTTGCCCAACACAACCCGCTCAGCCTGTCCTGGCTGCAAATACAAGCGCTCCTGCTTGAAGCCTTCACACCTTTCACTCTTTACATCCACACCTGCAGCGAGCTCTTTACAACAGACTTTTATACAGCGATGACGTTGCTGTCGGCGTAAAAATAGCCCTGCCTAAAAACCCCTCCCGTTACACCGAGTTCGGGGTTTTGCTGCATTTTCCAAATAGTTCCCACCTGGCTGGTTTATTCCAGAGATCCCTACTTTGCTGAAGGGAAAGAGCGTTTTTAATTGCATATGAGTTATGCATGATTAAATGAAATAACCCCAAAGCCAGCGTTAATTATGAAGTGGGGCGGGTTAGTCCTCACCTGGAGCCTTTTGCCACAAACACTGAACTACTTTAAACACGGGCAGCGGTGTGGGATCTGCTGACGCACCGAGGCTGGGTGCCCGGGGTCTGCCCCGACATCCAGCCATCCACCCACAGCTCTGCTTTGGGCAGGTCCCAGTCCAGAAGACCAAGATAACCCAAGATTAGACCTTTGGTTTAGTACTAATCTGACAACCTAATCGCACCCTACCAGCTGCGGAGCCGCGTTACTCATTCGCTGGGGCCGCTTCCTCAGCAGGCTTACATGGGGCATTAGGAAGGTATGAGAAGATAAAATTCTACAGCTTGCTCCAGCACACGTGCGTCACTGGGACCTGGGAAAACATCTTCTGCTACCTTATACCTACACCAGAACCAGCTGGGCACAAGATGGGCTGAAAGAAGGCACTGACTGCTAGCTGCGTATAGAGGAAGCTGGGAGCATCTTTCTCCTGGGAGAGAGGATCAGACGAGACATCCCGAGCTGCTCTTGGGGCTTGTAAGAGCAGCCCTGATGAGATCTAAACGATCTTTCCTTAATCTTCTTTACTTTGCTGAAGCCAAATCACAGGGAAATGGGCAAATATAAACTTTTCAGGAGGTCAAAGAGGACTCTCCCACCCCACTAACCCACCTCAGGAGCATGCTGCCCAGCTCTTCAGAGCAATACAACCCTTCCTGGCTCTTCAACCTTCCCGTTTCTTCATCAGCTGAGCAGCAGAAGGTGGCAGGAGGAGGAACAACTGTCCTTCTGCAACATCCAGTGAACCCGGCTTGACTTTACAAAGACGTGTCTCCTGCACCAAGGGCTCAAAACATGAGCAGCGACTCTCATCTGGCTCCCACCAACTTCCCAGCAAGGGCACATTTTAAGTTTTGCTCCCATCCACAAATATTATTCCTTACATTATGGGGCCAAACAACATAACCGGGCTGGAAAACTGGCTCTTGACGTCTCTTGGAACCAGAACCAAGACAAACAATCGCCTTGCTGCAGCTGTTTATTTCCTCTGGCTGAGATGGTTTGGTGGGAAATTGTCTCCAAAAATAAGCTTTAAAAAAAGTCTCCAGCCCCCACAGGTACAGACAGACAATAAAATGCTTTTGAGAGCAAGTAATATAGAAAACCATTAGTGTTGAAGTGAATTATTTATAGCCAACACTAAGATTTGTCAGAGGTTTCAGCAACCACTTTATGGCTAACGGTAGCCAGAGTGGGAGACTGGGAAAATTGAGACTTGTTAGAGAGAGAAACTGGAGGGTTTGTAGGAGCAAACCTGCCACCAGGCAGTGAGAAAACCACGTATGGAGCCGGCTGATATATTCCCTCTGTCATATAGGGGGAGAGGAAGAAAAACCATCACAGCTTAACAGCATAAGCCATGGGAAGAGCAGCCTGTCTGGGTGGGGAAGGTGGAGCTCCCATGCCCTCAGCACTGTCTGCCAGCAGCAGGATTGAGTCTTCACAAGCCAAAGGTGTGGGACAGCCTCGAGCAGGATGCTTAGCTCAACATGTGGTCCAGCTCAAGGACACCTACGTCCTCACGAGGTCTGACTGAGCGCCTGTGACCAGCCGGTCCCACGTGCATCCTCACAATGCTCCGGCTGTGCATTCCCACACAGAGGCAGGTAGCTGCGCCTCAGCCACCCCACGCAACCCCCTCAGCCAACTTCTTCCAAGCCAACTGCAATTTAGATGAGAGCAGATGCTTTATTTAAAACTCGTATATTGAAGATCTTCATACACAGAGCCTGAATTATTCATGGACAGGACCAGCAGAAGCTTTAACGCTGTACCACTGCCTCACTCGAGAAGGAGGAGGAGTATTTGTGTCTCTCCACAAGCTCCCACACACACTTTCTTCAGGGGTCCAAAACCTGGAGCACCACGAGAAAGCCCTCTTGGCCGTCCTAGGTGGTTGGAGTACTCCTTGAACTAATGGCTTCAGGGACATCCCACGTTTCACCAGGTCTGCTGCATACATTGCAAGATCACCTTTCCTCACTGAAAATAAATCCGGTTCAAGATTATGCACGGGAAAGTTGCTTCATGAACTTTTACCCCTCCATCCAAGCCAAGGCAAAGGCCAGGTTTCTCCACACACCTTCCTGCCAGGGCACCTTGGCCCATTCCATGAAGCCTAGAGTCTCCAGATCTCCTCTGTGCCCACCTGTGTACATGCCCAGAGCCCACGCTGGAGCAGAGGGTACTTGCAAGACAAGACTTGTCACCAACTGTCTACACACCAGCAGCTGCCCTTTCCAGTCATTATTTTCCCACGTTCATTTATGGGGAGGAAAAAAATGCAGCTCCCAGAACATCATTTCAAGTGTGAAAAGACACAAAGATGTATGGTTACAGCTGCACCACTGCTCACTCCTGAGAAAAGGGTCACCTTTAAAAATGGAAACTTTAATTAAAGACCATAAATAAAATCAGATCAGTCACACTGTTAAATCGGGAGCAGTTGGTGCCATTTGGCCCAGCGCAGATGAAGACCGAGAGCTGCACGCGATTTCCAGCGGCCACGCACACCGCTCCGGCTTCCCACCGCTCCCCGGGCTCCTCAGCCAGCAGGATTAATCACATCCAATAAGCACAGTAATTAGGCCTGCTCTCATGCTATATTGCACATGGCTACCTTGGATGGCTGCAGAAACACAGCAGCTGCTTCGCGTATCCTAAATGTCATATTTCAGATCAACACTGGGCAAACTCTTCAAACTCCTCATGACTGCTAAGCAGGAAGGCTCTGAAAAAGCGCATGGTCTCCTGAACCTGGGAAAACAATCTCCTATGAAAATCGTGACTCATCTTATTCTGGATAAAGGTGGAATATACTGTGTTAACAGGCTTATTTACAGCCACGTTTTCTGCCAGAGAAGCCATTATCCACCCCAGCATTCCTGTGTTAATACAGAACCTTGCTCTAAAATCCTAACACGTAGAAAAGTCAGAAAAACCCAGTTCCTTGAATTTTCAGACCCATCACTCCACTGGCACCTGCCATTTAACACTCAACCCAGTTTTTCCCACTTGTTTTGTGGATTGAAATATATATATAGAGAGAAGAGGAAAAAAAAAAAAAAAACCCTTAATCCTTGTCACCTTGCCAAGACATTCCTCTGCAAGTATTCATGGTACGACTTGTACCAACAACAGATCCTGAAATACTTCTCTTCGCTCCTGCAGTCCAGTTGGCACAGCCAACCGAACAAGCTAAGGGGAAGTCTGTAGATCCTTCCAAGAAAAAGCCTGCTACCAAAACCATCAAGGAAAGCAGCACATCCCTGTAAAGACAGACAGAGCCAACTTTCCCTATAGCAACAGATTCAGAGAGGTTCAAGTTTCCTTCCTTCTTCCAAGCCAGAATTGCTGCACAGGGAGTTCAAGTCTCTACCCATCCACCAAGGGGTGATGATATTCTCAAGGCTGATGTACCTGGAGAAGGACAACCTGCAACTCCCCGGCATCTCCTGCAGAACTGGGCTGCCCAGGGTGGGATGCAGGAGGCACATCACCCCCAAGGGAGGAGAGCCCACAATGGTGTGACACCTCAGGAACTGGTTCTTCCCATCCTGCCTGACCCACCAGGCTCAGCTGTGGGGACATCCAGTTGCCTGAGCTTGACATTCAATGAACTTCTTGCTCAGGGAGCCCCGAAATGCGGTCCCAAAACGTGGGAGCATTTCAGCAGCCCATTCCTTCCAGCAAGTTACCACTCAACAGCTTTTTGCCACCAACTCGTGATTCATACTTAAATGGTGAAATGCTTCACTGCTTGTTCCCTTTTCACTGGGCCACAACTAACCACCAGCTTGGTGGCTACAGCAAAAGTGCAACCAGAAGAGACAAAAAACCCACAAAGCTGCAGGAAGACCACCTAACCAAGCCGAAATGATTTCTGCAGGGTTTAAAGCATCCATGGGGTCAAGCCTCAAATACCACGTGAAAACACAGCCTGCAGAGGCTTTGGAGATCTGCCCAAGGTGAAGGCAAAGCCAAACTGGGGGACAACCCACCAAAACCAACAGAGTAAAGTGAATCCCTGTGGTTTCCAGGAGAGGAGGGCAAACAGCAGCTGACCACTGAGGAGGTGGGCTCAGAGGAACCGGGATTGAGCAGCCCAAGGGCTGTACCCTCCTCTCCAGACTGCAGGCACTGCTCTGAATCAGCACAGGAGATGGCAATGGCAGAGCAGGGATCTGGGAACATGCACTGGGATCAATCTCCAGCGCTGGCAGTCTGTCACATTCCATTTGCACCAGACTCACAAATTGATTTCTTTAAGGAGGGGAGTGATCCTGGAAGAACGTCAGCCACCACAACCAGCAGCAGACAGGCTGGTTCCTCTAAACACCCAAAGCAATGGGGGATCAGAAGGGTTCCCCTCCACTGACACAAGCATCAAGGGGAGGATTGTCTCTCACCCACCACCACCACTGCGTGCCAGGTGGGGTATCAGGCAGGGAACCAAGGTGAGGGTCTTCCTTTCAGACACAGCAGACCCCTGCGCCTCCCCTCTGTTGATGCCCTGTGCCCACGCTGAGGACATTACTTGCTTGACTTTGGTGGCCCCCTCCTCCCCAGCCCCTCACGTTGAGGTCCAGCTGTCTCTGCTCAAACCCATCAATCCCAGCCCAGGAACAAAGCCAAAGTGTTCACAGATGCACCCGGCATGAACCTGCCAAGGGGACTCAGCTGCAGGGATGGCTGCTCTGGCCACCCTCCCTTGTCCAGGCTTTGCTCTGCAACGGGCAGAGCTAGAGCTCAGTTTTGGGGTGGGCATCAGTGACTAACCCAACCTGCTCCAAAAGGTCCAGGGTCTTGGCCCTTGAGCACCCGAGGAACTCTCAGGTGAGCAACCAAGCACCCCTCAGGTGCTATTTCAGAGCAGATCCTCACAACACAAAGATGAAAAAGCAAAGCCTCCATAGGATAAATTTTTAAGTGCAGTGCTTAAACAGTAGTTGGCTTTGCAGAATGGACTAACACCTCCCCAACCCCAATGCCACCCGCTTTAAATTACTTCAATAATTAATTACACTAGATTGAAAATTTCCACAGACCCCCCCATCCTGCATCCCCGAATGCCCCCCGATTTTTTAATGAGCCTATATCCCAGAATTTTGGCACAAGATGCCAACTGAGCTGAACTTAAGTGGTATTTTCAGCTTTATTACCCAGTATAATTTTTGCAAAAGTTCAATTTTTTGGATGTTACAGGGAGAAGGGATGAAATGTCTGTTACCAAAAAAAGAGTTTCTTTTTATAGCATGCCAAAACTTCACCATTCACATTGAAAGTGAAGTAATCACGGTAAGCATTCGGATGTGTATCTAGACCTGACACCTGCCATTAACATTTACCCACATTCATGTGATTGTCCACACAAAAATAAGTTTGGAGAGTTTGAAACATTTGTAAGCCCAAGCGAGATGCTTGGGTGAGCACACCAGATTAGGCATGTGGTACAGCAGACACCAAGGCTTGCAGGTTTTTTTTAGTTATACGGAAGAACCAAGATACATTATTTTTTTTTAAATATCATACTCAGACCTTGAAACCTGCATTTTACTGGAGAGCAGAACTGGTTCTCCATTTTGCAAACCGCAACTAGTGTGAAAAACAAAAACAGGCAGGAGCATGTTGCCGGGTCCTCTTTACCCATCTCCCCTAAATTTAGCTGAATCTGACCCACTTCCAACTTCACTGTGCTAACTCTGCGCTAAGAAATCAAAGGACTGAGAAATCAAAGCAAGCCTGGGCAACGTAACACGCTGCAATAAGTTACTAGTCATCAGAAGTGACACTACCCTCTGCACATGCAGGTGCACAATGAATAACCCAGAAGAGCACATCCAGGAGGGCAGATAGAAAACTAACTTTGGAGACTGATTTTTTTTTCCTCCAAATTCTCCTGGGTTTGTTTCTGCTGAGCACCAGGGTAAAGCCATCCCGCGAGAACAAGAGGGTTATGTCTGCATCCATGCCCCTACACATCCAGCACCCTGAGGTCTTTCTCTTCTCCCCTAACAATTATGATTTTTAGAGAAACAGATTAATCTCTGTGACTCTGCACTGACTTTATTCTTAGCTCGACTGAGCATTAAAAAAAAAATAAAATGCTTTGCATAAACCTAGTGTAGCAAAGCTCTTACTTCATTTCCAGGCCAGTATTTTCCAAAACCACTAAGCATCAAATGCAGAAGAGAAACTGTGAGAGCACAGCGTTTTGTGATGAAACAGAGAGTGAGAGTGATGGCCTTCGGAACAGACCAGCTCCTGTGGTTAAAGCATCCACAGCATTTCCAGCCACACAGCCCTTGCCTGCATAGCACCCAAAAAACACTGCCAGCCTCCGTAACACCTAAAAACACTGCCAGCCTCCTACGGGAGGCTACGAAAGAAAACAGGGATGCGGAGGGAAGCTGTGAGGGGAGCAGACAGGAAAAAAAGCAGCTCGGAGAAAGTTGCAAGGGGAATGCAGAAAGAGAAACAAAAACAACAAATGCGGGGAGGAAGAGCAGCAGAAGAGGAAGCAGAGATGCTCAGTGGAAATAAGCTCTTCTCACTCCTCCCTTCAGCCTCGGGAGCCACAGACCAAACCCGACCACACAGCTTTATTTTCTACACTGAATAAAGCCGATGCAGCCAGTCGCAGTGACGTGTACCTTCACAGACATGAGGGGGATGGGGTTTTTTTTTTGTTGGTTGGTATTTCTAAGATGTCTTTAAAATGCATGACAGTGCAAAGGAAGAAACCAGAAGGCAAAGGCGCCACTTGCATGAGCACAAGGAAGCTAAGACCGGCAGAGAGGCTGAGCACAGTCGGTACCGATACACAAGATAACGTTGCCCAAGGTCTCGCGCAGCCCCCTCTGCATCACAGCCCTGCGCAAAGCACTCCCTCACGCAGTCGGGATGCTCGGGATGCCCGTGGCCAGGGGGATGCGGGGAGCCGGTACCTCTCATTGCCTGGCTGGAACTCGGAGAGCAGGGACGGCCTCCGCCGCTGCGGCTGCATGATAGACCCCGGCGGGAGGTGGGAAGCAAAATCCCTGGAATGATGCTGATACTCCAACAGCGCGACGTCCTGTGGAAACAAACACAGAAGAGCTCGTTAGGCTGGTGGCAACTTTCAAGCAAGCAGTGAACCCCAACGAATGCAAAAGAAACCATACAGATACCCCTCCTTTGAAGCACTGGGTGCTGGACCATGCAGCTCAGTGCTTCTCCCCCAGAAAAAGGTTCCCAGAAAGCCCCAGTCCCACAACATGTTGGGATGGTAGCTTGGCCCCCGGTCCAGCCTGCCTCCAGCCTTTTACTGGGGCTGCTCACAGGCTGGCTCCTGGGACGGGACCCCAGCAAGCTCAACCCTGCCGCTGGGCACGCACACAGGGAATTTTGGCATCCGAGCAGTCCTGATGACAGCTTCAAATCCGAGAGGAAGAACAGGTAAAAAGAAACTGAAAAGTCACGGGATACTTTCAGCTTCAATAATCCACACAGCAGTATGAAGAAAGAAAAAAGAAAATTAAAAAAAAAGAAAGAAGAGAAATCACAAATGTTATCTTGAGAGTGTCCCTTTAAACACAGCTCCCCTGGGCTGAGCTCAAGGGGTTTGAAAGGACAGTTTGCTACTTATTATGTGTACGTCCCTTTTGTTCCTTGACCCTTGGAGAGTACAGTACAGTATGTTCCTGATTTTAATTAAATAAGAAGCCCTCCTGCTCTGTGCCACAGACTGATTCCAGCAACAGTATTTTAGCAGCTATATTCAACCGCTATTTTTTATTTGCAGATAGATACTTGACCAGAAGACTAATCATCTAATTAACTAAGACCTTCAGCTATGGCATAGAGAGCCCTGCCTCAGAATAACCCTGGTAACACCACCACACATTTATGTTACGAGAACCAATCCCACCTGGGGGTCTATTTTGAACAGTTCTCAACTGGAACAAAAAAGCTCCAAGCCCCTCAAAAAGAAACAATAAATTTTGGAGTCTAAAAAAAAAAAAAATTAAAAATCAGTAAATAAAATCCCATGTGCATGCAGCTGGGGGTGTGGGCAGGGCACTCTCAGCCCTAACAGCTGCAACAGAAATTATCTGATCTGCTGTAGTGAAGACTGACATGCTCCAGTACGAGGGAAGCTGTAGAAGTGCCCCAGCAAAGCACGTTGTGGGCAAAGAAAGGATTTGGGAGCTTAAATAGTACCAACTATTTAGAGACCCCCTCTCCCAAGCTGTAAGTGAAGAGAGCCCAGCACTGGATGCCATGCTCTCCTCCAGCCAGCTGTGGAGTAGAAAGGAATATCAAAGCCCAAAAAATGGGAGAGGAAAGGGAATGGTGGTGCGTGATGGCCACCACTTCTACTTGAGCCTAGAAAGGTGCACCAGTTTTTGGAATCAGGTTCGTTTCTCCCCAGCATCAGGCAATAGTGTGGTGCTGCTGCTTCTCTGTTCTGACTGATCGTGGGAAATGTCAGCCGCAAACTCCTGGTCTCCACCTCAGACCTTGGCCTTGGGGCAATGGGTCTTCAGACAGGTTCTTGCGACCTAAGAAGGGCATTACTGAGACAGTGTCTGCTCATCCTCATGAGGACGTTCCACTTCTGCTGTAAATGCAGGTGTTAAGGGAGGATGTTACCCTGTGATGCTGCTCTTTATTCATCCACACAGGAGGCTCTGAGGGGCTTCAGGACAGAATATGCCCTGGGTCCAACCACAGGTGAGACAAACTCAGGAATATGAAGCGGAGGAGCCCATCAGCTCCTACAGCCCCAGCAAAAGCAGAATCGATGCCTACAAGGAGTTTCCCTGTGTTTGCACTCGTCCTGGTTTTAAGTAAAAAAAAAGAGAGGCAAAAAAGAACGATGCAGCTCCTGACATCCACCTACAAAACAAACACACCATGGCTGGGAAGACACACCAACAGGCCCACAACCAGGACCGTCACCTCTGTGGGCGTATAAACAAGAATTACTCGTCTGAGAGGCTCGAAGGCTGTGCCCTTGAGAAAAAAAAAGGCTCCTGCTTGTCCCGAGAACCATCTGTTATTCCTTTTCCCCTGCCCACACTCAGCTGAGCTTTGCCTTTTCCTCCTCTATGCCCCATCAGAAAATTGCTGGTGGAGCTCAGAGCTTGTTGGTGTGGCCTGAAGTGATGGAGAAGCTCGTTACACCAGGCCGTTAGCTCGGGACCGGGATGGCAGACGTGCCCCCGCCAAGGGCAAGGCTGGTGAGCACCAGCTCCTGCTTCTCCAGACATCGCCCAACTCACTCTGACCTGCTCTGCTTCACTCACATCAATGTTTGCTTTTACCAGAAGAAAACATAACCTAAAAAATTAGTGAGGAGGATTAAAATTGACAAATTTCTGTGCCCTGTGATGAACTGTCAAAGGAACCGCAGGAGACCTGGCAGGACGTAGGTGGTTTAATTGCTCAGAGAGTCACTACAGTAAATTGCACTGTGAGCTATGACTGTGTTTTTCAAAATGCAAATGCTGGAAAGGTTTATGAGCTGCCTTCAGAAGAGGCCTCAAAATTTTGTTTAGCAGCGTTTTAAAGATGGATGTTGGGAGGCACCTGGCTGCCAGTGCCACTGCAGCTTCCAGGCATGGGCAGAGATGAGGGAGCGGTGTCTGGTGGGTGCTACATGAACTCCCCACTGCTGAAGGACACAGCACAAGCATGATTTAGTCTCCATCCTGCCATAAAATTCCTAAGGCAGCCTTGGTACCTGCTCGAGGGCAGCTATAAGACACCTGAAATAAAGCAACTAAAAAACTCGGCAGCCCCAAGCTACATGTTGCTCCTTCTCTTCTCCATTGCTTTGCTGGCTTTTGCTCAATTCTACTTTTTGTTCATCCTCTCCCTCTTTCTCTCTTTGCATCTCTCCTGCCCTCTGCAAACCCTCCTCCCACTCCCCCAAATCCGCTGATGTGTCAGAGTGCCTTCTCCAGGGCCCCCAATTGCCCCAATCCCCACTGCCTCCGGTTGGGACTTTGTTCCTTTCACACCAGCCTTCTTGTTGTTCTTTGTGGTTCAGGTGCTCCCACACAGAGGTACTTTGTGGAAGTTTTGCAGAATTTCATAAATGCAGTAAATGTCATGAAATAGAAATGAAGGAAGCAGAAATTCTGATCATGGGTCATTAGGGGCTCTGACCTCAACAGATTTGGGGGGGTGGGAGGAGGGTTTGCATGTCCTCCTGTCCATTGCAAAGAGAAGACAAGCACCTTTTCCACTTCTGTTGATAGAAATTAAGCTTAATTACTCAGGCGAAGGAGGGAGAATGTTTCCAAAACAAACCAAAGTAAAGCAACCAAAATCACTTTGGAAGTCTCAACGTCAAGACATTATCATTTCTCCTGATATGGAGAAACGATACAGCAACTTCCCAAAATATAACCCCAGGTGAAAGGAACTGTGTCCCTTCTAATCGCATAGGCAGGGAATAAACAAACAGGCCCGAGTTTCCTCTCTCCCATCTAGAGCTGTAGAGGGCTTGAGAAGCGGCCGAGTGATGCGGAGCCTGAACTGCCATGGTCAGGGTTACACCCTCCTGGCCCACACACACCTCCCATGGTCAGGGTTACACCCTCCTGGCCCACACACACCTCCTCAGCTCTCCTGGCAGAGCTTTATTCAGGCCAGTTCCTGGGGCACCCATCCTCTTCGACGGAAGCAAATCCATAGGATGCCATGAGAGCAGCCTCATAAGAGGTTGGAAACCTCGTCTGAGCTGGGGAGAATCAGCCCAGGCACAGAGATCCCCCAAAACCACCTCTACTATGGAATGCTGGCAGGAGGATCCCACCCTCCAGCACTGACATTTGTCCCTCAGTACCCCATCCCCTATGCATGTCCCTGCTCTGATGTCTCCTGCTCCTGCCACAACCCACCCACCGATGCCCACCCAAACCACACTTGCCCAAGGGCAGCAGCGGGCCCAGGTCCCAAGGAGGGGACTTGGAAAGCCATGGAAGGCACCCAGCCAGGAGAGGAAGGTTGAATCCCTGTCGCTGGGAACAGCTTGGCATCCAAGTGCAGTGTTGGGTCATCTCTGTCTTCCAGTCCCAGAGATGCATTGCTGTCTTTGTCCTTCACAAGCCACCTGGGATGACACCATGCTGGCTCGCTGCCCTGGCCTAGACCATCAGCCTTGCACGCAAGAAAAAGACACTTCAAAACCAGCAAGCCACATCTCCAAAGCTTGAGGCGAAGCCCACTAACTAAAACCAGTGAAACTACAAGGAAAATCTACATTATTCAGTTTCAACCTACGCACCTGTGCCAGCTCCTAAGCACATCACCCAAATGAAACCAGATCATGGAGCAAGCTCTTCAGGGCTGAGGCAGCTCAGCCCCATGTTCCACAGCCCCAGCTCCAAGTGACCCACGGAGAAGGGGCCCCAGGCTGCCCCAAGCAGAAGGGACAAGTGGCAGTGATGTGGGGCTGTGCGGCTGCTGCTCAGGAGGCAGGCGATGATGGGGAGCACAGACAAGCAGCTGCTGGACCCACCACCAGAACCGCAGCTCCTGATAACAGATTTCGGGTGCCCACAACATCACGTACACTGCAATTCAGCTGGAGACACAAGTATCCAGGGGCAGATCTCAGCATCCCACGTGAAGGCTGCAAACCCCTTCACGCAGGGGTCTGATTCCCTCTCCTTTACATCAAACTTGTTCCAGTTGAAGCCTGATGACTGGTGATGCTGGAGACAGACCTCACGACCACTCCGCTGATTAGCGAGGATGGGTCTTAAGGGGAAAAGAACTGCAATACAGCCACTTTCCACCAGAAACCTGCCCTGATGAGAGCTGGCTCCAGTGGGTCCCTTTGAGCAGCTCCTGGCCGCACACCACAGAAAGCCGCTGGCTGTGGTGAGCCAGCACTAACAGCATCACTGAAGATGGACACCAAGAGTGCCTACAGTGCCATAAATCACCCCAGCAGAGCCAAACAGCACAAGGCCAACGTTTAGATAAATAAAATGCTAAAGAGCCAAAAGCAACCTCATTAAAACACACTCCTTCATGGAGCAGATTGAAGAGGTACTTGGGCCTGGCCAGAGGTGCCAAAAGCATCCTTTGCTGCCAGTGAGGAAGGGCGGACACGTCCACATTGCCCCAGCCTGGGGTGCTGGTGAAAGCAATCCCTGTCTCAAGGCCTTTTTGTGCTATTAATTGATTTGGGAGCGCTGAGAGCGTCATCTCCTTCCCATTTCTGGAAAATTCACTGACCCTAAATAACCTGAGCCTATTAGGCTCATTTAGATACACTAATCAAGCCCTCTAAAGCCAGGAGACTGGATGCAGTATTACAGAAAAACCCTTGGCAGCACAAAAACACAGACAGCCCCACAGAAGAAGGAAAAAAAAAAAAAAAACCACCACTTTTTTTACCCCCTTTACATTTTTTGAAAGCTTTCAGCCTGCTGCCTTACCTACCATGATGTCTCCAGCAAAATCTTCTGCGCCATCCCCTGACCCGAGGATAACCCACACACTAAACTAATAACTGCACGCAGCCACGCAGCCCTTCTGCCTCTCTCGCTTTCTGTTTTGAACGCGTGCACTTGCTGCTTCATTTCTCCTTCCCCTGCTCACAGCTGCCCGAATCCGGGCTGTCTGACCCCAACGCGGAGGAAGAAAGGGAGGTCTGAGAGCGATGCTGGAAGCACCCCCGGGCGCTGACCCGCAGCCAGACAACGCCTCGCCGCAGCCAACAGCAGCTCTGACCCTCCTCTCCCAGCTCCAGCATAGAGCACATCCATATGGACAAGGCATCTACCCACTGTTCCATCCGGACGGCATTCCCACGGCTGGAAGATTTAGCCCCCGAGGAGAAGACCCCAGAGGCACCAGGCCTGCAGAAAGGAAGCCTGGAGCTGGTCTTGCCACAGAAAGGCGAACTGCTCCTCCTCTCTTCCTCCCACCAGCAGAAAAACAAGTACGAACGCCCAGTGCTTCTGGCTTCCTTGGAAAACAGCCCTGGAGCAAACCCCTGGAGACCGAGAGCACAGCCAGACGAGCACCGGCAGCACAGCTCGAGCAGCCCGAAGCCTTGAGATCCGTCCCCCGCCGCTTACCACGACTTCAGTCGAGAAAGCAACCTGGAGCTCCCCGCCGAGTTTCGCTGCAAAGACAGCTTCGCTTGAAAACCACCGGCTCTTGTTTTGCCGTGACGCCGAGGAGGAGCGGTCCTGGGGTCAGACACCACATCCGCCAGCTGGGCCGGTTTCCCAGCGGAGGTGGCACTCGTGGCACCTCTAATCACAGCATCGGGCACAGGCAGCTCCTCACCTGTGGAGCTCCCCGGGCACAGGAGCTCTCTCCCAGCTTTGAGCCACTGCCCCGCACCGTCCTCATCCCCTTCCGCAGGCAGGGAAACAGCCCAGGGCACCGCACACCCTCAGCGAGGAGCAAATCCCAGCTCCGCACCACCTCCACCAAGGATTAGGTCGTGGGATGTTCGTTACAATCTCGCCCAGCATTGCATTGCAAATAATTTTTATTTCTTAACAACGTGCTATTTCAGCTGAAGCACTCCCAAGCGTTTAGCCTAAATGAGACCGATTAATAATGGCGTGGTCCGAATAGCGAGCGAAAAAACAATGCCAAAGCATCTCTATTTATTTTACTATTTATAAATCGTCCCTTATCTAATTTCAGAAGAGGGTGCCTGGCCCGTTCCTGCTGCTCATGAGCAGCACGTGTGCTGTTCTGGGAACTCCTCTGAACCGCAGGGGAGCTGATGGGTGAGGGCAGCGGGGCTGGTGTCCCCACAGACCCGTCACACTGGTGGCACACAGAGCCAGAGCTGGGCACTTCACAGCTGCTGCCCTGCCATGGCCCACGTTCCTCTCATCCCCCCACCATCATCCCACTGGCTCTGGGGACCTTGTTCCACCCCACACCTCACCTTCATCCTGGGTGTCCTGGCTTCCACTGGTGTTTCCTGAGAGGAGAGACAGGGGCGGCAGCAGACAGCACTGCCTGGAGCAGCACCTGCACTGGCCACATCCTCCATCCCTCTCCTCCTCCTGCTTTTCTGCTTTTTCTGCTGGTGAGAGAGAAAGCCTCTGATGCCCAAAGCTATTCCCGACACAACGAGGCTGGCCAGAGGGGACACGCAAGTCAGAGCAGCCCAACACGGTGGCCAAGACTTGACCGCAGAGCCACCCTGTCCCACGGGAGGCACACGGAAGGTTGAGCTTCCCAACACCCCAGGAGCACACACCCAGCACCTGCAAGTGCCCCAGACCATCCAGCTATTTATTTGTACTATAAGCTGCTTCCCGAGCCCCTTGATGCAACCCTGGGGCAGCAGAAGCCTGGGCTAGAGATCGCTGCCACCTGCGAGCCAGGGAGACCAGCTCTCCAGCCCAAGGTGGGGTGGCCAAAGCAGCATCGCCATCACTCCAGTGGCTTTGCCAGAGCCAGGGGATGCCCCCCCCCAACCCTTGCTTTACACACCCTGACCTTTGAAAAAAGGTGATTCTTCAAATCTCTTTCTGCCAGCAGCGAGCGTGACCTATTTTAGCAATAAAAGGAAGAGCTCTCTGGTGCCTGGATACCCCTTGGCACTGGCAGCACAGCACTTGCTCATCAGACCGAGAAATGCACTTTTTAGCCTTTGCCTGGAGAAAATAATTTTTCCCAAAGCCAATTCAGACAGGAGAAAGCGGGAAAGGTTTGGGAGGAAGCGGGGTGGCAGCAGAGGCGTTGCTCCACAAGCTCCAGACACAGCACAGGCTGGGAGGGGACCAGCGTGACATAGAGCCCATTGCCCTCAGCCGCCCCAGCAAAGAGGAGCCCTCCTCCACTACTGGAAACCTCCGGTGAAGTGCAAAGGAGGTGGTTATTGATCAAAACAGGTTGTCCACAAGTACATTGCTGTCTGCCTCACTTCCTCCCTAAAACCCTGGGAGGAGCTCACTGCAGATTTAAAAAAATTAACAACAAAAAAAAAACCCCAAACAACAACTCCTCCACAATCAGCTCTACTGTTGAAGATAAGGTCAGTAATAAAAACCTGGCTGAATACATGCATTTTCATCTTGCCTACGGGGATGCAACATGTGCTGAGAAGACAAATGCCCTTATTGTTCCGACACAGTCTCGTTGCCATCCATCTCTCAAACGCTGCTGACTTGGCCTTTTGTTTTAGGAGGTGACCACACTGCACGTGGCCCCTTCTTGGAAGGCATTGATTTCTGCTGCCATCCCTGCACCGAGGCCACGTCTGCTGCCAGCACCATTAGTGTCTGTACCAGCTGCACAGTAACGCATCCTCCCCAACACCCTCTCCCCCGCCTCTCCTGCAAACCGGGGCTGTCAGCGGCGTTTAACTGTCCCATCTGAATATGCCATTCACGGAGAAGAAGTCACGTCTCGGGGGGGGCAGCTCTCAGCTGCTGTGGCTTCTCAGTCATCTGACCAGTTCTGGGCGCTGGAGCCAGCCGCCAGCCCTCTCCCCAGCAGCCCGAGGTGCCCAACGAGTGGCCACACACCCGTTACAGTGCTGTTTTTGAGCCTCCCTCCATCACAAGACTTTTGTCCCAGTCGCATCCAGGCGCCTTTGAGCCGGGAATGACCCATCTTGCCCTTCCCCCATTCCCTGGCTTCCTGAAGCCACTTGCGGTCACAAACACCCACGTGGGATGAGCAACTCTCTTCTCACACAACCAACCCCAAAACTTTCACCTTAAAGGTACCAGGTCATCCTGATCATAATTGCATCTCTTCTGCAGCATAGTCCCCCACCACCTGCCACCACACGTTCCCACACAACACCCATGACCTATCTGCAGGTCCACATAGGACCTTTTCATCTTCCCATATCCCCTACTCAGCTCTTCTAGACTCCTTATGCCTCCACTCAAACCCTTCAAGATCAAAGAACTTGACTTGCTCAGTATTTTGAATAAATGCAGTGATAGAGACAACCAGCAAAAGCCCCCAGTCTTGCAGAAGGTGTCTCCGTGGGCTGGTGGGTCAGCATGGGCAGAGTCAGACTAGCACAGCAGGCAAACACTTTGTGTCCCCAAAAATGGCTTTAGTGGGTCTCTACCATTGCCAAACCACATACGCAGGAGAAATTTTTTCTTCCCCTGTGGATTTACAATCTTGAGGATCAACCAAGAGCAAAGCATCACCCTCTGCATCAAATCACATCCAAAAAGCAGATTAGGGAGCAACCACAGAAGTTTACAGTAGCTTGAAGAGAAAGAACTGTTTTGGATAAAGGCTGTATCCTAGGGAAAATGAGCTTTAAATACAAACTGCTGTAAGCCAACTCCTTCCTGGCAATGGGAAAGAGACCCCAGGGCAGGGAATTAGGTGTCCTGTTCCTTCACCTCCACACTCTCCCAGTCCCACAGCAGAAAGCCAATTTTCCCAAATCCACCACTGAGCTGCTCGGAGATCATGCAATCAATCCTTCACTGGAAACCTCAAGGTACTTTCAAGAGAGATCGCACCGAGCTCTTGCGACAGACCTGGTCAGAGTCAGTATTCCCAGGGTATGTTTTTGATTTCCAAGTCAATCCTTAAAGCATTAGCTGGAGCCCAGCAGGCAGAACTCAGGATGCAGGTCTCTGGCACGAACTGCCCTCCACTCAGCTGTCCAGCTGGTAGCAGCAGGCTTTTCTTTGCGCTCGGAGGTGGTTGGAGAAGGCTCTTTGCAGCCTGGGGGATTTTAGCGTTTGGCACCACAAACTCTTCCGTTCTGCAAGCTCCTGGAGCTCTGACACAGGCTGGCATTTTGCTTCCAACAGATAAAAGCGTGAATAACTACTCCAAGGAAAACCAACACAGCGGCAAAGGTGCCTTGTGCCTGTAATGCAAAATACACTGCCTCTCTGCAGGCTTACCTGGTGTCACCTTGCCATGCTGACCATGTCCCTGCGGAGAGGAGCTAGTTCCTGCCATCTCAGGAGCTTGCATCTCCTTACAGCACCTTCCACGGCAAGACACAGAGGTTTATCTTGCCCTGCTGGGAGGAGGAGTCTGGGCAGGGAAAGGCAGCTGATTCCCCCCCAGGCCACCATTTGGCCAGGACACCAAATCAACACACAAGTTTACACCAAACCTTTGTCTCTGGTTTAGACAGACAAGGAAGTTCTTTACCATGAGCCAAAAAGACCCAAGTGATCGGGCTGGGCCAGTCCCGTGGAAGTGCTGGTTTGCAAACAGGGAATTTAATGAAGGAATTACGGAGTTGCTCCTGGACGGAAGAAGTGGCACAGGAGGGGGCATGAAGGTCTCAGAGCTGGAGCAGAGGGGTTAAGCTCACTTTGCCATCTCAGCTGAGCAGTGTGAGCGGAACATGGCCAAAGAGCACACCGGAGGCGTGCTGGGCACCTCTTAGTTTGTGGGAAGGGGATGGTGCTCCCCAGTGGGGACTCAGGTCACAACGGAGCACTGATGTCATCCACGTGCACACACCCCAATCCTACCAATCCCCCAACCTGTTTAGTATCTCTCGTAAGTAAAAAACTAAAAGCACCCCAAAAGCAGAAGCTGTTTTGGTACAGAGGCCACCACGCAAGGACGCCTTGTGTGCTCTGACCCCCAGCATCTCCTGCAGCGGGTACCACCCTCCCGGCAGCCCCATCCTGCATCCCAAGCGCATCGCTCCCGCAGCGCTGAAAGGTCAGGGCCCTGGCAGGAGAAGGATGACTGGTAAGGAGGGCACAGCAAGAAGAAACTGGATTCATGGGGGAGGACGAGAAGGGAACCCTTCTGTCCCAGAGGAGTATTGATCACAAAGGTGCTTTAAAAGGAAAGGGGGACATGCGCTACGCAGGGAAATTGATCTGTTTACAGAAAATATCTGCAGGTTTCCTGAAAATGAATGTCCTTCATACGAAAGTTTCCTTTGAGAGAGCATGAACTTCGGACACATTAGAAGGTTAAGCGTGTAAGTAATGTGTTTTTTCACCTTTAGCTAAAGGTCACAGAGCATTCAAACAATTCCTCTGTTCCCAAAGTGAACATGACAGAAGTCAACTAAGCACCCCAACATTACAGCTAATTAATATGGAAACCAAAAACATTTCCCCTGCAGTTTGGCCAAGAACCACAGTTTGGCAGTCCTCTTAAGAAAAAAAACCTGGTGATTATTGGTGATTTTAGTTTTATCTAAAGAAAGTCAAACAAACCAGAACCTTTTCACCAAGCTTCCTTCTTCCCTTTAAAAGCATGCACACTTGTCAAAGTTTTTTTACAAGTAATTTTTTACTAAGATGGAATTAAATCTGGGGTCACAATAAAATACTGCACCATTTTCACCTCCTGCTTCCCTGGCAGCTGTTGGGACCGGATGCCTCTCCGTGAGGAGGAGGAAGACACCCCAATATGGACGGAGACCAGCCTACCCTGTGGAAGAGCCTGTTTGCTGCATCAGAGCTCAGTTTGGATCAGACCCACGGGTTCACAGCCCTGCCCACAGCTGGCACCTAAGAATGAAACCAGAACAAACATCCTCACTCGACTGGTCCTGGATCTTCTCTGCCAGCTCCAAACTCAGCAATAACTCCTGGAACACACTGCTGGGAGATAGTGCCCATATGTACAAAGCCTATTTCTGTTTGTTCACTTGAAACGAGTGTTTTTTCCCCATTTTGTAGGATACTCCCTTGGGTTTAATACGATGGGAGAAGAAAAATGCCCAAGCCTGCTTTCACTGCCTTCTGCCCCTTCACAACATCCCCTCTCGCTTGCCTCATCTGTGAAATTGAACAGCTGCAATCCTTTAAATCACTTTTCATAAAGTGTCTCCAAGCCTAAAATAATGTCACGGCTCATTTCTGAGCTCAGTATTCCTGCCGCGCCGCATTTCTCTGGGTGCGACCGTCACAGTTGGACTGTGATTATTTATTTATATTATAACAGCATTTGCAGCCCTGCTGTGCTCAGCCCTGCGCACGCAACCAGGAGGTGACCCAGGGCGTTTCCACCGCCAGGATAAGGATCCCCGGCCCGACAAACCCCCAGTTCTCAGGAAAGGATGTCGTGGAACGCAGTAAACCAGAACCAAAACCTAATTAGATGCAAAACATACCAGTGTCAGGTTGGTTTTGGCCTCTCTCGCTTTCTTCCAAACAAGCTCTCACTGTGCAAACACACCCCGTGACAAAACTGACCCGGCCAAGACATGCAAGCAAATACCGCTGACTTTTAATATTAAAACAGTGCAGCAGCTTCAAAGCAACTGGGCTCTCCTCTCCCAAGCAATCCCGTCAGAGATCAGCTCCAGCCCCAGAGCCATGGCCGGGGTCCAGCTCACGGCGCCGCCGAGCAGGAGACACGTGTTTGCAAACAGCTGAGGGTGGCTGGGGCAGATCATGCCGGGACACGCTTGAAGGAAGGCTCTGCCTGCGGGGAGAGGCAAGGTGCCTTCGGTTTGCCTGGGGCTGGCACGCTTCTGCCAACAGCAGCCGTTCAAGCTTTCCATCCAAAAAAACCTCAGCTCGGACCTTTCCTGCACCCAGACACCTAAAAGGTATCGCATAACTTCAGAAGATTACACGCGGCTGTAAAAATAGCTTCTAGAAGCAAACGCCAGCAACTTCTTCCAACGTTAATAGGATAGAATAAAAACAGTATTCACTCCAGCCAGAGAGCAGGGCAGGTCAGAGAAACCCAGAGCTCCATCCGACTTGCAAACAACTGCCCCATTTGGTTCATTCTGCTGCTGTGATGCTAAGGGGAAGCAGCCAGGGTTTGCAGGAGAAAAGGACTCAACACCCCAAGGTTAGGAGCCTTCTGCACACTTCCAAAATCCACCTCAACATTGAATATTAAGATTTCTTTGGTTTGTTCTTAAATCACAGTTTTGCAATAAGTGCAGATCTTGCTCACCTGGTCACATCCTCCTCCTCCGGTCCCTGATAAAAAGAGAACTGGGGTTTTCTTTTTGAGATAAAC
>JAOXNO010000006.1:12814613-12833083 GCA_028565335.1 Limnodromus scolopaceus | reverse complement strand
CACTGGAACAGGTTGCCCAGGGAGGTGGTTGAGGCCCCTTCCCTGGAGACATTCAAGGTGAGGCTCGACAAGGCCCTAGGCAACCTGGTCTAGTTGAGGGTGTCAGACTAGATGACCTTTGAAGGTCCCTTCCAGCCCAGATGATTCTATGATTCTAACTTGTGTTACAAGCATCTTCCTGGCTGCGGCCACCTCAATGTGACCCACCAAGAAGCAGCTCCAAAGAGCAGCCTTACAAGTGTGTGCCACACTCCAGCACCTAATAAGATTCATTTAAGCAGCTTGAGCTGACTAAAGCTGTTCCACCAAGGAGAGTTTTTCCCGTTAAGGGTTTAAATCTAAAACGTTCAACCATCCAGGATGAGCAAGCACAGAGGTGAGTGACACAGCGCAGAAGGGAAAGGACAGATCCAGGTGAATTAACCCATGCAAGCTCTGGTACGTTCAACAAAACACAGCCAACAAAAAACCATCACCAGCTTATGCCTTGATCCAAGAAGAGACATGACTATGGTCAAATGTGAGGGAGGAAAAAGCGGGGAAGAATAAAATGGAAGAAAACCAGCAGCTCCGTTTTCTTCTCTCTCCCCAGGGGTGCCACCGACAGCCAGGAACGCCACGTAGAGAAGGGCAGGTCTCCTGACCAAGGGGCAGGCAGTAGGTTCATGGCCCAACAGTCTGACTGGAGATCAGGAGAG
This sequence comes from Limnodromus scolopaceus, assembly GCA_028565335.1. NCBI lineage: Eukaryota > Metazoa > Chordata > Aves > Charadriiformes > Scolopacidae > Limnodromus > Limnodromus scolopaceus. Next base: position 12,832,385 of record JAOXNO010000006.1, on the reverse strand, counting down.
CTCCCTGTGAGCATCAGGACCAAAGACACCAGGTTTGTTGGGAAGCAGTAAGCCCATGAGCAGGAGAGGATGCCTATCCCCCTCATGATTCAACATCAAGAAAATGCCAAGCTGGAGAGGGCTAGAGGCCACATGTTCCTGCTCTACTCAGATGGTCAACCACCCTTCCCATCTCCCCCGCAAGGTGGATGCTGCATCCAACCAAGAGTGCTCTCACAGGGGAAGACAAACGGACTCCTGCGCCCAAAAAGGAGCCAGAGCCCATGACACTGCCATGGCAAGCGCTGGGAAGGGAAAGAAAAGCTGAAAGCAACATATGGAGAAACAAAAAAGGATCCCACGAGAGAGGAACAATGAAATCCCGTACCGCAGGCACGGAAACAGTCTGATTTCCCTGTAACAGCCACATCCGAGACCAGCACAGCTGAACCACTGCCCCAGCGATGGGGACACCACGCAGCTCCTACCCTGTGAGCAGGTAGGGAAGGAAAGTCTCTGGCCTTACCGCATGTGGTCGAGCAATCTGGACCGGATAGGACATGGCGTGTGGAGGGTATCGCGGCTCGGCGGCACGCCAGCTCTGCGTCACGGGCTGCGTAGATCCAGACATGTCGAAAGAACAAGCACGGCAGCTGCTGCTTCCAAATCACCGACAAAGGATTAGGAGAGCCAAGAGCTCCTCTTCATCATGTGTGTGCTCTCCACGTCAGGCAACAACTGAAAGTAAATGGGAAAGGAGCAGGTTAAAATTCAGTCTGCCACAGTCCCACGAGACAACCAAACATCAAGCCTTGGGCAATCACCAAAACCTGACTGCCCTCACAATTCTCCAGAGGCTCCACCTTCCACTTGGCAAACACCACTGCCAACTTTTTGCTGTGGATTACTGCTATCACAAGGAAGTCCAAATATTAACCCAAGATTAACACAAATCCATCCCAACCCACCGCCCCAGAAAGCTTTCCCCCAGCAGGACCAGGCCTGCAAACTGCCGGCGATTTATTTAGGCCCTGTGGATCCACGTCTCCAAGTCTCCTGGCGATGAGCATTGTTTTGAGGGGTGACAGTTCTCAAAAACACAAGCTGGAGTTCTGGCACCTCAACACGAGGTACAAAGGCACCAGGTCCCTCCTCAGCCCATCTCTTTTCCCATCCATCCTTTCATACATCCACACATGGTTCTTTCAGTGCCCTCCTTTCCAAGCCAAGGCCATTTTTGCAGCCACCTGAGGTAAGCCCTGATCGATGCCAGCAGGGACCCCAGGCACCAGCCTCCCCAGTAGCCCTCTCCATCCACGGGGCTACAATAAAACGCACGATTAAAGCACGTCACTCGCCTCCAGGTGCTACGTCAGTATTAGATCAGCCTTTCTGATCAGGACCAAGAGCCAGAGAAGACACCATGGCCCTGAGGGCATTTTCACAAACACCCCTGCCACCCACACCTTCGATGCTTCATCCGTGTTGCAATGCCTTTCGCAGCTGTAACAACGTCAGGAAAACCAACAAAGTGGGAGATTTACAAGTTGCTGACTTTTACAGATCCTTCCCGTAGTTTGTTTGGAGAGGATTTTAAGCCATATCTGCATTTCAATGAAAAAGTAACAAATGTCTAAATGCCGCCCTTCATCGTTGCCAGGTTAAGACACATTAACCATTATTCTCGTATTAATGGTTAATAAATTCCCACTGCTGCCTGAGCTCAGAGGATGCTTCCAGGACCAGTCCTGGGCATCAGAGCTGCATCTTCCCAACTCCTCCTCCCCAGGATCCCTTCTTCATCCCACGCAACGCTGAGCACACTCGCACGGCTCCTCCCCAGCAGAGGTACACACTACGTATAGATTTGTGCAAGGTTTTCAGCAGTACCAGAATCACAGAAAACCAGGTTGGAAGGGACCTCAAGGATCCTCTGGTCCAACCTTTCTTGGCAAAAGCACGGTCTAGACAAGATGGCCCAGCTGAACCTTAAAAGTGCCCCAAATCTTTCATGAGCAAACGGGGAGCAGCAGAGAGAGCTTCCAGCGCCATGAGCTCCCCGGCAGCCTCTCCCCACGCTCTGCTCCTCGGGGAGCACAGCCAGCCCCCGAGTTGAATTGCCAACGCAATTTCAACCGAAACAGCAGTTGGCGTGTATGACAACCAAAAAGGGAGTTGAGGGGTGGGAGGGAAAAAGAGGAAGTTTCTCATTTTCTTTTTCTCCCCCCCTCCTACCCCCCCTCTGTGAGACCACAGATCAGCCCGTGCTGACAAAGCGCTTGCTATCTGCTGCAGGCAGGCACAGGGCTGCCGCGCTGGTTTGCCGGCATCCCCGCACCGCTCACCGGCCAGAAATAAAATCAAACCAAGGCAACGGTCTCCAGCAGGCTGAGCACGAGCAGGGCAACAACGGCAGGAGGAAAGCAGCCTAAGGAGGCCCCCTTCACAAAGGGTTCAAGTTTAAAAAAAAAAAAAAAAAAAAAGAAAGAAAATAATAGTTTTCAGTGCATTCCCATGAAGGCCTAAGGACGACAGGCGTGCACAGACACCTCTGTGGTCAGGTCAGCCGAGCCTCTTCAAGCAGGAGGTATTTTGCCAAGTTACATATGGGAAACCACACGGCAAGGTTTGGCTCTCAGGGCAGGGAGAGAACAGCCAGGTCCCCTCCTGCTCTCGGCTCACTCCCTGCACCGGAGCTGGGATTCCCCCCAGCCCTGCACCCACACATCCCCGCCGAGCCCCACGGCATCTTACCAGCAACCCCAGTCCCGGGAAGTACCGGTGGCCCGGGAACAGACCAACCCTCATCCCGGACAGGGCCAGTCCCCCCACGCAGGAGCTCGGCACGATCCACCCCTGGGGCAGGAAAGCCCCTGCACACACGGGGGAATTCAGAGGCACCCAGAAGGCAGCCGGCGGGTATTTACACTTCCAGTATGACTACTCCACTTCCCCTCGCGCTTCCGACGGGATGCGATTTTCATCGCTGATTCCCACCCGAATCCGGAGGCCATGCCAGGAGCTCCGCTCTCCTCCGGGGACACACCACCACCCTCCAGCTCCTCTGCAGCCCACCTGAGCTTCCTTCTGTAGGGGCAAACTGTGCCCCAGCCCTTCCCATGGCTGCCAAAGTGGCAAGTATGATGCTCTCAAGGGCTCCAAAAGCTTCCTGGGATCTGCAGAAGTTTAAGGTATTTTCCTAATAAGGGATTTAAACTTGGACATCTTGGCTTGCAGTCACCTAAGAGTTAATTAGCACATGTAAATATATATATACACACACATATGTATACACACACTCCAAGCTGGGAGGGCCCAGAGCCCTTGGCAGCTTTCAGCAAGCCAACTGCTTCCCTGGAAGCTCAGCAGGTGGACCAGGCCATGCCATGGCAGCTGTCTACAGTAACAGAAATGGGATAATTTTTCTCTTTTTTTTTTTTTTTACCCTCTTCAGATGAGAAGTTCAGCTTTAAAACAGCACAAAGTGCAAAGCCACACAGTGTCAAGCTTTAAAACAGCTTAAAAGCTTTTTGCTTCTCTCTGTGCAACCCACAAAAAGGAGGGAAAAAAGAAAAAAAGAATTAACTCTCTACAGGAGGGATATACACACACAGAGCGAGAGTACAGGGGCCAGCAAAACCGTCCTGCACCAAGGCACGCTGCCACGGGCCGTGCCACGCTGGTGGTGTGCACTAACCACGTGCAAGCAGGACCACAACAGTTTTTTTTTCCTTACCAAGGGCAGCAAATAGCACCTCTGCCTCAACAAGAAGCCCTGGAAAGCCAAGAGCAAAAATCACATGCCTGCAAGCAGGCGAAGCGCTGCCCATGCACTTCCACACGGGCAAACCAGTGAGCAGCAGGTCACCAGCAAGATCTCAGCACGAGTCCAGGGCCCTGGATGCTCTCCACCACAGCTGGACTGTGGGCTGGAGCCAAATGAGGTCACCAAAGCACTGGGGAAGCTCTACAGATGCCATTGCCTTAAATCCCATTTTTTACACTTCGTGTGTAAAGAAAGGGGCTGCCGCAGTGTGCCCAGCCCAGCACCACTCCGAGGAAGAGGAGGAGGGTCCATGGCCAGCCCGCAGCAGGGCTGTGGGTGCTCCCACTGGGGAGTAAACTGGGAGCATAACGTCTCGCTGGGGATGTACTGGTGCTGGATCCTACCTGGGTACAGCTGGGACACTGCTGGGCCAGCAATCCCCAGCAAAAGACACCGGGGTGCCTCCTCATCAGCAACCCTTAATTTATTATCATTAAGAGAGGAACACAAACAATAGGAGCAGATTAATGGAAATAAAAGAGAAATCGTGCAGCCAACCTCTTTAAATCTTTAAGATTGAACTGCTTGGTTCCTACTTTCCTCAACTGATTTTGATGAGGAACAGACATTGTCTCACAGGAAAAGTATTTCCCCCCCGGTTGGAGTCGCCAGAGACGGTTTTACCCGCAGACCTGTGTTAGCCATTACAGCCCTAGGTACGAGGAGATTTACAGCCTCTGATTAGGAACAGGAGAAAGCGGAGGTTCCTGGCAAGCCCAGCACCAGGGCTACACCACCGACCTGCAGAGGAGGCGAGAGCCCACGGAGGCTCCTGCACCCATTTATTTCCACCTGTTTGGGAGACTCCCAGGATCCTGCCCCACTGCTAAATCTTCAAAAACTCCCCCCTGCAAACTCCATATAGCAAACCACCACACACCCCCGTCCCCGCTCCTCTGTTTCTCCTCTCCATGTGCCATATACTATCTCAAATCATTTCCCCATCACCTGTTCGCCCTAATTTACACCATGAACGCACTCTACATGCCCCTGCAAGCTGCTGCAGGCTCTCCTGCACACAGAGGAGCTGTGCCCACATGCCTACCTGCCCCCAGCAGCATACACCAGCTTGGGGACAACCCCTGCTAACGGCGTGCACAGCACTGGACCAACCAGACTCGTATCCAGACCAAGAGTTCACGGCACCCCAGGTCCACAATCCACAGGTTCAATGTCAACACCACTTTGACACAGGGCTGTATACTTCATAGACTTGTAGAATGGTTTGGGTTGGAAGAGACCTTAAAGCCCATCTAGTTTCAATCCCCTGCCCTGGGCAGGGAGACCTCCCACCAGACCAGGTTGCTCAAAGCCCCATCCAACCTGGCCTTGAACACCTCCAGGGATGGGGCAGCCACTTCTGTGCTGATCCTTCAGCCCAGCTCCTTAGCGTTGATATAGCCAGGACCATGCAAAAACCCTACAGGTCTAAAAAAAAAAAAAAAAAATGCTTTGCAATTAAATGAATTCACAAAAGAATGTAACTGACATCATTTAACACACTTGTTGCTGTTCAAAGTTAGAAACATCCCTCCCGATCGGCTCCGTACTCCCCAGGGAGAGCAGGATTCCCAGGTGAGGTCCCTGACTTGCCGCTGACACAATATAAATGTGGGCGAGTTGCCGCAATTTCCCCGTGCCTTTCTTCATCCGTCTGAAAGGTGAGAACAACAAGACACTCCCAGCTCATAGAAGATACTGGTTTATCCATCCTCATAAGAGTTTTAAAGATCCCAGTGAAAACACATGGCTCAAGTTTAAAATAAACTTTTTTTAAGCAAGGACATACTGGAATAAGATTAACAGAATATTTTGTTTCTTAAGTCCAGAGTGATGTTACTCAACTTGTGGTCTACAGACGACGTTAGGAGGTAGCCCACAAAATGACTGCAAAAGACCTTATTAAAAGGCAACGGCTGGTACCACCATACTATGCCGAGAAGTCAAACAAGCAAAATGCTGCTAGCACTTACCAGGGCATATTTAATTGAAAAGTATCGACAAAGGTAATGCTTAATTACATTAAATAATGCAAGTTTTTGGAAAAAACAACCAAGCCATCTTACCCGAATGCTAAACACATCACAATTTTCCTCCTCAAACAAGAAAAAAAAAGGTATATATCCTCCAGTCAACTCATGTATTTTGAAATAAAAGTTAAGGACAACATTGTTTATAATGCCTAATTAATACCAAGCTGTAACATTCACCTCCAAGAGACCAACCAACCCCATCATGCTTAAAAAAGCCCAGCGCAGCCCCACGTGCAGCACAGCAGAAAAGCACATTGCCTGTCAGCAGCCGTCCCACGGCCGGTAACGGCACCGACATACCACACAGCTCCAGATCCAAACCAGACCCGAAGAGCAGTTGAGAGATTTACCCACCCTTGCTTTAAAGGACTAGTGGAAGCAAAAATAATTAAGACATGATGAAAACGAGTAGAGAGAGACGTTCCTAAGAAACGCACCACAATGTAACGGTAATGGATTTGTCTAATCAATATGTGCATGAAATTTTCTTGGAAGACAGTTGACATTATACACAAATATTTGTATGTACTGTATCTATTAAGTCCTTTCAATAGGAAAGCAGGCCGTCTGCCATAAATTTAGGGCTCTATTCAGAATAACAAAGACAGGGATGTCAGTGTCTGCAGCCTGGGAATCCACAGTAGCGTTCAATCACAGCAGGGCACAGAGGTTTTAAATTAAAATAGCGGCCCAGGGTCAACAGGAAAGATCAGCCACATCCTGAGCTCCATGGCACGGAGGAGAGGTTATTTCAATACCAGGGGTCAAGGCTTTTACCTGCGTGTGTGATCTTAAAGCATTTTTCTGCTTTGGAAGACTATAAAAGCAAAGCTGGGCTCGCAGCACCCTGCTCATCGTGGCCAGACCTGTGGTTCCTCACATGCGCCCCAAAGAGCAGTACCTGAAGCAGCTCTTGCCCCGTTCCCCAGCTCGTTCTGAGGTCTGCCCGAGGACAGCTCTCCTTCCTCTCCTCTTTTGGCCAGATGACTTTTGAACTAGATCATTCCCCCACCTGGCTGATGGCCCAGATGCACGAGCAATTACAGCAGCAGACCTGGGGGAAGAAGGAGCCTTGCAGCACCACAAAGGAGCAGCCCAGGGCAGGATGTTACCCCTGTAAGAAGGTACAACCCATCCCTAAGGCCACGGAGGGGATGGCAGAAGCTCAGGAGCTGATGTCTCTCGTCCTGGTTTGCTGCCTCCTTGCTGGAAACCTCTAGGCTGCATCGGCTCTCCCACCGCAGCACAGCTCCACGCAGAACCGGTCCTGATCCCCCATGAAAGGTGACTTCTCTGCCCTGCTCCTACCCCCGCCTCGAGCGGCAAAGCAGGATTTGCAACCAGCGTTTCTCCTTTTTCAATCTTTCCAAGCTATTCTGGGCACGGGCCCCATGTTTAGCTCTGCCCCGAGATAACCTTTGCCAGCATTTGTGTGCAGATCTTGGCATCGTGGCTGCGCGGAGCAAGGTCAGAGGGCTGGATGTTGCCAGCCCCGTTCCCAGTTTCCAAAGGCGGATTTGCCCAACGGGCTGCTCTACGGCAGCGACACGACACTGGCCTGATGCTTCTGGCAGAGGAAAGGGGACCCTGACTGTGTGCTGTGACTCCTGCCGCTCACAGCCCTCGGTGAGACCCCTCAGGAGCATCATCCGGTTGCTTGGGAGCAGATGAGACATCCCCACCACGGACACCCCTTGTCAGAGGAGCACTTGCAACGGATCTCACAAGGCTTAAGGACCTCCCAGCCCTCAGCGAAGAGGCTGCAAGCGACCTTCTGACAGCTCCCAGAGGGACACGTTTGTGCTTAAGTGAACGAGACTGACCCATTTCTCTCTGCAGGAGCGCCCGGCTGTCTCTCCCCAGCTGCAGGGACACAGCCTCGTTAAAATGCATGAGCCACACACCAAGTGCCAGCCTGGCCACGGCTCCAGCATCAGGTCAGCACCAGCGTGGCTGGCTTAAGCCTTTGCTTTTCAAATCCTGCCACAACATGCCTCTTTCCCTTTAGTTTCCCTACTCCTGTTGTTGGATATTCCCCTCCTAATCAATTAAAAAAAATCCCTTAAGCATCTCCTGGCTTTTGGAAGTTGAGACGGCAAAGGCACATGGACCATCTGGAGGGTGAGCTCATCAGCAGGGATGCGATGGCAGAGCAAGGGCATCGCTGCTCCCGTGCCAAGGCACCCATGTCCCTGCAAACCCATTCCCAAGCTGCTCCGCCAGGAAGCGGGGAGAGCCCGGCACGCACAGCCACACGTGGCTACTGCCCAGCAGCTGCAGGCTAAATGCCCAAAAGGGAACAAATGCCCAAAAGGGGATCTTCAAGTAATTAAAGATGCTGACAAGGAACAGCAAAAAAAAAAAAAAGCAAGCCACACTTTAAAAAAAAAAAGAAAAAAAAGAGGAGGTGGGATTTGGACCCATGCACAGGCCATTCATGGAACAAAGGAGTTATTTTAAGTCTAGGCTGGAAACAGAAAACAAATTAGACCATGCGAGGCCTTTGTTGAAGATGATCTGCAAAGACAAATGGAAATGCCTGGAGAGGAAATTAAAAAGACCAAACACGAAACCACCCGGTGAGGGGGAAAAGGACAGAAAAAGTGCTGAAAATGCCCCATTTTCTGATAGAAACCTGGCCCAAAGCTCCAGATACATGAGTTGAAACTAAAAAACACATCTTCTGGGTCAAGATGGGCTGTGCAAAGGCACAAACCTCCTCCTGTCCTACCCAAACCCCTCTCTGGCAGCCTGAAATGCTGCACTGCTCGCCCCGTACTGCCATGTCCCCCCGGGAGCCAGGGCAATGTAAACCATGGGGCAAGTGCTGCCAGCCTATGCCAGGGCAAAGCTCCTTCTCTCCCCGCTCCCAGACCCCCAGCGCTCCCAGACCCCCTCCCTGCACACACCACACGACATCTTTTCCACTTCAGCTGCCCCCCTCCTACATTAAACATGGGCTTAAATATTTTAACTGTTAGGCAGTACTAATCTCAGTTTAATAAACACACACAAGCAACTTTAAACCAAGAAAAAAAAAAAAATAAATCTGCAATTCCTTGCCCATGTGCAGGAATGACAGAGTAACCGTACGGCGGTTTTAGCCACGCTCCCAAGTACGTTAAACACCACATTAACAACCATCGCTGTAAGAACACATCATGCCTACACCCACCGGCAGGTCCCAGGAGCGAACCTAAACCCCCGACTACCCAGATAAACAAGGCTTTTAAAATGCAAAGGAGATTACAAAGCACCTGCGAGATTTATTTATATATTTTGCACAGAACATGCTGCTCATTTGATTTTCAAACCCTTCAGTTTGTATTGCTGCAGAGACAGGTCCTCTGATGTCTTGGGCACGTTCATGAAAGCTAGGGGAGTCATCTCCTCGAGATGCTTTTGTTGAACAAATTACTCAGCTCAGGAGTGACATTTTCGATTATTTACATCCTGAATAAAGAAGGGAAATTCATTTTCTGGAGTTCCTAAGATACGTTCTTTGAGGTGGATTGTACTGCTAAACATTTTCTCCTTTCGCACGTTCCCAATTTCAAAGACGACAAAACATCTTCGCCTTCTAAATTATTCCTTTTCTTTCATGATCCTCTAATGATTCAGGAGTCTAAACTTCACAGAAGGATCTTTGAAGAGCACCGACTGCCAACATAAAAGCTGAACTATTGTGACAAACTGCACAATTTAATGCCTCCATTGGAAGACATGTGCAAAGGAACAAAATTACCCTAGGGAACCGAAACAAAGCCTGCAAATAAATTAAATGACCTGTAAACTAAGGTACTCAAAAATATATGAGATGCTATGCAGCTGTGACATAAAATATCACTAAAGAAGGGAGTCATTTGGGAGCGGAGCTGTTTCAAACTAACCCATTTTACTCCAGGTTTGCGATGCAGTCGCCGTCCTTACCCAGCACCATCGCTGCGCCTCAGACGCAGGGGGGGAACTTAAGTAATGCTAACTCAATTGCTTGTGATCATCTGTCAAATACCAGCTCTGAACCCTCCGCTAGGCCCTTCTCCTAACATCCCCCGGGTAATTACTAGCAGATCGAGTCAATTTTCAGCCCAGGTTAATAACCAAATTCCAGCCATTTGTTCCCGCACATTGCTGCTGCTTTCATTTCTCCCCAGGAAAACCGATGAGAAGTTCAAGCTCGCTGGTGGCCCAGCGAAAGGAGCTGCTCATTAGTTCGTAGCAGATCAGCCGGAGAGACAGGTCTAAGCAGTAGGGGCGATAAATTGGGTACGTTCTGCTTTCCTTGTCTGGGTAATTAATAGCTTCTAGACAGAAAGTCAAAGCCTCTCAAGAGGCACCAAAAAAAAATTTCAACATTTGCATACAACATGTAGCACCTGGCAGAACGCTGGACAATTCGCAGCAAGGGAAGGAGGACAGGAGAATATCACCTCCACCTCCTCCATCCCCTTCTCAAATCCCCCCCCGTACACAAACCACCAGCCCATTTCAGCAAGCGCAATGCCACGGGCTTCACCCCTTCTGCATCCACAGGGGAGTCTTACCCCGAAAAGCAGGAGTCTTGCACAGCCCCAGCTCCCCCCAACCTCGCTCAAAGGCAAACGGCACTTTGCAGGAGCCAAGCTTTGGGTTACGTTCCTACAGACAAGCTTACAAAGCAGATGGGGATTCCTGATGTGTTTAATAACTGAATCTGTGCAAGTAGGCAAACGGGATTTCAGCGCTTCCCCGCCGAGCTCAGTCCTGCTGGCAACAAGCTGTCCAAAGCCGTCAGTCTGTCCCCAGCAGATCAGGAGCCCTGGCTTTCCAACCAGGACAGTTCTCAAACTGCAACCTGGTCATACTATTTTTAATTTGCCTTTCCTGGGCTTGGAGCAATGGTTTCAGGCTGGCATTTACAGGCTTCTGAGAGCCCGTGGACTAGTTTGAAGGAGCCCTTGAAAGGTGACTGAAATTCATGCTACACAGGTGAGACACATCTCACAGGGTCCACTCTTCCACAGGGAAGCAATGAGCACCTGCAAGATGGGATCAGAAGCCTCTGCCCCCCTACCTTGTCGTTCCAGAGGGAGGGGAGAGTTTTGCCTTGTTTCCCAGCAAAATGCCCAGTCCCTGGGCTATCAGTCCATCCTGTTTTGCAATTGCTGAACTCAAAGCTATTCATTAATAATAATTATTACTACTTCAAAAAAAAAAAAAAAACCACCTCAGCTGCCAACATCAAGCTACTCCTGAGATGACTCACTGGCCCAATTCTCTGCTGCCACTGTGCAGGTACCTCCCATCACCCTGCACCTACCTGCCCTGCGGCTGAGGTTTCGGATGGTTCCTCACCCTCCAACCACATAGCAGAAACCAATAAAAACCACGAGGGAAACATCTGACGCAAAGCAATCCCCATCAGCTGGGAAGCACCTCTCACAGGCAAACCGAAGCTCCAATACAGAGTCATTTGGTTTGGACAAAACTGGTCTGGACAAAAGCACCGGGGATGCCAGCAGAGGGAATAGCAGAGTCACAGTCCTAAGGTCAACTACTGCTTTTGTGGAGCTATAGAAACAGATTACAGCATTAAAATCTTTCCAGAGTCCATCTGAGGGGTACTTAAGGATGTTTCCCACCACCTTCACGCGTTGAGTTTATAACCCTGATGAAGGCCTTGGATTTAAATTACGATGAACTCTCGTTACCCACAGCAAGACAAGACACAGCATATAAAATTGTCTCTGCGAAGGGAGTGAGTTTCCCTTGGTATCAAGTTGACACAGGACAGCTTACCCAGGGACAACTAAGAGGACTACCATCCCCAAATCTCCATCACCTCTGCTTGGGCAGCTGAGCTCCTCATGAAGGAACTGCAGTTAACAGCCCTGGCCTTTTAATGGGAGTAGCCAATGATTGTGGATTTCACTTAAAACAGCTGTGGTCCCCGTGAGGGCTCTGTATTGAGGCAGAGACAGAACCAGCCCTTCCCGCTGCCCCGTGGGGGCCCTAAAAACCCCCCAGAGCCCACTCAGGGAACACGGATCTGACCCAGCCACCTTCCCCTGCTCTTCACACCCCCCCCAGCCTCTGCCTCAGAACACAGACTGTCAGCAGTGGTCTCGCCCAGCAGGTAAGGTCTCCCGAAGGGTTGTACAAACAGGAATCTACTCGGATGCTGCGACCCCCAGGCCCTCCTCTTGGAGCCTCCTGCCAAGCACAGACCCTGCCCTCGCAGAGGAACTTGCTGCGGGAAACGTCCTGGAAAACACACTTCTCCCAGGAAGAAGATAGCACAGAACTGAAGAGTTCAGGAAAAAAAAAAAATTACAAGTGAAGCCCAGTGCTTTTTAAATAGCCAAGAGGCAATAACAGCACCCCAGGTGTAAGGCAGCCACAGCAGGGACTATTCCTCTGCACAGCCGGCCAGTACGTGTGTGTTCCCGGGTTTGGCTGGGGTGGAGGACTCCTTATTTGTTCAGCTTTTGAGCTCCAATTCCAAAAGGATTCACACCAGTGGGTAACGATTACAGCCCAGTAGGCACAAATATGATACTTCAAACTGGAAACACAGCAAGTTTCTGTATTTCCCTTGAAAATCCTGTAATAGATTAAACAGTGAAGGTGCTTTTGGCCACATCAATGTGGACATTAATACAAAAGTACTGTGTACTTTACAATCTTATAAGGGATGTTTAAACAAGGAAACCCTGAGAAAAGGGATAACTCTCCCAATTTTAAGTTGTACAAGAATTTTTACGGATGAATATAACCACCCCCACTTCTCTCCCCCCCAGCAAAGCTCTGTCGCATGCTTTACTCAGGAAATTCAGTCTGCTTTAATACAAAACACTCAACCACAATTTCAACCGATGCAAAAACTGTTCACCCTGCAAAAGGAGCAATGTCATCCTCCCAGCAGCTGGGAAATAGCGGGCTTCCTATGCAATCACTGCTGGACTCTCCCAGAACTGCCAGAGCCTCCCAGCAGCAGCTCCACACAGCTCATGGGTGACGGAGATGACCCCATCTGAAGGGACAGAGATGACCCCAGTGGAAGGCTACTGAGTCAGGGAGGATAGGGAGCTCCTTAGTCCTCCTCCTCCTCCCACAACTCTGGTTTAAAAGGGTGTGGAATGGCTTAATTATGCCCCTCAAGGCAGGAAGAAGTCACTTGTCTTTAAATACTCAGGCTTTTATTGAGTTAACATGTTTTAACAAGGTCAAGGCTTGAATGGTAAACTCTTACCCAAAGGGGAATTCGCTGCTTCCCCCCCACCCCCGCAATTCATCAGCATCCACCATGGTTTATTTCTGAGCCCTGGGTTAAAGTTACAAACTTTCCAGACAAAGAAAAAAAAATAAATTAAGGAAAAAAATATATTTAAGCAGTCAGAAAAGGTAAATAAACCATCCCTTTCTTCGCCATACCTCAGTGTCCCAGAGAAGCAGCTGGTATTTGAACACAGCACCCACGCACATCCCCTTGGAGGCGGCTGCGGGCAGGGAACCCGCAGAACAGTGGGGTGGCTTTTCCTGCTGTCACCTGCCTGGTGCAGGGGTGAGCTCTGGGACCCCCCACCAGTTTAAATCCCTGCAGTCTCAGAGTGAAAACAGCTGCAGAACAGCTGGCTGGGAACGGAACAACGGGGCACAGGCCACCGGAGCCAACCCCTTCTCCCCACATCTCCTATGGCGTGGCTGGTAACCCATTAGTAGGAAATCTCCAGAAACAAACAAATAAACATTGCAGACAGATGTAGAGGTAAACAAACAAACGCTGACTTGTTTGACAACATGGAAAGAGAAATATAAATTGCAGCCTTCCCCCAAATCGCCTCCCCTCTCTCCCAACCCCCAGCCTGAAAAAGGCTTCCCGGTTTTGTTTTCACATCGGCCACCAACAGGCGAGACCATTCCCACACCCCGTGAATCCCCACCTGCTCATTTACATCATCGGCCTCACCACAACATCACCAAGTCCTGCAGGCTCAGGCTCCCAAGGAAAAGCACACCGTCACCTCTCGGAACATACGCCATTCATCAAGGCAGATCATTTAACCACGTGCAGCAGAAAGTCGTTTGCTAGGCAGGAGCGGGGACGGATTATACACATTAAACCAGCAGCCCTTTCCTTGGCAAACTTCACCTCCTTCCTACGGCCCAGTGAGAAAAGCAGAGCACCAGCCACACGCATCACTCAAGAGAGAGGTTTTTACTCGTTTCCCACTTCAGCATCCCTCCGCAGTAGTTACTGACCTGAGCAAAAGCGGCATTAATCAGACAAAGCAGTTTTAATTTCTCCATGCAGGAGTTTGTACTGGTTTGACTGAATTTGCTTTTAAATCAGGTCTGCTTAAACTGGAGCAGGTTTCCTGCTGCGATTCAGATATCCCATTACACAGCTCACCCCGGCAGCCAGCTCCGTACAGCCCGAGCGAATGGAAAGTTGAGCAGTTCATGGAAAAAAACGCTTCTACACACAGAGAGAGGCAGACTTCTTTTTAAAGAAAAGGGTCCCGGAGCAGTAACACCAAAGCAAACAGGGTCCATCTCTGCAGACAGGAGACCCACAAGGTAAACACACCACTGCCAGACCAGCCCCACGCCTCACTCTAAGGGAGCGGATTGTACTTCTGAGCCTCAAAACACACCCAGAATAATCTGTAACAAGGTACTTAAAACTTCAACACATGTAAGGCCTAAAATACAATTTCTGTCAACCTAACAGGCATTACAGGGTATTTTATTAGCTAGATGCTAATGGAGCTACAATATACCAGGTCACATTTTAAAAGTTACAAACAGTTTATAACGGCTTAATCAATCATTAAATAGGTGTTTTAATAAATGCCTAAGTCAATCATTCTAAAACATAGCTCTAAGTGAGCTATCGGATTTATAATAATCTGCAATATCTCCAGCTGAGGTTCTCATATCTACCTATCAGACATCATCATGTTACAGACCTGAAGAACAGAACACACTACCCGTCATTTCTTAACTATTTGTATGTATAATTTAATGTAAATATAGGCCATACATGGTCATACTTCATGTAAGTGATGTTCAAAACACAGATAAAGCGTTGCGGAGCACTAAGAAGTAGTCCTTTGGGATGGCACTAGAGAATATTAAATAAAGTCAAAAGCTGCAGGCTAATCTCCCCCGAGAGTTCCCATTTCGAGCCTGTCACAGTGAGAATCCATCACAGACAGCACTGATTCACCCACACCAGAGAAAAAACCCTCTTCTTCCCTCTCCACTGCCAGCCACCGGGATATCACCTTCGGTAAATGAGGGAAGCATCTCTTCCAGAGCGCTGCCCACAGCCTAACACTTCCCAGCTGCTGCTGGTGAACCTCACTGCAGGCTGCAAACTGAGCATTAGAGTGACTTCCAGGGGCTGCCAACATCCCATCACAGGTGAGCATTCGGAGAGGAGAGAGGGCATCTGCCTGCTCAGGTGCTTGCTCAGCTTGGAGGAAGCTCCTGAGCAGGTTGAGGCTGTATCCAGAGCCAGTCATCCCCAACTTGGAGGGACTGGGACCTCAGGAACTGCACGTTGAAGGTCTGACCCATGATGGGAAACTCAGAGCTTGCTCCACTGACCCAAAGAGGAGCTGATGCTTGGGAGCAGAAATCCCCGTCCTTGCTCCTTGGTTGTACACATGAGCAGCCTGTGCTCTCTCCTCCAAGGGGGGGCTTCCGACAGCAGACAGGTGAGGTGACAGAATGAGTCTCACATCTTTAGATTAGAGCTCTTGACACTAAGATATTTAACGTAGCATTTCTTAGGGGATGGGGAAGCAATCAAGTGCGCTCCCACCATCCCTCCCCAGCAAGGAGAGACCAGATATCTCACCTGAGCTCAACCTGGGGCTCCTACGCGTCCGGAAGGGATAGGAGGAGAAAGGGAAATCTCTTCAACTCCAACAAGACAAGGTCTCTGCCAAGAAATGCTCATTTGCTTTACAGAGAGAAATTAAAAACAATAAGCACAGAGGCACACAGCTGGAGCAGATGTTTTTAATTCTTCACTGCTCACAAGCAGCAGCTCTTCCCCTCCTGCTCACCCACCTGCCCTCTCTGCTGGCACCCAGTGGGGGAGCGGGATGCCATGGATGGAGCAGAGCCCTTCCCCAGAGCCAGAGCCAGCCCTCGAAGCTCCCACCCCGGCCTCTCTCATATATCTCCCCAGGATGGGTCACGATCAAGCCCTTCCGCTTGCTCCTCCTCCTCCTCATTCGTGCCAGGTAACCTTTTAAATAGTTCTTAGCAATCCCGAAAAGCAAGCCAAGCCGCAAGAGATGCGGGGAAGTCTGTTTAACCCAAAGACTGATGCATTAAAATAACCCACCCCTGCAGCCCTGCTGCTCTCTTTGGCACATCCACCTAAAGGTTAGTTAATCAGGAGGTATTCCGATTCTAAAGCGAACACCCTAAACTTTAAACCATTTCAAAAGTCTGTCTCACACCCATCTGTGCAAAAGGGAGAAGGGAAAGGCATCCTGTCCACTGGTTTAAAAGGATGATTTCAGGTCACTGTCCCTTATGCAACAAGAGCTACTCAGCCAGGATAAGATCAGCCACTAAGCAGGATTACAAATTTATCTTCCCTCAGTAGTGTGATCTTCCACTAATAATCATAACATAGAAAAAATAGTATAGAAAGTATTTTAAGAATTGTACTTTCAGTCGCTAGCCAGGCACAAAATGCTTGCATGGCAAAAGGCAAAATCTTTTAACTGCCAGGGGACACAGATACAGAAAACAAAACACCGCAACCCTGGTATTAACAACAGCACAGGAAAACCCAGGCAGTGCCGAGACACTGCAAATCAAACCAGTGGGGCTCAGTTCAGAGGGAAGATGCGAAGCATCATCAAATGATTCACCTTGAGAAGCTGGGATTTGACATACTCCACTGCCGACAGTACTTCTGTGTACCTGTAACCTACATTTGGGCAGCACCTTCCTGCCCCAGGACTGTAAAAATCCATAAAAATCCATGCAGACACAGTCTAAGACATCCAACACCTTCAGAGGATTAAAAGCAATTTTTATATTCTCACTCCCAGCCCTGGTCACACACTCCCTTGGGCTGGTGCTGCCTTCACTGGGCATGGAGCAGAGGCAGCTCCAGGGGCTACGCTGGCCGAGAAGTATCCTACACCTCCCAGTATAGGCACAAAACTTTAAACCAACATTAAACTTGCAAATAAACTTCTAGAGACTACAATTGAAATGCATAAGCCTCTACACCTAGATCCAAATCTAGTGATTTGGAGTGTGGCTCATAAGTATTTTCCGAAATTGTGCCAGAAATTACACAAATAACACAATTTAGGGATGCAGACATCCCAGTTTCCCATCGCCATTTGCACAAAGACTTCAATCTCATCCCACTAATCACTGCAGCAGGCAACAGTGGACTCCATCAGTGACATCATTGCCAGATTTGATTACAGTGCTGATTACATCATCAGCCACAAGAGATTATGCAGCTTTCCAAATGGTACCAGCAGCTTCTGAATAGCTGAGGTAGAGAAAGCCATGAAGGGCAAAGACATTTAAGTCTCACATTGTTAATTTTGGGAAGAACAACTTTCAACACTATCTTTTGGAAATAACCAATACGCAAAGTATTTTCACATGCCCTTGCTATGGTAGTGAGCCAGCACATGCTTGTGAGAGTATTTTGGTTCCTGGAAAAAAGTTATAAACACACAAGCTCACTGGGAGCGAAGGACCCAGCAACAAGGCGGCTAAGACAGAGACTTTCATAGAATCATAGGGGGTTGGAAGGGACCTCTGGAGATCATCTAGTCCAACCCCCCTGCCGGAGCGGGTTTACCTAGAGCACGTTGCACATGAACTTGTCCAGGTGGGTTTTGAATGTCTCCAGAGAAGGAGACTCCACCACCTCTCTGGGCAGCCTCTTCCAGTGCT
>JAOXNO010000006.1:12792344-12803543 GCA_028565335.1 Limnodromus scolopaceus | reverse complement strand
GTCCCTCCAACTGGATCAAGAAGTCCAGCAGCAGAATGTCCCCCATGGGCTGAATGGGCCCCATATCAGCAAAGCAGAACCAAGGCTACACACCCCCAAAACTGGCACGTGGTAAGCAGCCACGATAGGAGAAGATCTGCACTAGCAAGAAGATCTTAAAAGAGGAAAAAAAAAAAACCCAACCCAAAAAACCAAAACACCCAGAGGGGAGCAGGGGAAGTATTTCATCATGCCTTTTAGAGAAGCAAATTAGAAGGAAAGAAAAACAAAATCAAGAATCTGATCCCAAGCCGTGCTGTACCAGTAAGAGTCTTCTCTAATTGTTTCAGGGAGTTCTGGAGCGTGTCCTTGCCAAAGACACTGCCTAGGCTATTTTAAAATATTTTTAAAGCATCAAAAACTAGTCTTCTGAAAGACATACCACTACTTTGTGCAGGACCCCAAGTATCTTTCTAAGATTTGGGAGAGAGCTGCAGAAAATATAAGAGGCCACATAAACAAATAGACCCTGCAAGGAGAGCAAGAATATGGTTAAGATATTCAATAGCTTAGTTACAAAACGTAGCATATCCCAGAAAACGCAAGAAACCAGCTAGCTCAGGCTGGATGTGGAAACAGGAGGACAGCAAGACCAGCGGAACTATAAAATCACTCTTGTGCAAGCCAAAAAGGTCAGTACAGATTTGTGGACAAGTGTCCAGCCACCGACCAGCAGAAGTGGTTGTCACGGGGATTTTGAAACACGGTTGAGACCCATAAAAAGTTTCCAAACTGTTTTTTAATTCAGGAAAGGGTAAGTCCGTAGCCAGCCAACCACGCCAGTCCTCCTTCAGAGGATTCCACATTCCATTATTTGCAGTCTGAAACAAAAATATCCCATCCAGAAAAAAAAAAAAAAAACCAAAACAAAAACCAAACCAAACACAACCAAAGAGGAGGGCTGTACCCTGGTCATGCAATTCAGATACTTCCCAAACACACACCACTGCTTTCTGTTTATTTTCAGCTGGAGCTTCCCCTCCACATCCACCTCCTCCCTCCTTCCATTTATGAACTGATATGCCATTTAAGATCTCCTCTGTGCTGGCTCTGCCCACTGCATCCTTGGCGTTTAAAATAAGCAAGCTATGACAAACGCTGGGTAAACCCAGCCACTATGAATACTGCAAAAGCAGAGCGGCTGAGGGGCACTGCAGACTAGTCATCTGCTTCGATATTTTGTCCCCAAGAGCTCGGCCAATCCATTTAGCAACAGAGCAGGACTCTAATAATAGACACAAGGATACACAGGAGATAAATGTACACAAGACAAAAATAAACCCCAGCCTTGTTATAATTTTAATACAGGAGCTAAACTGGGAAATGATAAATGAAGACCGTTTCCACAGTTGAGTCAAGAGGAAAATTTAACTCCCAAGAGCTCAAGAGCAAACACACACACACACACACTGAAATCTGGATGGGGGACTTTTTGAAAGCTGAAGGATTGGATGAGCATTACTTTTTAAATAAGTTTTTCATTATTTCAAATTACACCAAAAAAACCAACGCTTTACTGTTTTCCAGGGCAACCAGAAGCAGATTTTAAGCAACTGTGCCTGTTCTCAGACATCAAGTGCCTGCAGCTGTGGGGCCAACATCCACCTCACAAAGTTGCTTTCAGCTCCCTGAAAGTGGTGTAGCTTCACGCCAGCTCATTTTGATCTCAGCCAGTGATCTCAAATTAAAGCTTTAATACACTCATACAGAGCTATAAACTCCTACATACATTTTTCCTTTATGAGTTTTAGCCTGTCTCCAGTCTACATGGTTAACCACGCTCCCCCCACAGCCCCTGCCTTTGCTTTAGAAAACAACCTCTGGTGTTTAATGAGATTAACTATTTCCCCATGGAAGTTTTCTGAGGGATAACTCTTCCCTTCCCACAGGGATACCCAGAGGAGCCTCAAAGATTTCACAACCTTAAGCCCTGTGTCATCACGAGTTATACTTTTGTGTACACAAACATCTTCTGCATGATCAAATGAGGACACAGACGCAGGGGCTGTGGGCCAAAGCAGAGATCCTCTGATCTGACCTCTGATCAGATGTCTCCAGCCCAAGGTTTCACCCAGCAGCTCTCAGATGCTCCAAAATCCTCCAGGCATGGGAACCACCACATTCCTCAGCAACCAGCTGCAGCATTCATCACCCTACCTGTCCACCCAGCCCCTCCTATGCATGACCCAGTACACAACTAGGTGCTCCTCAAGAGGAGCTCCAACTTAGCACAGAAGTGGCTTTGCAATTCTGGCCATGGTGGTGCCTTTCAAAGGGCAGGAGCTCCCAGCAGCCAGGGTCCTACCATGTACAGCACAAAACAGAAGTGGCCACACCAGGCTATCTGTAGGTACCTTCACCTTGACAAATTGGCTCCAGTTCCCAGGATGATACCAGATCAGCTCCCTCACATCCCTGGACACCTGAAGGTGGGACTCCAAGCAGCCCTGATATTTCTCCCATCTGATTCCCTTAGGCTCTGGCTTCACAACTGAAGAGGCACAAGATCATTAATCAAGAGTGATGTAAGATGGGCCAGAGCAGATCTTTAACCACATTCAAGCCCTTACTCTGCTGGATGACTGCTTGATTCTCTCCTCCCTTACAAGCCAGCCACATCCATGGCTTTAAACCTCATTAAAAGGTCTCCCTGGGGTTAACAATCACAGGAGCATCCTTCTTCAGGTGACTCTCAGATTGGAAGGAAGTCCACGCTGGCAAATCTTTACCAAAAGGATGAAGGCATAAGAAACTGCTCAGAAACCCTGCCCCATCACTAACTCGAGGACAGGTAGGACGCTCCTAGACAGTACCTAGACTCAGTCTTCTTTCAGTGAAGTAAGACTGGACCAGGCTAAATTTTGTTGCGTGTTTATCTCTGCTCAAACCATCCTACAGAAAAGGAGAAAACAGGCATGTTCCAGATGGGAGAGACTTTTTATAGCAACCATGGATATCTGGCACGCTTTGCTGAAGGTCTTTCATCATGCACACAAGGTATAATGCTATCTAGTAATCTGAGGAAACATCCATGGGTTTTTCAACCTCCTCTAGAAATTGAGATTCAACAGGAAACCACAAATACACCAGGCAATTAATTTTTCTTTACCAAATGTTTCCACTCATGTCGCAATTTTAACAGTAAGCAAACTATTTGGGTTCTTTCCAGTTCTTGTGCAACAATGTTCCTCATTTTTCATTTTATTTTTTAAATAATCCGGCTGAGATTTTTAAAAAATAGTTTAAAACAAGTTAGGAAGTCAGTGTGAACAGAGCACACTCTCCCCGCTAAATATTTACCCTCCCAGAGGTTTCCGTATCGCATAGCGGAGGTTTTGTACAAACAATTAAGTAAAGACTTTTCCCAGCTAAAAATACAGCGCACAGCCTAAGAAATAAGAGCAGAGCAACACATCTACCAACACTGGCAACGCCAAGCTATCTGAACCACATAAATAAAAGTCTCATTCAAACATTCCACCCCCACCCCTCCCAGCACCATTCCAGGAGAACAAAGAAACATTAAGTCTTACTTTCCTGGTGTATATTTGATCAGACCTTCTGTTAACACAGTATGACAACAGCAATGAAGGGAAGAATATCACAGCTAAACAACCGTCTACCATTCCCCTTCCTTCTGCCGAGTCCTTGCTGACGCAAGGATGGAGCAGCTGCTGTCTGTTTTTAAACAGCTCCATATTTCATAAGAAGCTGCTGATTTCTGAAAGGACAGAAAACCCAGCCAATGGCTTACAAAATAAAAACCAAATGAAAGCAATTCAGGACACAGTATTTAAACATCGTGTCCATTTGCTCAGCTTCCTTCCAACATACCACTGCAGCTGAAATTCATAAGATGAGTTCGTCCTCTGTCTCAGCCTTCTCCGTTATCACCACGAGCACAACTTCTAAGTATTCATCAAAAACAGAGCAGGGACCTCTAAAAAAAATCCATCCCATGGCTCTAGATAAGAAATCTTGAAATATGGGAGAAAACAAACCCAAGTGTCCAGCTTGATGCAATCACAGAAACTACTTCTGCACCAAATTAACATTAGCCTCCTATAGTTGTGTTTTCTGCTGCTGAGGGACACTGTATCAACGTTAAACGGCCACTTGGGATGGAAAGACTCTCCTTGAAGGATCTAGTCATACATCGTGAACTTCTGAAAATTTACCAGCAAAAGATGTGTAGATATTGGTATTTATTTATTTTTAATCAGGGATGTATCAGATATCTGGGAAACCCCTCATCGCTACTGAAATTCCACGCTTAGGTTGTAGATTTTTAAGACATCACAGGATACAGGTCACTGCGTCTTAGGACCTCAAAAGAAAGGAGCTTAAACCTTTTCTGTTCTGACTCTGCAGCTCTCACTTCGGCTGTTAAAAGCAATGGGTTATACCAGGCGAGTCCCTCCTGAGGGGCTCCAGACAACCGCTGACTCCTTTCTAGTTAATAGCTGCTGTAAGAATACTGCTTTTTCGGCTGTTTGTGTCATGTTGATTAGCTGAGATAAGGACTAGGGGAAGGAGGAGGGAGAAGAGGACATGCAGGGGGAGTAGGATTTAAAAAGGGAAAAAAAAAAAAAAAGCTTTCATCTGCTCTAATAATTAGCAGGTCATGCTGAAAACGATCAGCATCCCTTTAAAGCAACTGTGCATGAAATGTGCAGAGCCGTGCTCAGGTCACTGCACCCGTGCAAGTCGCTTAGTTATATCAGTCACTAAGACCTTGTGGTTTTCTAAACCCCTATGGCCAAGATCCTTCTACTCCCACGTTTCCACTCTGGGAGGTGGCGGGTAACACGGCTCACCGATCTGCCACTCAGTCACACGGGCGGTGGGCATAAAGGTACCAAGACAACTCAAGCACTAATTAAAGGTTTGCAAAGGACGTTTAGTTCCTCTGATGAAGCAGCCCAGGGAAACTTATTGCAAAGCATTTGCCACTCCTGGAGAAAAACTCAGGAGCGAAGGCCTCCTGTACATCACTGGGAGGTTTTCCCAGGGAGACCGACAAGGAAGAATCAGACTCTGCACCAAATATGACAAAGTTCTTCCACA
The DNA here is from genome assembly GCA_028565335.1 of Limnodromus scolopaceus. Classification (NCBI taxonomy): domain Eukaryota; kingdom Metazoa; phylum Chordata; class Aves; order Charadriiformes; family Scolopacidae; genus Limnodromus; species Limnodromus scolopaceus. Next base: position 12,798,437 of record JAOXNO010000006.1, on the reverse strand, counting down.
ATTCATCACCATAGCCACCGTCCCAGGCACCTCTCTGCAATGCACATGTTGATTCAGGGGGAACAGCCTCCCCTCCTAAAACGCACTGTGGGTCCACAAGGGCCTTGCTCTGTATCAGACAAACTTGAATACTACATGGAACACACCGTGTGGGACTTCATACCTAAGCCCTGGTGCAAAATGAACAGCAGAGAGGGGGAAGGAAAAAAAAGTTAACAAACCAGCAACAGAGCTGTGGTCATTTGGGCTCCCTCTTCTCCCCACCTCTACTCTCGCCTTCAGAAAAGCCAGTGTTCATCTCCTGGGAGGACCAGTTTTGCTGGAGTACAGGTCCTTTATAGACCTCTCCTCCTCAGAAGAGGTGAAAAGATGGTTATGACAATGATAATTCTTCCTCTGACGTACTCGCATCCTATATTAAGGACACATTACCTCAAAGGTCAGTAATTGCCAGCCAGAGCCAGCTCTGCCTTGACAACCCATCTTTGAAATGCACTAAGTGCCCGACTGTGCCCAGGACAACAAGAGACTGTCCTCAACGTGCCGTCTGGAGAGAGGAGAATTTCCTCTGGCGGCTGTGATGGCTGTGTCTTCTCGTGTGTCTTCATCGGCTTTCCCTCACTTCAAAAATTCCTCCTCAGCTTAACACTTATTCCCAAACTGACACACAGCTTCACAGCGCTGCTGTTTGAAAGAAGCCTGGGAAGAGGGAAATTAAGAGACTGCTTTCAAATAAAGCAATGGGTTAAGTCATCATGTCCAGAATTACCAGACGTGCCATCAGGCCCCAAAGCTTTACAACAGCAGGGGCAACACCCCAGGCACGAAGGGGAACAGTCCCTGAGAGATCAGTGTGACACAGGGGACCAAGGAAAACGCACCAGGGCTGGTCTATGAGGGCAGGAGCAAAGCAGAAACCCTTTGTAGGAAGGGAAAAAACCCAACATATAATCAGCAGAGACTGAAATCACCCAAACTCCCACCATACGTCTCAGTAAAATAAATAACAGCATCTCTGAAATGGTCACAAGAGCATCAGGAAGGAGCCAAAGCAAACTGAAGTGTAAAACACATCCCTCCGGGGTACCAACATATTCATCCAAGAAAGGGGAATCTTCCTCCAAGAGGGCAGTGTGGAGTATCTCAATGACAAACCTACAGCAATTATTAGAAAGGCATCATCCATACATAATTTTAAATTTAATTTAATTAGGCACCCTGCTAACTTCATTACTTATTTAACCGGACGGCTCATTCAATTTACGTTACTACTGTTTCAGATAACCGCTCTGGGCCCCACCTCAGTGGGAAACACGCTGGAGGACACATTTGGGAAGCGGCTCAGCACAGGCTGTAGCCCCCAGCTCACACTCCCTTGACACACGGCACCTCCCCTGGGACCGATGCATTTACCACATCTCAGGTTTTATGCCTTCGTTTTTTCTATCTGAATGAAGAGGAGTCCAGAGGAGCTCAAGGGAAAGTGACGGGGAAAAAAAAAAAATTAATTCCTCCCCTCCAAAGAAAAAAAAGCAGATTTATCATTGTTAATGTCTGTGCATACAAGTCAAAGCAACAGCCTCATACACATTTTACAGATACTTCTTACTGGCCTGAGAAATACCCAAATATAATATTCTAGGGGCTTGGGGATATATATCAGAGCGCTTCACTCGTTACCCAAGAGCATTCCTTATGAAATCATCATCTCCAGTGCATGACACACCAGGTCAGGACAGAAATCAAACAAGGTCTCATGCAAACGACTGCTCTTGCAACACCTTCTGGGGCTGGGTAGGTCAGAAGCCTGAAGCTGAACCTTTCACACCAAATCAAACCCAGAAACGGAGGATCTGGCCTACCCCAAAGCCTCACACTGGCCAGTATGTGCATCCTCCTTCCCACCACTTCAGACATCCACGTCCCTCCCAGTCTGCCAGCTCTGCCTTTTCCCAGTCAACTCCACGAGTCCCCTCGGAGGACTGAGTCAGAAGCCTCAATTCCCTGCCTCATCGGAAGGGAAGCAGCACCACGGCTGTAAAATGGAAAAGTGGAAACAGCACCTCAGCAGATGCCCAAAATAGCCTGCAGGAAGATACCTCAGCCTTAGACAGCAAGGTTTGTCTCAAAAAATTCAAATATACACCTAAAAAGAGCCATGACTGACAGGAGTAAGAGAGCGTGAAATGATACAGACACTAGCTTGAAATTAGGTAATCCTCCGTTGTGAGTTGTTGTTCGGTTGGTTGTTTTGTTTTTTGAATTCCTTCTTCAAAACGACATTTCTGCTTTAAATCAAGGTGCTCTGGGTGTTCTGAGCATCCATTAGAAAAATGAGAATGAGAACCTGGACCGGAGCACGCACCCAGGAACACCCCAGGGTGCCCTTCCATCCCCTGCACCACAGCCCTGCCAGCGCAGAGATCTGCTGCTCACCATCGTGCGGGCGACCTGCCGGCACATCCAAGAACCAATGCCACCCACTTGTGTGGTATCTTAGAGACAGTCTTGTGGCATCCATTTTTCACGCTCCAAATCAACTCCAGACCCCAAAATAATTTAAGAGCTTAGGAGGTTCAACACCATTTTCTCCAGCCAACACGCAGGGCTTGTCTGAAGCATCGTAAATTGAGAGGAGCAGCCTTATGAACAGACCCTTCCTCGCTTGCGTGCTTTGGGATCTGCTATGTTAACAGAAAAGATACAGAGCCACTGGTAGTGTTTTTTACTTCGAGGTTACCTGGTAAACAAAAGGACTGCGAGGACTGCCACAAAGATTAACAGTTCTGTCACGAAGCCAACACGTAGTCAGCAGCAGCAATAACCACAGTCACTACAAAGCCTTCAAGGAGAACCAGCACCAGCAGAAGTGATGAGTTTTCCAGCTAGCTCTCGTAAAAACAAAACTTTGTCTAGCTCACAACCCCACGCTGATCGGCTGCTCAAGATGCTCAAAATTAAGCCTCACGCCACGGAAAAGAAAATCTAATTCTCAGTTTCATTAGCATGCGACATCCCCCAAGTGCAGTATGAACTATTTGCCTGTTCCTTGGGAATAAAATTCGCAAAATGATGTGCACAGCATTGGGGGAAACAGAAGTGCTACAGTTCCCATCAACAGGGAAGGAGACTCAGTCTCACAGCAAAGCCTCCTCTCCTGGCCTGTCTTCAGAGAACAGCAGCAGACGCTAATCACTGCATCAGAAGGACGACCAGGCTTTGCCATCTGGCCAGGGATGGGGCTGAAGGGGCAATGCCAGGATTATTCCATCCTTCACAAGGTGAAGGGATCACGTAGTCTCCATAGAAATAGAAGATCTTGGCAATTCTCATTTCCTACAGCAAACAGTTCTCGGGGGCCTCTTCCAACCTCCTCCGGCAGGAAGAGGGGAACTTCTAACACCTCATCGCTGACATTTAAGAATGTGAAGCTCCAACCATCAAGTTGACACCGCAGCAGGGAGTGCAGCTAACAGGTATACAGTTGCATGTTCCCCAGGGTGTGAATTTCAAGTTACAGTTTAAAAAGAAGAGAGGAAACTAACCTACAAAAGCAAGCAACTTTATCTGGGATGTATTTATCCACACATACCATGTGGCCACACCATAATGTAAACACCTGGGTGGATTATGAGTTTCTCCTCCACCAGCAGTGTCCAAGGCACGCTCACATCTGGAATCCTTTATGTTTTAAATGCTACTTCTGCGTTCTCCTCTGTGCCAAAATGCCTCGAGGAAACAGCACGTGCAAGGGGGAGGAAAGGAGCAGAAGAACAGTCAGTAAGGTGCCCAAATACTTCAGATATCAACACAATGAACACAGTAGACAGCTTGAGGAGCAGACATCCGCCAGTGCACACTATAGGCAGCAAACGAGGGCCATGCCGTGATTTGTAAGAAGGTCACATGAGGTGAAAGTTACGGTCCTCCTGTGGCTTCTAATAAAAAGCAAATTCACACTACTGGTAAGTAAACCCAATGTTTGCGATGTGGAGCTCTAAAGCCAAGCAGACAGGTGCCCTGGCCAGCTTACATTATTCACACACAGCTTACAAATCTAGGCTTGCATTTGGACTTTCCCATATGACAAGAGTTGCAATGAGTTTCACAGGCAGCCCCCAAAGCACGCAGCACTTCACAACACAAAGCACCAAGAAGTGGCATACGAGTCATCTCTGCTGCCACCCCAGCTAGGCTGCCGATCAAGGTCCTTTTAAAGAAAGAACTTCATAATGTGTCTCTCTAGCTGCTCAGGGAGACAGCATTAAAACACAAAGGCGTACAGCTCTCATGCTAATGTTTCCATCTGCTCAGGAGCTGCTTTTATTTTAAGGACAAAATAAACTCAAGCCTGCTGCGCTGACCCTGTGCGCAGACACTTGGGTGCCTCTACCCTTTTAGGCACCTCCACAGATTTTCAAAGCACCCTGAGGACACGAAGATAAACACTGAAAGGGAGATGCATGTCAAGATGCCCATCAGCAGCTCTGTAAGAGACGTCTGGCATAAGAAGCTCAAGACAGAGGGCCATGCAAAACCCCTCTGTCTCCAATCACATCTGGGTTGACCTTTCCAACAGGCTGGACTCCCACAGCCTGCCCCTTGTCTTTGCTCAAGTTACCCCAGCAAAGGCTGGAGTGACCCCAGCTAGCCTGTCAGCTCTGCTTTCAATGTCGAGCCTTCAAAGAAACCTGACCCAAAGTCCAACGAGGTTAATGGACAGGCACACATTGACGTCAGCGAGGTCCCTGGATAAGGCCACCACAGTGTTTGCCTTATTCTTGGAATCAGCACCGCCTGGAAGCCAAGGAACTAAGTTAAGACTGACTGGTGGCTTGCTGTCTTGGTCTTCCCAAGGACCAGCCTGTCTTCTGCACGCACCTCTGGCAGGGCTCAGGCAAGAGGGGACTGATATTAGAAGGCTCTTCCCATACCATCCATACCGAATTTCTCCACACCAAGCAACCAGCAAGGCCAGACTTAGAGGTCAAACCCTGGAGGTAAGATACCAAGTTGTGGGGAGACCTGCATACAAAATGTTGACCAATGTTCACATGCATTTAACCTCCTGTGCCAAAGTGCCAAAAAACCCAGTCTCTAGAACTTTTCCGCCCTGGGTTCCTCAGAGCTTTAAGGGTTACTCCCAGCATCTGTCCATGGGTAACAGCAGACGTGACCTCATTTGAACGTGGCACGTAACGCTGGGACTGACAGAGGCCCAAATATTTGCCCCGTAAGACCAGAGGTTTGCAGAGCAGCTGTGTTATTTACTTTCAGAGTTTAATTCTATCCAAGGCGATTTTTGGGCTGCGCTCCAGAGACATTTACCGCTTGGACCAGCCTACCCTGCCAAAGACACTAGGAACCCAGTTATTCACCAATTCTCTAGCAGAAAAAAAATAATAAATAATTATATCATTACTAAACCCATCCCTTTGATAAAAACTCCCTGAAGATCCACATGTGACATAAGAAACAGGAGCTCTGAGAGATGAGGACTCCTCTGCTCCCATGTCAGAACACCTGTTTATTTGGATGCCAAACACCAGTGGCTCAAAAAAAAGTATGAGCCATCCTTCTCCCCCACTTCTTTTGAAGACGATGGATACATCTGGTTGGGAAGCTGAGCAGCAGCACACAAGAAAGCCTTTTTAACACCCCCATAGCCCACAAGCAAAACACGCAAAGCAGCCACTAACGAAGATCAAGTCCTCATTAGACCTGAAACATGAATGGATCATACAGAACAGCATTTCTGAGTATTTGTGTATCGAAGGTGCTTTTCTACAGCAGCAAAAAAACCCCAAGGAGCCTTAGGCAGTGCAAGCTGAGTAACTGTTCATGCTTAAAGGGAAATAGTGAACCACCCCCCTCCCTCGGAAATAAAGCAGGCTTTTCAGGGTGCAAGTCAGCACGGAGACTCTGCAGGGGCTGGAGCCCCTCAGCACTGCCCCAGGCTGTTGGTATGGAAGGGGATGATGGTTTACTGGGTGTTTGCACAGCTTAACAGACTCACTTCCAGCTGTATGGTTTCTCTGCACCCCTGGCTGCAGAGCCTTTACGCAAAGCAGGCAGCACAGCGAGGACAGTCCG
>JAOXNO010000006.1:12769449-12792244 GCA_028565335.1 Limnodromus scolopaceus | reverse complement strand
TTCCAGCTGTATGGTTTCTCTGCACCCCTGGCTGCAGAGCCTTTACGCAAAGCAGGCAGCACAGCGAGGACAGTCCGCGGTCTCGGATCAGGCTGTACTCAAATCACCCACCAGCAACTTGGATGCCAAGTGTCAGGTACTTCCCAGAAAGAAGTACCTTGCCAAGAGCAGCAACACTGACTGCTCCAGGAGTCTTCATCAGAGTTTTAAACAAGTTGCTGCATCTGTAGAGGTCCACCACCGCCACAAGGCCAGAAGAACACGAGGAGGCACTCACCAAACATCTACCAGTAACTATGGCACTAATTCAAACACCAATAAAGACAGAAGGTGGTTTGCATGGTCTTCAACCAGCCCTCAAGTCTACCTGTAATGGCCATGACAGAAGAGAGCATTGTTATTTTAGGACCAACTTCCTCACCCAAGGCTGACGGATCCTAGAACAGAGCCTGATGAACAAAAGCAGGCTACCAAGCCACAAAACTCAACCTTATGGTGCCCACAGCGTCAAACCAACTGAGCACGCTTTCACCTACGGACGCTGCCCAGCTCTGCCCCACGCTGGTGCCGTATGAGCTTCACAGAGGCCATAGCGTCCAGCAGCAATGCCCATCACAGCCCAACCAGGAGAAGGTCACCAAGGGGAGGGAGGGAGCTCAGAGAATATGTACGGCATTGTTGGGAAAGCAGCAGGAATGTGGCACAAAGGTAACTGCCGCAGCCCGGGGCCGCCTGATGAAAGCAGGATCAATACTCCACTATGTTGTTTAACCCGTTTATTAGGAGGGGGGAGGTGGAGATAAATGAGTATTTGAGTTGCCAGAGGGTACACTTTCACCCCAATCTGAGTCAGCCAGATGCGAGTTCCTGCCCAGCAACACCATCCCAGCCAAATGATTTCAGCCTTACAGTTCACTTAACCACAGAACACAAAGAGCCAGTAACCCAGCAGTCGATAATGGAATAAACTATAGGTCAGTGACCAGGGGAAAACACACCATTTAGAATTATTCCAATATTGACACGCGCAGGAAACACAGGCCTGCGTTTTTATTTATTTATTTTAACCAGCCTATCTGCTCCGAAGCAGCGCTGGGCCAGCTGCTAAAATTACAAGGTTAGCTTCTCAAAGTCCGCGGGGTAAAACTGCATAATGCCAGCACGCACGTCCATAAAAAGCTTTGCGTCGCTTGCGAGCGGGGCCGAGCACACAGGCCACCAGCCACACCACGGCGTGGGGGCACTCGCCTACCAGGGCACCAGCCACACCACGGCGTGCGGGCACTCGCCTACCAGGCCACCAGCCGCACCACGGCGTGGGGGCCCTCGCCTACCAGGCCACCAGCTGCACCACGGCGTGGGGGCCCTCGCCTACCAGGCCACCAGCCGCACCACGGCGTGGGGGCCCTCGCCTACCAGGCCACCAGCCGCACCACGGCGTGGGGGCCCTCGCCTACCAGGGCACCAGCCGCACCACGGCGTGCGGGCACTCGCCTACCAGGGCACCAGCCACACTATGGCGTGCGGGCACTTGCCCACCAGGCCACCAACCACACCACGGCGTGCGGGCACTCGCCTACAAGGACCTTGGCGGGCGAGGGGCAGGGGGTACCTGAGCACTCAGCACAGCTCTGCCAGGCTGTCTGCGAAAGCCTGGCCTCTGGCCAAAAAGGGAGAGCACAAACTCGCTCAAAACATTCAGCCAGAAGCCCAGCCAGGCTCATTTATAGCTCCATTTCCTCTCAAGGCTGGTTTTCCCCGGAAAAATGCTGCGATGACAATTTGCACCTTAAGATTAAAGATCGCTCCAGCTCTCTAGCAACAGAAAACACCCAGAAAAGCCCCTTTCCCCTCCCAAGTCCAAGGAGCGTTTCTTCCATCACACACGAGCAAAGCGAGGACAAGGTGACACCAGCAATGGCACAGGCACCACGCAGAGAACGTCTCAGCTGAAGTTCATGTGGTGCCACAGAGCAACCTTATTTCCTCAGGATAAAACAAGACGATGTGGATTCAGCGGGGCCATTCAGACATGCAGTAGGCACTAACTCTGGCCAACAGCTCGGCTCCATAAAGTAGCGTAAAACCAGCTGCACCGTGCGTACCGAACAGAGCTTCCAGCCTTAAAGATAACAGAAGTATTCGGTGTGATCCCGTGCTTACGCCCCACCACACAATTAAAGTTAATTTTTAACCCAATTGAGACAGCAGGATCTCAATGCCAATTTGCCCTTCCTTGCAGAGCTGGCTGCTGCAGTCCTCTGGCCAACCTCCCCCGCGCTGAATGCCATCCAGAGAGCTCTTCATCCACGCTGGCACCCGTCGCAGCCATCACCGTCACCAACCTGCCCGGGCTGATGCCGGCAGTGCCAGGAGCGTGGCACTGGAGCAATCATTTCCCAACAGCAGCAAACGGGAACGCAAAGCCGAGGTTGAAGACCTTTCCAGGAGAGCACCAAGGAAATAAATTCTGCTGGTCCCAAAATTCATTTTTCCTCAAAAATACCTGCTTGCCAGAGGGAAAAGCCTTCAAGGTTGTATTTAGGGCTCAGTAGAAAGACCACATTAAGAGCCCCAGAGATCACTTGCTCTGTTTCTCCTCCAGCAGAAGTGAAATAGAGCGGCGAAGATCAGCCAGGCAGATCTCCCGCGTACCACTGAGGGGCAAGCGACTGACGCCAAGGGCTGCAATAAAAGTTCAGCTTCCCATCCCGGCCACTCCTTGGCATCTTTCTCCCCGCCACTAACAAGCCTACTGCAATTCCCACCAGCAGGAGAGGCACCTGCCCATTAACAACTGGACTCCTGCCACCAACTCGCTGCCCTGGTGCCACCCCGCATGATGTGACAGCCCTGGCCACCCGCCTGCCCAGGGCTCGGCAGCTCCCAGAGCCGCCCCGCTCCCCTCTTCAATGGGATGAGAAAGCATTCAAGGTCTGTCCCTGCCTCTCCTTTGCTTGGGAAATAACCAGCAGGTAAGCAACACCCCTATACCAATTTGCTTATCAATACTGAAAAAAACCCCTCTACTTTCTACTTTTTTTTTTAAATTATTATTTCAGTGAGTAACAAAGCCTTAATCCAGGCTCAATAAAGCACTGCAGAGCCTGGCTCAGCTCACTTTGGCTACAAGCAAATCAATAGCTTGCTTATATCTCTCTGCTCTGCTTGGGAGGGAAAAGGGGCCACTTCTTTCCCAGCCAAGACATCTGCACAAGGCATCTATGTGCTGTGAGCCAGGACCCCTCACGGGGAGGGCTGAAAAGAGATGAAAGAGTGCTTTGGCACAGCAGAGCTGTCTCCTCTCGCCCTCATCTCTGCTGGCACTGCCAGCACCTTTCATGTGGGAAAGTCTTCAACCCCAGTTTGGCCTCCCAGCCACCACCGGTTCTGCACCGGTTAGTTATTCACAGCGGGGTGGGGTGGAAGGATTGGGGGGGAAAGCCACTCGGAGCAGAGTGTCAGACACTGTAGGTAGGACTGCACAGGCCTCCTGTTCTGCCCAGGCAGCTGCTGACAGAGCTGCTTATTCTGCACATCTGTAAGCTTAAAAAATGAGGCTCGGAGGCACTGAGGAGGAAGCACACAGGAAAGCCAGCCCTGGATACAGGAACGCTTCAGTGCAAATCAATCAGTCCCTCTCTGCCTCCCTGCCGGAAAAGGGTCTAGCAGTCGGTACAGAGACGAAGACAACTTGGCCAAATATATGATTACAGTCCCAGAAACACCTCAAGCAGGTCAGCGGATGCAATCTTTCCTCTCTCCCAACACACAACAGAGACATCACAGCACCCTCTGCCTCCGAGCTCCTCCCCAGGCAAGGGCCACACCAGAAGCCAGTGCAAACTCGGCCCAGGTCAGAGAGGGGCTGCTGCAGGGCAGGCAGGGGGTAACCACCGAGCCCCCAGTCCACAGCAAACTGCCGTGGGCATCTCACATCTCTGTGTCACAGCTCTGAAGAGACAGCTGGGTATAAACCACAGCCCTAACTGCTAACTGCCTTGCCAAAGAAAGCCTCTGAGAGGTGGCCAGTGGACAGGCGCGGGCTGGCACTGGTTCATTTCCAGCCCTGGTGAACTGAAGCTTTCCTGAAGTCATGGGTGGCTGCAGTTCTTCAGGAACAGCGAGACATCCAAAAAAACAACTGTGCAAACATCCCCAGGCTGGGGAGCTTTGACTTTTCCAAGGGTGAGCCTGGACCAGCCTTTCGCCTCCACCCGTGGACCATCCCTGGGCTGCCTCCCTGCTGGCCCAGGGAGAACCCAGCTCCATGCAGCAAGCTCGGTCCTGCAGAAGCGAGCCCACTCCAGAAGACTGGTCACCATCTACCCAAGCAGCAAATCGTAAAACCCACAACTTTAAAATAAGAGTTCACTCAAACCCATATTACAAACCAACAGAGCTGTATCAATTAGATTAGGGTCTGCCTTGTTATCCATCATGTTTACAGTACATGTGAATGCTTGCTAAAGAGCAGATGCTTTTCAAGTTTAATAATTTAACTGTTTAGAATTGAATAGTGAAAGACCCTGCACACAAAGAAATAAATGCATGCACAACAGAAGCTTTTTTGTTGATTTCAACTTTTTTTCCTTTAAACAAACTACCAAGAATGCCAGAAATTTTTGCTTCTGAAGAAGTGGCAGACAAAGAGGATGTCTAATAGATGGAAAGCATTTGGAGGAGGAAAAACAAAACCAAGACGACCCTCAAACATATTCTTGCGGGACAACTTCTGAAAACCACATGAATAAGTAACACAGGCTTCCCTTGAAACAACAGCAGCAAAAGCCTCAATGGACGACGTCATCAGGACTTGATCTCTGCTGCAGATCAAATGCCATACGAGCAGGAAACAGCTGACACACAGCTCAGTCCAATTAGATACAGTGCCCTTTCCATAAAGGGCCTCCTCTTTACCGCAAGCAAACCCTCATCTTCAGCTCTGCTCTCCCCGCTGGCTGCCAACCTCTTCTGCCCCTCGAAGGAAAAAGGCAAAGCTGGCATTCGTGCACTCTGCCTCCAGCCCGAAGGAACACGGAGCTGGCACGTCCCAGGGTGTCAAACCTACGCTCTCCCTGCAAGGATGTTTAGCAGCGCAAGCACAAGATGGAAAGCCACAAAACACCCAACAGCTAATGTTGGCTCTGATAACATCTTCCTGGAACATGTCACTTAAGGTCTCCAAACCTCATTTTCTCCATCTGTAAAAAAATAAAACAAACAGTGAACAAAACTTTGTCACTGCAAGGTCTAAATGGAAAACACCTGTAAAAAAGATTTTCCAAGTGCGACATGCACTCTTTGTACTCACTATTATCAGGGCTCAGGCTACGACTTGTTCAGAGTGTGAACTATTTGCACTGTATGTTGAAAACGGTACAACCTGTTGTTGCCACTCAACGCACAGTATTTCCTACACACCCATCTCATCATCTCAGTCATTTATACCAGTTCTTTTACATTTACTCACATATAACCACGCATGTTTGGCATTTATTGCATTATCACTACAGAGAAATTACTGTAGGGGACAAATTAATTACCTATGCAAAGCAGGCTAAGAATAGTCAGCAACATACTGTACCACTGAAACGCTAGACAAAGCCTCAAACAGAACTCCCCTCATGTGGAGGATTACAGGCTCTACCCACAAAGGACTCAAGTGTCTTGCCTTATCTTTATTCCATTTAAAAGGAAACAGACTTTCCCAAAAACCTGATAGAAACATGCCTTTACAGAACAAATGCAAACGGATTAATGCACTTATCAGCAGTAGGCTCGAGGAGAGGCAAAGACATATTCCTCCTGCTGCCTAGATATTCTAAGATACTTTTAATTAAATTATAGAACATCATTAACTAATGAAATATTCAAGTCCATCGTTACACAACCCTCCTCCTCCCGCTGCCTTGCAGACCCCCACGGTCTATGAAGCCACACAAGCATTTCAAAGGCATGACACAGGGACTACAAAGGGAGTTGCAAAAGAAAAACCTCACTGCTCTTCCTTCCTCTAAGGCCAGCCGTGCTCACTCAGTTCTGGGAAACGGAGCTATCCTTAGGTAGGGGAACATTCAAAAGGAAACTCCACCATGTTAGCAGCCTCATGAGATCCCTTTTATACACAAACCTGAGCAGCACAAGTGTCTGAGCCCAAAGGGCAGGAGCTCAGCCACCCTTCTGTCTTGCTCCTGAGACTGCATGCAGGCACCCACGCCCCCCACTAACTCCTGGCAGGCAGCGCCCGGCCCCCGGGGGAAGCGGAGACCCCCGGCTCCCACTACTCCATTAAGCGTCTGCACAGGCAGAAGGTACCCTAAATTGTTTGGTTTTAAACGCCTTGCACCGGCTGAGGGGTTTAACAAGTACATACCAAAACGCTGCCTTGTCAAGTTCTGGATCGTCAGTGTTAAATCCTGGAAGCAGCCAAGTAAGAAATGGACCTGGAGAGAGATAAACGCAGCTCAGCATTTTTCCCCTGCCTCACCCTCTCCCTTAGCCAGTGCATGTTTGCTTTTGCTTCTAAACTTCGCTTCTCTGTACAAACAGTCTGCTACGAGAGGTATTTGCTCAGTCCACAAATTTCCTGCATTTTTTGTCCAGCTCTAGGGCCTGATAGTCAGACATTTCCAGCTCGGAGTCCCAGGCTATGAAAAACAACTGCAGCCTGGCAGGAGAAGTGATCCATCCCTTGGCAAAAGTGTCTCCCAAAAGCAGAGACACTTCTGCCCAGCATCACTTGAGCATCAGAGCTGATGTCAGGGATACTGCGGAGGACCCCGGGGGTGTCAGAGCCAAGGGGGAGCCTGGCCCCTTCACCCAGGAACAAAAATACCCAAAGCAGCACATCTTTGAAGCCACGCTTTAAAAGCATCGAGCAGCTGCAAAGCCTCGGCACAGCCTTCTCAAAACTCTCCTGTCTGCCCACCTACTGCCAAAGAGACTGCCCCCCGGTCATGCTTTGTAGGCAGGCCAGCTCTGAACCTTGGCCCATTTAAAGTCAGCTTTCATATAATCATCTTTACTCTACATGAGAGCTTTACACCACACCCATTGCCACATTCCCTGGGTTTACGTGCTCAGCCTATGGAAACGTAGTCATTTTCCCTTCTTCCAAGGCTTCTGACACCCATGTCTTCCAAGTATTTGCCGCAGCTCAGCACCACACCGATCCTTCAAAGAGCCTGTGACGTCTCTAACGCACTGACCAGCTTTGACTTGGAGCAGCACCAAGCACAACCGGTCTTCAGCAGGCTCTGGATGCAATGATAATACAACAAGGAACACTCCCGTTCAACAGAAACCCAAGGGACAGAAACAGTTCAGCAGGATTTGGTGGATGGAGGTTATTAGCGCATTACAAATAGAACAGAAATTCAGGAAGCAGTTATCTCCAGAAAAGAAAGATTCATTTCCTTATGATGCTCGCAAATCACACTGCTAACTTCAGATCGGAAGAGCTGGTGCTCAGTAGAATGAAATTAAGCACGTTGGATCACACAGGACACCTGAGTAGATAATAGCAGAAAATTAATGGAAGCATATGTGCCTCAGGCAGAGGACTGGAAGACCAGCAAGAGAGCTGTGCTCAACTAAACTTCATCATGATAAATGAAACCCACTGAACGTACTGCACATGCAGAAATACGGTGATTAGATGTACACCGGAGGTTCAATGTCTTAAACATTAATTGGTTTTCTCCAAGAGCATCTCTCCCAGCCAACATAAACAGATGTACGGTCTCCTTCAGAGACAAAAGGGTACAGGGGAAAAACAGTCACGAACTTTTGGAAATCACTGGCCTCACACAAGGATTATATCCCTGGATCACCTCCAAAGAAAGCCTTCCAAAACAGCAAATGAAACAGGACAGCAGAGATGAAGCAACCTGCCACTTAACTCCTGTGCTGATGGATCAGCAGTCTGGTACCTGGGCAGGGTAGTGACCCCCAGGCATTGCAGAGCTCACCTTTCCCCATCAAGCAAAAACCCTGACATAGGTCTTCCCACATCAACATCATCAGAGTGAGGTGTACAATAAAAAGTACAAGGCACCAGCACGGGGCGCTGACTCAAGCCACCATTCAGCCAACACTGAAGGAAACCCATGCCCTTGTACCACCTACCTGGCTGCTCCCATCACCCCTGCCCCACCGCCTTCTCTCCTCCACCAGAGCATCAAGTCCTTTCCTTGCACATTTCCAGCAATCTGTTCTTTTCACTGATGCCAACTCCCTCCTTGCAAACCTAAATCTTGGAGTCTCCCTATGACTTGCCTTCACAAGAATGCTAATTAGGTCTTTACTACCCCCAGGCTTTCTGAAAGAAAACAGGCATCTGCCATGTGCACTCCCACTCCAGCTATGTTTCCCCACTCCAAATCAACAAAACAAGTGTGTTACTCGGTCAGTGACATGCAGAGGACACAGCTGGCTTTGTAAGAAACCTGGGAATGGAGTGGCATCACCCACCACGTTTCACACTCCCAGATGCCACAAGGAACATCCATGCTCTCAGAGGAGACCATGCACCTTGTGAGAGGCTGCAACACCTGCCTCATCGTGTGTTGGATCCTCGCTCCAACGGTGCTGGGTTTCCCCAGCATTTCCCCGAGGAACAGGCTGCTACCATGCCTCTCTGCCCACACACAGGCTTTCCAACCTACATCATACCCTTCCCAAGCCACCCTGGTATTTTTAGCACGAGGTGCACAGAGCGAAAGGCAATCTGCTTCCACCAGTTGGCCACCCTGATTGCATCCACCCAGAACTGTTCCTCTCCGGCACAGCCTGTACCCAGGGACACCCAGGTTTTCCAGCCAGAGAGTCTACATAAGAATGGCTGCCAAACCCCTCTGTGACACCAGCTTGTTTCTCCACTTTGTGTTGGCTCTTCGCTCCTTCCTAAAAGGGAAAAGAGGGCATTTCCCAGGACTAGGCTGCCTCCAGGTCTCACACACACGCTCCAACAGCCACAGAATAACACAAGGAGGGGACTGCTGCAAGAGATCCATCTTCTGCACAGCTCTAAGATGACAGAAATGCCCTGCAAAGGCCAAGTCCTGCAGGTCCCAATTTCTGGCTCAATTATAAGAGAATACAGTGCTCCTGGCCAGACTTATGAAGGTGGCATCATACTCACACAGAGGAGCAAAACTTACTCTTACTATGGCTACTCTTATCAACAGCCTTTAATGCAGGACCAGACACTCAAACACACTGACACAGATAACCAGGCAAGTCAGCATGAATTAGGAGAACACCACAGGCCTCCCAGCTTCCAGGCAGGTACGCCACCTTGGTGCTTCTTCTCAGCTTCCCAGTTCAGAAGATGGCTCACAGTCACCACTGCCCACCTGCAAAATGATTGGAAGTTCTCCACAGCTAATCTGTATTGTACTTGGAAAGCAGAGAGCTGAAAGATAAGCGAATATACTCAGATAATAAGAATGTGGCACAAGTGGCTTTGGGGGAAGCATTTCAGGGCTTGAGAAATTCTTTAAACACAGCATTTTACAAGTAGGATAAATCCTAGACCATGTGGCAACAAAACCGAGCTGTGTGCAGCTGCTGAGCCAGCTATCTCTTTCGAAGGGCAAGACTAGTTCCCTACATAAATGGCCCTTTAAATTTTTTTAATGCCAACTGCATGAATAGGACTTTTATGAATTCCTACAGTGATGCACAAAGACATCCGCAAAATTTCAGAGCTGCTCAGTAAGCCCACACGCTAGCTGCCTTCACTAGATAGTTCAGACCCCATGCTAAGAGCAAAACTCTTTCCTCCAGGAAGCTTGTCTCACCGGGAACGTTCTGCTGCCTCCAAGAAGTGAAGTTCGGTTAAGCCCAAACAGACCAGACTTCGCAGCACCAATTCCCAGAGGCTGCACCAGACCCTGCTCCACCACCATCCTCCTCAGACCACTGCACAGGGTTTCTTTGTCCGCACAGTGTGCCTTCGAACAGAGGCATGAAAGAAACCGAGATAAGCGTGTAATCAATAGGCCTCACCCTCGCTGCTCTCCTGCTGGCGCTGCCATTTTTCAAAGGGAACTTTTTCCTTCCTCCCTCCCCTTCTGCATCGTCTCCTCTGGCAGCCAAACCCGCAGCTGTGACCACGCTAAGCCAGATCCGGCAGGCTGCTCTGCAGAGCCCACCACATCGTGCTTTGGAAAGCAACTTGCCAGAGCTAGGATATCTCCAAGACCTGCTTCTGCTGGTGTGACCAGGGCTTTTCTGCTGCAGCTGTGAAGCTGCCTCAAAGGCCCTCTCCCATCCCAGAAGACCTGATCCAGAAGCATGGCCATAAAAGACTATCCCTGCCCTCCATATGCAGCAGCTCAAGCCCCTCGGGAAATGCTGTGACCCCAGGAACACCATCATGTGGAGTGCCTCCTGCTGACAAGAGATACACAACTTCAAGGCATGAAGGGAATCAGTCCTGCTCCTCTTACGGCAGCCAGGGCACCAAAACCACCCTGTGATGGATTTCCACAGTTATCTCCAAGGAATGCCTCCCCGCCATGTCGCAGTACAAGACGTTTACAGCCTAGTTCTCTGATGCAGTCCAACCCCATGGGATGTCAGCAAGCAGCTGACACTTACTCTGTCGCATGTACTGCTGTTTCCAGCTGTGCTGCTTCTGGGCAGGACAAGGGAGCCTGTGGTCTTTCCAGGACACTTGGGAGGCATGATACCCAAAAAGCACCTGAGACGTGGCCACTACAGGGAAGCACAGAAGAGCTGGATCTACGTGAGGGGTGAACAATCCCAACTGCCCTGCTGAAATTCCTCAAGGGATGGACATAAAGAGAAAGACGATGGAGATAGATATATTCTCAAACACTCCAGGGTAGCTGAGACATGTAGAACAATCTGTACTGTGCTTTCAGGAAATCCTCTCCCTTTTCCATATTCATACTGTTCCAAAAACTCCTACATGACATCTCCTCCAGATCAGCACAAGCTATTACAGAACTCGGGAAACACAGACAAAATCTTGAAGACACTCTCGCAGCACATTCAACGAGGCTGATGGTTTATCCACCTGACTTTAGTCTCCCCCACTTGTCTTCAGCAGCTCCCAATAACACATAGAGACCACCTGGGACTTTTTCCACGTGCAGTACAGCAAGACCAGGCTCTCAGGACCAAAATTCAAGTACTAGGGCATGGAAATACGTAAGATAGCAAAAGAAGCAGCCAACATCAGGCACAAGCCTTCCATTTTTCTACCCAACAACTGCATCTGAAGGAATCGTGCAGTCATAACCAACCGAGCCTGACCACATACACGGGAAAACCCCAGGGCAGCACAGGGCAGCCCCCCAGCTCACCCCACAGACACGCTGAGAGCTTGCTCCACTCCCACCAGCAACGAGCACAAGCCACAGCTGCCAGGCTAGTGCTCAGAAACCTTGCAGGGCATGTGAGAAATGAAGAAAATCAATCGTGGGTGGGTTGTTCGCAAATCTATTTTCCCCCTCACCTTCCCAGCCTTGCCGAGGACAGCTTAGTAGGTGCCTGGAGAGCCGCCAACCACGGCTGGGCCTGAGCAAGCGATGCTGCAGTCCTGCCGGAGAGATGTCTCGCTGCCAGGACCCACAAACCGGATAACCGGCCCCACCGCAGCCTGCCCCAACCCTTTCACCAACCCCCTCCCCGAGACAGCAGGTGAAAGTGGTAC
This sequence comes from Limnodromus scolopaceus, assembly GCA_028565335.1. NCBI lineage: Eukaryota > Metazoa > Chordata > Aves > Charadriiformes > Scolopacidae > Limnodromus > Limnodromus scolopaceus. The sequence continues at coordinate 12,780,555 of JAOXNO010000006.1, read as the reverse complement.
AACGCAGGAGATAAAAAGGGTAAATATAATTCAGCCCAACGTGCACCTGTCCTCAAGACAAAGCCGGCTCCCGGAAGCCAGGCTGTGCCTCTCAGCACACAAAGACGGGTCTAAATCTGTCTGTAATAGAGCTTTTCAGGCTGACTGAACAGTAATGTTCACAAGCTGCTCCCCTCGAGGGAATACTGTATCTTCCTCACTGCATTACCCCAATCAGAAAGATCAGTGAGCAGCTCAAAGGCAGCGGTGGAAGAGGCACCGCTGACGCGATTCCATTTAGAATCTATCAGAATATTTTATTCCTCCCTTTGAAAGCGACAGATTAGGTATTTCCACGTCTCTTTGAAGTCTGGCGGAACAATTCGCACCAGTGGACCAAAAACCCCTTGCTCCTCGCTCCTCTCGCTGTGCCAGGTACCGCAGATGGGAGAAAAGCCTCTTTGAAAGCCCCCCAGAGTCACCCGAGGCAAAGCTACCTCTGCAATCAAAGGCCAAACTCCCAGCCAACGGGTAGCGTTTTCTCTTCATCACAGCGAGCTTTATTTCCATTCCAGCTCCTTTATTTTCAGAAAGTCTCCTGGAAAATTAAGCGTGGTGCACCTCTACTCCAAAAATCTTTCCTTGGCAAGAGTTGGGTTCCCCTTTTCTGGCAGACGCTGAAATTAAATGCAGCCTCACTGTTTATTTCCTTCTTGCTGTGGATATGCACATCCTTGCTGAGTTCTGGAAGCAATTTGTTAGTTGGGAAAAATAAAAGAAAGATTTCTAGCTCCTGCATAAACAATGGCTGGTGACAAGAGGGGAAAGACAAGGGTTAGATGATTTCTCACATTTTATTATTAAAGTGTCTCTCAGTGCAGAAGATCAGACAAAAAGAACAAACCCAAACAAACATATTGAAACAGCTGAATATCAAAAAGGTACTGGGGAGATCGGCTGAAGCATCTTTCCATGCCCAGGACCAGAACCTCTGCCAACCAACTTCATTGAGCAGACACAAACAAGGGTGGACTTTGCTGTGCCATGGTACAGATGCCCCCCAACAAGAAGTTGCTCAGCACAGACCGACACTGGAAAAGCAGAGCCCAGGCTGCTGTACTTGCCAAACACACCTCCTCTGGTTTCAAGTCTGAGTGGTAGGAGGAAGGAAAAAAAAAAATCTTCCCTCATTTCATGTGCAAAAGGGGAAAATAAGCAACTCAGTCAGTGCTTCCTCCAGCCCAAAGCACAAATTGATAGGATCACGCTGATCTAATCCAGAGGGCATTCCCCTGCAGATTATAACAGTCTCAAAGTAGGTCATGCTTGGGCTTGAGTTTCTGAGCAAGCCCAACTCTGACATATTTCTAAAGCGTGTGTAGGTGCATGCGTGTTTTTCCCCTTTCCCTGTAGCAGCTCGCTGTGCAGCACTCATAACCAGAAACCCAAATGAGTTCACAGACGGGAGTGAAGTCTAAGGGCTGGATGTCTGTTTGAAACAGAAAGAGATGGAGTTATTCCAGCCCAGTGACCCTCCTCAGCACACTGGCCAGAGCTGGCAGCTGTTAACGGCCAAGAGCATTCCTCCTGCCTGGGGTTTCCAGGGGATTAGAGCTGGAATACCGAGCGGGCAACACACCGCCCGCATGGAAGGGAAGCCAGCATGGATGTTAAAGCGGCCACCACCATGCCGGCTGGGAGCTCAGCTCACCATCAGAGCAAGGGTATTCCAACCAGGGCTGGAGCAACAGACATTGAGATTTTGCTGCCCACACAGGGTCCCATTCCTCCCTCACACCTTCTGCTTCCACACAGAGCTTCAGCTCATGTGGACACAGCTGCCACTCAACCCTGCTTTGGGAACAACGTTGGACAAGGTTGCTTCTCTGAGCTGTAGCTGGCTCCAGGCTCACTCTCCAGCCAGGCAACCTGCTGCAAATTTCAGGCTGGAACAAATGAAAAAAAAAAAAAAAGCCCAGGAGACCTTCATGAACCTGCATTTTGCACAGCTGCAATCAGATTTCCAGGTCCCTCCATTTCTCCACTTCAGCACCTCTTTACCTCTCCCCTTACCACCTGAACACAAGAGCCACATAAAAGACATCACAACCAGATCCCTACAAAAGAAGGGCTAAGCACAGCAACAGTTTTCATTTGTCAGGACATAAGAGGAGTACATCCCTATTCTCCCTCCATCACCCTGGGACATCTACAAAACAAAAAAAACCCACCACCATACAGAATTGCTTTAACACCATGCACGCAGAGCCCTTCCCATAACTTTAATTTCAGATCCTCCCAGCTGTCACAGCACTTGCCTCATCCTCCAAGGACTACAAATGCAGGCTTTCTTCAGGGTCCTGGACTGTTTATGTGCAGAGTGAGGAAGAGAATTGCATTTGCTGAGGCTATGAATGATTTATCATCACACTGAATGCAAGAGGAGCAGGGTCCCAGGGCTCGCTGCACGACCGGAATCTCACAGGCGGGCTGCATCTGCAGAGATGTTTGTGTGCGCTCTTCAAATCATCATTAACCATCAGGACCCTCAAGAGAAGCATTTATTTCCTTGGGATTGTAAGGGAGATGGCTGCTGAGAAAACAGCTGGGCAGGATTTAGCCCCATTATATCCATCTGTCTTGTTCCGCTCTCCCACCCCTCCCTCCTCCCAGTTTAATTGGGTACAAAAATAGAGATAATAATGAAAATTTAAAAATAAATAAATAAAAGAGGGGGGAAGTGCAGTACATAGCACAGGCCAATGGCGGGTCACGGCTCCGGTCGGTAGAAGCACACGCAGCTGCACAGGGCAGGTTTTATATTTCCAAATACTTCCCCCGCCTCACTACCCCCCAGTTTTAGGTACTCATCCCATTCTCCAGATGATTTGCGCAGCTCTATAAGTGCAGGTGTTATAAATAAACAAAAATATGCCCACAATAGCATGTAGCTTTCAGCTAGGAAAATGGGCATCAAGTATTCTTAATGAAATGGTTTTGCATTTCCCAGAAGTTCTGTGTTCTCTGGAGACAGGGTGATTAAACAAATACACAGAGCAAGAGCCTGGCCTTGATTCCATCTACGGGAGTTTTGCCACAGACTGAAACGAGGCAGGAATGCCATCCCGTGGACCTCCTTCAGCCACCCGCACAGACCGTAACCTAATATTATGCCTCCCGTTAAGGGTGTGATACCAAGAGACAACCATATTTAATACGGCACTCCGTGTCTAGGGATAAAGCAGGATGGAGCCAGCCATCAATCACTCTGCTGCTCCTTCCTTGTAGGATTACACAGGCCAAACCCACCGCTAGGAAGTATTTATAAAGTATTATTTTAGTTCTAGATACTGCAGACTTTTTATAGTTACTATATTCCTGTATTTTCCGAGTAGTGTATTTCCATTTACATAATCCTCACCTCAAACCCACTTATCAAAAAAAAGTACCGCTCCCTTGAAAAGGAGTCCTCAAGATTACCCGCAGCTCACCCTCTCTCCTTCCCAACAACTATGCATCCCACCAGTTATCCCAGCAAAGGCTCCCTGCAACCAGGCAGAAGGAAACCTGAGCAAGGAAGAGGGAGGACCAGGCAGGGAACAAGCAGCCTTGGAGTAAACTTCTCCCTTTTACTACCTGCACACACAACGCCTGCGCTGCACTTGAATCATTTCCTCCTTCCTCCCCAGGCAACCCATGGATTAGACGCATGAAAGTACAGCAATTACCCTCTTCAATTACCCTAAAGACTCAGGAAAAATAAGTTGTTTGCAACGGAGAGCCCTCTCGCCTGCTCCTCATGCAAAGCCAAACCCTTCCTCCGTCTATAGCTAACCTAAGGAATCTGTATGCTTTGCAGAGCAAGACCATCACTAAGCAGTCAGTTTTAATTTCCTTGGAGTCCTCCAAACACAGCATCCTGGCTCATACGCAGTTATCTGCCTCTGTCTTTGGAGGCTTCTCGCTCCCTCCCCAACATGCAGCCCACGTATCATAAAAGACAAGCCGGAAAAGAAGGGAGCAGTGAAAAACTTCTCTCCAAAACCATCTCTTCATTTCAGGCTCGTGGATAGGGTGCAGTGGGCTGGAGAAATCCTCGCTCCCCACAGCCCACCGCGCTTCCCAGGGCTGTTTGGAGAAACAGCACCAGACATCAGCTGACACTAGCAATTACATCCAAATAGCAGATACAAGGTCTGTTATCGATCTGTTCCTAGAGGGAAGGACAAGCTATCCAGTAAAAAGGGGTGTCACGTTATTAAATTCTGAAAGGATAATAACCCAACACAGAGGGCACAGCTGTTACTGGTACACTTCAGGCTTCGTTTCCGAGCCTGACAGGGAGCAAAGATCATCAGAGCGCTTCACCGTTCGGAGACAGGCCTAGAAATTGCAGGAATAAATTAACATATCCATATCCAAATTATTGGGCTAACGGGGCTGCAGTTCTGCTGGCAGGAACTGGCCTCGTGGTGCTGCCAGTCGCTCCCAGCAGTCGCTTTAACCTCTCGTTAGCTGGTACCACAGTGCTCGAGCAGAAAAGCAAAATGCTTCCACCTCTCCAACCTCTGCAGCTTTGCCCCAGAGCGGGAGTTTTAATAGCAAAGACTTGCAACAGCCCACGGAACAGGCATAACGGAGGACGATTCTCTCCTGCGGCACCCTGAGCCCCAGCGTCCTGGTGAAGAACAGCGACAGACAACTCTCTGCAAAAGCCTGGATCAATTCTGCTGCAAAAAGAAAACATGGCTTAGGTAAGCGAACAAGCCACGGCCTTTCAACATCAGCAGCTCAAAAGAATGGGAGAGTTTAACCAAGCTGCTGCTGGGGAAAAAAAAAAACAAAACAAACAACCAAACCAAGAAGAGCTATCGATTTTTATGAGCTTGGAGCCAAGAGACCCATAAATTATTCGTAAGGCAACTGAGATGGCAGATTTCTTGGACATTTCAGCGACACACCACACAGAATTACGAGCTCAGGTATCTGGCCGGACTGTCCCACAGTCGAGCCTTTATAAGCAGCAATAGTGATCTCTGAAACGGGTGTCTGTACGTGTTAGAGGCCACCACCCCATTAAGTGCATTGCAGGGCGTGCCATGGGTTACAGGCAGAGATGGACAGACAGAACCACAACAGACAAGTGGCTTCATAGCATACTTTGGGGATTTTCCACCCCACTGCAGACAGCAGGTCTCCCCGTCTGCATTAACAAAATTGCAAACATAACACCACGAGTTAGAAGTGAAATGCACTCACATCCCTGCCCGAACAGACTTGGCTGAGGAATCCTAGTCCCTCCAATCATCCTGAAAAGCATTTGGAAATCAAGGTGAGAAAAGCCCTACAGATACCAGTTTTCATCTCATATATAAGTCTAGGCAGACAACCTGAGCTTAAGAGCTCCGCATGGATTCCCAGCTTCATCACAAGCCTCAGGTGCAGCCTCTGGCAACTCATCTCTCCAGGCCCCTTTGTAAAATGGAAAGGAAAGCAACAGCTTTCCTCCCCTTGTGAGGGAAAAGCATTGATGCCCCCAGGTGCAAGAGCAGCAGAGGCCAGGCAGCGCCTCAGATCATGAGTTTGCAGGCACAGATCCTCCTCGCCAGAGCCAACTCAACACCAAAAGAAAGCAGCCCCTTTGATTTGCAGCACTCAAAGCGCCAGAAGACACCTGGGATTGTCCCACCACACGGCCAGAAAAGCACGGACTAAAGAAGCGCGGCTGAGCCAGCCACTGCCTTCTTCTGGCTCCAGTAACGCCAGTCCCTGGTCCTGGCCAAGAACTGGGGAGTCGCTGGTTGAACCCCTGAGCCAGGTGCGACTCCAGAGCACGTACAAGACCTCAGCACTGGAAAGACTCTTGTTTAAAAAGCACTGGACTGGAAACTTCATACCAAGATAAGTTTTTAAGAAATCTAGTGGAGGAAGATCAATATTTTCTTTTGTTAAGTAAATCTGGCCACTGTGAAAACAGTGGAGCAGCAGCTCAGAAGACAGATTTTCTGTTTACCCGCAGCACCAGAAGCAGAAGCGAGAACAAAGGCAGCTGCCCTTACCCACCGCCCCGACCGAAACCTCATCCAGGATCCTGAGCCTTTAGCTCGCAGAAAGGGAAGCATAAATCTCCCTCTGCTTGTGCAGAAAGAGCTGGAGGTTTTAAAAAGTGGCGGAGGAGAAAACAAGCCGTTTCTCTTTTACCCTTCCCAAATCCCTGGGACTTGGATGCCTGGCTGGTTGCCCATCACAGCACCTAACCCCAACGCAGTGCTAAGACACCCAAAACCCCGCTGGTCTCAGCCGAGCCAAGCGTGGGTTTCCAGTATAAACCATGTATTCACAGCAAACAGGGCCAGTGCCCGTCCTGGGAGGCACGCTGGGGGAAGGCTCTCCTGCCGAGCCGTCTCACACTAATGGCCCCACAGCAGGGTCTGGCAGGCAAAGGCAGCCCCCAGATTTAGCCAGCGCCGCTTGAGTTTCAGATGGTGCAGAACAGCACATTGATCCATTTATCGTCTCCAGGTTGCCATGGAGACCACAAGTCATTCCCCACCATCGCCACCCCCCCACAGACCCCCCACCCCCACCCCCCCCCACTGCTTTTCAATTGATAGCTGGGCACTGGGGAAGCATTTGCAGCACCGTGGAAATTAAATCCACACTAGAGGAGCAGGGGATTCAGAGCTGACATGGCCAAGGGACCTCAGCTTGAGGCAGCCTGTCCCGCTCTTCCCCACTGAGCGAGTCCCAGCAACGAGCCTCTCACAGAATAAGTAATACTGGAAATTAAGAATAATAAAGAGGGATTTTAATGCCCCTCCACGGATTCCCCTCCGACACAGCAAATGCTCACAAGGCAGTGGGGAGGGAAAGCTTCAAAGCTGCAAATGCATGTGCTGAAACAGGCTTTGGAGCATCCTGGAGCGTAACCCCCACTGGCCCCGAGCACCAGCGACCTCCCGCTGTCCCCAAGAAGGGTCGCACCCAGGGGGACAGCAGTTTTCTGCTCGTCATATGGTAGATCCACCAGGGAGGGATCAGAGCTGATCCTTTGCTGAAGGGAGCCCAGCAAACACGCAACTCCTGTGCACTACAAGCAGTGGGGTGAGAGCGGGTGGATCAAGCAGCCGAACCCGCGCTCAGCCTCCAGCCAGCCGCTGCCGGGAAAGTCACTCCTAATTTGTAGAAGACACATGAGCCACCAACTCTGGGGGCAGCAGAGCAAGGCCAGACCTGTGTATATCCTGTAATCCCACCCTTCAGATATAAATTCCCCAATCTCTCTCCCAGGGAGCAGAGAAGATACCTGACCTTCCTTTGGGGCAAACGTCCCAGTGTGGGGCGCATCCTCCCCACACCCACACAGTCCAGGCTCTGTCACCGCAGGGCATTCCAGGCGCCACCGTTTAGCACTGCCACTTACCAGAACAAGATAGTATCACATTTCCTTTCTCCCACCCTATGTGGGATGAAGAAACGCCATCAAGACAACCTGAGTAAAGTTTTCAAATCCTGGTGCTTAGGTTTTGCCTTTTAACTCCACACACAGCCGTGAGAGCAAGTCACCTGCTCAGACGGGAGAGCTGATCCCACGTAATTCCCCTGCATTTCAAGAAGGAGCTGCTGTGCAGGTGCTGCACTTCTTCACGGCTCATTCCCTGCACATTCAAGTGTGAAAACTTGGTGCTGGATTTATCCAGGGCTCCAAAAAGCCCACTACCACAAGCACCTCCTTTAGGAGGCCACAGGAGAAGACCTTTGTACCACACACAGAGGAAGAGGTGGTGTCACCAACCTTCTCCAGCGCGGTGGGCTGCTGCCAGAGGAGCCCCATGGCCAGTCCCAACCCCGGGCGCTGGAGCAGGAGGACACGGGGCAGGTGGCAGAGCACGGAGAGGCGGCTGCGGGCTGAGAGCCTTCAGGGAAACTCAAGAAGCGTGGTGTAAATACTGTATGTGCCCGGAGCCAGAAAGCTCAGCGAGGGCTGTGTGTGGCATTTCCTGAAGGTTACCTCTAATAAGTGCTGTCAGCCTGCCAGCCTCCGACTGTCTGCCGAGTCCTTCTGCGGGAAGAACAGCGCAGCCTGGACCTCTGTGGCATTGTCACTATCTGTGACAGCCAGAGCTTAAAAAACAAAATTCCTCCCACGCAGCACAGCCGAGGCAGGTGTAGGACACCAGGGCAAGCAAACCCACCCAAACCCAGCAGCAGGCTGGAAGGGCTCCTCTCTTCTTCCTAACGCCTGCTGTGCTGGCTGTTTCGTATCTCCCCCTCCAAAGTGCAGCTCGGGGGGGGGAGGGGGGGGCTGAGAGCCAGCCCCTGTGCCCCCGTGGGAGGCAAGGAGGCGGCCACAGCCTGTCCCACTCGAGGGGCCAGACAGCGACTGTGCCACGATGCTCAGGCCAGTCGGGGGGCACAAACGTTCTGTCCCATCCCGTATCAGAGCCATCGGTCAGCAGCAGACATTTGTCTGCATTTATTTACTAGCTGCCACCAAAGGGATTACCCCAGCCCTCCCCACTTGTTTGCTTTCTCTGATTCACTGGGAACAGACTGGGCATCTTTCCCTATTCATGCGCCTTTTCTGGTTCTCAGGCTCAAGTTTACTCACAGCTTTTAGAGACTTTCCAGTCCCATGCTCACAGCCCACTGGTGAGTGGCTCTGCTCTCTGCTGTTCTTCAAATGACCTGCCCAGATCAGCGTAACGCAGAAGCTTGTGACCAAACCGTGATCGGCACCAGTCTCTCCAGCCCGGACACAAAGCTTTCCTGTAAAAGCAGCAATGCCCAGCCTCTCTCGCTAAGCCTCTGCAGCCCTCTCCCTCCACCTCTTTCTTTTTCTGTTCTTGGGAGACCGCTCCAAACACAGCACTGGAAATAAATTATCACCGGCGGTACCCGGGCAGTAAGCGCCAGATAACAGAAAAGACTGCAATTGTGAGCGGGGAAGAACTCAGGAGATCTGTCATTCCAGCAGGGAAATAAAAAAAAAAGCCACGTTCAAGGCCTCCTCGGTTACGTAAACTTCATTTCCATGTCTTTTATCACTGATAAGATAAGCCATTGCTCAAGTTCAAGTTCTGTATCAAGTAAACCATGATAATCCTCTTAGGAATTCCCCATGCCCCAGCTTGAACAGACCTGCAGAAAAGAGCTTAAGGGGTTGCCTTCAGCTTAAAAAAAGAAACACACACAAGCACACAGCCACATACTTATTTATAACGTAGGCAAATTTGGGGCCTAGTATATAGTACTGAAGGCTTATGCTGGTCTGCCTGAATAAAGGGATCTACTTCTGCCCTAGTTCATAAATGCTACAAGCTACTACTTGGTCATGCATCGCACCGCTGAACACCAGCCCGAAGACAGCCGTCCCTCGGAGGAGGATTTCTCACAGCAGTGAGGATCTGGAGGATCAGACCCCCAAAAGCAATTAAACTGATTCACCACCAGTCCCACACACTTTGCGCTGGATTACAGCAACAAGAATTTTCCAGGCAGCTGTATTTTTTTCATTTTATTACAGCACAGGATAATTTTACCTCCTTTAGTGCTGGTGGCAGAATTACAGTGATTTCAAGCAATTATTACCCCGCTTCAGATATAAGATTTAAAACTCATTAAGACTGCCTCCCCTCCTGTACTGTTGGGACACCCAGATGTGACCCATCACCGTCTATATTTGTTAGACAGTGATGTGATCCAATCTAGCAACTGGGTATATTTGCTAACCACTTAAATATGCACTCGCACACACTGCTCTGTAACACAAAAGGCCATTTCATAAATTCCTGATTGCAAGACGGATGGCAGCAATAAGCAGAGACACAAACTCTTGCTCTCCTCTCTGCTGCTCGTCATCAGGACGCAAATTACCTGGGCCAGCAATTTTATCACAGCATCTTCCAGGGAACCGATTTAGCCTAAAGGCAATGAGGGCCAACATTTGAAGCTTAATACTTTACTTCACAGGGCTGCATCTGGCCACCCCCGTGCGGCTCAGCAATGTCCAACCACACGCTGGAAGGGCACAGCCTCAAGCCATCCTAAGCCTGTGGCTGCCAGAAGATCAAGGCACAGGGCAGTGGGTATCATTCAAAATTGGTGCTTAAAATGTAAACTTTCTTCAGGTCTATCTGCTTCCTCAGCCAGCCCAACAGGCTCCAGCACCCACAACTGTTTCTTACTCATTTCCAGGTACCAAGACTTTCATCCCTCTGATAGCCCCTCTCCATTAGGGTGTTTTTCACATCTCTTGAGTATTTCATGACACTTGCACTAAAAGATGCAGCATATCAAACAAAACACATCTCTCTCCTCCCCACCAGCAACTTCAAGATCCTTTAGCATTGACTGACAACCCACAATATTGTGGGAAAGGTTGTTTTCAGATCAGCTGCTGGAAAAGCTCTTCCAAGGTAGCAGCTGAATTCAAATCACACACCAATTAGCTCAGGGGGATTTGTATGTTTTTCTTTCAGGAAACCTATTTGAAAACAAAACAAAAACAAACAGAGAAAAAAAATGGCTTAAATCTCATTAAAAAGATCTCAAACTGTTTCACGAGCATGCCACATTTTCCACTGAGGAAAACAGGAGCAAATCTAACTAGCTTCACCCCATCAGAAGGGGTTTTGTCCTTTAAACCCTCTTGCTGTGCCCCCCCACCTCCCGAGGAAGAGGAAGATAACACAGAGGTCTAGAGTGGCTACAGACCTGTTCAGCATCACGCAGGAAGCAAACCCTTGTGCTAAAAATATGGGATCTGTCCCATATTTTTCCCCACACGATGAGGTTTTCCACGCCGCTCTCCTTAGGTTTTCCCCTCTCGCCTCAAGGCCGCATGCAGATGACCGTGCTTTTTCTGAAGCCAGTGCCAATGAGGCCACTGCATTCGTTATCCAGCAGGATAATGACAGAGTGCAATTCAGTCAACAGCAAATCCTCCCCAGGGAGATGCCCTCTGACCCTCCCCGGGCTGGGGGATGAACGCAGACAGCCAGATCTCAGACAGGCGGCAGAGCTGAGTGAATAATTCCTAATGAATCCTTTCATCTCTTCTTTTGTTTTGGGGACGGGGTGGGGGGGGGTGGGGTGGAGGGAAATAGTGTGGGACTATCCACCAGC
>JAOXNO010000006.1:12735804-12755517 GCA_028565335.1 Limnodromus scolopaceus | reverse complement strand
CACAGGGTATCTGCTGAGTTTTTTCTGGTCCCATCCACAGTTTGTTCTGAAGTTGTTCAGTGGACTGAAAGGAGCGTGGCACTATTTGAAGTTATTTAACTATTACTTATGGAAGTAATAGTCTATTAATTCCCATGTGGGCTTGATTGTCATCGGGCGGAGGGATGATCGCCCGGTCACCCGGCGGGGCTCCCCTGTCCCGCGTTGAGCGACGCAGGGTTAATTTCTCTTTCGGAAAACCGCACTTTTGGAAGACTCCGGTGCCTGGATTTGTGACAGTATTTACTGTACAGGAGGCTTTGGGATGCGGGCTTCAAGATCTCAAGTGTGTTCGAGCTCTCCAGGTGCGGGGATGAGGAGGAGCGAGACTCGGGCACTTGGCCCGCACTGGCCCACAGGATTATTTCATGCCACCAACGTCACGTTCGATACAAATTTGAAAGTTTGCTGAGGAGTTTTCCTCTTCTGTGATGGCCGCCATCCCGAGAACTTCTTGCCCCGGCACCAGACCCCTGAGCCCTTCCGTTCCTCCTGAAGCCAGAGCACTCACAGTCTCCAACACTTTCTGTCCACTGCTGGGAGCGCACGGCTTCCAGTGATAGAATGGGCCTTGTGTGTTTCAAATCCTGGTGTGTTTCAAATCCCGGTGCATTTCATCCTCCCCTGTTTCAAATCCTGGTGCATTTCATCCTCCCGTGTTTCAAATCCTCCTGTGTTTCATCCTCCTGTGTTTCATCCTCCTGTGTTTCAAACCCTTGTGTGTTTCATACTGGTACCAGGATCAATAGTGGTTCTTCAGTATTATTAATGTTCGCTGTTTACTCTTATTCTATTAAGTCTGTTTATTTTTCAACCCTCAGGTTTTCTTGGGTTTTTTCCCAATTCCCCTTCCCGGGGGCGAAGAGGTCATCAGGTGATAGAATAATTGTCTAAATGACAATAAATTGTTGTGGGTTCTTCAAACCATAACAAACCTGCAGAAGTGCCACTGGCTGTGTCTTTGTCACTGATGATACCAGCGCCGATGGCTACAATGGTGCCACCAGCTGTGTCGGTGTTCCCAGCACCCGTAAGGTGCCACTGGGTGTATTAATACCACCGGGTGTCATAAATAATTTTTTTTGGTGAAGATCAGGCATTTTCTTGCCCATGCCATGAGCTGGCCCAGCAAAAGCCCCTCAGTGCTTTCTCCAGCACCAGCGCTTTGGGAGGAGGATGATGGAGGGGGCCTATTGCCCCTTGGCTCCTTGGCAGCTGCCACCTGGCAAAGTCTCAGCCCCGGGAAGGGGGTGTCTGGGGGGGGCTGTTGCACAACACCGGAGTGAGGAAACCTCGGGTTTCCCCTGAAGGAAGGTGGGGGACCAAGAGAAGACCCCGTGTTCCCAGCCCCGGATTAGGCTCTGTGCTGCCGTCCCGGCCGCATCGAAAACCTTCCCTGTGGGTGATTTTTGCAGGGAAATCTGAGCAGTTTAACAAGTGCATGCCCGCAGGAACCGGGCGCTGAGGCAGCCGGGATCACTCCCACGCCCTTCCCATCTTCCAGTTTCACACCCCAGCTTCTGACTTTTACTACTGTTCCCCTTTTTCATAATTCTTCTCCCTCTCCATCCCCCCAGGGGAGATGAGGAAGGTCGTGCCCCCTTCAGCCACCACCGGTTCATGCCCCTCCACCCATGCAAATCCACCTCCTGCCCCTGCCGTGGGCGATGCATGACCCCAAAAGCTGGAAAATCCTCTTGCAAAGCATCTTGCACACCTCCACTTCTACCCGGCAGGCAGGGGTGGGCAGGCACGGGTTCCCCACCACTCTGCCTCCCCGCAGTTTTTCTCTTTTCCTGCCGTCTCCACGGGTGGCATTTTCCTGGAGAGCGGGGCAGGCAGCTCACGGCATTCCTTGCCCCAATACGGCTGCTCCGCTGCGGGGCAGAGGGACTTTCCCAGGCCCGGACCCAGTCTCCTCAAGTCACCCCACGCGAAACGTAAGCGGAGGCGCACGCCTCGGTGCGAGCGTAGACGCGAGCATAAACATCGGGAACCCGAGTCAAATGGCCTCCAAGGAGCCTGGTGTGCCAGGAAAAGTGGGAAAAATTGTCCTCCCGTGGCAGCTGGGCGTCCGGCAGTTCCAAGCAGCACCTTCCGTGCGGTTCGAGTCCTTGTTTGCGAGTGCTCGTCTGGCAGGCTGAGCATCTTGTGAAGCAAAGCAGCAGATCAAATCTTCCTCTCGAAAGATGCGATTATCTCGGAAGATAAAGGACCGAATTTACCCGTGTTGCATTGCGGGGTGTCTCTGCTCCAGCCATTTAGCATTTCTTGAGCTGCAGCTTCTTTCTTTTTTTTTTTTTATATATCTGTGAAGTTTCACTTAATGAATGGAAGGCAAGTCCCGTACCACGGCAAAACAACTCAAGACATTAATTTTACAGGAGCCAGGCTTTTAGATTCCAGTGACCGTAGAACAACATTATACTCAAATGTATTTTAAAAAACCCTTAGGGTTGAACATATTTCCAGCAACGCTTGTACACCCTGCCAGAGCACAAATGGAATTTTTGCCCGTGTTCCTATGGTCCAGAAGGCCACGGTCCCGATGGGAATCGCTGGGCTGGTCTCGCAGTGGGAATATGAGCTTTTCCTTGTGGCATTGCTCTTATAGCAGAGGAGAAGATTTCCTTTTGCATTTCTGTGTCTTCTGGCAGTCTGGCTCTCTCTAACTAGAAGCTGCCAGATCCCAATGGTGTTTATAAAACCATTATGCAAAACCACTGCACCCAGCAATCCCCAAATACCCAAAACAATATCCAAATTGTCCAATAATACAAAAAAATAATGGTTGCCCCAACATTGTGGGGCTAAGCGACTTCCAGTGTGGTTCAAGACCAAGTGGTGAACCCCTCTGGCCCAGACCCTGTCTTCATTGCCCTCATCTTAACAACCCCCTAATGAGGAAGCGTGTGCCTCCTCTTAACGCAAGAGCCTGGATGTGTTTGTAGGGTATTGCTGAGCCCAGGAAAACAAACCCCTTCCCTGTCTCAAAGCAAGAATAACAAGCTTGGCTTTAAAATAATGGCACAGCAAACACCAGACAGCAACGGCGTGCTCTGTGCAATGGGGTTCTGGCTTTCAGAGACTCGAGGCTTCGTGTTTTCCAGCTTTTTTCCCTGCCGTTGTGGAAGCTGGAAGCTTCTCGTTCTGCTTAAAGCACAGGTGAGATTGTGGCAGCATCCCAAGGCTCTGGGAGCTGCGGCTTCACAAAAGCCGAGACTATGGTGAGCTTGCCTTGAGCATCACGGAGCAGAGGGAGAGCTGGCGCGGGTCACCGTGCCACAGCCGGGCACGTAACACACACATTACACACAGGAGAGAGAGCCGGGCTGCCGCTGTAATCACAGTGTATCTGCGCTGCCAGGCTGCAGATAGCTTACACAGATTTTCCGTAGCGCTTCACTTCGAAGCTGCCGTTGATAGCTATTCCATCAGATAACATGGTAACGCGACGCGCCTCCGAAACGGCGCAGCAGCAGAGACGGGCGTTTCAGATCTCAGCGGAAAACTGGAGCCCTGCCTCGGATTCTTCAGACGGTTTACGTTAAACTTGCCCCATGCCTGGCACAAACGCAAGAAATTGGGGTATTTTCTCGCTTGGGTTCACCTAAGCTCCTCCAGGAAAAGAAGCGAGATGCAAAACAGGAGCCACCCTCACTTTGAAACCACCCTCCCATGGAAAGCTTCAGGGGAAAGTAATTACATTTCAAGCGAGCTGCAGCCTTAAACTAAGTCATGCTGTAATTGACTTTAACGAGCGCGTCAGCCCAGTAGGACCAATGTGTGTGAAAACCACGGCAGGAGTTTACCCTCTGTGACCATGTGTGATCCATGGTGCTGGCACGGAGGCGGTGCGTGACCCATGGTGCCACCACCACGGAGGGACCGAGGGATGTACGGCGAGGAGACCTGCACGATGCAGCGCTGCTCCTCTCCAAAGCGCCTTCCCACCACCCCAGGGACCTGCCTTTACTTGCTGTGGGCATGAGAGGAATTTGATGGGACTCAGGTGGTATGAAGGGCTGGAGCTCACCTTGGGGAAGTGGATCCATCTCAGAAAAAAGAAACCCCAAGTAAAGATCTTTGCCTGCCAGCCCGGAGGAGATAAGGAAAAGCCAGGGCAGCTGGCAGTATGGGGGCTCACACTGGCTCCCCATGGCCATGCTCCATCTGCAGGAAACAACTGTGCCTGCCTTTTTCCATGCTTGCCTTCAAGCTGGCAACGGCTTATGGAAACAAATGACGAGGCATGAATATGCCAAAGTAGGTGGCACTCAGCTACATGCTGAGAGGGGGAAAAACTGAAGTGATCCTGGATGGCAGCTATAAATTGGGAAACGATCTAAGCAGCACCGGGGCTGCCTTGGTCCCCGAGGCACGAGGGCAATCCCACCCTTGTGCGTGCTGTCCCGTGCCAGTGTCCTGACAATGAGGGCATCGTCCCGCGCTGCCACAGAGGGCAGCCGGCCAGGCTCAGGTATCCTGGTGTGAGAACCCAACAGAAAAAGAGGATCAAACATCTGGAACCTAACCCCTGGTCCAGCACAGCATCCTTCGGCGGGCATGTGTGTAAGGGCGCGTGGTGACAGCAAAGTTTCTCCCCTAGAGAGACAGAAAAAGCAAATGTCCTTCACCAGGCAGGGGAGTGCTTTCCTTTGGTGCCAAATAAAGACCTTTTACAGGCACCAGACAGAGAAATGGTTAAAATGAGCAGATCGGAGCGGTGATTAATGCGCTTCGTAGAAGCGGGGTGCGCTCTCTGCTTCCTACCCACAACAAAAGCGCTGCGGCCCCACGGCTCCTGGCACACGCCAGCTCACGGTGCCTCGGCACGGCACACCGTCCCGACCCCCCCAGTGCCCACCCGGGGTCCAGAGGTGTGCGGGGGGATGCGCTCCCCACCCACTAGGTGCATCCCAACCCCGGGGCTAAGCCGTCGGGGTGCAGCAGGACACGGGGCGTGAATTCGGAGCCAGGCACTGACGCCGTCCCCATCAAAGCCAGCGACGGGGACGCTGATGGGCAGGACGCAGGCTCAGTGACCGGTCCCACATGCATTTTGGCCTCCCAAACAGCCACCTCTGGCAGACAGGTTGGTGCCTCCCATGGTGCTGGGGCAGCTCACAGAATAACTAACTAGTCTTTGCTGCAGAAATAAATGGCCACAGCTTTATTAAATCAATATTAATTCATAATCTTTAACAGACAATTATAGTTATCTCACACACGAAACTACCCACCTCTTCAAATCTCTGATCTGACAGGGTTATAATTAGCTTATTACTGGCCATACATCTGCTAATAACTTTTCCCTCAGCCCTGTGAAGTGAATTAAGGAGTGCTAATAAACCATGGCTGTTAATCCATTTATATGTCTTATGCTTTTGCCTAGGCACCAAATTTAAAGATACATAAAAAGGGGGTTTCTCCTTCCCTTTCTCCAAGGTCTTGCTACCCGGCAGCTCCTGGCCACTTAATGTGGACCACAAGGGTGTCCTCTTGATGTCCCAGCAGATGCCATCCTCACCAGGAGTTGGACACAATGGAAAAGTTGGGAAAACATTTTACAAGTTGAAAAAAACTTGGAATATTTAAGAGGAGGTATATTTTCTCCAATGTTTTCTTATTCTCAGCCCCAGCGCTCAGGGGGTGTTTCAGGAAGGTTCACTGGCAAGGCTGTGAACCCCCAAAATATCACAGGGAAGGCGATAAAGGGCAGGTAGGCAGCGAACACGGGGTCAGTTTCTGCAGCACTCCCAGCACTGCCCACTCTCACTTCACCACGGAGCAGAGGCAGTGCTGGTCATTAGCAATAACGAAAGTGAGATAAGACGCAGTTGGGGGTGGAGGGAAACGTTGATCTAAAACGATGGCCGGTAATAAAGGACAGCGGAGAGGCACCGTGTGATGTGAGGAGATAAAAGCAGATGGCTGGCTGCTGCTTCTAATTATAGGTCCCTGCTAACGAAGAGGGCGCTGATTAGACTGACATTGTCCTAGGACGTGCATTTCTAGAAGGACCTGGTGCAACGGTTCATGGGTGCCATGATGGGGATCCCCACTGCCCCCCGGGAACTGCCCCAAAACCCACTTCTGCCCCATTTCTGCACCCACACTGCCTAATGAGGTTTGCTCCTACCTACCATGGGGATGGCTGGCTCCAGGACACCATGGGGACACCGGGTCCAGGACACCATGGGGACACCGGGTAAAAGCTGGCAGCGATATCCCCATGTGTTTGGGCTGTGGTGGGTGGGAAAGCCCCTGGGTTCCCGTGGAGGGGACCTTGGGGAGCTGGACATTCTGGTCACCTCCATGCCCCCTGGCACTGCTGCCAGTCCAGGGAGGCTCTGAGGTCTGAGCCCCTGAAGACAAAAGGAAGCTCCTTTTGAGTAAGAAATGTGGTTGAGTCTCATGGGTGAATAATTTATGATGCTTACTGTAATAAGACAGAAAAAAACACATTCAGTTCTGGTTTCATCATATTTTTGGCTATGAGTAAAACAGTAGAAAATGACGAGGGCTTCCCACAGCAAAGCCAAATGCCTGAGACTGAAACTGGTAGCCAGGCCACTTCTAACCAGAGAGTTGATCTTTTGCATATTTTTGGTCGTGTTGGCACTTTTCCTCCTCCATGGAAGAGATCTGAAGTGTATTTGTAACAAGAGCTCTGTCTCTTTCCCAGCTGAGCTCAGCCAGTGGCGCGGGAGCCTTCCCCGACGGCAGTGAGGAGGGGGCCTGGCCTCATACAGCCTGTGACATTTGGTGGCGATGGTCCAGCATGCATCCATGGGGGGCATCCCCTCTCCTGGGGGTCCCGGGTACCACTTCACCAGCGTTTCAACCCATGGCCTCACTCTGCACCTTTCCCCCCCTCCCCACATCGGCCTTTGGGGACTGGCATGGCCCTGGAGCAATAAGTCATGGAGAAGGAGACCATTCGCTGGCACAGGATTCTGAAGCCTCCCTGTGCTTCCAGCCTCTGGCCCTGCAGGGATAGCAGGATTTGCTTTTCTTCCCCAAAAGCTGAAAAAATGGGGCAGCAGTTTTGCAAGTCCTGCAGATGGGAGATGGATGGAGTGGCTGGCAAGCGACGGGCTGAAATTTGGCACGATCTTGAAAAAAAAATAAACTCAGCAAAACCAAATCGATGCTTGAGAGTCAGTGCCTGAAAAAAAATCCAAATATCGTTCAGGCAATGACTTTTTCTGGGTGAAGTCCACAGGAATGACCCACAGGGCCCTGAATTGATATGTTCTCTGTGGCTGGCAAGGCGCAGAAGAGGCCCAAGGAGGGCTGGCTGAGATGATGCAGGACAGGGACCTGGCACCCAAGGTCCCCAAGGGTGGCTACTCCCAGCTAGGAGAGCTGTATTTGCTTAAATTAGAGAAGGTTTTCAGGAGGGATCCTGTAGCTGTCAGGCACCCAGCTGTAGGCATCTTCCTGTGGACACTGAGCTGGGCAAGCGCCTGCAAATTCCCTACATGACAGCAGCAATTTCAAGCCCTGCTTCGAGAGGAGAAGCAGTTGCCAGGGCACCCAACCTTTTGACATCTTAATGAGCAAAGAGTTCAAAAGGAATCTCACCAGGATTTTTTTTTTTTTCTCTCTTTTTTTTTTTCCCCCCTTCCTTCTCAAGGAATTCAGCTTTTCATCTCCCTCCTCCCAAGTACGCGACAGCCAAACAGGGGGATAACAAATGAGCGTCTCGCTCCACCTGAGGAGTTCAAGCCGCAATCATCCAGCTCCTTGTAGCTACAAAGAGCTGGGAAGCGCCAGCGCGCTGGAGAGGAGACGTAATTAGGTGCAATTCAAGAACAGCTCATCAGCTATATTTAACAGACAGGCCGATTCCTCAGCAAGCAAAACTCCACGGAGGAGCCGGGCTGCGGCAGATCCGTGCTCCCCCAGCCCCGGTTCTCCAGCGCTGGACCAGGCAAGAGCCAGTTGTGTTACTGCCTGAAACACTGTTTAGTTTGCAAATTTTTTTTGTTGGTTTTTTTTTGCAATTTTATTTTGTAATGGTTGTTTATCCTGCAAACATCTCATCTGAGCAGGACACTCTCATCCAGGTTTTTTTAACATTTAGAGTTTTCCCTTCACCAGGATTAAAGTTAGTTGGAGGGGGAAAGGCACAATAACACCTTTTATCCTAATCTTTCCGCCTGGAACAGATGGGAGAGTCCTGCCTGAGCCCCGATGACGTGCCACGAAGGACATGGTAACAGAGGAGACACTGTGCCTTCTGCTGAGAGAGGGGAAAAGAGCGTGTGTGTGCGCCGGCACGGGATCATCCCATGGGATGGGAGTGCTGGCACCCAGCTCCCATCGGCTCTGCTCCCTCAGCCCGATGGCCAGGATTAACACCAGGATCTGGAGGCTTGGGAAGCACCCGGCAGAGCTGGCACAGTGGGGTTGGGGCGTTGCGAGGCTGCTGCGGGTTATGGTGACTCTGACTTGTTCTCAAACCACCATCTGCTTTCCATCTCAGCCACCACCGTGCTGGAAGCTGCTGCCCGCAGGGAGGGAGCACTCCCTCAGTATCTCTGCCAAACCCTGTCCTGAGTCCTTGTCCCAGATCCCAGATAACATCCGGAGACAAGGAACAGAGAAGTTCAGGAACCAGCCACAGCCTGTAGAGGGGCCATGGGCGATGCTGAATCCGGACTTGCCTGTCTGTGAAGACCTCTTAAATACACAAACTGCGTTGAAGTACCAGCTTAACCACAAAAATCACTGAAGTAACCACTGAAGCTCCCTGGAGGAACACTCACATTCTTCTTCTTAATGAAAGTCATGAAGCGGATGGCAAGTTTGTGTGTCAGACTTTGGTGATGCCTTCCCAGATGTCACACGCCAGAAGATGCGACCGATGATTAAGATGCTCTATAGCAGCAAACCGTGTTGGTGCCCTGCCCCGCAAAACAACCCCATTCCCTAAAGTGACACCACCCCCCCCGCCAAGTTCAAGGACATCCTGACCTGAAAGAGATCCCACAGAGTCCTCCAGCCCACAGGGATGGGTGTCTCCTCCAATGAGGCTGGAGCCGAAGCAGGCAAGTCCATGGAAAGCAGAGCGTGCTTCCCTCCGCAGGGAGGGATAAAAGAGCTATTATGGAGGTGCGGGCTCTGCTCAGGCTCACGCTAGGCTCCTTGCGAGCAGAGGGTAAAGAGCTACTTATGCTGGAACATAAAAGCCGGGAGACAGCGGAGTGCTATAAATAGGGCATATAAACTTTCAACTGACAAGGCTCTGATTTTGTTATTGTAAAAAAAAAAAAAAAGGAGAGAGAAAGGGAGAAAAAGTGCCTAGATGGAGCTGACAAAGAGGGAAATACATGCAGAATACAGGTTTGTTCCCAGTAACGCGCTTATTATAAGTCAGATGTAGTTAGAGCTATTACTTTAGCTTCAAATGAATGGAAGGAGAATAAATCTGCCTTTGTGCAAGGCTGCCTGCAAATAGCATCTCCCTCTAGCAAACCTGCAATTGTGTTTGCATGAGACATTTGTTAAAATAAATGCAATTTAAAAAGAAAAAACAGTTCACACCTATGGCAAGGGAAGGCTGGTGGTATGAATGGCAACCGGCGGAGAGGAGGGCGAAACAAGACGGGCTTCGTTGGCAGGGGGGCAAAGTCTGTGGCACTGGAAGGGTCTCTTCTGGGGTGGCTGGAAGGATGGAGATCCTGTGAGCAGGTGAGATTTCATCCTCGGTCCCTGTCCCCACGTGTTACATCTTTACACCAGTCACCCCAAACGGCTGAGCCAGTTTCAACCATTTTCCCACTTTCTGTGCCCAAAGGATGGTGTGATTAAAAACAGGTTTTCTAGGGAAAGGCTGAGTCACGCTGGAGGTGGGGAGGAAGCATCTTCCCCCGCTGTGAGCAGTCACCGTTTACAGCCTTTGGGACTAAATCCTGAGGTTCATCCTGCATCCATGCAGCCAGGACACCATGGGGATGGGCATCCCGGGGCGGGTCCTGGCACACTGCAGCTGCACAGACACCAATGCTTTATCAGCAAGAAACACATCCTTTACCTTCCTCCTTGTGAGCTGACTGAAAAACAAAAACACTTCCTTAGAAGTTTTTGATTTTGCATCTGGTTTTCCTAAATAACTTTCCCAAGGTATTGAAAGTGCCTGTCTGTAATATTTTTTCCTACTTTAAACAAATAAAGTTTTTTTTCCTCCCAGAGCACATCACCACCCCGTCCTGACTTCCACCCTGCGTGGCTGAAGTCGCTTTGGGGAGGGGACCTGCAGGGGTGGTGCCTCTGGGGGCGGCTTGTCACTTTGTGGTACTCACAGCCATGTCCACGTCCACTGGCAGCACTCCCCTTGAGCTGCCACGACATGGATGGACCTTGGCTTTCAGTGGGCAAATGCAGCATCTTCCTTGGGCAATGGCCTAAATAAGAGGAGAGAAAACGCTCTGCAAAGTCCCCTTGTGCCTTCTTCTGTTATTATTATTTTTAATATTATTCCCATTGAATTTATAGGAGGAACTGTCTGGGAAAATGACTTTACCTCTGGTTCCTTCATAAATTTTTAATAGGGCAGAAATAGAACCAAAAGGGATTTAAAAAAAAAAAAAAAGAAAAAAGCGTTAGCGTCAAACTCTGGCTCTATTCATAATTAATTATACTTTCAGGGGGAGGGGAAAAAAAGAGGAAACATAATTACAAGCTTCTAGTGAGAACATTCATTATCATGCTAATGCAGAAATCAGTACTGCTGTGCCTCTGTGTGTGTGTGTGTGTGTGTGTGTTCGGTCTAATTACTCCGCAGTGATGTGTGTCATTCGCACATTTTCCTCGGTGCTGCATGGGATTTTAAAGTCAAAGTTAAAAATGAAAAGATTAATCGCGGCGTGGATGGATGGGGTTTGGGACCGGCCGGTGCCGGAGGGATGCTGCACCCCTGGCAAGGTGAGGAGCTGGGTTTTGCCTGGTGTTTCTCAGCACCGGCTCCCCAGACACCCCGGCCAAGGATGCCCTTTAGCGAGTAACATCCCGGCTTCGATATTTTGGGCTGATAAACCATTACAGGAATCTTAGGAGGCATTTCAAGGTGTGAAGAGCAGCACACACCAGGGGAGGGAGGAACAAGCCGGGCTGGGGGAGGAAGGAGCGCAGAGGGAGGTGGAAGTGGAGAAAAACAAGGCAATATTTCAGCTATTTAGTGCCTAACAAGTTCCCGAATTTGCCATGCCAAGGAGATGCTCACCTTGCAAAGCAGATCCCGAGCATCTGCATTTTGGCTCAGCCGGGATGCAAAAATACCCCGGGTATGGCAGCCCAGCTGGTCCCAAATGCATGCCAGGGAGGAAAGAGTGATTTTCTAGAAAAAAAAAAAAAGAAGAAAGAGGCTCAATTTAACCCCCGGAGCATTGATATTGCCAGCAATATGGTAGGTTTTTTTCTTTTCTAGGCTGGCAGTCTGCCCTGGAGTGGGACCCAGCTGCCCCCCAGCATCCACATGAAAAACCAGCTGGGAACCTGAGAAAAACATCTTCCTCAGCATCACAGACCCAGACCAAGGGGCCCAGTGGTGCCTGGTGGGGTCAGGCACGGTGCCGAGCCTGGGCACATCCTGCTCGTGTTGGACACTTGAAGCTCCAATTGAAATCAGTGAGGAAAACTGCTTGGATCCACAGCTTGAACATCAGGTTCAGTCCCAGACATGTTTATAGACATGAGTTATCTTAATTATATTAAACCTAAGTTAGGCATCTGCACAATCTGAGCATTTCTGTGGAATAATTAAACCGATCTCCCATTATTTCTCGAGCTGCCAAGTGAATGCCCTACTTTTATAAGTCGGAGCACTGCATTTCCCCAACGATAAATCCTCCGGCAGACTGCAGGAGCCAGAGCCTGGCAGGCAGAGCGGAGCCGAGGGGACACGGGGTGGTGGCAGGGCACCCAGCCCTCCTGGATGTCTTAAAAGCCTTAGAGCAGAAGAGCTCCAAGGGCTGTGCCGCATTATCTTCCTGCCTGCAAGAGCCAGCCAGGGAGCAGGCAGTGATGGGCAGCTGGAGAAACCTGGGGCCAGGAGCAGCCAGGTGAAAAAAAAGGGATTAAAGAAGGGAATAGGTGGAGCTGAGTCTCCAGGCAGTGCCATCTCTCATTCAATAGTCTTCTGTTCAGAGGAGGACAGTGATAATTAAAGCAAGATCACCGCTTCCCTTGCTCACATGGGAGAAGCAGCTCTTATAGCAAACCAAAGGGAGAAAAGACGGAGTCAGCAACAAATGCTGAGGGATTTACCGTGTCCCTGCCTGCCCCTGGCCCCCTGCAAACACCTTGTTCCCAAAATATCCTCCTATGCAGGATGAAAAACTCTCCTGGGCACTGCCAGGATCTGGGCTGTCTGACGGGCATTGCAGGTCCCAAGTCACAGCGATGCTTCTGGAGAGCTGCCGAAAAGGACTGACACAAATTCCTTGGGAAGACCTGCTTCCCAGGTGTGGTGGCTCTCCCAGACCTCAGCCCTTGTGAGGGGAAATTACTGTCCTAAAAACCAGCGGTTGCCTCAGCACCGGGGAGTATGTGTTCAGGCACCTCAGAGCATCCCCAGCAAAGGACCATCCACCACCTTCAAAATTCATGTATTTTTCTGGGTGTAAAAGCAGCTGCTGGCGCGATGGGCTGAGCACACTTAATTGAAGTGGGAAAGCACTAAAAAAACCTGGGAATTCTTTGCACAAAAGGCCACCATTACCCAGGCATGACAGAAGCTCCCCGTCCAGAGATGCTCCACTAGCAGTACCAAGACCTGGCTGATGGTGTGAAGGGTGGGAAGAAGGGAAAGCAAATGCCTGGAATCCCGAGGATAAGATCAGAGATATTTTATTTTTCCAAAGGTGGGCTTTGTGCAACATCTGGGAGCCATTCCCTTTCATGTGGGCTCGGGCAGCCGGGCCAGGGGCCCCTCTGGCCTCGCTCGAGCTCCAGCTGTTCCTAATCCCAACATTTAGGGTTGCCTGCGAAGCTCCCCGACCCACGCCAGCCCTGGACAAATGGACCAGGAGGCATTTTCAGCCGGTGACCAAGCTCAGGGCTATTTGGGAACCCAGAGCATAATTGCTCTGCGGAGTCTGGCAGCTGATTTAAAAATATCCATCCCACCTCAGCACGCAAGCACTCACATTTTTGTCCAAAAATGTATTTGGGAGGCGGAGGCTAAGACTAGCGCCGGGTGCTGTGGCCTTGAAAAGAGCTATTATAGGCACTGCAGAGAAAATAAAGGGTAAAAAGGACAATTTGGCCATCTCCATGGCATCATGCAAGCGGTGGGGTGCTCGGTGTGGAGCATGGCAGGTGCTTGCATGTGCTCCTGGTCCTGAGGATCAGGGCTGCAATGGCTCCGCAGCATCCCCAGCCCCTGCTCTGCCTCGGTAGGGCACCTTCCCGAGCCACGAAGCAGATCTCAGGTTTTATGCGAGGGTCTAAAATGAGTTATCACACAAGGCAGAGACAAGCTTACCATGCCCCACTCCCCGAAAGCCCTTCCCCAGCAGATAAAAGGGCCTCACTGTTCTTCAAAATGATGAAATTGGAGCCAAATCCCCTGAAAGAAAACAGATGACCTCTTGTTCTGGGAACAGCCACAGTCCCTCCCTTTGACTCCATCACCGCCTGAACCCTGCCCAAATGAAAAGCAATAAGCCATGACATGAGCATCCGTGTCCCAGCCGCAGGAGGGAGGGAGGGAGGGAGGCACTTCCCACCCAGCCCCTAATGAAGCGCCTCGTTAGGGCTAACGGGGCTGGGGCTCACGTATCCCCCTCTCCAGGCTGCCTGCTTTCCCCAGGGCGTTTTTGCAGGGTTGGTATTTGCTCTGTGCTGGTGCAGGCTGAGATTTAAGCCCTTGGCACAGCCCCGGGTGCCTGCAGGAGTCATGTTTTTATGCAGAAAGGTCACACCGAGCATCTCTCCCCTCAACCGAACTGTTGCTGGCTGCAGAATTTGGCATTTCAACACTGATATTTCGTGTGAAGCGGATGCAGCCCAGGCTACGGTTCAAGGTTTTTTGCGTTTATAACCAACCGATGAGAGAATAAAACACACGCCCTTTTTAGAGATGTTTTACGATGCATGAAAATAGCCCTGAAGTTTTTCCCAAAAGTCTCCCTGACGGGGTTTGGGAACAGCCAGCCAGGGATGGTTCGGCTGTGCCAGAGGATCTGTATCCGCCGAGCATCTCCATCCTCTGCCCTCCAGGCGAAGGCGGTGGGAGCAGTTAGCTTTCCACCCAGAAACCTTTGCCACCAAGAAATGGTGTAGGGGATAACTCCCAAAATACCAGCTCATGGTGGTTTTTGGCAGGACCGGAGGCTGCCGGTACAAGGATGCTGTGCCCGCACTGCACGTACCCTGTGGCAGAGGCAGCATCCGTCCCGGCGCTGGTCCAGCCGCAGCCTCCCCCGTGCCCAGGGCAGGGCTTCAGGAAAACCTCGTGATGATGAGGGCACGGACAACCCAGTTTTGCAAACTCCTTTTTTTTTTTCTTATTGCACTTTCTCCATCTGTATCAAATAGCAGAGCTATGAATATTCAAGAGAAAAATGTGTTAAAAATTGGTGACATTTTCAGGATTGGCTCGCACTAGCCAGAGAACGTCATTCGCAGTAATTATGAATAAAATCCACAGCCCTTCACAGATGACAACAAATCCAAATGGCCTTTTTACACAGTGAAAATATTACCCTTAACACTTTTTTTTTTTTAATATCTTCCAACCAGTTGCTGCTTTCACAGGCACCTCTGAGCGAGCCGATTTCGGAAAAACTTCTCCTGTCGCGGTCGCGTCGGCTGCCTTGTACAGAAAATGAATAGCACTTTTTTTTCCCTCCCTCTCGTTTGAGAGTTTTCTTGGTAGGGATGAAACCACGAAACAGAAGGCCGCCTAAATGAAATTATTAACCCCGAGAAACCACTAAAGGAACTTGATTAATTTGCCAAGTAACAGAGCCCGGTTTGTTCTTTTAGGCAACACATCTTAAAGTAATTGAATCACCCCTTGAAAAAAAAACAGTAGATGATTGAGCCCTGAGGTACACTCGTTCGCTATCCTTAATAAATCTCTCTTTATGAAGGAGGTAGTATGCTTTTCTCATCAGAAACCTGTTAATTTTTTTCTCTTTTAAGTAATTGAATACAAAGTTCAAAATCTATCTGCAGCATCCTTCAAGAAAAAAAAAAAATCAAAGGTTTATCTCCTGTTTCATCTCAGCAAGTTAATTATGCTCTCATAATTGAGTTAAACCAGCAGGTTATTAAAAATACCACAGGATCATTTTTATTTTTTTTAATGAAGTACCACGAGCCCCAAATCTTTGGCAGAACCAAGGATCCCAAGACCTGGATTGTGCCCTGCATGCTGCAGGAGATGCCCAGGATGGGCCACTCCAACCTCGTTTCATTTAAGAAAAGTGGCTGGGGAAGGTTTTTTTCTCCTTTTTCATAAGCAAGAAGATAGGTCATCCTCAGCCATGTTATTGTAGCCTGCACTGGAGCTGCAGAGCCTCTCGGCATGTCCACAGGCACGCCTGCAGCCCAACAACAGCTTGTGGAAGGCAATGGTGCATCTACCCTCCACCTTGGGACAAGCAGGTCTAGCTGTACAGGCTCCCACCACAGAATAGAATCACATAATCATAAAATGATTTGGGCTAGAAGGGACCTTTGAAGGTCATCTGGTCCAAACCCCCTGCAGTGACCAGGGACATCTTCATCTAGATCAGGTTGCTCAGACCCCCGTCCAACCTGACCTTGAATGTTTCCAGGGATGGGGCATCTACCACCTCTCTGGGCAACCTGGGCCAGTGATTCACCACCCTCATTGCAAAAATTTTTTTCCTTGTATCTAGCCTAAATCTCCCCTCTTTTAGTTTAAAACCACTACCCCTTCTTCTATCACAACAGGCCCTGCTAAAAAGTCGGTTCTATTCTTTCTTATAAGCCCCCTTTAAGTACTGGAAGGATGCAATAAGGTCTCACTGAAACCTTCTCTTGTCCAGGCTGAACAACCCCAACTCTCTCAGCTCTTCCTCATAGGAGAGGTGTTCCAGTTCCCTGATCATTTTTGTGGCCATATCTGAGACATCTTTGACTATTCTCCAAGAAATCTATGTTGAGCTTTGTAATGCCTAGGGATGGAGGAGGAGCGCCCAATGCATGACGTGCATGGTGCTTCCAAGTTAAGCATATTTCTACCAGCATTTTGCTTCAAATTTTACCCATTCAACTAATTCCACTAATTCTAGGGAATTACAGAAATAATTGCTATTTTCCGATAGATACAGGCCTGCCTCACGAGACAAAAAAAAAAAAAAAAGGCAAAAAAAAAATCAATGAAGCACTGTTTAAGGAAAGTCAAAATAAGCTATTTCCATCTCCTCATTTGCAATTAACTTCAGAGCATAACACAGTGGGAGGTGGTTCATGGGAAAAGTACGACTTCATTGTAATCCTCCCTCCTTTTAAGTGGAAAGATCGGCGGAGATAGATGCGCCCCGGCAGCTGCTGCTCCCTGCCAGGTTGTAGCCATCCCGCTCCCTCCGGGCTGCCTGACACCGAGGAGAGGGCAGAGAGAGCTGCCAGCCCCACACCACGTCCCTGCGTTGCTGCCCTGGCAGGGTGATAGGACAGTGGCTGGGCTTTCTCATTGCCTGTGGTCACCACCATTGTGGTCCCGCATAAGATGCTCCATCCCCATCCTCATCCTCATCCCCATCCCAACGCGGCTCCCGCACCACAGTCCCCGGGAGACACATTCCCAAAGCAGAGGGAGGAAAGGGATGAGAGGCTGATAACAGCTTGGAAGAGCAACCATCTTCTCTGGGAAAAATAGGAGCCAGTGCTTATCTGGTTGGAGCTGGCAGGGTGAGAACACGGTGGGGTGGCAGGATGGAGCTGCCCTTCCTCTCGCTGGGCTGAACCCTGCCTAAAAGAGGGATGGTTATTATTATTATCTACTTATTTTTAGCAAAAAAACCCAACAAACCCCATGATTTTTCTAGAGGAACATCCTTTTCTTCTTCCACACCGATGACAGTATCACTATGAGAAGAGGTGATCCAACAACACATCCTTCCCTGGAGAGCTCTGGGTACCCCTTGCAGCAGGGTACCAGCAGGACTTTTGCTCAGTGGGACATTTTGACACCGCTTTGCCTTGGATCAGCCCTGCTTCACCTAAAAAACCCTCTCTGCTTCTGGGTGTCTCAGACACGTTCCCAAAAAACCTAGGCCAAGCAACGGTTTCGGGGCAAGAGGGACCTGAAAGAGCCGGTTTCCCTGCATTGTCTGGCAGGGCTGGGAGCTTTTCCCTGCCCTCCATGCAAATGTTCCCGGGAGGAGGAGGACCAGACCCAGCCGTGTGCTGTGAATCTTCAGCCAGTCTCTGCCTCCAGGCAGAGAATCCAGACTGTGATGAGGATGTCCATCAGGTGCCTCATCTGACGTTTGGGTTGCAGGTTGGTTGCAAACCAGCAAGTGAGCACCATGTGGGTCTCAGAGGCTGGTGCCCATTAGTGGAGATGGCACCCAGCTGGCTCCTGCACCCCGGCCCTGCTGCAGGTGAGAGCAGAAACCTGCTGCCATCGCAGGATCCATCCTCAGACTCACCTTCCAGCGCCCGGTGACCTTGGCTGGGGAGGAGGGTGCTCTGTCCTCCAGCAGGCACTTCCCATCCTTTACCCTACAATATTAAAAGCACTGCTGACGTGGCAACCTGCTGATTGTGCATTAAATATTCACCTACATGATACTTCCTTTGAAGAATTTTCCTTTTAACTGTTCTATTTTCATCGCTGTCCTCATCTCTCCGTAATGCTCCATCTTCTGCTTAAGTGTCATCTTCAGATTTTGTTCCCAATTAATATTTCTATGGCAACTGCATTTAATTTTGAAGTGGTAGCACTCGCTCTGCATGGGGACCGGAGCCTCCTCCCCACCTCACAGCTCTCTGCCCGTGGTGGACATTCAAGATGCTGTGCTCATTTTCAAAAGCTGTGGTCCTGTGGAGCGGCTTCACCTGCCTGCCCAGCCTTGGTGCCCCTGCCTTGCCCTCTCCATGCCAGCCTGGGGATAGCCAGCGGGTCAGTCCAGGCAAGGCTGAGCTCAAGTCCACCCATCATCTTGCCATCCATTATCACTGAGGACCCCTTTTTGGCTGCAGCACGGGGTAAAGCACAGATGTTTGGGAAATGCACTCAGTAGGATCAAGATTTTGGGAATGTGACACAGACACACACTGCGGGCTCCCTGGGCAGCACAGCCAACATGTTGCGAAACAAGAAGTGGCTGGGAACGCAGGAGGGGGCAGAAGGAATTGTTGTATTTGGAAACCCAGCCTTGCCCCATGTCCAGCTCCCGGTGATGGCCAGCGCTGGGTGGAGAGCTTTTGTCCTGATAGCCTGAGCTGTGAACCCAGCGTGATGGGGTACAGACACCTTCCTGGCTCCTGCAGCTGCCAGGCACCCCCCAGAACAACAGGGAAGGAAGCTGGCACCCACTCGTGTCCCCATGTGGGTCTCCTCCCCGTTCAAAAGGTAGAAATGATCTGTGAAGGTGACCAGCAGCAGTGGGACAGGGTCATCCCACCAGCTCAACGCCACTGGGTGCAACCCAGGATCCTCCCGTGGGCTCTGTGCTGTCAGAACAATAAAAACGGGCACCGAGTGGTTAAAATAAGCCTGGGATATGGCCCGGAATGAGAAGTATTCGTGTGTGCTGGTTTCCCTGACATGGCTGCCTTTTGGTCTGTGCTGAAACCTTGCAGGCATCTCTGGAATGGCAGAAATGCTGAACGTCCTGTTAACGGGGTTTTGCATCCGTCAGCACAGCCCAACTTGTTTGTGTGGAGGAACCTGTCCGGGACCTGGCCCCGGGGGGGTTGGCAGCCTGACAGATGTAAAGCTGGGCTATTGCATGTGTAACACAAGAGTTCAGAGATTAAGCTGTATAAATCCACCTTCAAAATCATTCTGTTCTAAGCCAACACGCCTGCCATCACCAGTCCCCTCCTGGGAACCGTGAAAGCCTCTCCCCTTCACGCGTGGGGACAACGCACACACGGAGGCCCCTCTGTCACCAAGATGCTCCTCCAGCAAAGATCTCACACAGGACAACTAGAGGGATGCACCAGGATGTGGGGACACTAAGCGCACATCCCTGCTGGTGCATGAGCTCAACCTAAAAGAGGGTAGTTTCAGACGAGATATAGGGAAGAAATTTTCTATGATGAGGGTGGTGAAATGCTGAACTGGGTTGCCTAGAGAGGTGGTGGATGCCCCATCCCTGGAAACATTCCAGGTCAGGTTGGACGGGGCTCTGAGCAACCTGATCTAGTTGAAGATGTGCCTGGTCATTGCAGGGGAGCTGGACTAGATGACTTTTAAACGTTCCTTACAACCCAAACTGTCCTGTGATCCTGTGAAACATGCACCCAAGGACCTTATTTTGCATCCTTTGGTGTCGCCCTCTGAAATCTTCACCCCTACACTGGACCAGGGCTTTCATGCAACAAGCAGAGTGAGCAGGAGGCTGGAGGGGATGCCGTTGTTCATGTTCTGCCTGTTCTGGGCAAGGGACAGCATGGCTTGTGTCCCTTTGCTGTTTGCAGGCTGGTTTTGGTAGCAGCTCGGGGCACCCCTGCAGT
>JAOXNO010000006.1:12724943-12735704 GCA_028565335.1 Limnodromus scolopaceus | reverse complement strand
GTAAGCATTGATCAGATCCCCCCTAAGTCTTCTCTTCTCAAGACTAAAAAGACCCAAGTCCCTCAGCCTCTCCTCATCGGAGAGATGCTCCAGGCCCTTAATCATCTTTGTGGCCCTTTTCTGTACCCTCTCCAGCACTTCCCTCTCCTTCCTGAACTGAGGAGCCCAGAACTGGACACAGTATTTCACATGGGGCCTCACCAAGGCAGAGTAGAGGGGCAGGATGACCTCCCTCAACCTGCTGGCCATGCTCTTCTTGATGCACCCCAGGATGCCACTGGCCTTCTTGGCCACAAGGGCACATTGGTGGCTCATGGCCATCCTGTTGTCCACAAGAACTCCCATGTTTCCATATTTCTCCCCAAACCATCTCAGACACCCACAGGGGATGTTCTGGTGGGGTGCTCTGGTTTTGGCTCCCGCGTGTAAAGTTGGCATCCAGCTTTCTGATCCCAGACTCTGTTCCCTACAAAGTGACTGGCTGAATTCCAGCTTCTACTCGGAGCCTCGCGGGCAGCCAGGACACCCTCCCACCCGCCGTCCCCACCACACCACCACCGCCCAGCAAAGTGCACCCGCCGTAGGTCTGGTTTTACGAGCGCCTCCCCGGCAGGCTCTGCTCACAATATCTACATTATTCCACATTCAAATGAGGGAACCACAGAAAAATGTAATTTTGGAAGCCGGGTAACTTAACTCCCCGCAGCTGTGCCTGGGGCTGGGCTCCAGCTGCTCGGCCGCCGGCAGGGCTCCGTCGCGCTCACACGAGTGCCGGATTCCTCCTGAAACTCGCTTCCCAGGATGGGCACTCACTGCGAGTGACATCTGGGACTTGGGTTTCTTTCCTCGGCCAGTTGAGCCGCCCCGCGGCGGTGGCACGAACGCGGGCTGTGATTGAGCTCACAACTGGAAGGCAGCGCTCCCGGCCGCTGCCCTTCCCCGCAGATGCTGTTACCCAAACGAGCCAAATGAGATGCAAACTCTGGAGAGGAACCCGTTCCCCGCTCCGCCGCTGGCTGAGCACGTTTTTCCCCGCCCAGCCCTGCACTGCCAGGCGGAGCGACGCCTCGCAAAGCCCGTGCCAAGACGTTGGCTACGGACTCAACCTCGCCCCTCCTGTGGGATAATTATTCCTCTTGCAACAACACGCGGATGTCCTACTCAAAATCAGCCCTCCCGCCCCCATTGCCAGGCTCCACGTGCCCCAAAGATGACGCAGCCTGGGGCAGGGTGACAGATGAGGGACAGCGCTTGAGGCGTGCAGGGCAGGGTCACCCTCTCCCTGAGACGAGCCCCCTCTCTCCTCCCTCAAACGCCGCAGGGACGATGCAGCCAGGAGCTCTGCGGTGCCATTGCCACTGTCCCTGAAACGCTCACTACCCTTCTCATCAAATTACTCGGCTCGGCGGCGAAGGGCTGCTGCCCTGCCACAGCCTCCCGGAGCGATGCGCACTCACCAGCTCTTCAGCTTGGGGAAGGTTACTAATGCCTTTCTCCTGCTGCCAGGCTCCCGGGCAGGCTGGTGGCATCACTCGTCCCCCAGACGTGGTGCCACGGCCGAGCACGTCCCGCGCCAGGAGGTGCCGGGCCACCGGCACGTGGCAGGGTGCGTGCTGCAGCGTCCTTTCCCCGTCACCTCTCATTAACTTGAAACGACTGTTCATACGGTCAGGAGCTCGCCGGGTCCCGTTGGGGACGACACCCAATGTCATCCTTAAAACACAAATGCCGTTCTTCCCTGGGGCTCTGCATCAGGACGTCTCTGCAGATGCATCGGGAAGGCGAGTGCAAACAGAGGCAGCTCATCACTGACATGAAGTGGTTTTATCTGGCGTATTTTCAAGCTTCCCAGTGCATCAGTGCCCTGACATCCCTGCTCCGTCTCGCGTGGGGATGACCGCAGCCATGGCTTCCCCTTCCAGCACCCGCCCCACGTCCCGGGGTTGGGTTTCCAGCTCCCAGCTGCTCCCACGGGTTTATCAGGGCTGGGACCACAGTGACATCCAGCTCCGTGCCAGCACTGCCCGATGGAGGCAGCGCCACCAAAACCCCACTTAACAACAACTGAGGCACCTCCAAAAATCAGTCTGACCCCTGTATGTCTGTCTTGCCAGCTGGAGGATGCCATAGAATCATAGAAGGGTTTGAGTTGGAAGGGAACTTTAAAGGTCATCTAGTCCAACCCCCCTGCAATGAGCAGGGACATCTTCAACTAGATTAGACGAGCACCCGGGGACAGTAAATCACAAGCGAGTTCAGAAAATCCAGCTCATGCCCCGAAACCTTCCTCTACGCCTGCACTGGCCATGAAACACAGCACCAATAATAATGGGACACGGCTTTCTTTTTAACCTGAGATCCTTAGGAGTGATCAGCAAATTTGAGAGGCCAATTAAGGAAAATCAGCACTTCATTAGTTTCCTGAAATGCAGCCACCGCTGGAAAGAGAGACAGCAGCGACTGTAGAGCTCAGCACAGTGCTAACCCTCAGCGAAATGCAGAAGGAGAAAGTTGCCCCGGCCACTGTGAACTACAGAGAGGGAGAAATCATGAATCCTCACTGAGATGCCGTGCCATGGGGACTGTGAGTGTCAGCAGAAGTCAGGAGTCCCTGGCTTGCCGGACACGGTGTTCCCAGGGCCCTGTTGGCTCTCAGGCTGCAGACCAGAGCCGGGGGAAAAGAAAAAACATACAAAAAGGCATGGTTTGTTTAATGGTGTAAAAAGCTTCCCCACCACTCGTGCAGGCTGGCTCTTTTCCATCGGGTGAACTCATTCTCCATCCCACTTCCAAACCGCTGTGCCGTGGCCCCAGCTCTGGGAGCTGGCAGAGCCGTGGTGCCACCAGCACAAGTTAACCCCAGCCCAGCTCCTGGCATCGGGAAGTCCATCTTCCCCAGCAGATGAAAGGGAAAACCCTGAGGTTAAGGCTTGGCAGCGAAGAGAGATACCTCACCCTTCCCTGCATCCCTTCCCCGGGTTATGGTAATGTTTTGTTTTTAAGACAGCCTTGCAAAAATGGCATGAAAATTTAATCTCCTCGGCAGAAAATCAAATAGCTGCTCTTCACATGCACTTCGCTGCAATTTATTCTTCTGCTAAAGGCTTCAAACTCACTCAGCTCAGCTATCCCCAGGGAAAACCAGCACCCACCCCGACCCTGCAGCACTGGGATGCACTGGTCCTCAGCGCTGTGGAGAAAAGGTGACAGAGCAGCTCCAGGGCCACGCAGGGTGAAGGGGCTTCAAGTGCAAAGAGCTTTTTACTCCTCTGTGAATACTGCTGCGAGCGCAGTGGGGGTCTGGGAGAGTGTGTAGCATCTTTGGGGACCCAGAACAACCCAGGATGGTGGTGGCAGGCATCCCTGCAAGGCTCCATGGATCACAGACTCACAGCCTGCCACCAGTTGCAAGGAAAAACCCCGTGGAAACTGAACGTGCACGGTGAGACACCCAGTGCTGCAGGTTTTGGCTCTTTAACCTTCCCCTGGACTTGTGCTCAAGGAAAGCCGTGACATTTATCACGAGAATATCCTCCGGTTAAAACCACAGCCCCTGATTCTGTTAACAATTTGGTAATGAATTAATGACATTTTCCAGTGGAAAAGAAATTGTGAAACTCTCCCGGGAGCTTCTGATTCGACCCAAACAATCTGTCAAGTCAAGCCGGCTGCAGTCTGGCTGCTCGGCGTCTCACGAAGGCTCTGAGCTCATCGCCAGCCTAACGAGCAATAAATAAGAAACCGGGAGGATGGCGGTGGACGCCAGGGATGAGTTGGGGGTCTCTGGCTCCGTCAATACCCCTCGATGAGAAGACTCAAGGCGGGTGAAGCTGCAGGTTTGCAGGAGCTCGGTGTGTTGGATGATAGGTTTCTTTAAAATATCAAGAATATCAATATCAATAGTCTTTAAAATATCAATTTAAACTACCTATGGTAAAGGTGGAGTGCCACAGTTCTTCAAAACCTGGACTGCAGCACCTCCAAACCCAGCCCCACTCTATTTTTACATGAACATCCCTGGCCACCACTAACAATAACATCAAGAAAGAAAAGATGCTTAAAGTGACTAATAGCTGGAGCTAAAGGAGAGATTATCATTATCCAAATTGCCTGCTCCTTGGAGAGACCTGGGCAAGCTTCCAGTGATATGCTGGATCCCATTTCCCAGGGTGGCTGGGGGGGTGGTGTGTGCTCCCCTGGGTAGGATGGCTCCGCAGTGGCACCGGCGCAAGGGGGTGAAGGGCTGAGGACTCCCATAGAGTAACACTCCATGGGATCCCTGCAGAGCAGTAGACACCCTAGAGGAAGCTTTCTGGACTCAAAAGAGGGTTGTGGCTCATTGCAATTCCTCAGCAGCATCTTGGTTGTGTCAGGACAGTGAGAGCTCAAGGGTGCTGCGAAGCTGAACGCCCAGCTTATGAAGAGGGAGATAAATGCTTATTTCTCCGGAACAGCCACTATTGTGTCAGTCCCCATGTCCTGAGTCCCCTGATTTACGGTTAGAAAGTTTGCATTGACTGCGCTCAGAATCATTAAGCTACAAACCATACACTAATTATGGTGCCCTGGGCAAGAATGTTAATCCAAAGAGCATAAAATTATAATGACTTTCTTGGCATAATTAGACCAAACAAGATAAACAGTCCAAATAGCAACGGCAGCTTCAGCACATTTACAGTCCCAGCCCAATCCACCACATGGCTGCAGGATGGCGGTGGAAAGCAGTGGGACAAGGGACATCCTGAGGGCAGGAGGGTCATGCAGCATCACCGACTGACCCCATGGTACCCATTCCAGCTCACGTTGAGCCTGGCATGGAGGCATTGCGTGGCAGCAGGGACGTTCCCACTTCTCACATCAGGCAGACCTACCCCGCAGTCTGGTGTTTCTCCAGCCACCGCGGGGACCCAACCCAAGCCACTGGTGGGGAGAGGGAGAGGATGCTGCCACCACCACGTGTTGCATCCTTCCTGCCGATCCGCCGCCTGTCCGCAGGGACAGCACACCCCAGCACGCAAAACCGGACCAAAGCTCCCACCACGCCAAGGCAGGCAGGGCTCACCCCATCTGCCAAATTCAGGAGGAGCCACTCAGATCCCTGTGCCTCTTGCCAGCCCTGTGCCAAGGTGCCAGTGCCCCAGTCCCAGGGCCCAGAGAAGCGGCCCCAGGCAGGGTCAGACCAGCCGTTTCCAAAAGCACGGCTTAAGCGTAATGCTTATTTTACCTGCCTCTTTATTTATTTATTGCTGACTGGGAGGTGCAATACAAAAGCTAATTATTTGATAAAAGCTTTGGGCAGGGTATTAATGAGCCAGACTTCTAAGCAGATTTCTAAACCTCTTTTCTGTCTCTGGCTGCAGTGCAGAGGTCGCGCTGTCGGAGCAGGTCGGAGCAGCACAGGGCCCCTTTCATGTGTCCCTGTGGCTCGGGGTGGTGGCACATGGGGACAGACACACCAAGCCTCTGCTGCAGCAGCAAAGGGCTGTTTTCCCTTTTTTTTCTCCTTCCTGGAAAAATGCCAGTTATTCCCAGTTTCGGGATCCAAAAGAAGAGGGGTGGGAAGACGACGGGCATGGAGTTTAGTGACTGAGCCACCAACACAATGGCCTGCAAACAGCCGCAATGCGACGGGTCCCCTCGATATATAACTCAGAAGGCCATATGCATTTAGCAGGGCCATATATATTTAGCAAGGTCATATGGATTCAGCAGGAGTGAAGATGACCAGCGATGCCGAGGAGGTGCAGCGTATCGTGAGCACCACCCTGCACTAGGGCACCAGTGAACCCAGTGCACAGAGTAGGGGGAGCCCGGGGACCCCAGAACAGTGCATGGTGTGGGTCAGCCCCGAGGACAGGAGGAGGGGGACGATGGCCAGCAGGGAGGTCACAGCCCTCCCCAAGGGGCTGCTGGGACCCGGCACCTACATCCCACCCAACAGACCCAGGAGGAGCATCAGCATCTCCTTCCCAGACCTGTTAGGAGGTTTAAAGCTGTTCACGCCTCTTGCCAAGACAAGTCTTTGCACTTATCGTGTCCCTGTTTCCTCAAAGCCATTATTTTGCCAAACTACCCAGAAAATAAAACAAAACGGGTCGGCGCTGGCATCCCCTCTGATGTGCCCAAACCGCCACCCTCAGCTACACGCAGAAGCTCCCCTGCAGCTCCAAGCCTGTGGTGAGGACAGGGGGCACATGAGGTGCTGGAGCCACTTTCCAGGCCAGAAATCCCTACTTTGGTATCCTGACTGACCTCCCCTGTGGCCAGGCCAGCAGGGCTTTCCTCTCCCTCCCCTCTCCCTCCATCACCAACGGGCTTCACGGGCACCAGCCGAAGCCATTCCCCTATAACCTGCTGTTAAATCCAGCCGTAAATCCCAGCTTCCAGCTCATTTCTGCTGCTCCAGGCGACACCCTCACGATGAAATGTTGCTCATATTTGTGGCCATGCTCAGCAAAAAAGGTCAGACCAAAAACATGTGGCGGAAAGCCCTGAAGAGAGGATCCCACCCCTCCTCCCTGGGTTCTCCTCCAGTGCTTTCAGCCCACAACTGGTGTCAAAACCCATCAGCAAGCCTCAAATCTATCTTTTGGGGGGAAAACTAAATAAATCCATCTTTCTTTTCCTGTCAGTTTGTCTCTGTGGGGGCTGGGGAGAACAGCCCTTGTGGCAAACTCCACTCAGGGCAATGAAACCACTCAAATGTTCTAAAAACACTGTGTTAGCAGGTAAATTTTGTAATCACAATATAATGGACACTATCCCCAGGATTAGGAAGATCCATGACACCTATAAAGGGCATTTTATCCCACAGCAGTTTTAAATAAATGCAAATGGGAGATTTTGAGGGGGGCAGATCTGCAGGTGGTGGGGTTGCCCATGGGCAGGGCTTGGCTGTTGGGGTTTCATGGGGAACATCGGCCATCGCTCCTGCGCTGCTGGAGGGGTTTGAATGGTTTCCTCCCTGGCAGCCCAAGCAGTGAGCCCAAGATGACTCTTACACTGGAATCCTTATTGGTTGAATAATTCGATTTTCCTGTTAATTGGGAAAAATTTTATTAAAATCTAGTGAGCCTTGAAACAGCAACTATTTCAAATACGGGGGAACAACTGCACCTATGCTGAACCACAGGCGTTGTCTGCGAGCAAAGTGCATCTTCTAGGTGTGGAAATGCAAACCCCTCATTTGTTCCAGCAATTAAATCACCATTGACAGTAAAATCAATGCATGCTCCCTCCCATCCGTGCTTATAAAGCTCCCCATAGCGACACCCACCCAACGACTTCCATAGCCCACCACTCCTCTATTTTTTAGTAAAACTTCAGCGTTTATTTAAGATGTGACACATGAAAGAGTAGCGACAATGAAGGGGGTTAGCAACATGAAAAGCCAATTCCAGATCCTGTGAGC
The DNA here is from genome assembly GCA_028565335.1 of Limnodromus scolopaceus. Taxonomy (NCBI): domain Eukaryota; kingdom Metazoa; phylum Chordata; class Aves; order Charadriiformes; family Scolopacidae; genus Limnodromus; species Limnodromus scolopaceus. Next base: position 12,728,293 of record JAOXNO010000006.1, on the reverse strand, counting down.
AGAATGAATTGCTCTTAAAAAAAAAATCTAATCAAGAACTTTTCCTTTCTTCCTTTTTTTTTTTTAACAAGGACGGTATGTGATGTGTATAGTCTCAAAAGGAGATTTACTAGACACCGCTGTGACTAAGGCAAGATGTAATTAGAAGAGGGGAGGAACATTTATCATTTGCCAGAGTGAATTAGGTATTTCGACTTCTCAAAAGAATTGAACGCAGAGGGTGAATTTTTTTCCAATTTCTCTCACATCTCCAATATTATTAAGTTCAGCTAGAAAACACTCGAGACAAATTGACTCATCTGAGCCCATCTCTTTATAATTGTTACACATTTTAAATTGGCTTAGTTAAATGAATGCTTCACATAGTGGTTGACAGGCTCTGTTATCTGGATGCGATATTAAAAATATCAAAATCAACACGAGAGCCAGAGCAGAGCTTAGGGATATTGCTTTTCTGAGCACTGTATATTGCTTTAGTTGAAATGTAGCATATATGTACAACTTTAAAGGTGGTTTCAGGCATAGACGAAGAGATATTGTTCCTTTCCTATTAATAATAAGGCATTTTTTTCTCTTTTCTTTCCACTTAGCAAGAAGTTTATAAGCTGGTGCTCTAAATGATTGGGCCATCAGACATGGCTATGTGTGCAGAAATCATCCCCATAATGCATATTCACTGTGCAAGCCTACACAGAGTGCAATGCCTCAACATATAGTGTGTTTGCAGTCATTTGCATAGAATATATTCATCTCCACTCAAAGCAGTCAGGAACCTCAAGCTGCCTGATCCTGCCCAGTTTTTAATGAACCCAGCAAGTGGAGACGGGGGGCAGCCAGCGCTGGGGGCTCTGGGACAGAGCTGGAGATGCTCAGCATCTCCCCAGAGCCGGGAAAATTCTGTCTTCCAGCTCGTTTCCCCGGTGTTGGTGCGCACGTGAGATGTTTCACGGGTCTCATCCAAAGGCTACTGAAAGATTCAGAGAGAAGGGAAGAATTTGGGTCTGTGCTTTGCCAGCGTGATCTCAGATCACATTTGCAAGACTCAAGAGCTTCGTGAAAACTCAAAGCCAGGCAAAATAATTGCTGATACAGAAACATTTGAGCAGCTCAGGCATGTTTTAGATAAGGGATCTTGTTTCTTCTCACCCTCCCCTTGGCTTGAGTGCTTCCTTTCCACATTGTTTTATCATGAACAGAAAATAACGGGAGAGAGACAGAAAGGGAGAGCCTGCCAACTGCATGATTTATGTTGACTTGAGAGCTGAAACCCTTGATAAAGCATCCAAAGCCTTGAATGACTACGGGCAGGGGCTGCAGCAAAGCTGGGTATCTGTCTGCCCTCTCACTGCCTGGGGAGCTGGCAGGGGAGGAAGGGAATGAGGGCAGAAACACCTCGGCCATGCTGGGTTTGTGCAGACACCGGCCAGAAACGCAGCAATGGTGACATGGGGTTGGGGTCTCCCAACCTCGGGGTCCCTTCCCGCACCCACACCCACTTCTGATCCTGCCCTTGAGCCAAAAGACCCATCCCTGCCTTTGGGAAAGACACAGCAAACTGCCTGCTCCGAAAAAAAGGAAAAGCAGATAAAGTACCACACTCCCGGGACATGAGGCTGCAGCCTGATGTTGATAATAAATATCACCCGACTGTTCAACGTCTTGCTATAAAAGACGGAGACGGAGACCATGTGTCTACAGCGGGATGGAGGGACACATCTCTACAGGGACGTGTAGGTGGGATGGAGGCTTTGTAATTTCACAGCCCAGTTTGCTGTGCAATCGCACAGATAACTGCATTGGTAAAATTTTTCCAAGTACCAGGGTGGAAATAAATGGGTTACCAGAGCCCAACGTGTATTTATTCATTCCTATCCCAGCAGCACGATTTCTCCCTTATTTAAATAACGTCTCCAAGGGCCTTACCCTTACTCATTTAATAAAAAAGCGTGTCAACACCAGTTCTGCATCACAAAATGAAGGGCACTCAGCGATTCCCCCATGGGACAATTAAATAAAGAGAGAAGAAAACAAAGGATCAACTCCGCACGACCAAAGACCTCTCATCGCATGCGGCATGGTGGAGCCGGGGGGAGCAGGACGTACCCCGTCTGCACGGGGCATGTCAGGCGAGCGCCGCCCTGCCCGGCCGCCCGGGGGGATTAAGGGCTTTAAAACCAGGAAAAAAAAATAAATAATAATGCTCAGGGCTGATCCTCCAGGCAGGGCGGATGGTGGTGGGGCTCTGGCAGCAGCACAGCACCGCTGCGCTGGCAGGGGGTGTGAATCAGTGGCGCTTCGGGGCTGAAATGGGAGTCACAGAATCAGAGAATATTCATGGTTGGAAGGGAGCTTTGGGATCATAATTTGCTGGTGTAGAGCAAAAAGCAAGAGACATGCAAACCATCCCATTTTGCATTGGGCTTAGCAACCCTCACCCTCACACAGCCTGCCCGCGGCCCGTCCCCCTTTCCCCTTCCCTGCCCTTTTTGGCCCCCCAGTATCTGCAGACAGGACCAGGCAGCGGCAGTGTCCCTGGGTTTAACACCAAGCTTTTTTAATTCCCTTTTTTTAATGAAAACCCTTGAGTGGTTTTTTTGCACGTCTCCGGCAAGTTGGTTGCCCAACACAAAAGGACGGTATTTGCACTTGGAGGGTAGAGCTGTCCTGAGACATCACCACCGTCGGGAAATATAGTGCTTACATCCCCTTTGCTCAAGGGAAGGGGAGGGAATGCCTCCTTTAAAGTGCCTCAAAATGAATTTAATTTAGAATGGATTTCACATTCGCGTTTGATGAATTAAAACCAGTGTGGTTTAACAACTATGTAATGGGTTATATATATGATCTGTTAAACAGGTGTTTGAGGTTTAGCAATTATCTAATAAGAGACTCATACATATTACAGTAGATAAACTTCAATAAATATGTTCTTAATCAACCGGAGAGCACTCAACATACAATTACCGTCCCTGCCACATCTTGTTGAAATGAGCAGCTGATTCAGTGCACGACGGGATTTTACGTGCTGCTTAAGAAAACCCCCATGTCTCATTTGTGCTGCTGGGGTGGGGGGATGCTGTTGGAGGGGGGGGTCTCTGCGCTTTCTTCCTGGGAGCTGGGGCAACTCTGAGAGTAGGAGCAGGAACCTCAGTGGTTGATTATCCCCCATGGAATATCCGTGATGGGGACCCGTGTGAGCAGCACTAGCGCCTGCCCTCCTCTCTCCACCCTGCTACCCACATGCCTTCGTTCACCAAGAGGGATGGAAAGGGATGCAGGATGGAGAGTTTCCTCCTGACAGAGGGATTTGCAATAGGAGGCATCAAAAGTGGAGCGAGTGGCTTAAAGAC
>JAOXNO010000006.1:12711687-12724896 GCA_028565335.1 Limnodromus scolopaceus | reverse complement strand
CTGAGCTCACGCCTCCCGGCTCCAGGGAGGGATGCAGAAACCCAGCCCCGTCGCAGGGTTAACACTGCCACGCTTTGGCTAATTTGCCACTTTCCTAGCTCGGGTGTTAAATCTAATTAGCGCATTAGTACTGGCTTTCCCAGCTGTAAAACAGCAGGGGGAATCCCCACAAACTGCCGGAGACAAAGGCGTGAGTCTCTTTGGCGGCTTCACCCCATCCCTGTGCCCCGGAAAGTTGGGTTTCACCCCAGATCGGGGCACAAGCGGACAAAGGCGCCGGCGCCTCAACCTCCCACCGCCGGGAAAATAAACACGGGCTGTTGCATCGAATGGGAAAGTACCCAGCAAGCACCCTGGGGTAAGCAAAGCCCCTTTTAGGTTGTGCAGAACTCACGGTGGGCTTGAATCATTGCTGGGACAGAGCAAAATTCAACCCAAGGGGATGCAAAATTTTTACTTTTAATGATAAGGATCTTTGCACAAAGAGGTTTTTGCGCATCCCAACGGGGCAGTGGCACATCCCTCCCCATAGCTGCCCCGGGCCCTCTCTTTCCCAGCCCCGAATCCTCACAAAATGCCACAAAACCATCAAGCAATGGGGAAGCCCAAAGGGCCCCCCTCTGGGTGTTGCAAACAACCACAATGACATCAAGCCGACCTCGGAAATCGCATCCACTACTCCATGGTCCCCTGGGACCTCCATCAGGTCCTCCTCACCCTGCGTTGTAAGCACCTCCTGTGCTGAATTAACATCCTCCCCTCTGCGGCACCGGCAGATTTACTCTCTGCAACCCTTGCTGCTGAAATCAGGGAGATTTGGGCCGTGCCTGGGCTGCAGGACCCTCTCTCCCCCCACATTCGAAGTGTGGGACCCCAGGGACGCAACACTGCCAGCAACAGGCACACCGAGGCGGGGGAGGCAGCCATCCCTCTTCCCGGGGAATTTTCCTCTCTCTCCCCTTGACTGCACAAGATGAGCACATCTTTAAATATAGCTTTAGTGCTGTCTAATAGCCGGCTCGCTCCGGCTTGGAAATCTGAGTCGCTCTCATTGATTTCATGGCAGCTAAATGCACGGATACCAGGCGTGCCCGGGGGACACGCAGCTCCTCGGGCACAGCCTGCCCCGGCTTAATGATTTCTGCCAACACGCCACGGCTGCAGAGCACTCCCTCCCTGTGCACAAGTCGGTACAGCTTTATATCCTTCTGGTGGTACTTTTTTTTTCCAGCGTTACCAGCGCAATTTTATCGATGGCTGTATTGCCGGCTATTTAATTATTCCCTTTTAATCCCTTCAGGCAGATGGGACATAAAAGCAAAGGCCATTAGTGGCTCGGGAGCGATGTGCAGGGGCATGAGCCTGGCGGGCAGAGCAAACCCCAGCCCGGATCATGCCACCCACCTACCATCTCAGCGCTGGACAACCACGTGGGAAGAGGCATGCCGGAGGGAGCAGCGCTTTAAATAGAGACATCAAAGGGGGAAAAACAAGGAGGAAGGAGCCAAGGGTGCCCCAGAGCCCATTTCCACCCCCCAAGAGCACCCTAGCTCACGGGCACAGGCACCTGTTGCAAAAACCAGCCAAGGACTGAGCACCCTTGGTGGGGCTTTCTGCTGAGCCCATACTCATAGCACCCAAAATCCTTCCGGTTCTACACCAGGGACAGTCCCACAAGGCTGTTACCCCCATCACCCCTCAGGGACATCTGCCCTGGCCCCACTTAGTTTCATCTGACGGGCTCAGGTGGAGGCAAAACAAAAGACATCTGCTTCTTTTTTTAGACCCAAACGAAGAAGTTGTACAATTTCAGCTTATAAATAATTGAAGGGCTAATGTGATCTCAAACTGAGCACTTATTAAATGGAAACGTCCCTGTTGACAGATGAATTCCTGTAAATTTTCTTTAGTTGAGCTCAGATGCCCGTTTTCTGCTTTGAAGCAGATGAGGTCACCCCGGCTGGACAGCACACGCTGTGCCTGGCAGGGATTTGGGCCCATGGAAAGAATAAAGAAGACAATAACAATAATAGTAGTAATGCAGGACTGAGATTCTAAAGCCTGCAGGACAGCACATGCAGGGTCTCAGTGCACACGTCTGCTTCCCCTCTTCTCCAAAGACCCAAGGAGGGTCCCCTGGGATGTCCCCATGCAATTGGGGACGCCTCTGGCAAAGTCCCCGTGCATCACCCCGGGGACAACGGTCCCAGCAGCACAGGAGGGATGGGGAGAGGAAGGTTGGGACCCCTCAAGGACGGGCAGCACGGAGCTGTGGCCGCCCCAGCATGCCATCACCTCCCCCCGCACTGCCGCTGTGTTTACGTTCTGCCTTCCTTCAATTATAATTAATAGCGGCTCATTATCAGGAGGGGACCGTTTATAAGATTCAATTAGAAGCCATTTATTTTAATGCTTTTGAACACAAAATGAGTTTGATCTCAGGAAACATTTCATTAGCATAATCTTCCCATAACAAGATCATCTTCTGAGCTTGACATATTTACAAGCCGGTACCAGGAGGAGGAACCGTGTCCGAGCGGCCGTGACCCTCGGACGCCGAGACTGGAGGAGGCAACCGGGGCACTGCCTGTGCCCTGCCAGCTTTCCCTGATGTTCAGGGATGGGCACCTTCAGCCGAGGGCTTGGCTGTTTTGTGGGAGTTTGGCTCCCCTCTCGCACCCTCTGCCCATCACCGGCACCAAGCCGTGGCTCTCAGACCCAGCCCACCATGGCAGGCACCAGCGCGATCCATCACGTCGGAGCCACCAACCCGGCGCTGAGTCACCAACAACCCTTTGCCTTTGAAAAAACACAAAGCAGGGGCTGGTGGCCACGCTCCCATTGCCCTTCCCAGCTAGAAACCAGCCTGCTCCAGCTCTTGCGCAGAGCGAGAAGCTCTCAGCAAACCTGCGCCACGGCACAGAGGAGGAGTGAGATCATTTTATTTGACTGTTCAGCTTAGGAAATTTAGTCATGAAGCAGGAATGAAAACTTGCATCTACTCCAAGTCAAAATACTCAATACGGCATGGCTGTTTTTTTTTTTTTTCCCTGAGGATAATCATCTCTGATTTGTTGCCCATATGGAAGACGTATTGGTTTTCCATACAGCGGATGAGTTATACATTTCATAAGCTAAGCTGTCCATATATTCAAAGTAATATGAAATCATTCACTTACACTTAAGCTGTATAGTGCACCGCCGTGTATTTTGGGTATAAAATTATGCCATGAACATATTTTTAAACGCTTGGTCTTTATCAGAGCCCTGTCTCGAGCTATTGCCTTTCAGAGAATGATGCTCGTGATGCTCTGCCACATCCACAGCAGCCTCAAACACCCCTACCCTCCCGGCCAGCAAAAGGAGAAGGCACTGAGCCCAGGCAGAACCCGGCCCTGGCAGAGGCCAGTTTGGCACCAGGGCATGCAGATTTGGGGCTGCAGAGCACAGCAAAGCTATGCTTTTGTTTGTTGGATGGAGAAGGAGCCCCCTTTGCCCAGGGTCCTCCTGGATCCCCCCCTCGAGGCTGGGCTGACCCTGGGCTCAGACAACTTTCCCGTGCCTGGTGTGACCTCCCCGTCTAACCCAGGGGCGGGCAGGTTGCAAACAGGCAGGGATTTAGGTCCCCAATTCATTGCAAACAGAGAAAGGAGAAGATGAAAAAAGAGCATTATTATTAGAACATCAGCCTTAGGGAGCAGGCATAGGCAGTGCCCGTGCTGCCAGCCCCTCCACTGCCCAGCACCCCCGCATGCCCGAAGCCAACCTCTCCCCTCCTGGGATCGTGTTTTACAGCCACTTAAAACACAGGGAAATACATTCTCCTCCAAAGAAATCTCTGCCGCCACGGCTCCACATTATCTGCTTGTACAGGAGGCAGTTCTCAAATATTTTAAATGTATGGGCCATACGTTCTGGGAAACATAACATACACAGTGAAAAAAATATTGCTTCCCCATATGGGTTTGGAGAAGCGGCGGATTACAGCGTGTGGAGCCAGATGGCCGGTAACTCAATGCAGCTGAACAAAAATCTCCGGGCCAAATTCATCCCCACCACAACCACACCGAGCCCGGAGGGCTTACGCCACGGTTTCACTTAGCTCCTCACATTTGACTCCTGCAACATGCGAGTTATCTGCTCGTGGAAGTCATTTTACGATGGGTAGCTGGGAATCTTGTTTCTGCAGTTGTTCCTCTCGCTCTCGTGCGGGTTTGTCCCTCCTCCTCAAGGTGTGGGAGCAGATGGAGACCCCCCAAGCTCTCACACTCCTGGGCTGGGAGAGGGGTAATCTGGGCTCAGAAATGCCATTTTACACCAAAGCATTTCCTATCCACCCTATAGGCTCTCCCTCCTTCTTGGGGTGCCAGGTGTCCCTGGTTTGAGGCTGACCACATCCCTGCACCTTTGGTGCCCCGCTGGACACCCCCACCTGCAGCTTGTGGCTATTCTTCAAAATTTCGGCTGGAATAAATTAACAGAAAAATGTACCTTTGGGCTTAATTTGCTGTGTAGCTCAGGCAGTGAATAATCCCCGAGCAGCCCCTGCAAACTCTCTCGACTCCCACGCCAGAACCAGCCAGCACTTGCCCACTGGCAGCACAGGGTTGTGTCGGGACCGGGGCAGCACCGGCACGGCCAGGACACCGAAACCGCTTCCTAAACATCCCAGGGTGCCCAAACCCACAACGGGCAGAGAGGCTCCCGCGGCCTCAGGGGACAACGGGTTGACCACATCCGCCATGCGATTAAGCAACCGATAGCACGTAGGGATTGAAAGCCAACTTATTTCATAAAAGGCGATTAAAATGTCCTTTGGTAACGCGCAAGATTTGTTCTCGGCTGTTACACTGATGAATAACCAGCTTGGGAAGGAGCAGAGGCTGGAACCAGAGCTCTCCAGCCTCCGGGGATGCCAGCGCCACCGGGACAGTCTATACCTCCTGCTGCCTTCGAGTCACCGTTTTTTTCCCTGGGAAGCCAGAGCGCCCGGCGTGCCGCGTCCTGCCCGGCGGCCGCCGTGACTCACCCAGCCAGTCTCCCCGTGGAGGCACCAGCCCTGCTCCTCTCCCTGCGCGTTACCATCGTCATGAATCATTAGTCTGAAATAAGGACACCAGATGCATGCAAAGATGAGTCATTTGAAGGAGGTGAAAGGAAAACCAGACCAGCCACATATTAAAACTCGCTGTAACAGTAAAAGGACTGTGTACATAAATCAGTTTATTTTGACTACAGCGATAACGCTCTTCCAAGAACACGCCAACTCGTGGAGAAAACGCTGAGCCCAGACGCGATCCAGCTCCCCAGCCAGGGGCTGTGCTTCAAAGGCCACCAAATCCAGTGGCTTTGGTTAATATGGGGCTAAGATGGGACGCTGGGGGACAGGGACCCCATGAGGCCACGGAGTGGGCACCCTGGCCACATCACAGTGCTGCCGACACAGACTCTGCCGTTTTAAAACAGATATGGAGCGGCTCCACGTGCATTTGGCACGTGTTAATGCAACCCAGACACTTGGCCAATGCCTCCACCTTAGCAAAGTTGAATTTAAACATCGCTCAGGGATGGAACGGGTCCCTCGGTGCAGCACTGGGTGCCCAGGTCCCATCTGCTGCTGCAAAGCCAGGTCCCTGGGCTTGGGGACACCCACCAAACACAACAGAAAGAGCCCACCAGCCCTGCAGGTCGTTGCTGCTCGAGCCAAATCTGCCCACTGAAGGTGCAATCGCGGGATTAAAGTCAATTTACTTTGTAACATGGATTTAGATTACCACCCGGTTATGGGGCGATTAGATGGGCTCAACGTCACGCTGGAGGGGAGGGAGGGAGGGAGGGAGGGAAGAGAAAGGGAGATGTTGAAAAAGAGCCTGGCCACACATTTAACGTAGAAAAAGCCCAGCTCCCCTCAGTAGCCTGGCTCCGCGAAGGGGCCAAGGGATTTTACGGGATTTTTTGGACTGTGCACATTTGCACTCAGGGCTCCCCTGCAATCCCAGAGAAGAGGAGGAAAGGGGAAGAGCCCCCGGGTGCACCATGCCCTGCTGGGTGCTTTGCCAGCGTGGGGGATCACAGCTGGCAGAAAGGAGCTCTGGCTGTACCAGCCAGCACCACCACGCTGGTGGCTCATCCCAAATTGTTCACAGTCCTCCCCTGATCTCCAGGTTACCCACACTGCTCCTCTCAGAGACGGGGGTTTTCTCCCCAACCCTTCCCAATGCTGCTGAAGGAGCTTTTGCACCAGTCTGAGAGAGAGCAGATGATGGGATGGAGACCGATTTGGGGCTACAAAGTGATGTGGGCAAACATGCCCTTGCTAAAAAAATAATATCCTTCCTCCAGCAAACAAAATTGCTAAATCAGAGCAATCTGCTCCTCCCAGACCCAGGCGTGCGTTGCAATGCTGTGTTTGCACACTCATAAGGCAGTAAATAGCAAAGCCTGGTCCTCCAGCCCTCGCCCACCTCCTGCAAGGAAAACGCCAGAGAGAAGAGCCGTGGCCAGCCAGCGGGGTGCCAGGATTCGTGCGTCCCCAGCCTCTTACGTGGGCAAGGCAGAAAGGAAGACAGTTTTAAGCTGCAGACAGAGGTACACATTGCTCTCTGCAATCCCTCTGGCTTTACTTCACCAAGGTCTGTGTTTACCAAGCCAGCTTCTTCCCTGCCAAATGCAAACACAATCCTTAGGGGAATAGTAGTGCAAAGAATTTGGATGAAGAAGCTTTGGAAAAAGAAAAAAAAAAAAAAGGAAGACGTCCAACAAATACTTAAGGGAACAACTGAAGAAGAAATTTCCAAAAATTCAGAAGCATAACTGGTTGCTTTAGGGGAAAGCCAGTTTGAGTGTTCCCAGGAGCTGCTGTTTCAGCCCTGTGCTGGGATCCCCCTGTCTGCCCCAGCAGCCACCGATGCCCAGTAAGGTTGGCTTTATTTCTGAGTATGCCCAGTGGTTACCCATGGACACAAACCACAGAAACACCCCCAGGACATACACAGAAACTTTGGGGAAAGAAAAAAAAGAAAAGAAAAAAAAAGCAAAACCAATTTTTGCATTCTTCATCTTGGAGAAAGCCCAAGGTCCTTCACCACTCTGTCCTTCCCTCCAGGCTGAGCAAACCACCATGAAACCCCGCACACTTTCTGCAGGGCAGACCATGGCACAGCCTCCCAGCGAGTGCGAGCCCGTGGGGACTGTGGATAAGCCAGACTTAATTACTTATCTCTCTTCCATTTTTAATTTTTTCTCTCCCTCTGGTTCTCTATTTCTAGACCACAGCCACTGCTCATCCTCTGCTGTGGTGGTGTCCTCCCCCACCGTCCCCCATATAGGATGCTCTGTCTATTGAGCACACGGAGGGGGCTTGGAAACATCGACACCCACCCCCAAGGCTCATTCTCCGTGCTCCCAGCTCCCCGCCGGCTGACAGAGACGGATGGCCATCAGCCCGCAAGGTCTGAACAAACAGGAGAGGGACGAGAGGAAGGGATCTTGCCCTGGCTTTTATTCCCCTGGGCAGCAGGGTCACGCCGGGATTTTGGTGCATTAACTCCACATGGGTCCCGGCTCTGCCCTCCCCGGTGCCATCCCCGGTCCCTCACACCACAGCATCGTCCTGCCACATGTGTGCCCACCAAACTGACATTAAAGAGTGCCGTTCACACGCATTTAAATAAATGATGCTGCTGCAATATTGATTTAGCTGCGCGGTCCTCTAAATGCTACATTAGCGTCCTATTAGCGGAGGGAGAAAAACCTCTCCTTCCCCCCCGGCCGGCAGGGAGGAGCTGGGGAGCAGCCCAGCAGCCGGCGTGGCTGCTCCCCTTGGCAGGGCCGACCGCGGCACTCGGGAGAATTGAAAGGGAAGTTTGTTTTCAAGTCAGCTCAGTCCAGGTTTCTGGGTTTTCCAGATGGTTTGGCTGTCTGGGGATGCCTCTTGATGCCTTTCGCAGAACGAGCTCTCCCTGGAATATGGGAAATGTGAACTAACATTGAAGCCCAAAGACAGATTGCAGGAATATTTTCTTCTATTCAAAGCGGGAGACTAAAAATACAGATGTGTCAAGAAATCGAAGGGTGGCTTTTCCCCTTCACTGCTATGGTTGTGGGATTCTTTTTATAGCCCAAATACTGATGTAAAACAAGCCTTTTCTAAAACATCTAGAGTTAAGAACCTGTTTCTGCAGAGGAAATTGCTGTTCCAATGCAGGATAGTCCCATGTGTGCAAGAAATACAGTTTGGAGGAAAAGCAGGGGATTCCAGGGGAGGGCATCGCTGGATGAACCATGGCTGCTGAAAGGCTGTGTAACGTTGTGGATGGACTAGATGGTCATAGTAGGTCCCTTCCAACCAAACCATTCTATCCTATCCCTGTCCTTGCTGGGTGACTCTCTCTGAAATAGCAGGAGCATCTCCAGATGCCCATGCTGTGCCTGGGCAAGCATGGGACCTGCTCACTCCAGCCACAGCATCGCCAGCAGCTCCCACCAAGCACCTGAGGAAGCACCCAAGCCTCTGCCCCACTTCATCTGTCACCCCTGGAGCCAGCAGTCCTCGCAGGGACCTTATTTTGCACCCAAAGCCCTTGGAAAACCTTCATTTCCACTTGCTGTTCTCAGGGAGAGTTCCTGCAGCTCCAGCATCAGCCCCCCACAGAGGAGAAGGCACGCTCGCTGCCTGCTTTAAACAAGAAAATCCATACATGGTAGAAAAGTTTTTAAAAGGCATAATCATTTCGATCTCAGATAGAGGCAGCACATGATGGAAAGAATTTCACAATTGGCAGGGCAGGAGAATCAATTTAAGGTGTTTACACAATGCAAAGCTCCCAGTGTATAATTATCATTTTATAGTCAATCAATTGTAATTCTGATCCAGGAGCACAGCACGGGAAAATTAGCATTCAGGAGCACCTTTGATAAATTAGCAAGGATTATGGAGTCTGTGTTTGCAGAGATTTTGGTCTGCACTAGGGGAGGATTTAAAAATGGCAAAGTTTTTGCCTCTGCAGCTGAATACACCAGGGGCCAAGGAATTTAAAGCTGTTTAGTTCTGGAAGAGAAGTAGGATTAAAGCTATGGAGAGGGCAGGGATCTACTCTGTATTTGATTAGGAGTTTTATGATGCAAAGAAGCTTTGGGGAACGCTTCAGCTCTCCGTGCACAGGATTATACACATCACTGTATTAATTATTAGTATTAGAATAACACCTCGAAACCCTAGCAGTGTGCAGAGCCTTCCTATTCTAGGCACTGAATATTTCGGGTTCAATCCAAATCCTGCTGAAGTGCCCAAGGATCTGAGCCCACCAATCTCCCCAGGGTCTGGATAAGGACCCAGGAATGGATGGCTGGACCCAGGGAAGCTGCTGAGGAGCTTCCCAGGCACCCCTCACTGCAGATCATGGTGACCCCAAACCAGGTGCATCAAGAAGCTACTTTCCAAAGGAAAGTTAGATAACGATGAAATTACCCCAAATCCTCCGAGTGCAGGCACAAATCTTTCCCAAAGGGAAGATCTCAGGCGGGGGTTGATGGGAGCTCCCAAAAAAGATCTTGCCTCTTAGCATTTACCCTGCAAACCTACAGACTCGAAGTCATCCTTTGCCCAACACAAATCTCTGCAGCAGGTCCATGTCCCCATCCTCAAGAGCTGGATGCTGCATTTCTCCCCACCGAGGTACCAGTTTGCACGGGACCTTTGTGACCGTGGGGAGCAGTGCTGAGCCCAGGCAGGTTGGGGTGCCCAGGGCACATTTCCCACACAGCGTTTGTTTATCTTGAGTACCCAACTCAGCCGAAAAGGCGACCCTCAGCTCCTTGCAGCAGTCTCGTGACCACCCCAAGTCCTTTTGGCAAGCTCCGGTCACCGCTGGGCTTACTTCAAACATGATGTGGGCTGGAAACGTAGCCCTTTCTCTTCAAAAAGAAAGAAACGTCCTCAGCAGGGGTGAAAAGCCAAACCCTCAAGAGCTTTGGTGGGGCCAAAATCAGTCAGCACTTGGGTGCCAGGAAGGGTAAGACAGACTCATTGCACACCGACAGCCACTCCCGGGAATCCCCAGCACTGCCCGCCTGGGATCTCAGGGCTGAAACCACTCCCAGAAACCAGCAGAAAACTAGTCCAGTACAAAGAGATGTTTTTTTTCTGCCAGTTGAATGACTTGCAGGGGCTCACAGACTCTGCACATCGAAAAGCAGCTGAGGATCGGGGTGGTTGCTGGCAGGAGGGGGCTAGCAGAAGACCTTTGAGGGTGGGCAATACCCTGCACATCCATCCACCTGCCCCTCCTAGTCTTTTCCTTTGGGAAAAGGAGGAGTTTGGAAACCCCCAGCCCCAGAGGAGTCAGGCAGCCACCAGGCTTTGCCCCTCTGGCCTGTCCCATCAAACTCCTTTCCTAAAGTGCCTTTTAGCAGCACAATTAATAGACAAAAAGGGATGGGGGGAAAAAAAAAGAAGGCAAAAAAAAAAAAAAAGCAAAACCAAGGAAGAAGAAGGGCCCCAAGCTGCAGCTGGGTACAGGAACTGTGTGACCGACACTCCCTCATCAGCCCTGTCCTTGGGCAAGACACGTCGGGCTCTTTACTGCAGGGAGGGGAAGCTGCTCTGTATGCACAGCCCACCCCTCATCTGTGCCGGCTTTATCATGGTAATACCAGGAGCCCAGTCTGGTGGCAATAATCTCCTCATTCTCTGCCATTTCCTCAAGGGGGTAAAGATCATGGAGCATTAACACAACGGATGTGCACTTTGAACCAGAAGCTGTTCCCTGGGCTATAAATCAGAGCCTGCCACTGCAGCACAATGGCCCTGAAATTAATTACCCCATCGCTTTGCCAAAGACAAAGCGCCTTGTGCCGCTGGGGATGCATACAGCGACAGGCACACAGACCTGAGGGACAGCCCTGGGGACGTGCCATAGGGTGGCCGAAGCCACCAAAGGTGCCCAAGAGCCACCACTGGTGCCTGGCTGTCAGCCGACAGCAAACCCTCACTGCCAGCCTAGGGGGTTTTCGGACACACGTCTCCTCCGAAACCTCTTTGGCCATGTGGCTGTGCCAGGGGAGGTCTGTCCTGCTCCCTCCTCACCCTCATGATGCTGCTGGAACTCCAGGAGAATAATAAAAATACCAAGTTGGACCATGGAGCGCAGTCATTCACCTTGGGGTAAATCGCCGTGATTTTGGTCCCTGTGCTGATGCAATTAGCTCTCCCACAGACCAGAGAAACCTACTTTCTGAAGGCTTGAAGACAGGCTGCAGCATACAAGCTGGTAGCAAAGAAGGGCAGGAAAGGAAAATATATTTTTCATTAAATCCTGCAAAACACAAGACATTTCTAGCTGTTTTCAGTTTAAAGTGTCATCCTCTCTTTTTACACCTTTCCCATCCGGTCTCAGAGGCAGAAAGAAAGGGAACAGGGCAGAGGCAGCTCCTTGCACCAGGTCTCCTGCAGCTCTTTTCTGGGTGACTCTCAGGTCCTGGTAACAGGTCCCAGACGGAGATGGGCTTGCTGCCAGACAGGGTTTGTCGCCCAAATTTGCCCATCGTGCATTTACCAGAAAGTCTCCCACCGCCAAGGGCTGCCACTGCATCCCTAAAAACACGTATTTTTACTTCTAGCCTTTTTGGCAGAAGCTCTCTGCCAGCAGACACCCCTCAAGGGACACATCGCCCCCCCACCCCGAACAGCCATCACTTGCCAAATTTCACACCCGGGAAGACACGGTGTTGGAGCGGGTATGCCAGCATGGCCAGGCAGGGGCACCACCCGGCAGGAATCAGCGGCAGGGCTGGCTGCGAAACGGGGTTACCCTTGGGCTGCGCTGGGAGACGCTTTCCCTCTGCACCTCCTGCTGTCGTACGAGATTGCTATTTATGAGGAACACAAACCCGCTTTCCCTTCCCCGCAGCCAAAAAGGTCACATCAAGTAAGCGGTGAGATTTCCAGCTCGAACAGACTGTTCGGGGGTTGTTTGCAGTAATTTTTTAGGTTGGTTTTTGGGTTTGTTTTTTTTTTTAATTTTTTTTTTTTTTTTACATCTCGAGAACTGGTGCAGCAGAGACCGTACGCGACGTTCGGTCCTTGTCTCACATGAAACGAAAGACAGAAAAATGAAGTTGGGTGCCCAGTCTGTTCAGAGCACCTCCTGCCTGACCTCCAGATCCTCCTCCTACCCGCTGCAAACTCTCGCCTCGGCTTTTCCCATCTCGCCCTCGGTGCCGGGGCTGGCAGTGCCGTCCATCCGTCTGCGCATCCGAGACGTGCCGACAGCAGCCGTGATGAGCAGCCAAAAGCGTCGCTGCCTTTGGGAGCCGGCACAGCAAAATTTATGTGAAAAGGAGACCTAAAAACATTGGTGCTAATGGAAGGGAGAGGTTGTATAGCGCAACTAAAAATACGATCCCAGTGATGTACGGTGAAATGGCAGCATCCATCAGTTCTGAGCTGTTTGCTTACAAAGCGGAGGCTCTGGCTATTAGCTCCGTGACCATTACAAAAGGGAAAGGGGAAATTACTGTGCGTTTTCAGCCTGGCTTCCCTCCCGTCTGTGCTGTGCAGCCTGTCCCTCTCTGCATGAAAACGTGTAAAAGGACAAAGAAAGATGATCCAAGCGACCAAAACACGGGCCACAGGAAAGCAAGCCCATTTATTTAAGAGTTATTTACATTTCAGGAAAGAAAACTAAATGTGTCCCCAAACGAATGGCAGTTTTTAGCTGCCACTCCTCTCTCCATCCCCGTCACAGCCCGGCACCGACAGCTCAGTAAATAACACGCTGCATCCCGTTTGCACCTCTCACAAAACCTACAGCCAAGCCCTGTTGGTCCATGGTGCTCTGCTTGCCTTTAAAAAAAAAGCTTTATTGGAAAATTAAGATAGGAAAGGTAATAAAGCCCCCAGGGCAGCACCTCATACCCGTGCCCATGCAGGAGCAGCCGTGCTGGGAGCACAGCTCCCAATTCACCGTGGTAAAACCCACCGGGACGTGCCAGCACTGGCTCCTCCAGGGAGATGCTGTACCAAGAGGGCATTGTACCAGGAACGTAAGGGGGAGGGTGGCCAAAGCATGGCCTCAGGACACCTCTCCCTGTGCCCTGGACTGAGGCAACACCCAGAGGAAACCCTACTAATGACTGTCTCCAGCAGGGTGCCCTTCCTGGATGTGTGTGCTCTTGGCCAGGGTCGCATTCAACAATGAGGAGCTGCCT
>JAOXNO010000006.1:12695559-12711587 GCA_028565335.1 Limnodromus scolopaceus | reverse complement strand
GACTGTCTCCAGCAGGGTGCCCTTCCTGGATGTGTGTGCTCTTGGCCAGGGTCGCATTCAACAATGAGGAGCTGCCTGGAGAGACAAGTTTGTAATTGCTTAGTGTTCTTCAATTAAGAACTGCAATGCCCAGCACTGCAATCATATCTGCTCTGCGGAGTACGGAACACGGACGTCGCTGTCTTGAGCATGAAAATCATCAGCACCCAGAAATACCAGGCAACCATCAAATACATTTTTCAGGGCAATTCCCCTAGAAAACCCTCCTTGCCTCACATTCGCTACTGCAGCATTAATTCCTTCTATTCTGCTGCTCTATAATTGGGACAGAAACCAAAGCGTTTTGTACGGTGACTCTTGCAGGAGAATCTCTAATAGCCGTTTATAGCTGATGTGATAAAGCAAAAAATAAAAAACCCCGCTCTCAGCAAGCCGAGGAACATCTCGCCTCTCCGTTGCCATTTTTAGGTATCTGAATGTACGTGTGTGCTCAGAGGCAGAGCTCGGGGAAGGGCCGCTTGTCAGCCACAGACTAACTGATATTGATGGGGGAGAGAAAGCCGAAGCCCTACCTGACTGTGGGGAGGCTGTGCCCGGGCCGTGACTAATGGCAGAGAGCATCTTCTTCTAGCAAGAAGCCTTTCATTTAAATTAAACCCTGTTTTCTGCTCACTCACGGTCACGCATCCATTGGCAACCTGAGCCGACGTGACCACTTTATGAATTACTTTTTTCCTCTGAGTGTAAATTAGGCCCAAAAGGAAAATGATGCCGTCCTTCCCAGAGAAGGCTGCCGTCACCTGTCCCACGTCCTCGCTCACTGCTGAGTTGGACTCGATGATCCTTATGGGTCCCTTCCAACTCAAGATATTCCATCATTCTATGAGAGTTTATGCTGCTGGAGCCATTTTTGGGTGGAGCTGCCCGAAGCCCTGTCTCCCTCCCAGTTTGCACGTCCAGGCTTTGCTACCCCCGTAGACACCCCGTTACACGGCACTGATGTGCCTTGAAATAACCTCCCGATGGACAGAGCAGGGAAAACACATTTTTAATTAAGTGTTTTCAGCTGAAGTTTTTATAACCGAAAGGCCCCAGAACAAGAACAAAAGCTTCCTTTCAGGCAAAATAAACGTTTGATGAGGAATTTAATCAAAACCAGCACAACTTCGAGGTGGGGGGGGAAAGGAATTGTGCCAAGATGGTGCATTACGGCGTTTTGGAGGACATTAGGTCCCCTGGCTCAGGCCACCCAGGACAATGGTCACTTGTCCATCTGGACAGCATCTCCCTGACTGTCCTGTACCTCCTGTCCCACTGTCCTGGTTTTACAAGAGACAACCGACCAAACACTGGACTCTCATCAGAATCCCATAGGGGACCAGGGCTGGTCCCTTATGGGGGGCGGGACTCAGAGCTGGTTCCACAGAGGACCCTACTCTGCAGGAATGCTGGCCCCCCCAGCCCCTTGCCTTCCTGATCCAAAACTGCTGCTTCAAAGCCCCAGTTTAGCAGGGAGCAGACAAAAGTGAGGAGCTGACTGTGTGCTTACAGGGACCCCACACCTCTTTATTCACTGAAGAGGATGGTCCAGGACTCTTTTCCTCTTCAGCAGGTGACCCATGCAAGCATTGCCTCATCCTGCTGTACAGAAAAGCTTTCTCAAAACCCTCTATCAAAGAGCTGCCTTGAATATATATATATATATATTACATATATATTCTTTTCCTTCTAATAATAAAACATTTAGTTCTAGGTCACTAAGCAAAGGAGATGGAAGAGGAGAGGGAGAGCTGCTCTGATCTCTTTTGCAGCTTTTTATAGAGAAATGTTCTGCTTAACTGCCTTTCTGAAGAAAAAAAAGTGTCCACAGTATAAATGGGAACTGGCCATCAGCCAAGGCTGCCCGGCTTTAACCTGCCAGTGTTATCAGCTCTGGGGTCTCACTGGTAACCAAAGGTAAGTAGTAATTTAAAGGAATGGTGTAAAAGCCCATTTTCCCTGGCTGGAAGAGCCAGATATTCACAGGAGAGCTGAACAGCAATAACCAGCCCCAAAAACATCTATCTGCAGCAGACCCTGAGCAAGAAGATGGGGAGGAAGGGCCCCAGACCAACTCCAGCTGGAGGGAGCAGGGCATCTCCTGGACCAGGATCCTCAGCACCCAAAGGACCTAATGCAGCATGGAGACAGGAGAGCCAGTTCTGCCCCTTCCCTGCCCCAGTGCTCCAGCCCCGTCCAGCAAACCACCACAGCTCTCCGGTGACATGACATCCCCCTTCCCACACACATTCCTCAAAAGCATATTAGTCCTTCCCCATTAGTCACGCTCTCCATCACTTCACTGGTTTTTATACTGCTTGTCTAAATTTCCTCTAATTTGTTGGATATTCCTGGTACGAAGGGATAACTCCTGGGTGGCTTCCCCACTGCCATGAGCCGCAACACATTGTGGGAGTCTGGGCAGGGGATGAGGCATCAGTAAAGCAGATGGGAAAGACGATGGCACAGGGATGTGGGTGGCAGTGGGTGAAGTGCCAGACACGCAGGCTCAGACCTGAAAACCCACCAGAGACCACGACATGGCCATGACCACGTGCAACCTGCTGGTGAGACCATGGGGAGCTCACCCAGCTCTGCAACCCAGCAAGCCCCCTCTGAGAGCACCGGCCACTGCAAGGAGTCTGGATTTAGCCTTTCACTAATGCTTGTGCGCAGACAAATACTGCGAGACATCAACTTCCTTTGCCCCAAATTGTGGTATATTGCAGGAATAACGCTGGAGAAATAAAGAGAAGGGGAGCACGGAGCTAGCACTGGGATTTGGCTGGATTAAACAGAATATGAATGTAGAGTACTGGAAGTTTATACGCTCCTACAGCAATATCCTATAAAGCTTTATGCATATTGATTTAGATAGAGAACAGTTTGCTTATTTTTCATTCCACATTATGAACCAATAAGCGAGCAAAACCCAACTCATTACTGAAAAGCAGGCGCTCACGTAAGCCTTACAGAAAATGTCTGTCTCGTGGCTTGATAGCCATAACAAAAATGATTAATAATCTGCTGCAGACACTTATAATTGCAATAGCTTCCTCTTGTGAATTTAAATAGCTTTCTTGAATTACTGCCTTTGACATAATCAATAAAGCTGAGTTATTGCTTTATCAGGCGGTTCCGTATGGCGGGGGGAGAAGCAGAAACCTGGGGAGCCAAAATCCCTCCAAAAATTCAAAGCCAGGGGCTTGTCCCCAGCAGGGCTGGGCCACTGTGGCTGCAGAGCCCCTCTGGGCTTATTTATATCCCTTTAAACAGACTTGACAGCGAGCTAGAGACAGAATGGGAACCCATCACAGCCCAGCAACAAATATTTAATAACTACTTGTAAACCCAAGCAATATGTTTAACTTTTCCCATTCCCTATAAAAGGGCTCTTATTTAGCCTAAGCGGGCTCTGAAGTTAAATATAGGGTATTGCAGTGTGCCAGGGTCTCAGGGTGACACAGGGAGAGTTTCTCGGCCAGGATTTCCATCCTCTCGATGTGGAAAACGGCGTGAGCTTTGCCCCAGGGTGACCCACACCATCAGCACAGGGCAGCGATGTTTCCCCGTCCCCAAATGAGACTTTTCACGACAACCAGCAGCAAGGAGCAATATTTAATTTTCTAGTTTCAGATTAAAACTGGGAATTTATAGATTTTTTTTTTCCCCTCCTCTGAAGAAAATAATAATATTTCGTTCTAATAGGCAGAAAAAAGCAAGAACTCATTTCGAGCTTTCAGGAAAGTGCTCTGATTTGGCAAAACCCTGCTTTGATTCAATACCCTTTCACACAAACTTCATAAATTAAAGAAATATGCTCCAAAACGATCAACTAAATAACTTAAAGGCCAGAGCAGAAAGTTCCAAAGAGGTGCTGCCCCGCGCACTGTCCCTCTCGACTCGCCAACGTAACCATCACAGCATCTGCTCCTCCTCCTGCCCCTGTCAAGATGGGTCAGGATGGGTTTGAGCAGCACCAACGAGCTCCTCAAGCAGCCCGGCGATGCTCTGGGGACAGATCCTGCTCTCTGGCCCCATCCCACTCTGGTGGGAAGAAGCCTAAAAATGAGATCGTCTAAAAATAATCTCCCTAAGGTCAGCAGCGTCTTGGGGAGCAAACGGTCTCGCAGAAGAGAGAGCTTTCCATTTTTTAGGCCAAGCTAAATGTTGACTTTTTATTAGATTTGGATTATTTTTTTTTAAAGCTATTTATCTCATTCCCCGACCAGGGAGGGAAACAACCATCCTAATGAGAACCCAGTTTCAAATTTGGCTGCCCACCCCAAACAGATAATGCATTGACAAGATTTTATGGTCAGATAAAGTAATTTTTTTTGTTTGTTTCTAAATTCATGCCTTTGATATATTCTTTGACGTGCAAAATATTTGCTTGTACTAAATGCAAACACTATATCAGCAATAAACTATGTTTTTTCCATGAGAATCCTCTGCTAGATCTCCCCAGTGAGCAAAAACACCCTCAAAACTAGGAATAAAATTCTCCCGAGGTTAACAAGGACTTCCCATAACTCACTCTGACTCTCTGCCCTAATAGAGATGGATGAGTCACAGGTGGGGCCACTCAGAGAAAAATCACATTTTTCATTTTGATAGCACCTTTTAACAGGAGCTCTCAAAGTGCCTGAAAAAACCTTCAGTGCCGCTTCCCAGGCGTGGGGCAGGGAGGGAAATTCCCCTTCAGGGAGAGGATCAAGGCAAGCTTTCTGGTTTTGTTCTCACCCTGCTCAATCCAGCCCAAACCCAGACCAGTGTTGGGAAAACCTCATCGGTGCAGGACAGGAGCTTGTGCTGTGCCTTAAAGTCAGCATCCTGGAGCAGCGTTTCCCTGGACGTGGATGAAGACATCCCCAGGTTTTCCTGGGATCCAAAAAATAATACATACATTTTAAACTCGCTACCATTTTGCTCCACCCGTGCCCTCAGTACCGCCGGGGAGAGAGCACCACAAATATTTCCAACAGGGTCATTTCTTTTAAAGAGATAAACGAGCAAAATCTTGTTAAGTTGAAGAGCAGAGACAAGTATAAAGTGAGATTTTCCTCTCTGAGAAGGAAATGTTCCTTTCTCCTGACTAACCAAACCGTGCAGCCTCTTTTCTCGTTGCCTTAATTCCCCAGTCGCTCACGCCGCACGTTGGGTAAAGCCTTGCACAGCAGGAGAGCACCTACCGCCCTCCCCAGAACATCTCCTCTGGGGGGAAAAAAGGGGATTAACGCACGTAATCGAATCCCAGTTTTAGCGCAAACCTTTCTTTAATTTAATCAGCATCACGGATATTACACTAGCGACGTGTTAAGCTAATATACCAGGGTGTCGTTGTTAAAGAATTAAAATGATTGAAAACCAGAGGCAACGCCGGGGCGGTGGGATCGCCCGTGGAGATGCTCAACATCTGCCTACGGGTTTGCCCAGCAATGCACAGCGAGGAGATAAAGCTAAATTTAGGAAATTTAGGAGCATCGTTTTGGGGAGAAGCCGGTTATTTCCCTTAGATGGGGGTTAAGCAGTAAGACAAAGCTGAGGCATGAAATACCCCCTCAGCAACACACCCACACGGGTTTTGGGTCCCATCAGAGGTGGAAACGACCAGACCTCAAAGCTGCCAAAATGAAATACCCCAAACACAGGTTTCGTTTGGTGAAGAAGATTGCCCGTGCCCCAAAGCAGCTCCTGTATTCCTAGCTCAGCCTCAGAAAATCTCAGGAAATTAAGGAAAAAAAAAAAAAGGAGCATTGCAGCATTGACTGCCACCGAGGAGGCTCTGCGGGAACGGCAAGTGCTGGCAAGCAGAAGGCAATGTTCCCGCGTTAATGCCGGAGCGATGACATCTCCTTCAAGGACAAAAATGAAGATAAAGTTCCCGTCCCCAGCCAAAATGATTGACGACAGCGAGGGGAGGCACGGGTTCTGGGAAAAGGGAAAAAAAGCAACCTGAAAACGCCTGGAAACGGGAGATGCTCACTGGGATGCGGTGCTGGGCCGGATCCTGCCCCACGCGGAGTCGCCCCGGCTGGGAGCCTGTGCTGCTCCTCACCCCCTTCCTCCTGGCTTGTATCCTCCCCAGGGGAGGCTGCCTCTCACCGTGGCCTCTTGGCACCGGCGCCAGCAGCCTGCCTCTCTTCCTCCCCCCACGCTGTACCTTGTGGGATTGTGAATTTTAGGTCATTTCCACAATAAAATGATTTAAAAGGCAGAGGGGCCAGCTCCTGCTCCCGGCTGCACAGAGGAAATTCCTGTCTGTCTCTCAGGGGCTTTGCCTCATCCCTGCCTCGGCGCTGGAGTTGCTCCCACCACCACCTTTTAATTGTTTTTAGCTCCCACTTCCCCCAGCTCCTCGTTCCGCCGCTCCAATCACCAAATTTCATGAATCCCTGAGAGCAGGGAAAAAAAAAAAAAGCAAAAAAACCCACAACCAATAAAATCTATTAATGCTGAAAATAAACCTATTTCAAGGCTGCACATATGGGGCTGAGTGATGCGGAGCAGCAGAGGAACAGCCAGCAGAGCTCTTGCTCCAGGGAAAGCCCTCTGGGTCCTTGGGTTCGCTGGCCAAAAATTGGCATTGAGGGAGTGTGGGATCTCCGAGAGGCAGCTGCAGAAGGTGGCAGGGACGGGAGCAGGGACAAGGCAGACATCAGCCCTTGTGGCCCTGGTCCGGCCGGCGCTGCTCCGGGACGGAGCCCACAGCGATGCCAAAGCAGAGCCCGCGTTAAAACGATGGGTGGCTGGTTTGAGGGGTCCCAGCCTGGCTCTTAGTGGTGTGGTTTAAATAGGGGGTAATTGGTTCTTTGGGGGAGATTTTGGTCTGAATTCCTAAGAAAAACAACTCCCTTGGCATCCCTCACTGGACAGGTGTGTAAGTAGCCCCAAATTTACATGGGAGCATCCCGGGGGACCACAAGGTACAGCCCCCAGGGTGAAAAGCTTGCTCTGAATAAAAGAAAAAGCTTATGGTGGGGAAGAGAACTTGTGGTTTTTAGGCACAGATCCAGCAAAGGCACAGCGAGACGCAAACCAAAGCAGGAGCCCTCCAGCCTCCCCCTCTCCCTTTTCCAAATGTGGGGGGGGAAGGTGGTGAGAAAAGCCGGCGCGCTGGATTTAAAAGGATACCTCTGATCTCATGCTTTCCCCAAATGAAGACATCAGCTGAGGATGAGGGAGGAAGTCAGGGTCTGAATTCAGGCCTTTGGGATGGTTAAGGAAACCTCACCTCCATCCAATTAGCGAAGCCTGGAAAAGCCCCAAGCACGGCTCCGGATGGGAAGTCTGGAGGTTGACGCATTAGGTTTCCTCTCTCTGCTTCATGTGCCTTCTGCCGTATCGCCATCATCTCTGGAACATTCACATCTCTCAAGCTGTAGCGCTTGGCACGTGTGCCAAGCAGGAATATTTTAAGCAACCTTGGCACCCAGGTGCACTCGTACGTGGAATTATGGATGGAGGAAATGTGTGGAAATGACGAGACATGGAGCGCTCAGCAGCCCCCGATGCCAAAACATTTAAAGGAG
Source organism: Limnodromus scolopaceus (assembly GCA_028565335.1). Taxonomy (NCBI): domain Eukaryota; kingdom Metazoa; phylum Chordata; class Aves; order Charadriiformes; family Scolopacidae; genus Limnodromus; species Limnodromus scolopaceus. The sequence continues at coordinate 12,704,016 of JAOXNO010000006.1, read as the reverse complement.
TTATAAGTTGGCTGCAGGAACAGGCTTTCCGTAGCGTAAGAGTTATCCTCTGAAGGACAGGCAGGGATCTGGCAGACCTGCACTCATGGACAGCCAGGCAGCCCTCCCCGGCCAGCCCGTTCCCCAGGCACTGGCCATCTTTGGAAGAGTGGCCACATAACAAGCCCATTTATTAACACATACAAACATTTTTGTGCTGAAGTTTTTGATTGCTTTAGTAGCAAAAATGCAAACGGGGCCTGAAGATACACAGAGTTTGCCCTGCGATACAGACCCTGGGGCTGGGGAAACAGCCAGACTTGGTGTTTCCAAGACCAGAACATGCTTGCAGCCCATGAAGGAGCCAAGGCAAGAACATCCAGGGTGCCCAAGAGCTCCTCTCATCCGGCCAGACATGGGACCAGGCATCGTGTCCTGCCTTCCCACAGCACAGAAAGGGAGGAAAGGAGAAGCAACATCTGCTTGGCGACTACCGTCTCTCATGGACACATCTCCTGCAATGGGAATGATTCCCCCAGCAAACGCCCATAGAGCTCAGGCCACGTATTTAGAGGAATACTTTTACTAGATGCTGCCTTTAAATGTAAGTCAGTCTTGACAAGAACCAGTTTCTCTGTTTCTTGGCTCTTGCCCTGAACTTGTGGGGAGGTGGAAGATATCACCTGCTATATTAAGCATGATATGCAGCTTAATGGCCAAAAAACGCAGATCTGGCCTTCTGCCTCCTCTCCCACCCATGCTCCCAGCTCTTAAATAATTTGCTCCCTTTAATGTTTTTATGTGAGCAGGTTTTCAGGCATGGCAGAAATCCATCGTCAGCACTTACGGAAAGAAAAGGAGAAGGAGACAGAGACACAGACAAGTTCTCTAAACCCAGGAAAACTTTGTTTGTAATTCAAGATAAACAGGCACCATATAAATATGGAGTCGGGCAATGAATCCCAGGCTTCTCGCAGCCTTGGGATCTGTGGGTCTCTAGCAAGGGCACACTCAGGGCCAGCCCCTGACAGCTCAAACCCATGTTGATGTTGGGGAGCACATTAGTCCTCAGACCTCTATGGAAACACAGGCCTCTCATGATACGTCAGAATTCAGGTGTCCCAAAATAAAGGCATGAAAAGCCCTTCTATTTCCATAGTAAAGCAGGATTCAGCCTCTGGCAGTGAGGATGAGCCTCTACAGCAGCCTCCCACAGGTCAGCCCCATCCCAGGAGGATGGGGAAGCAGCCCCTGCCAGGGTTTATGCCAATTAATGGGTAGTTGAAATACAAATTGCTTAACCAGCAGCCGGAGGTGCCGGGGGACTGCCGTCCAGCTCCCCCCGCACCCCGGCGGCTGCCGGCTGATGAGAGCTTAATTGCAGCTGGGGGGAGAGAGGAGCCCTTCCCGCCCGCAGCTAAGCTGCGCATCCCTGGAGGCATCCTCCCCAGCGAAGGCGTTGGTTATTTAATAATCTGCCAGAGTCAGGCACATTCCCAGGCCCGTGAAACACCCCTTCATTAAGGGAAGGGAAAGCAACAGCTTTTCCATCTCCCGAGCAGCAGTGGGGGCTCACACCAAAGCCCCTTGCCCATGCCAGGCAGCACGTTTTTCTTATCCAGGGGACCCCTGTGTGTCCACTTTTCATCCCTCCACCGAGGTGGTTTTTGCAGGAATAGGCCAAGAGCATCAGTGCCGCGTCCCATCGGCTGTTGGGCCACGTTGGGTCACCCTACACGTCCCTCCCGCCCGGCTGCCCACCGCCTGTGCAGAAAAGGAGGGGAAGCCTAGCGAATTAATCTGTGCGAGATGCATTAACGATTTAACAGGGGGAAGGAAAGGACCGCAGACAAACCTTAATGATACAGATGTATCCTATAATTAACAGTTAACATGCAGGGAAGATAGCCCTCGGATGGAGTCATTGCTACCAAGGAGAAAAGTGGTCATTTATATTCTGTGTGGGTCCAGGAGCAGGCGAGGAAGCTCCCGCACACACCACGAGCACTTGCATGTGTAAATAATGGCTCCTTCCAGCGGGGGAAGGAATATACAGCAGACAAAATTCTGTGTGCTTGCTCAAGTATCTTATGTTTAAATAATACGAGCTAAGTGATGCATTTCTGCTCCGGCACTAATCACTGCCAGGGGCCTGCGGCTCCGTTAGGGAAATTGCCTTCTTCAATCATTTAGGACCATCCACGGCTTCTCTGGACCCAGAGCTGTTCGTCATTAGTGTTGGTGCTCCTACTCACACGTGCGTTTTGGAGGAGAAGGTCAGAAGTGGGGATTTAATAGCCCACCCATGATGTGCAACCAGCCTGACAGCCCCATGCAGCCTAGCATTCCCCCTCCACGATGCCTGGCAAAGGGGGTCTTGGGGGAGACACCATCTCCCACCTTCTACCCATCTAACACATCTCATCCAAGCATGCAACACAGCCCCGAACCTCAACCGTGCTGGGGAAACACTGCGGTGACCCGTCAGTGCGTGCAGAGAGGGTTGCCCAGAGGAGAAATAAAGACCAGAGCGGCTGAAAGCAATTTCTAGCGAGTACAGCAAGTGTCTTTTCCTCTGCAAGCACGCTCAGGGCTTTCATTGCCAACCTAAACATTATTCTAACTGCGCAACCAAGACCATAATACATGTCACGGTTGGAGACTAGCAGGTTTTTATAACCAAATCTGGAAAACAACAGTCGCACACTTATTTTTAATACATCACAGCTTTTCCCTAACCAGGTAAGAGGAGGAAATCCTTCCCCCGGGGCCCCGCGAGCTGCTTGGAGATGGTAGATCCCGGAGCAAACCAGCCAAGGGGTAGAGAAGACACTCAACCATCACACTACTATTAAGGCTGCTGTACTATTCCAACTGCGAAAATTGCAAGTACGCATTAAATATCTTATTGAAACTATCAGCACATACAATTTGTGGTCATTAAATGCATTTCCTTTATGTTTCCCTGAGGCTAGAACAAACCTTACTTTCAGATCATTTGCAGGAAAACTCTCCGAAGACTATAATTTACCTGCTGCCAACACCATAAATCTTTAAAATTAGTTAGTTGACTGTTTGCTAATGACCATGAATGTGTTCGCTAATACAGCTACTTTTTAATTAGCTCACAAGAAGAGATTTGAGTGGAGAGGAACATTCAGATTTTTTTTAATGGAAGTCAATATTAACCCAAGATACCCGAGACAGCTCAAGTTAAAGCGCGCAGCCTCCTTCCCCCTCCAAGCTCAGCAGTTTGGGGGTAATAACCCCATCCCGGCTCAGACAGCCAGATCCAGGCTCCTTTCACCATCAGGGACTGGCAGCACACACAGGCACACCGGAACAGCCAACAACCCAATGAATTATGGAAAATATGGGATATTCCTACTGTCAGGAGAGAGGCGGGAATGCAAAGAGTGGCTTGGTCCAGCTCGGTGCCTGGGCATGGACATGGCGAGAGGCAAAGGGACGACAGGGTCCATCCATCCCCCTGCATCCCTGCAGCATCCCCACGGCAAAGCCGTTCCCTTCAGAGCCAGCTCTGTACAGTTAGGCTCTCCTCCCGCGCAGGGCAACAGTTCTGCCTGAATTCCCACATTTATTCTTAATTACCTCGTGAAGAAGTCAGATATATTGACCGCCGCCTGTTCGATACATAATTCATGTGCCAGGAGAGGCAATTTCCAAAAGTTCACCTTGTTGGATCCTTCCAGGGGAAGGGAAGGTGGGGGTTTTTCGAGGCGTCAGCAATTGCCTGCCGTTAGCGGAGATGGATCCCTGCACACTTTACAGGGGCAGCGGATTTCCAATCGCTGTCGCAAAACACGGGGGCTGCAAATATTAGCGCTCAGAGGCATTTTGCAAGGCAGACATTTTAATTTAAATCGATGAGTTATTGATTCATTTTTCATGCTGTAAGGAGAGAGCACAGTGTGTATTTCTGCCACTCGATCTGTACTTCTGATGACCTCAGGCTTACAGTATAAACCTGATGTAAAATATTTCCTTTCCTAATAGGGGAGCTTTTATGGCCTTGGACCTGAGTGAGCAGAAAGTCATCTGGGAAAGGATGCCTGAATAGGAAACCGTGGCAAGGAAGGTAATTAATGTTCAGCGCATACTCTCAAATTAGCCTATCCCTGAATAGGAAGGAAATGAATCACAAGTTGAACTTTTATATAGCCTCAGGGTCTCCTCAGACACTTACAAAATTTCCTGGTGTACAAGAGCTGATAAAGGGCTCGGCTCCCCACACCTATGGGCTTGGGGAAGCGCAGCGGAACGAAGCCAAAGGGGAAAGCCTCGTTGCCTCTTGGGAAGCTGTCTCATGCCCACTGTTTGCTTCTGGAAATTGGGAAGCTGGGGGGAGTATCTGCATTAAGGAGCTTGAGGGACAAAGGGAAAACTGTCATTTGAGCCGCAACTCGTCAGCACAATCCCTCCGCAATCCAAAAAAGCTCCCCAAAAATTCATCGATCCTTCACTCTTACTGGTGGGAACCAACCCCTTGCCCAGTGAGAGCATCAGCTGCAGCAGGCAGGAGAGGGAGCTGGTGCCTTTCCCTTGCCATGTGGGAAGAAAGAGATGGCTGTTGACACAGCACTGTCTCTCAAACAGCCTGAGATTTGGGAGGACGTGTGAAGGACCAGCCCAGCATGGATGTCTGTCAGAGGAGGTGCCTGAACACGCCTCGGATGCCCAGTTAGGAGGTACCACCCTGCATCCCCCCTTCACTGATCTGTGACCAGGGCCTGTGTGCAAGGTCCCTAAGGAACAGTACGCTCCCACCCCAGGGACCTCAGAGAGCCAAAACCCAGCTGGAGAGAGGACATGGGACAAGACAGAGAGTCAAGGTGCAGCTGCACCCAGCACTACCTGCAGCAGGAGCACTGCCCGGCTCTCATGGGAAAAACATTCCCTTTTCCAGCCATTTTGCACTATCCTGAAATGATTCTCCAACAACAGCTCCTTTGTCTCCATAAGTTCATCCTCTTTGACCCTGAAGCCACCACCCAACACGGGCAACATCACAGTGACTTCCACGGCCGCACCTGCCATGTCACGGGAGATGAGGATGTCCAGCCAAGGAAGGCATTGATAACCACAGGCACGAAAGACCTTGCTTGACCACACTCTTCCCCAGAAATCAGAAATTCCAATCAAAGTAACAGACATACAGCCTAACTGTGGAACAGGCTCTGAAGGGAAGGGATTTTCCACAGTTTTCCATGAGATACCAGCGGGTCTTTGCCCAGTCTGCGTAATTGCGTCCTTTGAAGTCTGGCTCATAAAACAGCAACAACAAAAATCACTTTCATGTCTCTAATAAAGCAGAACTATAAAACCACGAGCCAGCTTCCAAGAAAAGCTGCCCTGTGCAAGTCAGGGCGCCAGCCAGGGTTTTAACTGATTGCATGGCTGCAGCCGAGGAGGCTGGAGGAGCTGGAGAAAGCGGCGGCCGAGACAAACGTGAGCAGAGGGGCTGTGCTGGGGGAGCATGTCCCAGCCCCACAAGGGATATGGCACAGCCCTGGGACTCTACCTCGCTGTGGTTGGGGTAATTTGTGCTGGGCGCTGTGTCTTGGCCAAGCCCCTGGGCAGAGGGAAACCTTAACACCACCCCAAGGTGCAATGGAGCTGCAGGGGTACTGGACACCTTGCAGTAAGATGTGGTTTAGAAAGTCAGGGAGGAAAGCCACAGTTTGAGAAGAGCACTCAGGATGGACTTCCTGGGTGTAACCAGCATCCCCCAGAGCATCCCACACACGCGGGTGCCCATGGCCAGGCTGGTGCTCCCCTGGCGTGGTACCCGGCTCCACTGCACTTGCATTGGGGCTGGGATTGGGTCTGCTCAGTAGGAGCAGGCACCCAGCTCCCTGCATTGCGGGTCCCACCCTGCAGATCTGCTTTGATCATTACAGGAGTACATGCAAAGACATTTTTGTGATGCCCCTTTTTGAGAAACACAGTGTTGTAACCCCAAGAGTAACTGCCATGTCCCACCTACGAGACAGGGAAAGTCACATGCAAGTCAACTGCCTCCTCCTGCTCTTGTACCGCAGCCCACACAGTGCTCCAGCAGCATCCCAGTCCCATTGAACACCAGTGGGGGCTGGGGAGCAGCAGGATCAGACACATCCTCTGCACTGGAGAGGTCTGAACCAGGGCAGAAGCCCAGGTGCCTTCTGCCCCATCTCTCTGCCAGCCTTGGGGGACAGGCTTGCTTCCCCCTGGGTGCCATGCAACATCTCAGCACTCATCTGCAAGAGCAAGTTGTCCCCACCATGATGAGAAATGCAGAAGATCTCTGTTCCCAGGGGCACAGTAACCCTTGCACTGTCCAGGGGTGGCCAGGGACCTTGGCGGCCTTTTCATCCCTAAATCCTTCTTCTATAGAGAGGAATAAGGTCTGGGAAAACATTTCCCCCCACTGCCCAACAAGATATGCCAACGGGAACATACAGTCCTGAAAAAGTCCCTAATGCAACGTTTTCTGCAAGAGCACGAGTGTAGGAAGGTGCTGCATTGGGTCAGCCTCGGCTGGTTGTTAATCAAGGTTTTTTGGTGAAGGAGACAACACATCAAGGGCAGTTTTTCTCCCCAGCACAACAGCAGAGCACCAAACAGACACCGAGAGAGATATTTGCAGGTGAAGAGCAGAGCTACCTAACATAATCTGGATAATCATCTGGGGGATGTTTGTAGAAGAAACCCTTCTGGTAATATTAAATGATAAATTATGTGCCAATAACTTCCCCGGCACTGATCAGAAGACATTTCAGAGACGAGCAGGAGATGGGGCCGGTCCTGACAGTGACAAATTGGAAGTGCCGGCAGACACGCCGCCCTTCCCAACGAGACGGTGAGGAAATGCCATGTGTCAGCATTTACAAATTAAACCTGCAAGCGGCTGCCGCAGCCCGCCAGACACAGCCGCCCGGCTCGCAAAATAAATTCCTCTGAGTCACTCCGGTTCAGAGGCGGCTCTCTCCGAAATTAGGCTGACTATGGGCTCCTTTGCAGGGGGAAATGCAAAAGCCACATTTGTCATGCACCAGTGTCCCCAGCTGGCAACAGGGCTCTGCTTTTAACCCCTTGCTTTTCTCTCCCTGTAGCTTCCCGAGGGACATGCTTTGGGCAGTGCATTTTGACCGAGACCCTGACTTTGAGGAAGGGTTTGATGCTAAAGGACATTAAGAGATTTAACGCTAGAAAAGACATTAAGACTTCAAGCCCAAAGCTCAGAACATTGCTCCCATGAAGAGCCAGATAGCCAGGGTCACCTCCAAGTCCCCTCCCTGCCAAAGGATGGGGGCATTTATCAGTGTACGCTCACCGTGGGAAACTTCAGGATTATGATTAGGCAAGGCAAAACAAGAAAAGAAAATCCAAGCAGTGCCTCTGTCAAGGGACAAAGGCTGCTCCAAACGCACCTGCACTTGCCAGCAGAGCAGAAGGACCCTTGGCAAACCCACAGAGCGCTCCAGAAGCAGAGCTACCTCGCCAGAACACTGATTCCGGAGCAAACAATAGCTCTTTGTATTGCTAAAACGCACCAGATGGCTGATGGTGTGAGGATCCAAGTTTAAGAGATGCACTAAGCTGCCGTAGAGGAGGAGCAGGGGTGAGGAACAGAGCAGAGCAACTTCAGGCTCAGCCAGTGCCCCGGGGTGTGGAGCCATAGGGAGAAAGGGCTGCAGAGGTAACCTGGTGTAACATTCACCCCCGGCTCACTGAGCACCCTGGAAGGCAAGCTCCTGCTCTGCCAAGACCTACAGATGCGTTCAAAGCCGGTGAACGTGGTGTACCAAGAGACCCAGGGAAGAAGAAGAGCCTGGGGGAGAGAGGATTTACCAGGCTCCACAGGGAAATACATCTCTTATGTCGCACAAAAGCGGGATGTAGTCCTAAGAGAAGTAAATAGCAGAGGAGAAAAACTAGCAAAGGCTCATCCCTAGTTTGCTACAGAGAAAAACCTCTCCCAGAGAAGAGCCCTCTATGTGGTACCCCCTACAACACTTACAGCAAGAGGAAATTATGCCAAAGTTAGCAAACTGAAGGGGGGAAAAAAGCACCAAGCAGTGAGTCAGAGGAAGAGATTTTGCCTATAGATGGTAGAAACGCACCACGGAGAGCGTGAGATGTGAAGGGGGCAGGTGGGGGGTGGAAATGGGCACCAGATGAGGTGATACACCAAGAGAGTGCTGGAGCAGGTCCAGAGAAGGGCAACGAAGCTGGTGAGGGGTCTGGAGCACAAGTCTTTGAGGAGAGGCTGAGGGAGCTGGGGTTGTTCAGTCTGGGGAAGAGGAAGCTGAGGGGAGTCCTTATCGCTCTCTACAACTCCCTGAAAGGAGAATGTAGAGAGGCGGGGGTCGGTCTCTTCTCCCAGGTCACAGATGACAGGACAAGGGGTAATGGCTTCAAGTTGTGCCAGGGGAGGTTCAGGTTGGATATTAGGAAATATTTCTTTACTGAAAG
>JAOXNO010000006.1:12681595-12695459 GCA_028565335.1 Limnodromus scolopaceus | reverse complement strand
GAATGGGCTGCCCAGGGAGATGGTAGAGGCACCATCCCTGGAGGTATTCAAGAGATGAGTTGACATGGTGCTCGGGGATACGGATTAGTGTTGGGTTGGTGGGGTTTTTTTTTGGTGTGTGGTTTTTTTGTTTGGTTTGGTTTTTTTTTCATTGGTTGGACTAGATGATCTTAAAAGGTCCCTTCCAACCTAGGTGATTCTGTGATTCTGAGACGCAACAAGCCACGAAATGCCAGCTGTAAAAGCAGGACAAGCATGGGAGCCGGCCTGAGGATCTCTGCATTATGCAAGGCAAAGCATTAAAACTACAACAGCCCAGCCAAAAAACTCGCATTCTGCAGTGCTGCTGTCATCGTCCCAGCGGGCACTATAAATCGCAGAACAGCAGAGGAAAGATACAGGCGGATATTTTGAGTAGTGGAAAACCAACAATAACATCATCAGCTATAACCAACTGATTTCATGAACCAAATGAGCTCAAAGCTGAAGTGAGTGGCTCCTACAAAGGAAAAACCAAAATTTGTGCCCAGAGCCACTGAGGCCCAGGGAGACGTGCACTAGAGTTTTCAGGTCATCGCTGGAAGGGATGGAGAGTCTTCCAAGAACAAGAAGCAGTTTGTGCTGTGAAGTGTGAAAGCGTGGCATCAGTTCTGAAGGATGTGAGCCTTGCACCCTCTGACACCTGGGGCTGAAAGGGATGGAGGGTGCAGGGCAGGAGGAGACCAGGCACAGCCAGAGGATGCACAGGAGGATGGGACAGGCACACACAGGCCAAGCGTAGCCTCACAAGTTCAAACACGGCAACAGAAGAGAAACAGGCTGTTTTCAACCTAAAAAACCCTAGCAGAGCTGTGCTCAGGTGGGCACCTGGGTTAGGGAAGGGGGCAGCTCGGGATGGTGTGTACGGGAGCCCTGCACCCGATGCAAAGCACAGGAGCGTCCCCCAGCAGCGGGGTTTGGAGGGCGGCCAGCGTGAGGCTGTGTTTCCACTCTCTCATACCTGGCACCCGGCTGAGCTCGCCCAGAGCAGCCTGCAAAGAGTTTAACGCTTCCCAGGGACACTGAAAGCCACATGCAGGTTTGCACCCTCGCTGCCCCAGCTGTTGCGGGCCACCCAAGACCCACCCAGTGCCCAGTGCACCCCTATTGTACCCCTATTCCTTATTAATAAAACCCAAGTTCTTTTAAGCAACAAAACGACCAATTTGTGCCATATAACCTGGCATCCTGTCTGTGCTCCTTGCCCACGATGTGGGCAGAACAGCAGCAAGCAGTGCCAAGGGTGCCACGCTGCCGGATGCCACTGGGGTCGTCGCAGGGCAACACCATAAATCTCCTGCAAACCCTGGATTTCCGCCTGCGCCTCGCTTTCCACCCCCAAATCGGACATGCTGCAGCTTTTGCCCAGCTGAACTCTTAGGACAGAAGGAAAAAAAAATCCTGCTGATTTATTTCTAGACCCAAAGCTATCCCTTTCAGAGGTCTCCCATGCCAAGTCCTAGCTTAAAAAAAAAAAAAATAATCACATTCATTAGCCAGCTCACTTGGCTGGATCTGTAATAAGAATGTAATAAACTTTCCATATGTCTCTGATAAACTAGACAGCTTAAGTTATGAGAAGAAAAAGGCATCAATTTTTAAAATGTCAAAATTTGCCATGCAAGTTGGGCCAAGCACTTGTTCTTAACAAGACAGTGGAAGGAGTCGGATCCAAGTTTAGAGTCAAAAGAGCCAGAGGAGGACATACCAGCTCACCGCTTGTGGCTCCTTTTAAAGCCCTTGTTTTCACCAGCAATGTCCGTGGCGAGCATGCTCCCCTGGTGCTGATGGCTGTCTCTCCCTCTTCCCAAACCAGGACCCATCCCCATCCCACCACAGACAGGAGGTGCCGGTGACCCCAGCAGCCCCGGGGTGCCCGTAGGGTGGCAGAGGCATGCCCACCCCTTTGCTGCCAGCACAGAGGTACAAAGAGGCTTCACGTTTCCAGGTGTGGGACTCTACCCTTTGCCCTCCAGCCCCAGGTATCTGATGCGTTCACATTCACACTCACCCCATCATAGGAAGAGGAGAAACAGCGACCTCTCAGGCTGATGCGTGTCCAAGGCTCGTTACCCTGAGCTCAGCTTTGATGAAACCCTTCATTTCAGCCTGCACCAAGCTAGCTATGCTCCTCTGGAGAAGGGCTCTTGGGAAGTACTGACACCCTCAGGTACAGCCTAAACTCATTCCAGTGGTCAGGGTCACACACAGCCTTGGTGGGAGACCTTCATCTGCCAGATTCCTGATGCCAAGCCCTGTGAACAAGCTGTTTGAGGGATGGGGGCAAACTCTCCCCTAGCCCCTCAGCGATGGGCACCACAGATGGTAGCACAAGAGATGCAGCAGAGATTAGCCGTGGACCCTAATCCACAGCTGTGAGATCCATCCAACCCTGTGAGATCCATCCAACCATCCATCCAGGGTACAGAGACCGGTTCTCGGTCCCCATCTAAGCCCTGGGACGGCTGAAGGAGGAGGAGAGCAGGCTGGGACCATGTCTTTCTACATTTTGCAACCTGCTCTCCTTGCAGCCAGGCACAAAGCCGGACCTTGCCCAGGGGGTGAATCTGAGCATGATCAACCTCAGAGAGTGATGGTCTTTCAGCACTTTAATTACAAAGCAGTAGGCGAGAACAGCCCGCCTGATGTTCAGCAGGAAATTGAACTGCACAAGCACGGCAGACATATTCCTGCACGGCTCCCCTAGCAACTCTGGGAAAGTTTCCAAATTCCTGCACCATTAACATTTAAGGAATCGTCTCTGAACTCTGGTAGTTAAACAGTGAGGAGAAACAAGACACTGTAAATGGATTTGTTCGGTGTAGGTCAGTTACTGAAGAGGCTGTTTAAATCAGGGCTTGCTGTTTCACACTGACAGCAAAGGTCTGGCTCAAAGCACTTCATCATTTTAAGTTTTCCACCTTTTTCTTTTTTTCTTTTTTTTTTTTGACCACTCTCAAGCAACGGCAATATCTTACAGTTGGGTCCTCCTGCAGCACACAGGGAAGGGGAGGGGACACAGAGCCTCTTGGGTGAGGGTTCCTGTTCACATCTGCCCTGAGGCCACGGTGGTGGGCGGCCCAGCGGGGCAAGAGGCCTCTGCACCGAGCTGGTGGTGACATCCCAGAGGCCTGGGTTGGTGGCTGTGCACAACCACAGCAGTCGGTGACGATGGGAAGGGACTGGGAGCGACGGTGCCCGGCGTGAGCAGCACACGGGGTCCCTCGCTGCCAGCACAGCACAGTGTACACCTGCAATCACAGCCTGCCTCTCCTCTGCTCCCCCTTATGCCGCAGCAGAAGACACCTTGATGCTCCTGGGCAGGAAAAAAAGGCTGTGATTTATTTCCCTGCACGCATCGGCTTGACATCTTTATTGGTGTTTGCAGCGGGAACAGAGCTCGGTGCAGGAGAGGGACTGCACATACAGACCCGGACACGCCACTGCGTTTCTCCGATGCCCAGCACAGGGTGCTCTGGGCTCTCGGGACGCCCTTGAACATCCCTCCTTTGGAGTGAATCATTTCCTGGCTAAACTGCCCTAGGGCTGCGGCTGCCAGGATAACAACGTGTGCAGGAGCTCGCTGTGCCTCAGCCTGGGCTTGGCAGCTACAGACCAAGGCTCTCTTCTGGGTTTTTTTTCTGAAGTGCCCATCTCACGTTTGAGCGCGGTGTGAGTGCCCGCTCTCCGAGGGTGAGCGAGCAGGCAGCGGTGGAAATTTTCCCTTTTCAAACACGCTGGAGCTCTCTGGCCTCAGACTTTAACACCAGCCCAGAAGACGCATAGTTTCTTCCCTCCCCTTTTTCAGTTAACCTACACACAAGCATAGTTATAAGCTCCTGATTCAGTGTCCTCAACCCCAGTTGTGGAACCAGTTCTCTGTCTCCACTATACTCTTACAAAGGTACAAAGCCCATGGATTTGGGCCTCTGAATTGAGGAATCTAACTGTTTGGCTGTTTTTTTTAAAGCAAGACATGCACAAAATGCACCTGTATTGGCAGCCAGCAGGTTCTGGGCCAGCTCTCTGCTGCATTTTGAGCTTCCACAGCACAATGTGAGTGGTGCAACCAGCCCGGTTCAAGTGACTGGGGCAGCAGCACCCTCCCAGCTGCCAAAACCGTACTCCCTGCCACACTGCCCGACAGCGTGCCATGGCACACACAGCTTTTGCTCTTCCAGCCTACCCTGGCATGCCAAGCTTTGCAAGACACCATCACCATATGGCCAAGCTGCCCCCAAAGCAGCTGTGGCTGGGAAGAGTCTTCCCAGAACTTTCTGGGCATCCGAAGGGCCCTTTGGGTCACTCTGTGACTCGCGATCTCCTGTAATAGTCTGAGCTGGTCTCACTCTGCTGTGGCTGTTCTCACAATGCTCCCAGGGTGATGCTCCCAGGGTGATGCTCCCAGGGTGATGCTCCCAGGGGTGCCGTGGTGAGAGCTGCTGGGCAGCACAACCCCGCCGTGCCCCAAGCCGTGCCATGGCAGAAAGTCACAGCCTCTTCTGAACAGAGCGCGTTTTCCATCACCCCTGCCCTTTCCTAGGGCCAGCGAGCAAGCAAAAAGAGAAAAACAGTCCAAAACACACCCCCTGCCCCAGCTGAGCTGCCCTCCCCATGCACCCCGTGGGATGCGCTCACCCACCCTGAGCATCAGGCAAAGCAGCACCAGTCGGCTGTAGAGGACACTTATAGAACGACCAACAAGGCACCAAACCTCAGTGAATCTGCATCTCATTACACCAGGGACACAGAGCACGTGAAAGCCATTTCCAGGTGGTTTCAGACTCCAGCACTGACAGTCACCACCAGCACAGCCACTGCCTGACCCTGGCTACCTCCCCAGGTCTCTGCTGCTGCTCAGACACCAAGGACATTCCTTCTCCTGCCCGGCCGGCAGCCTCCCAGCCAAAGTCTGCTCAGGTGGTCACGCACACAGCTGGGGCTTATTGGGAACGGAGCAGCTCCCCCCCCAGCTCTGCAGGGAGACTGGGACCACCCAGGGCTTCAAAAGACAGAGTCTGTGCCCAAAAGTCCACATGCACCCCGATCCTTGTCCTGTGTCCAAGCTGCTGACGGCATCTCGATGCAATGTACTGCAACAGAAGATTAACAGCCCGGGTAGAGGAGAGGACAAGTTAACGGAGCAGATTGCTCGTCTGGACACCACTTCCCACCATTGGGCTTCAATCCCATCGGTCCTTCAGACTAGTGCAATGCTAGGGGACAATTTAAAATAACCCTGTGTAATGAAGTCATCTCCAATTAGTTCTTCCAGGTGCACCCTGCATATAAAATACAGTTAATTATGCTCCAACCTAATCCCCCTGCCTCTCCTGCAAAAGGCACAGAGCTGTAGAGAGCGTATCAGCAGAGGGGACCGTCCCCCAGTGGGTCCAGGGGATGGTGAGAACCAAACATGCTTGTGCCGACAGGCAGCTCCTGTGCACAAGGTACCGGCAGCTGCTTCAGAAAAACAGATTGGCCATTTGGAGACGGTACAAAACACTTGTGTTCCTCTGCAGCCTGAATGTTTGCTAGATGTGTAATTCTCTCCACTAACAAATCCAGGCGAGGAGGGGGGGGAAATAAAAAAATGTCTGTCTGGAAGGGCTTTTGTTCAAAGCCTCTCCTGGGACTTTGCTTCAAGTCTAATTGGCACTTACACATCTTTAATTTCAGATGTTGACCTTGCAACTTCTCCTAATGCAAACTGAGGCTGGACTGCAGAGGCTGCTGCCCTCCCCAGCCCGGAGGCAGCAGGGATTGCAGTCACAGTTGGTCAGACAACACTGGTTTTCCCAGCCCCCTAGCCCTTTGCTCCACCAGGGATGGGGCTGAGGTTGCCCCAGCCTCTGCCGAAGGACCTGGATTCATGGACACCCACCTCAGCTGGGCTCTGTGTGTTTATACTCAGAAGCATTTCAAACATGCATCAAGCCAGTAAGATTCTCAGCCCTGCACTGAGACCCTGCACAAGCCCAGCCAGAGACACAGTCAGCCCTGATGTTCGGGGGGGGTGTGTGTCCCAAAAAACCTCCGAAGCAGTGTAAAAATCAGGCTGGGGATGGCAGCAGGCTCTGAGATTTGCCGTGGATGGTTTGATGAATGAACAACCCTCCAGCAGCTGCAGTAGGAAGGCAGGCACAGTCCCGAAACGCACCCTGGCCGGCGAGAGCCAGCACGCCCGCAGCACTATTCACCTTTAGAAATAAAAATCACACTTACTGGCACGCCCCCACATGATCCAGCGCTCCTCGATTTACTATTAGGTGTTTCAACAAGTCAAAATTCACCTGGTCAATACTGCTGCAAGGACAGCCCATCGCTCAGCCGCACCCGCGGCTCGCAGGCACGATGATGCATTGGCATCAATCACCGGGTGCAGGAGAAATAAAAGCGCTGGAATATTGTTGTCCCAGGATTAATGCCTCCTGCTGTGAAAACAAACGTCCCAGACTTGCCTCAACATTCATTTTTGATAAATGATTCGACTTCGCCTTGACACTCCTGTAGCAGCAGGAGACCATTATCCTGAGACAATGTTTTATTCTATTGACATTATCTCTTAATTATAATGTGAGTGATATCAAAGAGAGCGAGAGCCCACCAATTCCTCAGGCAGAGTTTCTGTAGTTTCTCCTGTCAGGGTATCTGGGAGAGATTTTACTACAGCAGTTCCATGATCTGCTCAAGTCCAGCCTTGAGGGCCCATGGAGGAGGGCAGGATCCTTACCTGACCCAGCTCCATCACAGCCACACCACTTCACGCGAGCTCAAGGGCTATATATTTTTATATAGTAGCAAGTGTTGGTTTTGGCTTGGGGTTTTTTTGGGTTGTTTTTTTTTTTTTTTCTAGAAGCAGGGAGATTTTTAGAAAGACAGAAAGGCCATTTGCATATCTTAAAATGAGATTTTTAGCAAGATTCGAAAGGGATTTGGCATTTCCTATACCTCAGAATATAGTTAACATTCAGATAAAGATTTTGGAAGGGATCGTATACCTTATGCTTCAGGGATTATGCCAGTTGTTAACTCCTGGCAGGAGGAGACTGAGGAGGTGAGTTACGCACCCGCCTCTGCTATTTTGGGGGTAGTTCCCCTCCCTGGAAGCACCCAGGAGCCGAGAGAGCCCGGTCCCTGCCCTGCACAGCTCAGCCCAAGCTCCCAGCAGCCGGGGTTGGGCTGTCAGCAAGTCTAATTGGTATTAATTGTTTGCAAGATTTCGCTTTGCAAAACCGTTTTGCAGGCGGCGAATAAACGAGACGACGGGGAACCAAAGCTCGCTCTCATCCTTAAATCCCTGAATCGGAGAAAGCGTGTCTGCTCCCATCCGAGAGCACTGCAGAGCGGCACATCGCTGCTCTGGAAGGAGGAAAATATCCGAGAACAGCGCTTTTAATATTTAAACCGAGCCAACTTAATTAACTTGCAAGAAGAAATGGCACAGCTCTTTGTACCGGGATGAGCTTTCTCTACAGCAGAAAACAGAAGGGCAGGTCTGGTCGCCAGCCCAGGCTCCCACCGACGCCTCCCTCCCCGCAGGGCTGGTGACACGGGGTGTAGGTGCCCGTGCAGGGTGGCCAGAGGGCTGGGATGGAAAAACGCGTAGTGACACGTTCAGCCGAGCGGGATCAGAGGGAAATGACGGGGCTCGTCATAACATCTTCATTCCTACCCTGCGGCCTTAAGCCGAGGCATCTTCCCCGGTGACAGACAGCACTGCAAGTCCCCCGTGTGCCCGTGGGGGCAGAGCAATTAGCAGTGCCCTAATGGTGCAGGCGGGGTCAGGCATCCCACAGCCACATCCCACGGGAGAGGACACCGGCCCTCAAGGACGTCCCTCAAGCAACTAGGAGCTCCATCAGTGACAGGGCAGTGGGGACCACGTCCTGTCTCAGCTTCTCGGCAGCACTTAATGCTCTTGTATTCGAGCCATACCCATTTCTCCATCAGTGGTTTGAAACCGGAGCGTGAAGCTCTCCGTAGGGAACATGTGTTGATTTGTTTCACGATTTCCATTAATTACCAGGTAAATGAGATCCCTGCACACTCCTTGGGCACCTTGCCTCATCTGTTCGGGCTTTTGACAGCTGCTGGAGCAGTAAGTATGTTTTCATCACATGACGCCTGGCAGGGCATCCTCTCCCTCGCTCTGACCTCCAGAATCATCCCATCTGCTTTATTTCAGCATCCCCCCCCCCGCCTTGGAATTTGTTCTCAGCAGCTAAAATCCATCCCAGTGCAGGCAGGGGAGCTCTGAGCCCTTGAGGCTTCAAATAGCCAAGGAAAAAGTACCTTGGAGCCTTGAGGCTGGCCACAGCTCTCGGGCCAATGCCACCCGGTGCGCTGAATTTAGGAGCTGGCGAAGGGCTTGCGTCAGGCTGAGCTAATGCACGCGAGGCACCAAGCGAATCGATCGCTGGTGCGTTAAACTTTCTCTGCTGAAACCTTTCCTGGAAAGCCAATTAACGGCACCTAGTGCCCGCTCCGGCTGCTCTTATTTCGTAATTAAAGTCAGGCCACAGCTGAGCAACAGCAACCTTTAGGGGGAGGCGATGGGGAAGAGGGGAATGATCTTTGATTTATTACAAGGGAGGGAGCCTCTAGCCTGGTGGCACGTGGGACTTGTGGAGCTGCACAAGCTCCATGACTTAAAAACCTGTTGCACATCCGGGGTCAGAGAGGAAGGCACAGGGCAGGGCTCCTTCTCCATCCCAGGAGACCACCAGTGATGGAAAGCAAACCGAGCAGGACCGGTGGCGCAGAAGATGCACATGGCCATGACTGCACTCAGCCACAGGGCAGTCCCAGTCCATGGGAGAGCGAGGGGGGCTCTGGGGGACACAGGCAGGGGTGGACAGAGACCAGACCAAGGCACATGCAGGTTTTGGACACCAACACCATCTCCAAAGTACACCTCTATGGAGCTACCCCTTGAGGTGAGCCATCTGCTCCCATCCCACATGGAAACGCACCTCCCGGGCCAGCCATGCTCCCAACCCCACCACCCCATCTCTGCAAGCTGCATTTCTGATTTAACGAGGCTGGTTTGTTTCTGGGGCAGGGGGGACGTTTCAGATCAGATTAAGGGGTGGGACACGCTCACGTACCCGCTCATTTACAGCATGTGACATGCCCCAGTGATTTACAGGCACGCAGAGGGCCTGCAACCCACTGCGGCTTTCAAGGATTACTTCACACAGGATGAAGTAGATCAAATGCGAATGGGTGGATGGTATGTGAACCACTCCAGCCAGCCAGGGCTGCTAAACCCTCTGGTTTCTTTCACAAGGCTTTGAAATGGGGAAATGTAGCTTCAGATAATTTATTTGCTAAGGGCACTGGGGAGGGCAGGGGAATATTTATGAGCCAAGGAAAATCCACAAGGTATGTCTCTGGGGATGCACCCGCCAGGGCACTGAGTGCTGTTTAGGGAGGGAGGGGGGAATGTGATCCCTGCCTTCAGCCCTGGCTGCTGGGGAGAGGGGTCACCTCCTCTGGAGCCTGGCCGGAGCCCCTCAACTGTCCCCTCTGGGGCATGGAAATCAGTGCTGTGCACAGAGCATCTTCTAGAGAAGGGGAAAGAGCAACGATGGGGCTGGTGGGCAGCTCTCTGTGGGCAGGCAGGGACTGCCCCTCGGTCTCTGCCTCCCCATGGGATCAGACCAGGTAGCTGGACACCCAGGTAGACGGACCCCATAGGGGATCTCCCCCACACCCCTCCAGGATGCTCCACACATCTGGTCCCAGAGCAGCCCCGCGAGGGTCCCACAAGCAAGACGACTGTGTTACCAACACCAGGAACTGCTTTTTACTAAAAGAGTGCTCAAAAAAAAAAAAAATCCTCATCACCATTTATTTTTGTTGGCACTGAAGGCAGTTTCACTGCTCCTCGTGGCATCCCGCACGCTGGAAACACGGTGCTCGCAAGGGAGACAGCGCCTCAACGTCTTAATTGGGGGCACTTGATGCAGATAGAGCCGTGCACTGTGAACCTGGCCAGCACCGGCCTCCAGCCCCCAACGTTCCCATGGATCTGCTCCACTCCGGTTTCCACATACATGGCCCCAAGCCAGAGACTTACTTGGAAAAGCAGAGGAAGTCTGCAGCGAGGGGGGAAGAGGGTAATTCCTTGAAACGCTGTCTTTGGGGATGGGATCTGCAGTTGCTGGAAATTCCTTCCCTGGAAGCTCAGTTGCAAAGCTCAGCTCCCCCCCCCCCTCCATGGCTGCCAGGCCCCGTGCAAGGCCTCGTGCACCAGGACACTACATCCCACGACCCTGTGGTTTGCGGGCACAAGGTGAAACCTCCAGTCCATGGCACTGGTGGCTCAGCAGGCAGTTTCCTACAAGAACGAGTCTAAAAACTGGTTCAGATGAAAAAGGCAGAAAGCAGACGGGTCTTATGGGGAGGTGGGGTTTTTAATGGAGCAGTATAGCCACAAGCAATGTTATTAAGCCCAGAAGTTTAGCTGGTTACCCCCAGGAATAATGCTCAGCAGCAGCATCCTCAGTCACAGGGGCAGACAGTGAAGATGAGAAGGAACACCAGCCTGGGGAACCAGGCAGGCACCCTCAGGGTGGCTATTGCCTGCTGAGGGTTGCCTCTACCTGAGGGCAACGACCATGTGGGGCTGGCAAACACCCCCCAGCCCTGTCTGAGCTGCTGGGGATGGTCCTTGGCCCTGCAGGATGCGTGAAGCAGCCAGAGCAGAACCAGGCACAGCTCTGCAGACCCTCGTCCTGCAGATTCTGCCTATACCCAAAGCAGCAGCCTGTGCCATCAGCATCAAATCTGAAGCCAGCTCGCATCTGGGAAAATCATGAACTTACAAAAAGGGAAAATAATAAACTTTTTGGGTTTTTTTTTTTTTTTAAATCCCCTCTAAAATAGCATTGTCTGCCTGTGCCCTAGCCCCCAGGAACCATGGGTCGAGAGATCAAACCTTATTCCTCAAGGGACTGATATCACCATTTGGTATCAATTTTCCATCTGACTGCTCCTTTTTAGGAATTGTTTCTCTTGCTCCAGAAAACGAGCGCTCCCAGGGAGCCACCGAGCGCAGGGAGCCCTGGCTCAGCGCCGGCTGCACGTCACCGCTCCAAGCACCGCAAACCCAGACCATGGCAGGAGACCTCCCCACCAGGCACCACCCCGTACGGGTACACACCGCGATGGGAAAGGGACACAGGGACTCCATATGGGGCCGCGGTCTGGTTTGCCCCAACAGAGCTGGGGTTTGCCATGTGGACTGCCACGGGAAGGTGGTGGCAGGGTGACTCGGGGATGCCCATGTCCACAGCAGCAAGGATGGAGCACCTCCGATGCTCTGTGGGATGGGCTATGGCTATGGCTCTCGCTTCCAGGACACCACAACACCTTGGTAAAAGGAAACGCTCAAAGCAGGGAGAACATTATGGGTTTTTTTCCTTCCCTTTTTAAAGGGCAGGAGAATTTCTGACAGCTCTGGGTGGAGGAGCTTGTGCACACACAGGCTTTTTCCCAGAAATGGTCCAGCCCTGACTCCGGTGACTAGCGAGGCGATAAAATTAAGCTCCTGTGTCCTCGCAAGCAGGAGGTAGAAGGACATTTAGCCACACTCTTTAAATGAGGCATTGAACACCATAAAGTTTAACGCCGACTTCCAACACACACTCGGGAGCAGAGACTTCGCTGCCAGAGCCCAGCAGCCCTTATTTGCTTTCTGCAGCAATAACACACTCGATGTGGGGGCTCAAGACATTTTCATGCCTGGAGGGGGTGCCCACAGCACAGCTCACGCTGGGGGCGATGCCGGGGTCACCCAGCATCACCCCTCTGCTGCACTGCAAGGGAAGGGATGCGGGCAGAGATCCCTGCAGCAGCGGGCACCTCAGGCAGGCTGGTCGGTGGCCAAGGTGGCAGACGGCTGCGCAGAGCTCTGCGCTGGCCAAGCACAGAGGGCAACTGAGGGCCAGGGCTGCCGGGCACCGCTCGTGCCAGCACTGCGGCACAGAGAAGAAAAACACTTTCTGCTTGGTGTCAGGCTGAGGAAGGGCTTAAAACAGGGCAGATCCCACACACACACACACACTCTAGATTCAAGAGGGTTCAGGCTGAACCCCCAGCTCACACGCAGGAGGGATGCTTGGTTTAAGCTTCATACATCCAGCCAGGATCCGCACCCTGCACCACAACAGGACACAGCAGAGATCCCCAACCAGGATTAAGCCCAACCAGGCAGAGGCAGGCCACCACGGGCTCTCCTCCAAGATCCCATGAGCTCATTGCCCTCCCTCCAACTAGTTCCTCCCAGACAGAGAAGGTCATCACAGCTAAATGCAAGACAAACCAGGTGCCCCAATTCACTTCATCTCCTCCCAGCACCTCTTGGATGGACTTTGGACCCTGCAGTCCCACACTGTGGCCTCACACAAGTGGCTGCGTGCACATAAAGCTTGGTCCCCTATAGTTGCCAGGGAGAAAAACACTTCCCCATCAAACACCATGCTGCCACCCCTATAACCGCAACAGCATCAGCTACATGTTGCTTTTTTTTTTTGGTGTGCTTTGTTTGGCGATTTTTAGGCAATAAGAAACCCCAGGCCTGCCCACAGCCTCCACTCCAGCAGCCTCACTCACCACTCTGTGTCACCGGAGGGCTTTGTCCTGGCTGTAAGAGTCTTAAGTGCAGGGAACCAGAGCCACAGCTTGTGTGTGCTCAGGAGCAAACACGGTGTGGAGGAGCAGAGCCAACACTTGCTGGGGCTCAAACCAGAGCTTCCTCTGCTTGCTGGGGTTTTAACCCAGCACAATCAGTGATGGGCACCTGGGAGCACTGGGGGCAGGTGGAGGGGATAACACAGAGGCTGCTCCTGGTGCAGGGTTTGAGCCCCCCTCCCTCGCCCTGCAGCTCCAGGGAATAGCCAGGCTGTCTGTGCTTCAGAGGAGGTGGGATAGGACTGGAGAAAGGGATCAGGAACAGCTCCTCTGCTGCATTTATACCGCATTTATAAAATCACCCTACCCCTGGTGGAAATGGGGAGGGCTGTGTTATCGCCGGGCTGTCTTCCAGAGGAGCTGGTGGAGGCTCTATCACTCAGTGGGGGAAAATAAAGTAGACAAAAAGCCCTGAAAGTCCCTTCCATCCCTTTTGATCCCCCCCACTGCTGCCCAGACCAAAAGGCAACGGCTCACAGATGGGAACACTCTTGGTGACGAGATGACAAAGCACCTCCTGGATGGAGAAGACCCGTTCATCTCCCATGGCTGTGCCAGGCTGGGTGAAAGGAAGCTCCCAGAGCTCTGCGCAGTAAAATGAGATTGTCATGGTAATTACCGAGCTTGTGGAAGCCAATTAAAGTCCTCGGGAGAAAGTAAAAGACTTTAACCCGGCTTGGAGGTGGGGAGGGAGAGGAGGTGTTGTGCCGGGGGCAGGGGGTCTGGCTGGGTCTTGTTGGTGTTTGGGCTGTGACAAAGGGGATTGGCGAGGGAGAGCGAGTCAGGGCCAGGGAAGGACCTGGGGGTTATGAGAAGCTTTTTGAAAATTAATTGGAAACTTCACAAGGAGCCAACAAGGTGACTGAAGCACAGGAGAAACATAACGGGAGCGCTCTGAGCCGGTGAACAACCGTATTGCGGAGCAGCCGGTACCGGGGGGGACACCGGGGGTCCTACCGAGCCTGCTGTACCCCGGGCCGGACCGAGAACGGCTGAATAGCTTGCTGGGGGTCCGCTGTCCCCCGGCTTGGTGGCCCCTGGAGGGGACAGACGGCGGGGGCAGCCCCGACACCCCCCCACCCCCCCCGCCCCGCGGCACCGGCCCGTCGCGGGCCCACAGCGCCCC
>JAOXNO010000006.1:12655599-12672536 GCA_028565335.1 Limnodromus scolopaceus | reverse complement strand
TGATGGACTGATATTGGCCAGGAAACCAGTGTAAGGAGGCAGCAATTCCTGCTGCTTCAGTGAGCTGCTCCCTTCTTGAGAGACCAACTCTCATGAAAGTCCAGCTTGGGCCTTTCATGCTTCCATCTGTGCTTAACTCCCTACAAACAGCAGTAAAGTGCCAGCCCAAATCCAGGCTCCAGGGGCATGAGCTCACTGAGCTGGAATGTTAAACTTCATGCAGCTCCAAGAGGTCTCAGTCACCTGCACAGTACTACAGGGTGGTGTGGCCAAGTTCAGAGCATCGGAGCTGGCTGCTGGTGTAGAACCAACTCAGCAAGTACATGCTCCCAGCCTTGTGGGACACAGGCTTCAACTGCTTTGCCTCTCTATGTTGGCTGCAACACCTTCTGAGCAGCAGCACAGAGCAGGGGAACTGCTCCTGTGCCTCACCAGGAGGAGCAGTCCCCTCATCGGCTATCCAGTCCGGTGCAGGAGCCAAGCAAACAGGCAGCCACACACTGTACTGCTAAAGGACAGCAGTTTGAGGTCATTGGAATAGCTGACATTTCACCACAGGAGCCAGCTGGCTTCCGCAACTGCGACAATTGGTAATGTTAAAGCTACTTCATCTCCGGGCAGAGTAAACTCCGCAGCAACCCCAGCATCAGCAGCACCCCCTGCTTGAGAAAGGGAGATGGCCAGTTCTAGAAGGTGACTACTTACATTATACCAGACACATGCTTTATGTACTGGTTCAGCTGGAGCTTGATGGAACAATTCATGGGGATGCCGGTCATCTGCATAGGAAGAGACCCACCAGTTCATCAGTACAGACAACAATTTTCCTTGAGAGCTCTGCAAAACAGCCCTTTGCTTTCTACCACAGCTACTCTGGGTGCCACCTTCCAGAGCGAAGGATTGAATCATCCAGAGATCCACTACAGTCACCACAGAAGAGACCAAGAGCATGGATGGGGTTTCCACCAAAGCACAAGAAACAGTCAAACAGGCACCAGTCCCCTGACTGCTCATGGGGGGAAACAGCGCTGTCCCCATGGCAGTTTGCAATCTGTCCCCTTCACTTGAACACCCACCTGGCAGTGAGACTGTTGCACACAGCAGCCTTCAGAAGGGAGCACCTCCCTTGGGGTGGTCTGAAGGCACAAAGCTGACCTGAACAGAGGTGGCCGCCGTAGAAGGTCCACCTTCTGTTTAAACGTGTTTTACAGAAGTTTATTAAAGTGTTTAAAGTTATTAAAGCGTCTTAATAGCGACTTCATTGTTTTTTGAAGCCTGATGAACCTCTCCTGTTGTTCATCCTACCAGCAGCAGGACAGAAACACACCAATGCAAAAAGATTCACACACACAGCAAAGGACAAAACTCTTAACTAGAAGCCAACAGTCAGTGTTCAGCAACACCCTAAGACCATGAAAACATCACACTTCAAAGTTGGTCTTGTTGACACCCATTAAGGCATTGACTTCCCATGACACTGCAGTTTTGCAACACGTTTTTAAGGGCAGAGAGCTTTTGTTGGATTGCCCCTGTTTGCACTCAGCAGGCTGCAGTTAGATAAGAATATAGTTAATCACACTGTTATCAGTAGATGTTTGATACTGTAATAAACTTAATTAGATTTCTGTAACTATGATAAGAAAAGCAGAGAGAACCCAATGCCTAGATAAGAAGCACAGCTTACCTTACCTCAAGAAGGGGATTGGTTCCTTGCTTAAGCAAACATCACTGAACATTTGGAAGATCATAGAACAGTTTGGGTTGGAAAAGACCTTTAAGATTATCAAGTCCAACCATCAACCTAACACTGCCAAAACCACCACTAAACCATGTTCCTCAGCACCACATCCACACATCTTTTAAATACCTCTAGGGATGGTGACTCCACTACTTCCCTGGGCAGCCTGTTCCAACGCTTGGCAACCCTTTTGGTGAAAGAATTTTTTTCTCATCTCCAATCTAAGCCTCCCCTGGTGGCAACCTCAGGCCATTTCCTCTTGTCCTATCGCCTGCTACTTGGGAGAATAGACCAACCACCACCTCCCTACACCCTCGTTTCAAGTAGCTGGAGAGAGCAACAAGGTCTCCCCTCAGCCTCCTTTTTTCCAGACTAAACCACCCCAGCTTCCTCAGCTGCTCCTCATAAGAGGTGCTCCAGACCCCCCACCAGCTTTGTTGCCCTTCTCTGGACACGCTCCAGAACCTCAATGTCTTTCTTGTAGCAAGCGGCCCAGAACTGAACACAGTATTGAGGTGGGGCTTCACCAGTGCCAAGGACAGGGGGACAATCCCCTCCCTAGTCCTGCTGGCCACACTATTTCTGACCGCATACAACATAGGTCATGGGTGGAAGATCCCAAAGTCCCCTTCCCATCAGCATCTGGGATAATGATGGCTCAGGAAAGCCCAACTCATCACCACTGGAGTGGGGACTTCACCCTTAGGCTGTTGACACGTGAGAAGTGTGACACTGCGACAGGCTGGTGCAGAAGCAGCCAGATCAGCAGGTTGGGAGAGTAGAAGCCAGGCCAAAACTTATGGCGATAGCTTCAGCTACAGGGTGGTCTTCAGACTTTGCCAGCCATGGCAGTAGATCTGCAGATCTGGGGCGTATCTGGGCTGCTGCTAGATACACCTCCTGGTGTTATGGGCCTGAGTCAGTGGAAAGAATTTCACTGTGCTTATCGAAACAATTATGCTTATAATTAGTTCTGCAATTCTCTAGAAGCCAGGCTAATTATTCAATTAGTTTATGGCTTTGACATTTTTATCTGCACATGTCCTTGCCAGTCTTTGCACTATGGAACCTGCTCAAATCAGTGCCATGAGAGCTGAGGCAAAGCTACCACAAAGCCGGTGGCAGGCTCCCCCACCCAGCTGGACCCCCGGGGTGAGGAGAGGACCCCACCAGGGTCACTCACCGGGTGCACGTCCAGAAAGAGCGCGTGCTGGTCTTTGCTGGGGTGCAGGCCTTCCACGGCATTCACCAGGGCTGGGTCAGCATTGTAGAAGTGAGGATGGGAAATGAACATCGGTGCTTCTAGATGAGGAAAAAAAAAAAAGACACCTTAAGCTCATTTAAACCCACCTGAGACATTTTCTTGAGGTTTTTAAGCCATTGCAGCTTTTTTCCTGAACAGGCTTTTATACTTTTCCTCCCAACCTGAAAGTTCCTTCACTTGTTTCTCTGCAATTGCTCTGGGAGGGTTGAGACCCAGTGTTAAAGCCACCTTCTCCCCCCAGGCACTACGCAACGCCACGGTAACTCACTGTACCCAGACACGGGTCAGGACACCAAGTCTAAATTCTCACTCCTGCGTGACCTGCGCTCAGTGTCCAAAGTCAACATTTAATTTGGCACTTACATTGCCTGCCTCTTCCCACTCTTGCTCCCCAGCCTGAGGGATGCAACGCTCCTGCCATATCCCTGGGCATTCCCAAAACACCAGGCTGTCGTAGGGCCAAGGGGACTTTGGACAGGGATTTTCACCCTTTCCCTCCTTGCTGAGATGCCCGCAGGAGTGCAAGTGAGAATGCCATGCACTCAGACCCCGGTGGCACCTTTTGGCACTCCGGCAGAGTTTTCCAGACAGCCAAGCTCATGTCACATCCCTAGAGTTTAATATTGGTACGGCTGGGACAGCCCAGGGAGGAAAGGACTTACTTAGCCTACAGGTGCTGACGTTCTGGATGCCAGACTGCATGCAGGGGCAGAAACCTTCATTGGGTGGATAGTCCGTGCCATTGGCAAAGAGAGTTTTTGGTGCCACGAAGCGATAGGTGGGCACACCCTCGAACTTCCCAGACTGCTCGTACACCAGCGTCAAGGATCTGGAAGGGTTTCGGTGGAGAAGGACCAAGATTAGCCAACAAGGTTCCCGTCCCAGAACTGGGCTCTTATCTTCGCTGGATAAGATGCGGTTGCAATGTAACTTAGACTTTGAGATCAAGATAAACACTCAGAGCAGTGCTTCGGAGGGGGAATGAGTATTTAAGCCATTTGCTTTCCATGTTTTAAGCACAGATAAAGGGCTGGTCAGGACTAGTTATAGAGAGAAACCACAGGCCTGTAAGCCTGTTTGCGGTATCCAGATGAGATTTGTTTAAAGGCACGCAGTAATCCCCAGGGCTGCTCTCCAAGAGGTAATACCCTCTTTGTGCAAGCCCTTGGCTCCGAGGTAGAAGTGCTCTGTGACAGGGGATGGACACCAGCTAAATCTCTTTCGCAGCAGGACTCCAGCACACAGGCTGTCAGGCCAGTGGAAAATTTTACCTTATGAACTACATTACACAGCAAGATTTTTCTGTCTTGATACAACAGGCTAGCGATGTTATGCTGCGTTATTGCCACCAGCTGGCCAGGATAGATGCAAGTTTCCAAGAGGGAAAATTGTTTCCTTCACGTGTGCTCCTTTGAGTGAGGTTTGCAGGGATGCAGACAGCCTGGGCAGGCCAAGGGGATGCTTATTACTACAGCTGCCTTCTGACACCAAGACCAAGGATGGGGGATTCAGGACATGTTCAGCAGTTAAATGCATGCCTCTTGGCTGTGCTCACCTTCCAGCAAGGAGGCAGAGGCTGCTGCAGCACATCAGCAGGATAAAGCCTTGCCTTACCTGGCAGGGACATCCAGGTAGTTGCATCTCAGCATCAGCTGTACTTAATGAGCAAACAGCATAGGAGACGAGCCCTGCAGCAAGGCAGGCATGCTATTACTCTATCAACTGATGTTTCCAACTCCTTCATAGAATCGTTTTGGTTGGAAGAGACCTCTAAGATCATCAGGTCCAACTACTAACCTAGCACTGCCAAATTACCACTAAACCGTGTCCCTTCCTCGCCATCCAGGCTAGCAGAGAGGCTGAGACAAAGATCTGGGGAGAAGAGACAGCACTGCCTGGTGAAGAGGCAGAGCCACTTCCTCCACAGCACCGTCCTGTGCCAACAGAAATCAAGCTTGGTCTCCTCCACTTCACTTTATGCCTGCCTGGAAGCATGCTCTGTTCCCTAGAAGATTTCTGTAGTTTTACAGAAAAAGGTATGTGTATTTAAACTCTGACTACTGGTAAACTTCCCTGTAAGACCTTGGCTCCGGGTCATTTTGGTATTTGCTGATGTCCCTTGTGTAGAGGAATTCCTGCGCCAGTGCTTGGCTCAGCTGACTTTGCTTGTTCCGCTGAAGAGGTCATTGTTCTCTATTCAACATGAGCCCTCCCTTGTTTTGCAGCACTATCTACAAAGCCTGAATTAACATTATCTTCCTTATCTTCCCCAAGCTGGGGATAGGGTTTTGTGCCACAGCCAGCCTCCTGGCCTCCCCTCCTTCCAGCCTCTGGGAGTTTCCACACAGGCAGGCTCTGCAGGGTACTTTAACCCCTGTGTGATCAGCTAAGGGCAGGGTGTCTTACATGGGACAGACATGCAGAGCAGCCCAAGAACTAGGCAGCAAAAAAAAAAAAAAAACAAACCCCAAAAAAAGCAGCAGTCTGGAAATGGTGGCACAAGCTCCCCCCAAAATCACTTGTGCAAGCGTTTAGTCAGCTGAAAGTTCCACAAAATGGTTATAGCTGCATTTCCTTGTGACAACACTTACTTCTCCCTCTCGCCTCCCACATCTTATCTAGGCTGGTTATTTTCTACTGATTCAACATGAGCAAGTTAGGCTTCTCCAGTGATGTGGAAGGTATTTATGAATACGACAGGACACTGCTAATTAGACAACTACACTGCTTGCATAGCTCAGATACGGCAACACTGAACTTTAACTACAGAAACTAGACCCAAGCCCTCTGCGTCACTGCACAGGTACTCTGTGTGCACAGCAGGAGCGCTGCATCTCCTGTCACCCGCACAGGGACAAGCTGGCCTCACCTGCAGGCATCAGGGCTGTAGAACTCCAGTGACGTTGGGGACATGAACGGTGGCCACATCTCCCCCGCGGTCCCATTGATCATGTTGCACTCGTTGCTCCGCCAGTAGTTCACCTGTGGGAAAGGTGTTGAGAGAAGAACAACAAGCTTGCTGGAGTTGGCTTCTACCCCTGTATGGGACATCCACCACTCTATGCTGCTTCAACAGGAGCTTGAGATAGCAACACTGAAGAGCTTCTGAGATCTCTCCCTTTCAAACATCTGCACAACTAATGGAGAAACAGGACAAGATCCCCCTGTCCCAGGTGCTCCTGCAGTGGTTGATCCGTAGGATTTGATCTGTAGATTCAGTTGATTTTAGTTACGAGTGGAATTCCACAAGGGAATAAGCACCCCTTTAACAAGGATATTTAATAATGCTTTAAACACAGGCAACAAGAGCCTAGGACTTCAACCTAGAAAGCAGGCAGCTCCAACAGCATTTCAAGGGAGTCCAAGTGACACTAATGATGGGCTGAACTTAATGCTTCATGACAAGCCTCTCATCATACATGGCTGCCTTCTAGCAATTTGATAGAACAGAAGTTGCAGCAGATGAAGCCCCATAGAAACTTGCCTTCAAACCCAAAACCCAGAGATACAACGGCCCTGAGAGCTTTCAGTTTAACTTGCTTTAGATGAGGCATCACCCCCATATTAGAGGTTTACTGGCCAACACTCACCTTCTTTAGGCCATTCCATGAATCCACCATGTGAACTCTACTGACATTCTTCATGCCTGTGTATACTGTAAACAGTCCCGAATTGGTGTTGTTAAGCTGCAGAGAGAGGCAACTAGCTTTTAATCCATTAGATGCAGCAAGACTGCAACGTGTTAGTGACTTTGCATGCTTTGTCAGCTCTAGAGATGCTTCATACTGTAAGCTACCACACTTTCACTTATTTAAATTGCCAGTGACAGCTTCCAACACATGCTTTTCTGCCTGAGGGAAGGATTAAGGCAGCCTTACGCAACCACCACCAGCTACACATGGCTGCTCCAAACAGTTTGTGAGAGGGATAGCCCAGATACTCAATCCCAATACCAATATTACTGTGATTTTAGTGTTCCCAACCAACAGTTTGCTTACCTCCATAAATAAGCCAAATTTTCCCTTGAAAGGCATCAGGCCAGGAACAAGCGTATTTATTGTGTCTATAAGAGGGTCGTCATAGCCCCACAGGATCTCCCCCACTGTCCGGTTCATGAAGGCCTCCTGTTTCAGGCCAGCCAGGGCTCCACTCAGTAAAAGCTTCACAAAGTTTGGCAGGTTTTCCATCATTACAGCCGCTCCCTGGGAAAGAAAACAAACCTCTGGTAAAGAAGGGGCTCTCATCTCAAAGAGGAAGCGATGCATCTTCAGTGCCCAGCAAGTCCTTCTACAGCCCTAGAGAAATCCTTTGGACAACCTGAGGTTCAGCATTTATCCTCAACACTGGGAAGAAAGCAGCTGAGGGTTCACAGGCTTCATTTCCCCAGAGGATGCTCAAACGAGGTTGCAGACTGCTTTGCCAGCCGCTCTGCACGCTCTGCTTTTGGAAGGGTAACAGCCCAACGTGACAACCAACACCCAAGAAAGCAGAAAATTGAGTTTTATAAGCTTAACCATCTCATGGCTTGATTAGTCTTAAGCCCTACAAGAAAGTAAGCTTTGAGTCAGCACTGGGCCTCGGTGCCCTCCCTGCAAGCTCAGAAGTTGTTACCCATCCAGGGAGCAAGTTCTTACCATCATCAAAATGTTTGGCACAACAATGTACTCTTCTTCGCTGCCATTGGACATGTCTGGCTGGAAGAATAGTTGCCGATACTCCAGGAAGGAGACTGTGTCGTTGTCATGGAATGTGATATTTGTTTTATACCTGTACTCTCTGCAAAAGAGATCAGAGAGATCATGAGAACCTTCCCCCATGCAAGTGCTCCTGCAGCCCCTGTGAAGCAAGGATGGACTGCACAGGTCTGGGTTTACTTCTGAAGAGCAGAGGAAGGAGATGGAACTCCAGCAAGAAGCCATGGGACAGCAGGGGAGGCAGCATGCCGGGGAACAGGCAGTGTCAACCTCACACCCTGGCCAGGGTTAGGGTCTAGCAGGAAGAGATGGTAGCTCAGGAGTGAGGCATCCCTGGCAGATGGGATTCTGCAGCAACTTGCAGACACCAAGTGTTTCTTCCCAGCTGAGAAGTCTGAGACAAAAGCGTAAGTCACCTCTGTCATTTCACCTACAGCTGTTGTAAAGCCCAACCCTATTAGATGCACAGATAAGGAGACCTACACCAACCCACACACCAAAACAACCTGCAAAACAGGAGGGGACCAAACAAGGTGGCACAAGCCCCACCAACGAGCCCACAGTGACGTGACCGATGGCTCCTGGGTTCATGTCAGCTCAACCCTCCACGCAGCATCATGGGTCTCCTGCTCCTCAGGGCTTCAGGCCATGTCATCTCCTGCACTGCTCCACGCCATGCCATGGGGGCAGCCCAGCCTCATGGGGGCTGCAACGCTGCACAAGAGCATGAGACTGTCCCCAACATTGTGAGCCTGTTACAGCTCCTGAGGACACTGAAGCTCAACCCACCAGCAAAAACAAAGTCCTTTATTGTGGAGCCTCTGTTTTATGGCCCACATTAGGGAAGGGCACTAATCTTGCTCAGCAGGAACACAAGGACACTAATAAGCTTTGCCCCTTTGTTTATTCTTATGGTAAGTGAAGCTTTTTCCCCCCAAGCCAAGGGGCTGATGTGATCACAACATACAGAATCCACATGGTCTTATGGTGTGCCCTGGCAAGCCCAGGGGAAACAAGGACATATACATACTGCCAGGTTTCCCCCCCAGTGTTTCTCAAACAGCTTTGGATTAAACCAGTAATCTCCCCACATGAGCTTGCTTAGGCTACTGACCTAACTTTGCCTATATGTGTAGGCGCCAACGTGCTGAATATTGCTATTTATGGATAAGTTCAAATGCTCAACGCAGTATCAACCATCACTTCACGTTTCAGGTCCAGAGAAGCATCTGGGGCTTCAATCACTACCCTCAGCCATGGCAAATAGACCCAGCCCTGCTGTAGGTGGGTCTGAGCAAGTTTTAGTGCTCCATACTGCCTCTCGTGACCAGAGCATTCATGTTAGGCAGATTCTGGGTCACATGTTAGATAAAAGCTCTTAGGCCATTCCATGAAGTTTGACATTGAGGTGACTTCAGCTCTGAAGCTGGACTCTTCAATGCACAATGAAGATGAAACAAGTCCACTCTGAAGATGAGTGTTTCCCACCACCCCACCAACACCCCTCATGCCTATGATTGGACCATATGAGCCCAGGTCTGGCTGCCCAGCAGACCCCAGCTAAGGAACGAGCTCCACAACTCAGTGAAGCGCAGACCAGCCTTACCACCCTGGCGGCCAGAGGTCCTACTTGTGGCTTTAGCAAGATCAGAGGACTTAGAGCACATTTGGGTCACTTTAAAATCCTGTGCTGCTGGACTCACGCCAAGTATGCTAATGCCATGCTCTCCTGCCAGAGGAGTCAGCCAGAAGCCTAGCTGGACCACAAGTGGTACCTGACCTGTAAACGTAGGGTCCACGCTGGTTCAGCACTGGCTTCGCTCCCTGGAGGGCTTCCTTGGGATTCAGCACTTCAAAGAGGTACACCGACATGTAGAAAGGAACGGGAATGTCCTTCCACATGCTGAAGGAGATGCTGGTGGGGTCAATCCTGACATTCTGCAAGGGAGAGAAAAACAAAACAAAACAAAAAAAAACGTAAGGAGACACAACTCTTGGGCTTGGTGGCTACATCTGAGCACATCCACCCTTGGCTCCACGTCAGGCCCAGCCGAAGGCAGCAGTTCCAGCAGGGGCTCTCCAGATGATCCAGGCGTGTTATGCAGACTGAAAACGAGCCAGATCTAAACTGGGAACTCTTATGTATGCAGAAGCATAAAGTTCATGCCACAGGATGTCTGTAGGCTTATTTATTCAGGCTCAACTTTCCAGTTCCTACCCACAGGATTTCGGAGCTGTTTTGATGTGCTGGAGGCTTGCTCCATGCCAGACGAGCCAATGCTGAATTATTCACAGCTCTGCATGTTTGGCTTGCTTGGCACACACAGCCCTGTCCCGATGGCCTCCACCCGTCCGCCAGGTTTGGCAGCTCCACGCAGCCAGGAACGGGCAAGGGCTGGGAGAGGTGGCACAAGCATCCACAGAAGTGTTTGGGTACCGGCAGGGAGGGCCGACCAGATTCCCCAAAAAGCAGTTAGGGAAACCAGGATGGCAACCCAGCTGCGTCCCAACACCTTTGCCTCCTCTCAGCTGCCATCCTGCGGTGACTCACAGTCGGTCATAAGGCAGGTCAAAGGCAATGCACAATCGTGGATTCCGTATCGTTGTCCCGTTTGCTGGGAAATGCCTGCAGGAGCCCAAACATGGCTTAAGTCCTCACCAGATTCCCAGCCCAGGAGCTGGCGCCTGGGCACATCTGTCTCCACTCCCTCCCTGCCTCCCGGGGGCTTCCTTATGGACAAGAGCCCGTTCCTTCTTGTTTCTCCATTTATGAGGGGTGTGTTCCACCATAATCCTTGCTTCCTCTGCAAGCACAAGCCCTTGCCATGGTTAAGTAACCCAGCCAGCTTATGGAAGCGTGTTTGATCCACTAATTGCTGAAGGCATGTGGGTATTATCCCGCAGCAGCTCGGCAGCCCCACAGCAGCTCTCCTGCTCTGGAGCAGCTTCATCTGACTGTGCTCGAATTTGCTGACACGGCAGGATGAGAAAGAAAGCTGCCAGTGACTTCCCTGCAGCGTCCCATGTTCTTCAGCCGTTTCCTGGCCAGGCCGTGCCACCCGTCAGCAACGGGGCTTTGCAAGCCCCTCGCTCGAGCCCAGGTCCTCCAAGCCCTACCCCTGCGGGGACATCTCCATGGTGTGGTGTAACCCACCTACCAAACCCTTCCCACCTCCACACCAGCGCCCGCGTGCTGCTGGCCAACGGCCTCCATCCTGCCGGCCTCAAGGATTTCATGGCAAAGCAGCAGAGGACAAGAGCAACTCAGATTTTACTTAGCTTGGTTTATAATCCCTGCTCCTGGGCGCCCAACAGTCTGCATCTGCTTTCCTCGACTTGCCTATCCTGTCCTGCACTCCCTGGATCCCTCATTGCATATGCATTTATTTGTATAATGTGTACCCAGCCTGATGGAGCTGCAGCCCGGCCCCCTGCTTTCTCAGCCCTCTCCCACCCGGGCACAGCAGCTCTTGGGACCTCACCAATGCTGCTAAGCAAGGTCTACTCAACGGGGCAGCCTTAGAACTAAGCTACTTGTAGGTCAAAACAAACACGGTCATATTGCCTGAAATAAAAATAGAGTATTTTTCACCCAGATGGGTTGCAAAGTGTCACTGAGATGCTTGACCACCCCTGACCACACTGATCTCTGGTCCTGAGGAACTGAAAGGAACCGGCTACTGTTCCTCTCCTCCAGACAGGACCAGAGGAGACATGGCTCCATCAATAGCTCCCAAATCCTGCTACTCCAGGAGAGGGGCTTCAGCCACTCTGCTCGGTAAAACCCAGAGTTGAGGTTTCCTCTTCAGACTGAGAGCAGCAACCTCAGCGTGAGACCTCACCCTCCACATCCTCTCACCACCACCCTCGTCACCCTGCTAGAATGGCAGGGACAGTGCCATCAGTCTTCTCCCAGCTTTCAGGCAGGACGGCACGAGCGTTCCCAGGTGGAGCAGAAATGCCAAGCGGCAGACGGATGAGTTGGTGCGGTCTCAGGGTGTTAAAGCTGATATCTTAGGCATGCCTGTGGCACTTTAGGTGTTTCCAGAAAAGCAGGGTCCCCAGGTTTTACAGGGCCAATGCCACAGGCAGGATGGTTGCCAGGACGGCTGCCAACACAGATTCAGTTTCCGCACGAGGCAGGAGATGGGCTCCAAGTTCCCTGTTTCTATTGTGTGTTCCCCTACAGACTTTACTCACAGATATCCCCCCAAACTACCACCTCTTCGCAACTACGTGCTCTTCCATCAGGATACACCATCTTGACAGAGCTCAGGAAGCCAGGATGGGCAAACCAGCCTTCACCTGCCCAACCCCAGCCCTTCATGGCTCAGCTCCTCTTACCAACACCACTCTGAAGACCAACCCAGGAGTTTCAGTAGGGTCCTGGATATTTCTCACCACGCTAGACATCACCACTCAGTTATTTTTTTCATTTCACATTAAGCCTCATAAGAGCTCGGGACTGTTTTGGGTTACGCTGAAGGGCTTAAGGTGAAGGGAAACCTGAGGAGAAACAAGGGTTGATCTCTTCCTCATCTTCTGTTCTCATTGCAAGTTACTAGGATTTAGCTCACCAGGCAGAAGGAATCAGGATTAGCTAAAAAGAGGGCAGAAAGGTTTTTGCACCAAAAATGTCACTCCTGTTCTGCAGGGGCCATTCAGTCTTCTCTTTGTAGGTACCAGCTCCTGGTGTCCATGAAACTGGACACAGATTGACTTTTACTGCTTAAGCCACTGGACTGTCTGGCTTTGCCCAGCCAGCAGCGCTTCCAGAGGGTACGTTTAAGTAGAAGCTTGTTTTTGGCAGAGACATTGCAGCACATGCAATCACTGCCATTGGCTATGGGGTGGTTATTCAACCTTTCATCAGAAGCACATTTCCAGGTGCTGACCTGGGTAGGTGTAAACTTGGAGAAATGCCCTGGCAGGGGCACGTCTCCTGTGGCCAGGGAGACAAAGGTTTGGCTAAACATGGAACAAGCCAATTGGTTCATCACAGCAGGATAACCAGTGTCCCAACAGGAACGCTGGTTCCCAAGTCTCTGTAGAGCAGTTACTGAACTCCATCCACAGCCCCACACCTTAACTGTGGAGAACAAACACCTCTTCAGCCTCAGGACCTCTCTTGTGGATAAGGGAGGTCTCCAGAGAGGCAGCTCTTTAGGTTTTCCAGGTGAGCAGGAGATGATGCCTTGGAGGCTGCTCCATGCACGAGGCTCCTTCAGAGCACTCCTGCACGTTGCCCGTCCCATTTCCAGTTTGGGTAGCATCTCACCAGGGTATGGCGAGTGCTGCAGGTAAACAGAGAAGGGCGGGCTGGTGCTGGGGGCCATGCTCAGCCCACCACCATCCCAAAAGCCAACTCCAGCCATGCAGAAAGCCCTCCTAGCCAGGGACGAGAGCCCCTTGAGCCAAGGGTGAAAGAGCCCAAGCTGGGATTTGCCCACAGTAAGACCGTGAGACGGCTCAGAGCGACGCCGAAGCAGAGACCCTTGGGTGCCGAGCTCTCTCGCACACCCCCCCCCAGGGATCCCACCAGACACGGAAGACACCACCACGCACCAGACCTGCGACCCACCGGCCCCAGCACTCCTCATCCAGCACCACCAGCACCGCGTCCTGGCCGCATCCCAGCCACGCACCGGCCCCAGTACCCCGCATCCAGCACCGGGTCCCAGCCGCATCCCAGCCACGCACCGGCCCCAGCACCCCTCATCCAGCACCGGCTTCCACCCCAAGCCCCCATCCACGCACCGGCTCCAGCCTCCCCACGCATCCACGCCCCCCACCCCCTCCCCAAAATCCCCGGCCTCGCTGACCTTGACAACCTGCTCCCTGATGATGACAGGCCCCACCAGCAGCAGGCAGACCCCCAGGAGGGCGCAGGCCGCCCCGGCCAGCCCCAGACCCACCGACAGCCTGCGCCGGGCGGCGGCCATAGCGGGGCACAGCAGAGCGGGGCCCCCACCGCCGCCGCTTTATGGCCCCGCCGCACGGCACGGCCCGCCGCGGGCGAGGGGGCGGGGCTGGGGGCGGGAAAATGGGCGTGTCTGTGGGCGTGGCCAAGCGCCGCCGGGCCCCGCCCACTCGCTGAGCGCAGGCGGGGCGGGGAGCGGGGGAACCCCCGGTAAACAGAGCTGTACGCGTATAAAGATAAAAACAGACATTAATTTATAAATATATGTGAATATATGAGATGTCTAAATAGATAAAAGTAGATTAAAATATATAACTAGGTAAAAATAGATAAATAGGTAAAAAATATAGACATATATGTGCGTGCATACCTATATACATACACACGTACGTGGCACCCGCCACCCCCAGGAGGGACTGGGTCCCCCCGTGGCCACCCCAAGGGCCTCTTGCCGCAGCAGGTATTTGGTGTGAGCCACGGCTCAACCCCTCGAGGAGAAAACCTCCATCACCCCTTAACCCACCCCTGTTTTCCCAAGGAATTGGGAGGTTTTTTGCGTATCTGGCGCAGTTCGAGTGGCGCTGAGCAGAAGCCCGGTTGCAACTCATCCCTGAAAGTGTCTAAAAGTCAGCAGAAAATAAAAAACGAAGGGAAGAGTGCAGTTTGTGACTTTTTTTTTTCATCACAGTTACACGCACCGTCCCGTTGTCCCAGCCGCCCGTTGATCCAAGCTGGGGGGTCCGGAACCGAGAGTGATCCAGGAGGGAGACACCAGCCCAGGGTGACAGGCCAGGACAGCAGAGGACCTGGCCATGGCCTTCACCGTGGTGGAACACCTGCATTTATATACCCTTACCTTTAGTTGTGTCTTTTTTTTCTTCTAGACCTTCTACCTCTGTTTAATTGCCAGGCCAATTAACCGTCCCTGTCCAACGCCGGCCAGACCCCCCTTCCCCAGCAGCGACGCCGTCAGCGCCCGCACACATTCAGTGCCGCGTTTTCCTTTCTTTTAAAACATTTTGCTAGAAAACCCTCTGAAAGCTTTCCTTCAAACCCCAGTAACCCCGGGAGACACCCCCTCCCCAGCTCCGTGGGACAGACGGAAGCGCGTGGAGCGGCGTGAAGCGGACAGCAGGGACTGCCCCGCACAGAACAAAAACCATCCTTAAACCTTTATCAAACGCTTCGCTGTTCCCACCAAACCCGGCCGTTCCGTGGTTTATCCCACCCGAGTCTCCACTCTGAGGCGTTCGTGCCGTTACCCCGTTTGTGCAGCTTTATAGTCAATTTTAAGTACAGAACTGTAGTTGTTTTGTTTTTTTTCACGGAGGTATTTAAACTAAACATGGCATCGCAGCCATCGCTGTAGGGTGTTGACATTCGTTCAGTGTCCCCAGGTCCCCCCACAGCAATCAGGTCACATTCCGATCAGATCTGCTCACAGCTATTTCTTCCAGCTTTCTCCTCCGATCAGCAGGAGCTTCCTGGGCACGGGGAGAAAGGAGCCGTGAAACCACCCCCTCACCCCAGGGCAGGTCCCTTCATTCCTGGAACACCCACCCCTCAACTGGGTCAGACACCCACAGCCCAGGAGCTCCATCACCACACCTCCAGAACTGCTGACGGGCTGTTTTTAATTGCTGCATCAATTCAGACGGCTCCGAGGGCCAGAAAACCCACACAAGGACAAGCACTACTGTTTGTGTCCCCAGCAGCCAGGACACACGTGGGCAGAGCCGGGCCACCCCCGCAGCAGGAGCTGAGCCATGGCACACCACCAGTGCTCCCGGGGCAGGCTGTGGCCTTCTCCAACCATCCAAACTTGCTCCTCACAAGCAACAAGGCACTAAGAGCATCTTCCGCTCCTCTCGCCATCAAGATAAATTCAAATCCTGCTATCCCACCCTTCCAAGATCACATCAGGTCTCAGGGAGGACACGGATCAGCTGAAACCTCCATTCCACCTCCCACCACATTCCCTTCCAAAGGCAAGTCATGCCACTGCTCTCCTCGGGGACGCTCTTGGTGTTCTGCTCCCCAGCACCCCATGGTCAGCTCCACACAGGTTCCTGCATCCACCAACCTCCACTTCACCCCACAGTTCTGTGGTGGAGATGTCCCTTTCACCACTGTTTTTATATCACGTGGGAACCGCTCCGTGACATTGTTTTCAGCTCATTCATACTCTTTTAATATTTCCACTCAGTGCAAAGCTGGAATGAAAGCACGTTCCAAAATTGCAAGGAAGCCAGCACATCTGAAACTACCAACTCTGCTTAATATGCTTATGCTTTTCATAAAATGAAGTCTACCCCATAGCCGGATGATGAGACTCGTGCCAGCCCCGACACTCCCCAGGCTCCTGGTCCGAGGGCCGCAGAGCAGCTGTGATGTCCTACCCTGGCCCACCAGGTGGCCATGGGACAGCAGGAGATGGCTGCTGGCCCCACATTGGCTGCAGGATCCCTTTGGCTGGCTGTTGCTCCCCAAACGCCAAAACAGCGGGGGCAGGACCTGGCAATTACCGGGCACTGCAGTACTATTATTATTATTAAAGCCTCCCAGCTCCAAAACAATCGCAGTTTCACGTTACATATGGTGGCTTACACAACCGGAACAGCTGCGTAACATCTGCAGACTGGCACTGAACTTCAGCCAGGGCTCCGGCTCGTTACAAGAGTGCTTACACAACCTCAGGAAAACCACCACGCAAGGATTAGCTGCAGCTGCCAGGCACATGTAAGCCTTGTGTAAGGGCCGTTTTGCAATACCTTTGTATGTGGAAGCTACGTAATCAGAGTTTAATAGAGAGCTAGGCCCGGGCAGCGGCATAAATAGTTGTTCACATAACTTGAGACACAAACTTTTATGGATGCAACAGCTTTATTGGAATGAACAAGTGCAGAGAAACTTTTACTTGGATGCAAGCAACAACTGGGCAGTTCAGTTACCCCCTCTCAGACGGAGCACGAGATGCAAGGTGGATTCCTTCTGGATGTTGTAGTCTGACAGGGTGCGCCCGTCTTCCAGCTGCTTGCCAGCAAAGATCAGCCTCTGCTGGTCGGGGGGAATGCCCTCCTTGTCCTGGATCTTGGCCTTGACATTCTCAATGGTGTCACTGGGCTCAACCTCCAGAGTGATGGTCTTCCCTGTCAGGGTCTTCACAAAGATCTGCATGCCACCTCTCAGACGCAGCACCAAGTGCAGGGTGGATTCCTTCTGGATGTTGTAGTCTGACAGGGTTCGCCCGTCTTCCAGCTGCTTGCCAGCAAAGATCAGCCTCTGCTGGTCGGGGGGAATGCCCTCCTTGTCCTGGATCTT
>JAOXNO010000006.1:12631257-12648993 GCA_028565335.1 Limnodromus scolopaceus | reverse complement strand
ACTCCCTGCCCCATAACATCATGGTCCGAGACGGGCTGGGCACTTTGTGGGAGGTGGTGGTTGCCTTTGCATCATTTTTTTGGTGGTGGTTATTTTTTTTTTCCCTCTTTCCTTCACTAATTAAAGTATCTTTATCTCAACTCATAAGTTTTCTCGCTTTTGTGCTCCCTGTCCTCTGCCCCAACCAGGAGGCCAGGGAACAAGCCAGCAGCCAGGGTCAACCCAGCACAAGCACCAAAGTCTGCATTTGGATCTGCAGTCACGCAGGAAGAAGGATCTTACAAGGGTCTAAAGCTCTGCTTATTGCAGCATCCCACACGGAAAACACTTCTCCCATCCAAACCAAGAACTATACATATTTATTATAGTCCATATGACTAATATAGTCCAAAGAGAAATTTCAGTTAAAAAAAACAAGCTGTAAAACACAATGGATAAAATTATCCAATCATTAATATTACAAAATACCAGCAAAACAGCTGGTAGGGCTGCTGAGAACATGGGAGGCTCCCCAGAAAACCGGAGTAACACCCAGTTTGCTTTCAAAAAGCCATGGCTAACAGTTAGCAAGTCCATCCGTCTTATCAGATTTCCAAGGAAACCCAAGCTCTCAAGACATCTTGGAGAAAATGAGTCCACCAAGAGAAGTCAGGTGCTTCACAGTGCTACTGGAGGCCACTTCTTGGCTAGATCCTCATGCATAGCTTCAGGGATCCACTGAGAATAGGCCACCAGCAGATCTGGAATGGAAGAGAGGAGCGATTAGATGGCTATGGGAGCCAGGGACTGAGTGATCTCGCTGGCAAGACGAGGCCCCGCAGCATCACCCTGCTCACAGGCTGAGAGCAAGAACCAGCTTCCCATCACCGGGACAGTGTTGGAGCTTGGGCACCTGCACACAGATATAA
Source organism: Limnodromus scolopaceus (assembly GCA_028565335.1). Taxonomy (NCBI): domain Eukaryota; kingdom Metazoa; phylum Chordata; class Aves; order Charadriiformes; family Scolopacidae; genus Limnodromus; species Limnodromus scolopaceus. Next base: position 12,648,085 of record JAOXNO010000006.1, on the reverse strand, counting down.
AAATATAAAGTATGGGAGAACTTCTGTGAAAGCCATCACTGCGTCACTTCACTGCTGCTTCTATAAAGAATTCTCATAACCTGGTACCCCAACATTGAACAAAATCCATTTTACTTGGAAATTTCCCCCACCCCTCGGTATTCACTGACAGCACCATCATCGTCTTGATTTTTCAAAAGCCCAAACCAAACATTTTAACTGTAACTACAGGAAAAAATAATCTTAAAATACAAATAAATGTTGCTTTCTTAAGTACAGGGAGCTCCAGTTCTTCACAAGAACCAAACCACAGAGCATTACTGTTTCTGGTAAGAAAACAGTAAATATTTGAGACTTATAAAGTGAAATAATCCATTTTTAAAATTATAATTCAATGGTGCTTGAGGTACTACAAAGTCTGCACTGATATGACATCATTAAGTAGAACACTTACATTTAGGATTTTTCTTCCACGCAGCCAGTAAAGCATCACGATTATCACAATTTTCTGCAACTAGAGCCTGCAGGAGGGATTCCGTCCTGGGCTGGAGTCTAAATCAGTCCAAAATAAAAGGGTGCAATAAACCAATGTTCATTAGCACAGTTTAGCAAAGTGTTCCAGCATTCAGCTCATCTTTCTGAGTTTAAACTTCTAAAAATATTAAGAGTATGAATATAGAATGTAGACATGTAAATATAAACGTAGGAAAGCACAACCTCTGGATACAGAGGCATGTCATTGGCTCAAGAAAGTTCACTAGAAGTAGTTTCTTGTCCCCACCAGAACTCCTTTTTGTCTGAAGCAGCAGCAGGTTGCTCTCGGTGCTGACGGCGTGAGGTTGTGTGCTCTGCAGCTGCACAGCACACCGTAAAGCACAAAGGAACCCACAGCCCCCATGCTCAACTCGGAATTGACTAAAACAGGAAAAAACTTTGTAACTGTAGGACCCTCCGATAACATCAGTCACTTTTCATGAAGTCTTTCAAAATCCTTGCACCTGTCAACTCCATAAAAACTCATAGAAGACTCGGAGAAAACTTGTCTTGGTAAACAACAGAGGACAGCAATAGCTGACAGTCCATGAGAAAACCATCATCTGTTGGGAACACGTTTTTGAAAAGAAATAAAGACAATATAACTGGCCAAACTGCAAAGAAAAGCAAGGGAAGTAGTAGTGCTCATCCGACAGTTTCTTACAGATCGTGAGCAATTTATTTGTATGAAGCAGCCCGCAGAGGTCAGTGTGACCAGCAGGTTGCCTGTGTTCTTCCACACTGCCCTTATGATTGCCCAATTCTCTTGAGACATGATTTTTCTTGGTAAGAAAACTCATTTTCCTCTCCCTGCAGCTACAGCCAAGATCACTATCTAGAACACCCTTCCCAGCATTGAATTTTTTTTAATTTAAAAGGAAGTTAAAAGCGTTCGGTGGAGACAACAAACTTAAGCTTGTTTCTAACAACTTACTTGGACCATGTCTTCAGCATTATGAGGGGACTGGACAGCAGATACCGGCTGTAAGAACTCAACTTTTCAACGACCTGGAAGATTTGTTATAATGAGTACATTAAATTATTTGTTCCGTGGAGACAACCATCAATGAACTTGTACTACTATATATTTCCATCCCATATCCTCTATTACCACTTGTCTCCCATCTACGTCTCCATACCAATCTTGTCCTGCCTGGCTTGCTAGATGACTCTCGTGTCTCAGAATGGACAAAGACACAAGCTATAGCTTTTTTCCTTTGCAAAAACATGACTTAAATTTGGAGTTCTCCTTCACCCAAATGCTGATTTTCCTGCTGTTTTGCATTTTAAAGATATCTTCCCCACCTCACCAACTGCAGCAAACTCCTCCAGCCACCAGCAAGTTATGAGGAACAGGCACACACAAAGAAGGAAGCCACAAGGCTCATCTCCTCCAAAAATTGGGCTAAAAGCTTATTGATAACATCAAGGAAGTAACAGAGCTGCAACACGCTCACCTTTCCTTCAAGCAGGAACCTGGCGAAGTATTTGTAGCGATCAATGCCTTCTGGGTAATCAACCTCCACCGCAGGGAGCTGCCAGCTAACGCGATCTGGAAAGAAAAATCACACCAAGTTTCCTAAAGGTTCCAAGAGGAGGGTAAATTTCCAAGGGAGATGTGACAACACAGGAGCTAAAAACACTGGGGAGGATACTGCCACCACCCAGCCAGCCTTGCTCCTTAACAGGGGGAGCAGATGGGCATCAAACGCCCGTGCCAATGGGAAGATGCTGATATCTACCTGCTCTTTGAACAGTCCAAGCCGAGTTTGACCTTTCTGGTCTGCTGACAGTCTCTTTAAAAGCAGCATTACAATAACTATAGAGCAGCTCTTGGACAAAACTACCGAGTGACACTTTTCAAGACACTTACAAAAGACACTTGGTCTGTGACACCGAATTCGGCCTGTTTTGGGGCAGTAAGATGGAGGAGGATTTTCCAGAGGCTTCCCAAAGTGGCAGTACGGCGGCAACAGGGCAGGAATCCACTCGGGTTCAACTGCGGAGACACCTTAGGAAGGGAAAACACACACCTGAATGAGGGATTGCTGCCACGGGCTGCCACTCGCTAGCCGTCCCGTGAGTCAAGGGTCAGGATCCCATCTCCACAGGTTTACTTGTATCTCATTTTTCAAGCCAACTAACTTCACAGATTTACATTCTTTTGGTCAGAGACCAGCAATAGGTCTAACAGGGCTGGTGCAGAGCAGCTATTTCAGAAACTCAGCCCATTCTGCTAGAAAGGTAATAAACCAGGCCAATTTTTTCCCTAGTCCAGATCTAGAAAGCATAAGGATCCAAATCCCAGGAGGCACGGACACTGAAAGGAGAGAACCGGTCATCGCAGGAAGGGAAACGTTCTGCTAAGGCATTTCTGAATTCCTCACCACACCTGCAGAACAAGTAGGGACCACAGCAGTCTCACCTTTCATATACATTTTCGTAGTCTCAACAATTTCTTGATACACCACAAACTCTGGGAGTTGCTTGAAGAGGACCGAGCTTGGATGGATGAAAACTGGGTCGTCCAGGAGAGCAGTCTTTAAGAAAGCACAGAAGATTGAAGCAGAGTAAGAAGAGCTACTGGCACTCCAATTTCTTGATTGCATCTAATTGCAGGCTCTCTCAGATGCACATTTATATGGTTTCCTTAAGTGATGGAGGTTTTTAATAATGCCGTAATTTTCTGTTTCACCTTCTCTGGAGACATCAAGCACTTCGCAAGATGGACTAATGCTACTTCTTAGCTCTTTCATAACAATACCTACATGAGGCCTGGGAAATCGCAACACTTGAAACTTAAATTTTATGGGGAAAAGTTGTAGAAAGCCAGCACACACAGCCCCAATGCCACCTCCACTCAGAGGCCCAGGCTTTGCACTGGAGCGTCTTTCTGCCACACAGGGCAGAGGAATTTGGTGAAATCAAGCTGTTTACCTTGTAGGCATTTTTCCACTTGTCATCCAGAAGCTCTTCTGCCTGAACCCTTCGGGCAACATGATCCCCCAGCCCTGCCAGCACGATCTGTCTCAAGTAAGTTACTTGCGCCTCTGTTGGGGGCTTCATCTTGGGATCAACATAGAGGCCAGCATCGGTGCAGACCGAGTTCACTGCACGGAAGAAAAAGGGAGTTAATACTCAATAGAAAGAAAAGGCTGCCACAAAAAGCCCAGTTGATTTGTCAACCCCCGAAAGAGAATAAACAGGGCGATTCCTCTCAAACCCTGCTTACCTGCTGTTGTCAGCTGCCCCCTCAAGCGCCGGATTTCCAGCATGGCTTTGTATCGGAGCCCATTTTCTTCACAGAATTTGCGGGTACACCCAGCGTATTCACAGGCCCCCACTGCGCCTGGAAGGGAACAGGCAGGTGGAGAAAATGACTTAGCCCATCAATTCTCCTAATTAAACCAACTGTGGGACAGTACGGTCACAGTCAACACGTGCATATCACGGCTCCCACTCCTCATTAGCCTGGGATGCTGGCAGGCTGCCCAGGGAACAGCCTAGAAAACATACTGCTGGACTCAGTCCTACAGCACGAGGATGCCTTTGGCTGTATAAAGCTGAGAGTAATGAGGAGAACAGAGTGGAAGTGAAGAGTACGGGGAAACCGCTGTCTGCAATACCTAACATCACCATGAGGTCTCCAAGCTTTTGCATCGGGCCCTGCCCAGCCCAGAGCTTTTGCATCTGCAAAAGCCTTGCTTTCTTCCCCTTCAGTTTCGCCGTCTCTTCCTCACTTACTGCTGGCCTAAAAGAAACACAAAAGAGCATAAATGAGCATTGTGCTTACGTGCAGAGGGGCCTTAATGTAAGAGAGGCATCAGCTGTCACAAGGTGATGCATCCTGTAAAAAGGATCCTCACTCACCTGTCAAACTCTTCGAAAAGCTCCCGGACAGTCATTGCAGACACGATGGTAATGGTGTACGGCAGGCAGTCGTGCTGCCTGCTCAATGCCAACATCTTCCCATAGCGGGGGGCAACAGGAAAAGTGGCCATTATCCTGCCCAGGGGACTAATAGGGCAACTTAGCTTTGCTGCCAGCTGCTGCTTCAGCCTGGGGGAAGGAGAGAGAAGTCATGTAATGTAGTGACTTCCGCATTAGAACAAGTTTGTGGTTCTGGTTTTGGCGGCCCAATTAGTTTGATGTGTTTTCTCAGATTTTGTTATGTGCTGGTCCCAAAGGCTGGGGGAAAGACTCCTCTTCTCATGCAGCTCCCGCCTGCCCTGCGTGGCACATTCTTAGCACAGTCTTTCCCTCCCCAAACACACCCAGGTGAACCCCAGACTGTTCGGATGTGAGGGCTGAGATGGAAAAGCAGGCAGGAGGACAGCAGAGCCCACTGCCTTGACAGTGGGGGCCGAGCAGCAGTGTGAGAGGAGGTTGTGGGGGACAACAGACATTACCTTCCCGTCATAGGGGGTTCCTTCAAGGCACCCAGGGCTATCAGCAGCTCCTCAGCTGCTGCAAGTGCTTCTGCTGGAGGTGGTGTTGGGAACGGGAAGTTGATTACCTATGGACACCAAGAGAAAATACAGCTCAGTACATCATTGGCACAGCTCCCACTGAAAAACAGAGTCTGAACACAGTGAGAAGTGTTGGAAGGGAGCAAAACCCTCCCCTCTCGTTACATATGCCAAAGAAAAACATTTAGGATGTTTGCCAGGAGTGAGAGGAAAGGACATATAATAGGAGGAAACGCCAAGAACAAAAACATTAGGAAACAGGAATACCAGCGTCACCCTTAGCTGCCACTGACTCCAGGCACCGCCTAGGGCAGGCTGCTTGGAAGGTCTAACTTCACATATTGTGCTTTCTGAAAGTGCCCCAGTATCTCCAAAACAATACCCCTGTTTGGACAGAGTTTTTTTCACTACTAAGGATATGAGAACGCTCTTATTACCTGAACAAATGTATCCGTTAAGGCCTGGTGAAATTCATAGCAGCTTCTGCAATTTGCAGAACCCAAATCAAGTCCCAGGATACTGATTTTTTAACACAAGGCAGTGCCTCAAGCAACAATGATAAAAAACATTTGTATTTGTTTCTGGCTCCTAGGGGCAGCCGCTTCAATGAGTACAGCAGCACAAAGCAAATTTACACCTCACCTTTTCTATATTTAATGCCTTCATTTGCAGAATCAAGTCTTCTACCGGTCGCTTTGTTATTTCTGGAGCAGAAAATTTCTCAAAGTCCATGAAGACTGCTGAAGAGTATAATCTAGGGGACCACAAGTGCTGCTTAGAGACTTAAAAGAAATCTTAACTCAAAAGATATGCATGAAAACTTGGCAAGAAATTTTAAAAAAGGCAGCTGTGGATACTATTTACGTAACCATCTAATTATTTACATGGCTGGAGCATACTGCCTTATTCACCAAAACATGACTTGGCTTGGAGTGGAATCCATGCTAATCTGGCCACCAAAGTAAGGGTTTTCAGCAAGAGAAAGGCCCCTGAGAAGCCAAACTGTCAAACCAACATCACTGGTGACAGTCCATGTTTGGCTGCACCTCTATTTGAATGAAAAGCAGACAAACCCAGAATGTTTCAAGCAGCACTAGGTCCTCGTGAAAGGGGCAAAAGCATGGAGGAAGGTGTCAAATTCATGCTGACACTCATTGGGCTATTTTTTTTTCCTCCTCCTAACGCTCTCCAGGGCAGGTAGCTAACCTGTAGCAGTGCCCTGGTTCCGTCCGGCCAGCCCGGCCTGCCCGCTGGTTAGCTGAAGCTTGAGATATCCAGGTGATTCTGAAAGACGAAACCCCAGTAATTTTGTCATAGAAACGTTTCTTGACCTTTCCACAGTCAACCACGTATTTGATGCCTGGGATGGTCAGCGACGTCTCAGCCACGTTGGTGGCTACAACGCAGAGTCTCGTGCCAGGAGGAGGAGCACTGAATACCTACAAGAAACAGGTGGACGCATGAAATGCACTGCCAGCAACAGAAAAGACAGGCAGTCAACTTGGATGGGTTGCAGGTGAAACTTAACCAAAGACTTAAATCTCTGTCTCCAGCTCTGGAGCTCTCTGTCCAGCTCAGTTAATCCCTCAGAAACATCCACAGGTGGAGCAAACGCCAGTGCTGAGTCAATTCAGACATGCTGCTGGCACCTCCAAAGCCCAAGAGGAAATGCAAGAATTTGTACAAACTGCCTGTTGGCAGCAGGATCGTGATGTGCCCCAGGGCCATCACTAATTTTAACGTGCTGCAGGACTGTCACTTTGCACCTCTCCCAACCTGCTGAGCTGGCTCATTAGGGAGATCCCAGCCCAAGCAAGGCCTCCTCTGATCCCACCCCAACTTGCCCACTGGGCCACTGATGGATAGTCTGAGATGGAAATTTTAACTCACAAAGCATGTATGACTTTCGACAATGATCACACGTGTCTATAAAGATCATTTACTCATTGTGACAATAAATCCTTTACCTTTGCCTGTTTCTCTGGCGCTAGCAAAGAATAGAGAGGGAGCACATAGAGTGGAAGGGAGGAATCGGATTTCTCATCTGTGAAGAAAGAGATAATGTTAAATACGTAGTCAATCAATTTCCAGGCATAGTCCCAACAATGTCTTCACAAACACCACCTCATTTAAAACCAGTAAAGTATTTGGTAGAAAGCTGAAGCTGGAAAACCTTAATAGCTTTTCCATGACACAGGACTGCTGTGCTATCACACCAGTTTAGCAAAGGACAACTGGCTTATGTCACACGTTTGACAGGTGACAGGAGATCAGGAATTTTTATTCCGTGAGTGACAAACCTTCTTCTGAGTCTCCATCTCCTAAATCAAGGTCAAGATCAGATCCTGCAATATCATCATCTGTTTCAGCATCTCTGTCTTCATCTCCTTCATCCACTGGTACAACAGAGTAACTGTCCAGATCAATCTTGGGGAGTGTCTGAGAAAGACAGGAAAGATGAGCACAGAGCATTAAGAGGGGACACAAACGGCACTTTTTATTGCTTTGAAAGCAAAGCTGAGCACTAACTGCAAACATCTGTTGACCTGAAGGTGACAGAGGGATTGAGAGATTTCATTTGTATTTCAAGGCTGAGGTTCAGCATTTGCTGTGGCAGTCAGGGGGCAATAATACAAGTATTTTAAGGAGCATTTTGTGCCGAGCCAAGCACAGTGGGAAAAGGTAAAATTTCTTTAATTCAGGCCCCTTTGGCTACCAGGATCCAATGTCAGCAGACAGTGTGTCTATAACATCAAGATCTCCTGCTAATCGAGTGCACGTAGGACTTGGGCAGATGCCAAATGCAACCCTTCGTCACTGATGCATCAGTCCCAATTTTGGGTAACAAATGTCAAGATGAGGAGCAGCCCTGGAGCCAGTGAGTCTGGAACTCCTTCCATTAAATTTTTAATGGTCAGTACTCAACTGAAATCAATCTCTTGCCCATTATATCCAGGAACACACTTTAGCACTCTGCTGCTCATAATGCAGCAGTATCAGCATAGGTAGTACTACTGGATTTCCTGAAGGGACGTATGTGAGCTGCAAGGCTTCAAGCAAGTCTAGGAGAGCCTGATGAGAAACACAGCTACACAGGAGTGCTGCTTTGCAAGGAGGCACCTGCTCCTTCCTGTCTCTTGGAGGAATTCTAGCCATCACACATTACCATAACTTTCTTCCGCTTCCTTGACTTCTTAAATTTTCTGATTTCTTCCATTGATTCTTCTTTGTCATCGTCTCCTACAAAACCAGGCAGTGGAACTACTGTTAGCTGAGCACACTTTCCTCTTGGAAAAGGTACTGGGGCGAGTCTGGTCCCACTCCCGCCTTTTTGGGGATTCAAAAAGTGTCACAGGATGAAAGAGGCAAATAGGCACATTGAAGGCAGAGGGGACAGGGATGACAGACATGTTTAACGTCATCGATCCCTCTGGGAACCACATAGAGGATTAACAGCAGCACATACAGCAACTGTGCGCCTTGAGCTTCAGGAGACAATGAGCCGAGCTATATTAAAATTTGACTGTCTAACTTTCTAAAGTTGTCTTGGGAAATTCCACTATCCTAAAAATAGTTTCCAGCAAGCAGCAGCATTTCCACTTTAACTCACAACCAATACAGTAAGTGAAGAAATGCAATGAATTCTGAGCAACTGGAAGGCATCATACGCATAAACCCTTTCCCCAAACTCAAACCAGCACAAACTTAACAAGCAGTCATCGAAATCATTCACAGGGAGCTCTTTCCCCAACCCTTCTTTTTGGGTTTTTTTTTTTGCATTTTGTTTTACATAAAAGCTCTTATTTTTCAGGTGCAGAACAAGCCCATTTCTCAGTAAGCTAAATTCAAAGTTTAACAGTCCTTTACTCTGTAGCATTACCTGCAGTGTTTTTTTGGAACGGAAAGGCTTTCCTTAGCCTCCTACAGAGAGAGTGAACTTCTGCCTGGCCTGTTAAAAACACCAAAATCCCACCTGCAAGAGAAGAAATCACTCTCAACCACAGCATATGTATTTCGCCTTGAAAAGTTTCAGATCTCTTTTTTGATAAAAGACAGGTCGAATATACTGTGAAGTAACATTAAAGAACAGGGTGTTTGGCTGCAGTTGTCTTCTACTGCTCCCTCCAGAAGCGTGCTAATGTAACCATGATTTAATCAAAGGGTAATTTGCACAAGAAAAACCTTTTAAGTAAAAGCACAAAACACACCATTGCAGTCTCATGTCCAACTTAGAAAACAACCTCATCACAAAACAAAACAAAACAACAAAAACCTCCCAAAAAAAACCAACCCAGAAAACTTTAGACATGTTAAGTGTAAAGAACTTGAGAGGTTCTCAGCAGTGACCTTACCTGCGGGCAACATTCGATGGATTTTACACACCTTTCTGAAGCACTCCCCACTGTAGTCATCTAGCGGGGTTTTCTTGTTAAAATGAATGGTTACAGGGAATTGCCTTGCGTCTACCTAGAGAGGAAATTCAAAACAGGGTTTGGTGCTGGGGTTACAACAGCGAACATCATGGCAGCTTTCACGGGAGGACTAGAAAAGCTCACCGGGTATTTCTGTTCAAGTATTCCCCTTTTTTTTGGTAACCTACGACCAAAACACCAGACCCACAGAAGTTATCAGGGTTGTCTATCCTGAACATCACAAAATCAAGCTAGAAACCAAAATTTTTCTCTCCTTCAGATTATCAACTCGGATTGAGGCTTTCTAGCTCTCCAGAACAGTAACTTACAGTTTTTCAAGACAATCAGATTCTGCCGGGGCAGTTTTCTGATAAAAGCGGAAAGAAAAACACCAAGTCCCAAAAGAAACAATAGCCTAAACAAAATAGCTATTTTTAAATTGATATCTGAAGGATTTCAGCACCAGCTGGAAAGATTAGAGTGCCCCTATTTTTTTAATTAATTTTAAAAAGGAAACCATCACTGTATTTCAGCCGTTACATCTGACGCAGATCCCAGGGAGGAGAACGATACCTGAATAATGGGAGGTGTAACAGAAAACAGCCTCTTGTTTTCGGTGAAATCTTCAACGCGAAGGGTGGCCGACATGACGATCAGCTTGAGGGGCCGCCCTTTCTGCAGGGAAACAAATGAGTTACCTGTGCCCAAAAGCAGACGGCAGGTAAAGCCATGCAGCCCACATAACCCAGAGCTGCCGGCAGGGCTGGATACAAACCTCTGCACCAAAGCACTCAAAATCGAAGACAACAAAAGCACCAGGTCAAGTGACAGAGGATACACACAGATCCAAAGACAATATGTTTTAAAAACACACAAAAACCTGTGCTGGCAATCCTGATGCCAACAGTGACTCTCTCTCCATCCCTAAGTAACACGAATCCAGGCACCGAGCAGTCACCAGCCCCCATCGGGACCAAACCCTTCACGACGTCAGCCCCGAAACCTCTCCTCCCAAGCGCTGCTGGTGGCAGCTCATTCCAGTGTGAAAGTAAGCAGCTTGCTTTCTTGGCCCCTACTAATTTTAATTATTTACACTTTTCATGGCACTGTAAGTCTGAAATTATTTGGATATTGACTGAAAAATTATCTGTTGGTACTGGTAGGTACTGTTTTTCCCCTTTTTGTAGGCTCTGTGCTTCTTCAATCGTATGGAAAGACAAACAGGTTATCTGAGCATTATTTCATGGTTTCCATCAGATATCCATTGATTTCCATGTCACACAGTCCCTCCTCCAGAGCCTCTTCCTGTCTAACATCCCCCTCCCCAGCACACCGGCACCTAACACAGAAAATACAGCCTCTTACCTTCGCACGAAGAGGCACGATGCGAGACAAGAGGCCTATCAGGATATCCGTGTACATACTCCTTTCATGGGCTTCATCAATAATAATGACTTTGTACTTGGAAAGCAGGAAGTCCTGAGAAGAGAGATCAATTTCAGGACATGAAGCCTCACACAAGGCCATCTTTTAAGTCCAGACAACCTACAGCTACGCAAACATTGACCGCCCCCCATCTTCATGGCTGCCGTCTCTCCCACGTATTTGAGAAGAGTTTAACGTGTTTACCCTACACGAAGCAGTCTAATTCCCAAGATTCTCTTCCTTGCTCTCATTTTAACACAGCAAGATTTAGGAACTTGGGCGGGAATGTAAAAGGTTGAGATGAGATACATCTCTGGTGCTGAACGGGATTTTGCTTTGAGAGGTTGGTGACAACCCAGGGAAAGCAACCGGCCTCTCATCCTAGCTAGAGAAAAGACTTTCCTTTTTTTAACACTGAGGACATCAACTTACCTTCTGAATTTCTTTCAGCAGCACACCATCCGTCATGAACTTGATTTGTGTTTCATCTGAAACGTTGCCTTCATATCGGATTTGATATGAAACCACTCTGTGAGGAGATACCAAGGTAGCCACAAGAAAAAGCACGGAGAGAAACAGAAAATTCACGTTCAGACCAGGAGGTAGCCTTCACCCTTACTAAATTAAGACTTGATGCCAAGACAAGATAAAAAGATCATCAGCTCCCCAGAGCTGAGAGCACACCAAACTCTAGAAGCTGAGATACACACCAATGTCATCTCAAATTCTTTCACTGTTATGGGACACTTTCTCAGATGGAGATAAACCAGAGTGACTACACCCACACCATCTCCACGAAGCTCTCTCTAAAAAGTAACTTACAGCCATTAGTAGTACTAAATATGCATGTGCTTCTTTTATTTTTATAGACAACCCCCCAGAGATGTTTATAAGTAACTTTCCTACAGTTCTTCACCAGAGACAAAAGGAACAAGCAACATATAAATCTCCATTTCATTCTATGACGTACATGGAGCATCTCAGCCTTATCCTCCCAGCAAGGCCTCAGCTTTTTTCCCTCCTCACCTGTGTGACAAGTTCATTTCCTTAGCGACTCGCTGGGACATGGACACTGCAGCCACACGCCGGGGCTCGGTGATCCCAATAGCACCATCTGGACTAAAGGGGTGAAGGCAAGAAAAGGAGGGGTTGTTCGGCTGTTTGTTTTAAAGCCAGAAACACTTAGAGAGATGATACCAGGATTTCTGCGCAATGGTTCTAAATTAAGTAGCATCACTCACACAGTATCGCTTTTAGTTACAGCTGGAAGGAAAAGACAGAAAGGAATCTTTGGGATAACCCTTCTAATATACGTGTATTGATCTGAAGGTGCATGTTTATCAGGAATTTTCTCCCCAAATGTTGTCTCTCTAATTACAGCTCACTGAACTCCAGGACCCCATTGCCAGAGCGATGTCCAGGGGTCCATTTCAGAAGAAACTCAGGCAGGGCAGCAGCACAGAAGCTGAATGCCCCGATGCAGCTTGTCAGAAGCATCTTATGAGGTGCTCAAGCTTGTAAATGCTACTGATGCGTCAGATGAGCCACAGCTATTTTCAAAGATGTTCTTAAGAAAAACGCACATTTTCTTGTAAAGGTAAAAACAAACCTCTGTAAACAGAGATGGGCAGGCAATAAAGCTCCTCTGTGAAAAACAAGCCAGTGGCTTTGAAGAAAACTTTTACCTTAAAGGTTTCAAAGGATTGCTTATGTGGAGACTTTTACAAGTCACAACCTTATTCCCCTCAGACTTTTTAAAAGCCCATTCAACATGTCTACTACCACTGCACAGAAAAGACCAGGTTCACTTCCGCCATATCAGAAGAAAAGAAACAAAACCAGAAAGACTCAGCACCAGTTCTTCTAATTACATTTGCTGCAAATAAAAGACAACTCCTACCTGGCATAGCCAGCTTCATAGAGAAACTGCGGTACTTGTGTGGTTTTACCGCTTCCCGTCTCTCCACATATGATGACGATGGGATTCTCACTAATGGCTTCCATGATTACTTGCTCTTCGGCAAGGATTGGAAGCTTTAGTCTTGCTTCCTAAATAATAGAAAACACACATTTTAGTTGCACTGTTTTGTCTCTCAGTCCTTTTTTATTTTCCCCAAGATTGACAGCTGTTACCTTCCTCAGAGTATGAAACCCACACAAAGGATTCAGCAAGCTTTGTGGCTCAAAAATCTCTAAAGCAGCTAATAATATCACACTAGCTTGTCCAAGAACTAGAGTCATCACAGCAGCTTCCGAGAAAGCTGCTGGCGAGCCCTGCACTTTGATTTGTGAAACTTCAGAGTCCCTGGAGTTTATTAATATAGCACTTCAAGCAAAAACTCATTTCACAACTCTGTCTCGTCTGTTCAGACACAAGCAGAGCTTTTCCCATTCCTACAGAACTCCCTACTTACAGCAATGGGATAAAACTGTCCAGCCCAAGATACAGCATAATGGAGAGCTAAAAGCGACTTCACAAGATTTTCCAGCAAAGAACAATAAAAGACTGCTAATAAATTCTATATTTAAAACTAGAGACAAATGCTTTTATCCTAAAACAAAACTAGTTTTCCTTCTGTTAGGCCAGACAGGCTTAAAGCTCAGAAGTGTCTGGGTACAACTTGCCAGGACAAGGACCCCAAGTGCACTCTGCCGCCACGCAGTGTGAGCCAGAGACAGGAGGTAACGCTGGTGTCTGCAGGGACCTGATTTGATGGAAGGTGCCATAATCTCCAACCCCCTCGACAAGCACTTGACTGTTCACAGAGCCCCACCTCAATCTCAGGAGACCTATCCACTGGAATGAAGACCGCAGGTTTGCAAGGAGGTTTGGTGGAGGCTGCCTGGCACACGGGTACAGTAGGGCCAGCCGGCTGCTGGTCAGCCACTGTCTTCTTCATGCCTTCCTCTGGCTTGTCAGCAGGGTTCAAATCACTGCCTGAGGACTTCTCAAGTTCTTGTTTCTGCTCTTCCTGCTCCTCCTCAGAGCTACTGGGTTCTTCCTCAGGCTCCGGTTTAGAATCTGTGCTGTGTCTTCTCTTATTCGCACCACTGATGCTCCTGATCTTTTCAGGGATGGCAGTCCCTGGCTCCTGTACCACCCTGGAGCAAAACATCAAGATGTGAACTATGCTTTAATCAATGTTCTCCAGGACCTCAAGCCAGACAGGTCTTCCACACAAATGAGAAAAGTTGCATCACCAAAAGTCACTGCCCAAGCCTGAACCCAGTTTTTTCTCAAACAGGGAAAACCTCCACACCTTGGGTTGAGTGCAGCAACAGAAGAGGTTACCAGAGAGGTTCAACTAGCTCTCCAAGGATCTCCAGTCTTAGAGGTTTTCAGGACTCTGCTAGGTAAAGCTCGGCTGACCCAATGGCTGGATTCATGTCTAAGCACACTCTATGCTGCTAATTATTCATTTCTTCAGAAGACATTTTTGTAGTTAAATTTATTTCAACTTCTGCCAAAATGCAGCTGATGATAAATCCAGTAAGTAAGGACCGCATTAGTCTTGGGTTTTGTCCGATACAAGAAAGCAAATGTTTATTCCACCAATTACGTGGTTTAGCATAACTGTAAGAGTATGTGTATATAATTGTGACCCACTTTGTCCTTTATGAAAGTGAATACCAGTTATTTTAACTAACATCCTCTCCTCAGGAAAACAAGAAAATAACTACTGTATTATCAGATAAAAAAAAGAAAATTATTTAACTCCATCTATTCTGGAGGACCTGTGCAGAGTAAGAAGGAAAAAAAAAAAAAAAAAATCAAGAAAAAACAGATAAGAAGATTGCCAAGTTTTCAACCACAGCGATAAACCAGAATGGTTCTTTCCAAATAACGCTTTACCTTTTAGCCTGATACATGCGCTCCCCAGTACCCAGTTTGGAAGTGGTGTACAGAAGTTTCATTTCTGCCTCAGAAGCCTGGACCTCATTCAGCTTGCTCAGCAACTCGGCTCGCTATTTGGGAAAAACAACCAAAACCAGTGCTTATTTTCACCAGGAAATAATTTCATTTCAAGATTTGCGCTTCAGTGTTAGAGGGTGGGCTCTGGCAAATCTTGCTGTGAAGCTGTAAAGACGTTCCTGCTGTTCCATGGTCAGTCCTCCCCGAAGATGATTTCAGCCCCGCACCAGAGCAAAAATAGAAACATGGACTTGACCCTTCGTCGCTGCAGTGAAAAGCTCAGCTGCGCCCTTCACACAACAGCAAAGAAAAGGGATTTGAACTAAAATGCTGGAGTGAGGGCCGGAGAAGCGGAAGCCTCCTCTCAACCCCCTCACGTGGGACACAACGCTGGCAGGAGGTCAGAAAGCAGCAGTTTCAAACTACCTCCAAAAACAGAATTCAGTTGTCAAAACCATTATTCAGACACTAAAATAGAACAGGAATTTTGGCTGGAAAGCTTTTACAGAGACAGAAAAACTGCCTGTGCCTACAGAAAATATATCAGAGGTTGAAATAAATATTTCAGAAGCACTGGCAGCATCAAGCTTGGCCTTCTGCAGCAGGACAAAGCTTCTCATCCAACCTGCTTTTAAAATATCAAGTCATTTACTCTGCTAGCAATGTACTTTACGACAAGCATCTATGTGGTCAGGGTCAAAGACAGAACAGGAACCAGGACCTAGAAACAGGGCATTCCAACACCTGTTCTACAGAGAAGGAGGGGAAGGCTTTTCCCCTCAAGTTACGCTCAGGAGTCCACGGGCAACAGCACATTTCTGGCAAAGCACCCAGAAAAGGGATGGTTTGTGCTGTTTTAACTTAAACTTCACATTCTGCACGTCCTTGAGATGCCACAGACAGGTCACATCCCAAAAAACTGCTCGCTGTCTCTGCAGTGTGGCCACCCCTCCGCTGGTTTTTCACACCAACAACGCAGTCGTGTCACCGATCAGGGACTGCCAGTGCCACGGCATGAGGGAAGCCTCTACAGCTGCTTATTAACATTAACCGTAACTTTTTCCATACAATGATATTAACCAAACTGACAAAGCTGGAGTTACCAGCAAGGAGCAATGTACCTGTTTTTTCTTTTCCTTCTGCTCTAAAACTTTCTGCAGGTTTTTCTTCTGTTTCTTGCTCAGGGGTTTCTTCTGCTGTTGCACAACAGGAGCTGCTTTTTTCTTCTTCTCTCTTTTTGCTGGCAGGACCAGGGCGTTACTTCCATCAATCCCCTTCAGCGTTGCTTCATCTGAAAGCATTTGCTCGGTTATTCCCCGGTGCCAGGGGGGTTATTTTCGGCACGCTGCTTAACGGGCTTATTGCAAACCACACCACATTTAGCTGCTTTAAGCAAACACAACCCTCACCCCCAGCCAAAAAAAAAAAACAACCTGCATCAGCAGCAGCAAGGGCAAAGGACCATGAAAGTGGGGATTCGATAACCCCGTGTTTCCTAAAGCCCCGAGGGCAATTTTCCTTGACTTACGTAACAAGGCTATGAAATTTTGGCCTTTTTAGTGCATTCCCCGGGGTGAGGGGGCAGCCCAGGACACTGCGCCCTGGGGGGCGACACCGCGGCCACCTGCCTCCCCCAGGCAGGACTAACGCTAAAACCCCTATCAGTGGGGTCTGAGTGATAAAAGCAGCACAACGAACGTGTACTTTTTTAAAAAAGTAACATTTGAGAAGGCGAAGGTTCAGCATAAAAACGTTAAGCGTAAAAACATTTTTAGTAGTTGCTTTAACAGCGCTATTAAGGCAAGGCCTGTCAGATACTTTAAAGTAACAGTAACGCCTCCCACGGAAGCGCAACAGAGCGACAGGAAAGGCACGACAATAACTCTGAGCGGTCGTTAAGGGCCCCGGGTGGCGGTAACGAAACACGACGCCCAGGAGAACCGGGCCGGGTCCCACCGCACCTCCCAGCTCCAGCGGCAGCTCCAGCGGCGGGGGGGCTGGCGGCGGCTGCGCCGTGCCCTGCGGTAGCCGGGCCTTCCAGTTGTGCCGGCGGCGCGCCCGACCCATAGCGGCGGCGGGACCGGGACCGGGACCGG
>JAOXNO010000006.1:12595923-12619074 GCA_028565335.1 Limnodromus scolopaceus | reverse complement strand
GCTCGCGCCGCGCCTGAGGGGCGGTGGCGGTGGGGAGCGGGCGGCCCCGCGGGGCCCGGCCCGGGTGGAACAGGAGTGAGGTAAAAATGGGACATTACGGGTTTGCTACCTGTGATGGTTTGTTTTCCCTACCGCGGGCAGCTGTACCGGTGAAACGGACCGGGCACCGGAGCTCCCTTATCGCGGTTTCACACCTCAGCTGACCCCTCAGCGCTGCTGCCAAGGTAAAGAGAGGCACAGAAAAGCAGCTGGCTCGTCCTGATTCCACCCTCAGCCTCCGCGGGCCCTTGTCCAGAGAGAGTTATTTTAAAACATGTGAAATGTAAAGTCTTTCTTGAGGCAAAAATAAATTTTTCCAATCACGTTGCCTGTAAATTTCCTACAGTAGTATTATTCCTCCTATACATTTCATTTAGAACTTTGTGCTACTGGAGTTCAACAATAACATATAGAATCATAGAATGGTTTGAGTTGAAAGGACCTTAAAGATCATCTAGTTCCACCTCCCACCAGACCAGGCTGCTCAAAGCCCCATCCAGCCTGGCCTTGAACCCCTCCAGGGATGGGGCAGCCACAGCTTCTCTGGGCAACCTGGGCCAGTGTCTCACCACCCTCACAGCACGGAATTTCTTCCTAATATCTAATTTAAATCTCCCCTCTTTCAGTTTGAAACTGTCACCCCTCGTCCTATAGCTCCCCTCCCTGATCAAGAGTCCCTCCCCGTCTCTCCTGGAGCCCCTTGAGGGACTGGAAGGGGCTCTGAGGTCTCCCCGGAACCTTCCCTTCTCCAGGCTGACCCCCCCCCCCCAGCGTGTCCCCACAGCAGAGGGGCTCCCGCCCTCACAGCATATATTCTCCTTTCCTATTTACACCGCGTGCCTGTACAATTTACCGCCGAGTTCGTATTTTGTCAAGGCTGCTATGAATTAGAAGGGAAATCGTGACCTTGAGACTCACACTTCCATAAGCGGCGGGCGCACACCTCGACCCGTGCCTCACCTAGAATCACCTGTCGCGACATGGCGGCTGCCAACCGGAGCAAAGCCCTCCCGTTTCGAGACTAGGAGAAGCCGTGGATTTTAACCCGAGGTGCGGAGAGCCTCGCAGAGGAGTCCCCGGGGCCGCTGGGCTGGGGCGGAAGCCGCGGGGCTCCTGTCAGGGTGGAGACCGGGAGGGGGGAGAGTCTACCCCGGGGTCGCTTGGCGAGGGGGGAGGGGTTGTTCCTGAGGGGAGACCCCGCCGGGAGGGACCTCCATTCATTCATTCATTGATTCCTCCTTCCCCTGCTTCTCCCGGGGGGTGGATAGGCGGGTGACCCCCAGCCCTGCGGCCGGCGGGGGCGGGGCCGCCCCTCCCTCCCCGGCCGCCCCCACAGCGCCCTCCCGCCGCCCCCCCGCCCCCCTCGGCGGCACTCTTTTCTCTGCGGCGGAAGGTTACGGGGTGAGGCTGTGGGAAAAGGCTCGGCGGCCCTTAAAGGGCTGCGCGCGGAGGAGGGGCCCCGCAGTCAGGGCTGAGGCGCTGTGAGAGGCGGGTGTGGTGTGGGCGCCTCGCGGGAGGGACGGCCGCTCGTCTCGATCGTTTGTCGTCGTTGTCACTGCCGCCATGTCCCGCGAGCCCGAGATCATGGAGTCGCAGGTGATGTGGGAGCCCGACTCGAAGCGTAACACCCACATGGACCGGTTCCGTGCCGCCGTGGCCAGCAGCTGTGGGCTCCACCTAGGTGAGCGCCGGGCCGGAGGCGGGCGGGGAGGCCCTCGGGCGCTGGTGGGGATCTGCGTCCCTGGGGGCTGGCCTTACCGTGCCCGTCCGTCCGTCTGCCCCTACCCCCAGAGGTGCTCTGACACCCCCTGGGGCCTGAGGGGACCGAGTGGTCCGGGCTGCCAGCGTGATGCTCTGCCTGTGCCTGATGTAGAGGCCTCCGGCGCAGCATCTCGCATAGCGTGAAGGTACATGCTGTTGGGAAATACAAACAGCTTTATCAGTTACTGGTGCTGCTGCTGGATGTTCGCCCAGGCGGCGCCGGCATTGGTACCTGCTGTGTGCTCCTGACCAGCCCCGGCCTGTAGGGGATTCCTGGGGAGAGCAGCAGTACTGAAGGGACTCGATGTTTTAAGGGGGTGTGGGAAGGAGGAATCACTGCTATCGTGGCTATGGGGTTAAGCTAGGCCTTGATGACATGCTTTAACAACGTTTGTGTGTGAGATTTAAGGCTGCATTTGCAATCTTATCTTTGAACAGTGTGTCTCTGTAACTTAAGTATGCTGGGAAGTAAAAGGTGATGTATAAATTACTTCAGTGGTGGAAACTAAGGGTTTTTTTGCTGTGCATCTGCCTAAACTCTTGAACTTCAAGCTCTGATTCATGCTCATTCAGAAATACCTATATGGCTCTGAGTAGGAGTGCAGCCCTCTGACTTTGGAAACAACCTGTCAACTTTGAATTTACCCCTGCTTTGAGTAGGGGATTGGACCTCTAGAGGTGTCTTTCACACCAGATTGTTCTGTTTTTCAATGACTGCTCATTGGAGATAGTGTTTGCAGGTACCAGGATTCAGTGGTGCTGGTTGTGTGGGCTCATTCACACCATGAACCAGGTGGACTTCAGTGCATGTGGGGGTCATACCTTCTAGTTCTGACGGGCTTGTTCCAAGCTGTCCATTCTCCTTAAGTATTTGGGGACCAGGTTGCTTGTGTAGCTTTCCTGTAATCATTTCTGAGGAATGGAGAGAATACTTTTGGTAAGTGGCCTGACAAGTTTGTCAGTCCAGTATTAATGTCTGTGGTACAAGCAAAGATGTTCTGGTGTAGTAGCAATGTATCTAGTGCTTCTAGCAGTTCATGTCTGGAAAACAACTGTGCATCTTGATTGGGAACTTAACATGTAGGCAAGCCAGGTCATTAGTTTGGCTGTTGGGGGTTTCACATTTGAACACAAATGTATAGTGTTTAACTTTCCTGCTATATAGGTAGCAACTTCCTACAGGATTTTAGCTAACTTCTGAGGAGAAATGTCATATAACTGGTACTCATATGATCAAGATTTAAAGAAGTTTTAGATGTGCTGCCCGTGTTTATGGGCTTTAACAACAAGAACTCTTTTCACCCCATTTTTAAGTGGCCATCTCCAGTTAAAAGTGGATTTCTGTGCATATATAGAAACCTTTGTCAGCTTCCATTAGATTTGAACTGATGTTCATTGGTGTGTGTGCTATTCAACAACAAAGAATAGATTCTTTATGTAACATCAAGATGTGGACTGGCTGAGGAGAGCTAAGAGAAATATAACCCTTTAAATAGCGTGATTCTGTCCAACCCTGAAAATACAGTAGTGAGATGCAATGTTTAGTTGCTGGAATAACATGTCGGTGCCCCAAAGGACTTGCATGCTAAAGCTCATTTGGGGACAAACTGTGTAGACAAGGCAGAACAAACTGTTCTTACTGTAAGAAATCAAATTTGTGGTGACTTGCTCTAAATCATTTGATAAATGCAAAAAGCTACATGTGGTACAACTGGATTTTGAAGGAGGAGATGAGAGCTTGAGCTTTCCTTTGGTGAAGTCTTATCCCTATACCAGCTGATGTGCAGCGTACAGAATAGTGAAGAGTAACTTGGGTGGAGTGTTAAAAAGGGTATGTAGGAGGCTGAGATTGAGGCAATATGTAGGCAAAAGTTGAGTTATGGAGATGAGTCTTTGCCTTTGCTTCTACTGTCAGTAATACCTAGAGCATAATCTCTCATGGATAGAAAAGCTTAAGTGGAGTAAGATGCGAAGGAAAAGACTGGGTGGGGAAACAGCTGCAGTGATCAAGTCTGAGTAACGCTGTAGAGATGGTTTTGAATGTTTTTTTTCCTCTTGTAAAGCTGAAAGATGACTTTCTTTATAGGAAGAGGATGCAAAGATGATTTTTCAAGCAATCAGATTGGTAATTGGAAAAAATGACTTGAAGTGTCTAGCTCAAAGCATCAAATAGGAAACACAGTTGGTAGAGCAGGAAGCTTACTACTATCACTGGTGGCAGATACTAATTTAATTTGGTTGTTGGCATAGCATCAGGCAGCATGGACATGACTTGGGAATGTCACTTTTAAGCTGGTGATGAGAAATCAGCTTCAGTTAATCATACCTAAGACAGTTTTACTGTCTTTTGACAGTGTTTTCAGTATTTTGCTTGAATTGTTTTTTTGGTGTGCATTCCTCAGGTTACCTCATCTGTCTCACAATCATGTATGACTTAAATGGTTTGCTTCCATGTTTTTTGTCATAGTTTTAATATCTAGCTAGTAACCATCTTGTTTCACTTCATGCTGCTTTAGCATGAAAAGGTTAGGTGCAATCTGTCAGATCCCTTATTTATTGAGGAATAACACATGCTTCCTTTGTAACAGTGCTGTTGATATTACAGTTAGATAATGAATGGATGTAATCTCCATGTTACCATGCTGTTGGAGGTCTTTGGTCCCAGACTAGAACCATACAGCAAATGTCTTGCGTCAGGAAGACTTGTTTATCTTTTGCTGTGAGAGTATCATGTTGATGATAAATAGGGAGTGGAAGTGGCAGTGAGCAGGACTCTGTCCTACTGTCTAATCTTAAATTTCACTGATGGGGGAAGATGTTGCACAGTTATTAGAAAAGGTCCCTCTGTTTATGTGTTCTAGTAGACTATTTCTGTTGATGCCATAGTCACTTGCCTTGAATGGAGAAGTGTCTACTCTGTGTGATCAGTTTTACCTTACTGATTGTTTTAGCCACAAATTTTCTTTATCTGGGATATCTCTAATTGTAGTTTGTCTAAATTTCTGTAGTTCTCTGCATAATGCTAACAGATCTCTATTACTTCTAGCCAACTATGATGACTTATATCAGTGGTCAGTGGAATCCTACTCAGACTTCTGGGCAGAATTCTGGAAGTACAGTAACATCATATGTTCTCGCCTGTATGATGAGGTAAGTCAGTATTTACTTTAAACAGTCAAGTGCAACACAAAGGGAAGATAAGCCAGTTTTACAATCAATCTTTTGACCTGTTCCTGGAACCTTTGCAAGGGATATCAAGAATCTGTCAGGTGTATAGTCCTGAATTTCCTTGTGTGGTGCATGGTGGTGTTCTGCTGCTGGTATACTTCAGGAGAGTCAAATCCTCATGTTCTATTGTCCTAAATGGTTCTGCTGTAGTGTCTTATGATTGTGTGTGCTCACATCTGTTAGGAGTCCTGGCTGCTTGTGAGGAGTCTAATAATACAGTGCCTTCTACTTTAGGATTGTGCTGGTAGGATATTATCTTGATTTTGTAAATGCTGGCATGCAGTCAAGTTCATGTTGATGTTCCCTGAGTCAGCTTACCTGATAAGCACATCTGTTCCACTCCAGTTTTGTAAAACTAGTTATGGAAGCCTCTGCAATCAGGTTTAGGCTTGAAATATCTCTGAGGGAATGGTAGTATTTGAATGCAACCACAGGTGAAATACCAGACCATGCCACAGTGTTGCTTTGAGAGAAAGGTGACTTTGAAGCTCTTGCAAATGGAGGGCAAAGCTGGAGCCCTCATACAGTGCTGTTGTGGGATATCAACATCACCCTGCAGTTTTCCATCTGAGACAAATGATGGTCTAATTACTTCAAAAGCTTGATGCAGAGGAACCTTCCTGGGACTTAGAGAGAACTGGACTTGTATCTTAGTCCGTGGAGGCCATCTGTTCCAAGAACATGCAGGGTACTGGCAGTTCTGTGGAGGGAACTGGTAAGTTTCTTCTGTCTCTTGTCTTAAAAATTTCTGGATAGCATGCTGGGATAGATCAAGTGGTTCCTTCTGCAATGAAGCTGAGTACTCAGGTGTCTTAATGTGACCCACCCTTTCAGAGTGAATTCAGCAAGAATTTAATAACTACCCTGCTTTTTGAGTATGTAGTCTGAAGACTGTGAACGCTTAATCTTTTTTCTATAGATGGTAGTTCAAAATCTGGCCAGGTTGTATTTGGATCTGTCTATTTTCTGTACTTATTCTGTGCTGCTAACAAGGCTATCTCAGTTTCCACATGAATGTAAATTGTCCTGAGCAAGCAGTTCAGAAGAGCTATTTTTATATCCTTGTATCTGTAGTGAGCAAGCTGGACAGTAACTTCTTGTTCTCTTGCCTTACAGGACTGTTACTCCTGGAAGTCTGTCCCTCCAGACACCACCAATGGCTGTTGAACTGGAAGGGAGAGTGAGGCAGGCAATGGTGGTCTAGAAATGGATGTTTGAGGATGAGCAGCAAGAAAATGGGGATGTCTAGGAAGGCTTTACGCTACTTTGGGAGCTTCTAGCCCCCTGCATGCCCATTCCACAATGGTCTTGCTGTGATGCAAGATCTTGAGAGGCAGAGTGATCTGATAGACAAGTTCTGCAGAAGAAGTTGCCCCTAACTTTCCCTCAGTGTAGTGTCAGCTTCACGGCTTGACTCCAGCTTTGCTGACCCTCAGAGCTGACTTGCTGTTAGCCCTTACCATTGGTCCATTTATCTCAGATGTCGGGAGGAAAGGCTGGTCACAGTAATGGAGCTGTTCTAAAGAGCTGGAAAGTTTGAAGTGTCTTACAATTTGATCCCAGCTGCTTGTTGGAAGTAGGCATTATGCTTTGAGGAAAATCAAATTTTTTCATGAACCAGAGTTGACTCCTTTGTTCCCAGCCAGTGAACACAGTTCCTACTTTCACAGGTCATTCTAAGGAAAAAGAATTGTGTATACGGGCAGCCAGTATATTATTTAAACTTAGTAAAGGTTTTAAGTGCCTGATGTAGACAAGCTCATGTCACTCTGTAGCAATTGATATCCATGTCACTTCTGAAAAGAACAAAGGTATTTGCAGTATACAAAGTGATCCTGGCATGGCAGCAGTGGCGTTGCTACATCAAGTTACAAGTAGCTGTTGATCTTTGAATGAAGAATGTAGTCTAAACTTGCTTCTCTTTTTCCTATGAGAAGCACCTGACGACTGTTCCCTGTGGATGGGCTGTGTTGAGCATTTTAATGGTTTCTGATCTGTACCTTTCCATGAGCCATGCTGCTTTGCTCTTCAGGTCATACAGAACATCCTGTGTAGCACAGCAAGTCAAGGATTATCTGTCTCGTGGTAATGGTGAGATGCGTTCTCAAAGGTATAGGCTCTGCTTAGGGTAAGCAGGATCTCTGGGGTGTGATAATGCATGGTTATAGCACAACCAGCAAACTGCTGCAAGGAGGGGAAACGCAGTAGAGGTGAGGATAGAGGATACTGATAGTGTGGTGCTTATTCATAGCTACTGAGGATTGGGAAGTGGTCACTGAGCTGCTGTGAAGAGCAATTGTGGAACAGGAGCTGGTGGCAGGGCAGTACAGGTGATACTTGGCATGTTCACCTGACCGCACAAATAGGCCTTGTGTGCCTTGGTGCTGCTGTGAGTAGGAGTCAAGCCTTGCTCATTTAATGAGGGCTGCAGTCAGCAGCACTGTAGACTGCTCTTTCTCTTTCCTGTAGACTTGCTGAGCGTTTGTTGGGACTGTATGAAGAGAAAGGCTTGTTGCAAAGCTCTGCATTTTTATAGACCTGCTGGAAGTGGGATCTAGCTGGGATCTTCCACTAAATTAGCAGACCTTGAGTTTCTGTTGCTTGCTGAGGGCTTGCCTCTATGGGAGAGAGAGAGAGGTTGTTCATGTAACAAAGTACCACTACCAAAGAGTGGGCTTAACTAGGACTCATAGACATTACCAGAGTAGGAAATAATGGAGTATCAGGTATGTGAATCCAGCACCTTGCGCTAGTGGGGCTCTTTGAAGGGGTGTTCCACTTCAGGAAAAAGGTAGAATTGCATCAGATACTGTCCTGGAAAGTGCTGAAAACACTTTGTTCACTTTTCTTGAAGCTAAGGAAGTCAGTAATGAGTCAGGTTAAAGAGTGGCTTCTAATTACTGCAGTAATTAATGTTGGTATTAAAAAAAATATTTCTGCAGCCTGAGTTGATAAATTGTAAATGCTGTAACTCAGTTTTAACTGCTATGAGCAGAGAAATATACTTGAGTTCCCATGTTAGAAAATTAATTTGAAATAAACAATGCAGTAGAGAACTCCCACATGAGTTTTGACTTTTTATAACAATTAATTTTAGGATCGTCTCTGTTAATATATACACTGCACATCTCAAAGCACAAAAATATTAGGTTTTCTGGATTGGGAGGTATTTTGAGCTCTATCTGACTTTCAGAAGAGCCTTTTACTTGGTCTGAAAGAATGCTGTTTCTGTAATGCTTGCGCTGCCCATGAGAGTACCTGAGGGTATAAACTGAAGCTTTCAAAACACAACTATAAAATAAAATTCCAGTTTAAAGGTTACAAAATACGTGTGCTGCTGGGCAGTTGAATCTCTAAGCAGTGGGCCATTTGGAAGGAATTTATGTAACTTTGTGGCTAATGTAAGGGGCTCTTTACCTGTCACTTAGTAAAGGTATAGTCTCAACTGTGACTTATCAAGGTGTAATTTAATACTTTGAGGCTTAATTAGTTTAAGATAGGGGGGAGCTGGTTCAGCTGAACATATTTTTGTGACTTCTTTTCATTGCATTTTTCAATTCTTTGTATGTTTTAGTCCTAAGTGAGGAATTAGTGAATATGGGCTTACTGGGTTGTTGAACCCTCTTTTTAGAAAACAGTGAATCAAGGATGGCAGAAATGGTTTGTAATACAGTATTTTAGTTGTAGAGTTTATTAGCAATACTTCTGCATTCAGAATGGAAATGTGGAGTGCTTAAATGTTTACTGCAACTTAGTACTAAAAAATGAAATAAAAACCTTGAACTCTTTAGTTACATTTGAGTACACAATTCACTTAGTCTAGACTTAATTTGGATTGCCATTGTTGAAGTTCCTGATGACTTGTGCTGGGGAAGAATGGGTACTCACACCTTCCTATGCTTTGATTTTATTCTTTTTGTGAGGGAGGCTGAAGTGTATGGGCTGGTAGAGCTGCAATAGGCTGTAGCTCAGTCTCTGCTCAGGATGTTCCCAGAAGAAAAACACCAGCGTGCACTGGTTTGTGTGTGTCTTGTGGTCTGGATGTAGTCATAATGGTTTGCTTCACTTGTGTGTTTAAGGCTGGTCCCAAGGTAGAACTGTTGGCAATGAACTCTTTCTTAGTTTTGTTGTAATGTCTTTGCTTGTAACAGTTGAAAAACAATTAATCTTTCCAGGCCTGTAATTACAGGATCGAATGTCTGTTTGCCGTCTGTAAGCTGGGAGAAATGATTCTTGCCTAATAGTGTATAAAGAGCTCAGAATTAATTAGCTGATTTCTGTACAATGCTCCTAAAAAGAAATTATATTAGTTTTCCAGGAATGTACTATGTTTTTTTTCAGGTGGTTGATACATCCAAAAGTATTGCAGATGTCCCGGAATGGTTTAAAGGTAGCCGTCTGAACTATGCAGAAAATCTTCTGAAGCACAAGGACAATGACAAGATTGCACTTTATGCAGCAAGTAAGAAGGAATTAATGGCTTGTATTTCTTTATAGTTCACAGGACTAGGCCTTAAAACAGCTCTGCTTTTTATGAAGTCTTGAGGAGAAAATGTGAGGAGAAAAGAGGAAAATAAAGTCAGTAATTCTGCAGAATCTATGGTACAGCTCTGCAAAACACAGCAAAACATGCTCTGGGAATGCAGATAGTTTGCCAAAGACTTTTTAGAATTAACTGAAGTTTTCTTTGTGCTTAACTGCATCAAGGTAGTGGAGATTGTGCTGTGTTTAGCTCAAATAGTGAGTGATGCTGTTATTTCAGATTTGTCATAAACACTATACTTGCCTTCAGGAAGAATTGTCAGTGCTGCTTAATACTGTCTCTTCCTGCCTTTTTCCTATGCCTTTTATCTTAGGAATACTAAGGGCTATGTGGGACAAAAGTAGGAATAACTCTGCTTTTGATGATACAGAAAGGAAGGACAGTTACATGCATGGAATACTTGGAATTTCACTTCTCTGGGATGCTGCAGCTCAGTCTTAATTTTTTTTTATTATACTGGAGAAGATTTAAGTCTAGTAAAATCTGGGTATACCCAGAGGGAGGATGGTAATGTTAAGACAATATCCCTATATCTGCTGACTTTAGTAACTTAAAAATTATCTTAATCTGTTAGATGGGATTAGCTTCTGCACAGGTGTGTGAGTGCTTCCTTAGGGAGTTGTGTTCTGAGCTTCCCTTCTGCTGAACCTAATCCTTATAAGCCTGACCAAGCGGTCATGCTTCTTAATAGCTTAACAATAAACAATGCAGTCTTACAGCTCATTAGCAAAGAAAATTATGCAGAACTATGGATTGATCATGTAGGTATTAAAAGTCTTAGTTTCTGATTTCTGATGCATGGAGATCAGTTTTTGGATTACATATGTATTACTGTTATTCTGATAACTGTTTAAAAAAAGTGAGACAATAGTATCATCTTCTGTAAGCTTACTGCTGAAAAAGAAATACTCATCAGTTGCATTTTACTGCTTAGAGGTATTGAAAGAAACCTCTCCAATCATATATATAAAAATCAACTATCAGTTCAGAGAGAATGGGAAAATCTGTGACCCAGTTTTGGTGTGATAAGAATTGATCTGGTGAAATCTGATAGAAATGAGGCTTGTAACAGAATGCTGGCTTCAAAGTGATGAACTCATCACTTTCAAATTTTGAGATCATTAGAAAGGCTTCTTATGTATTATTTAATGGAGAAAAAAAATCAATGTAGTTAAGTACATCTTGTGCAACAACTAAAAGCCAAACACTGATTAAGTCAACTCTAAATATATGTAGAATTGACATGATTGATTTGTTAATGTTAAAAGCCAAACATGCAACTTGAGAAAAAAGTGGAGTTAAATGCTTTCAGTTCAAATTATTGAGGGAATTATTATCAACCTAGTGAATTATTTAATTTGACATGGGATTACCTTGTCCCTGTAGATCTTGTTTCTTGTTAGGAAGTCATGGGGTGTACCAGAGACGCACTGCTCTGTGTCACATAATCACAAGTGATAATACCAGCAGGAGCAAAACTACTTTCCAGTTGAATGCTGTATCAGTCCTGGAGTGAACACGCTTCTCTGCAGTGAACAGACTTCTACCTGCATTTCTTTTCATGACCTTCTGCTGTATTTAATCTTCTTAAGATCTCTTAAGTCAGGGTATTTTTTGTTAACCCCTCACTGCTAGGTCAGAGTGGTGTTTAGGGAACCCATCTCAGATTCATGAGTTCACTGGGGATGATTCTGTGGGAGCAATGTGGGTGTAATGGAGTACTGTAATGTAAATGTAACTCTACTAAACAATTTCACTTGTCACTGGCTCCCACTGAATCTTTTATTTGTGATTCCCTTCTCCTCGGGGCTTTAATCATGGTGCAAGAGCAGAATCCGATTTTCTGTTGTCCTGTGGGAACACAGAATCTGTCAGCAGTCCCTGCTTAGCTAAGAAACTGCATGTTACTTTGACTTCTGTGTTATTTCCCATCACAACCTGCTCTTTTGCTCCATGTAGGTCTAAATTTACTGGGGTAGAAGTCTTAAGAAGGCAAAAGAGTAAAGATACTGTTCCCTGCTTAAGGAAATCAAACTAATGGTAGCTGTTTTGTATGGACCTGCTGTAACCAGGGTATGCAGTACACTTTTGTGACATTCTTAGCTTAGGTGTTTTCGTCAGAAGTGGTGGATACTGGAACCAGGACAGGCCAGCTGGTTTGCAGGAGTCCCATTGAGGAAGTATAGAAAGGGACCTTTAAGATGACAAATTTTGCCTTTCATAACACTTAGATTTGTTCATTTCGTTTCACATGTGATTTATTAACAGCTTATGTAACATCTGACATTCGGTATAAAAATGAAAACACCCTGCAGATCTTTTCAGAGATGAATGGAGTCCAGTTTAGTTTGTTTGCTTTGTGGTATGTTGGCAAATGCAGATGTTTAAAAAGTATATTGAAAGTCAGACCTTAGTTAACTATATGTGCATGATTTTCTAGTCAACAGTGACTTGTTGTAATAGAACTTAAAGCTGCCACCTTGCTGCTGCTTCCTGGATCTAATAAGAAAATTGAGCGAAAAGGGAAAATGAGGTTGTTCTTTCCATGTAAGAAAGTAGCCTTAGTGAGTGCAATCTATTTATCATGAATGCTCTTTGAGAACACGCCTTTTGCCAGTGAATAGTTTGCATTTTTGCACATCTGTTCCTGTCTTTAAAAATGTCCTGGTGCCTGCTGAATGGATACTACTGATTAATACTTGATTCACATTAAAAATTAAAACTTAATATAGTGTAAGTTGCTTTTCAAAAAGCAAAAAGCCTAAATTTTAGTGGAAACTCTTCTCCTAAAATTGCTTTGTATTCTTTATTTTTCTAGAATTAGTTGTTTGTACTAGACTCTACTTATGTTGTAGTGCATAATTTCTGACTGGTTGCTTTAATCTTCTTTCTTCAGAGGAAGGCAAAGAAGAAATCTTGAAAGTTACTTTTGAAGAACTGAGACAAGCTGTAGCTTTGTATGCTGCAGCCATGAGGAAGATGGGAGTAAAAGTAGGAGACAGAGTTGTGGGTGAGTAACTTTTTTTTTTTAAAGGACAGGAGGTGAAGTTTTCTGGAAATACACAAGTGAGTAGTCAAGGTTATAGAAACATGAATATGAAATACTAGTTCACAGAAACATTCTAAAGGCTCTTACGCTGCTATATTTACATTTGTACAAAATAAGCTTCTAGAGGGAAGGAGCCTGGATTAGCCTGTGAGCTCTCTAGCACTAGAGGGGGAAAATGTCTCATTCATAGCTTCACTAAGGTCTGCTTCATAAGCATTCCATGGAAGCGGAAGTGATGGAGACTTTGCATCTAGCTGAGCCTTGGCTCACAAGATCTGGCAGATTGACATGGGGGCAGTCTTGGAAATGACAGTTGGTTGTTCTTGTGCCAGCTGGCAGTTACTGACCCTACAGCCCCAGGTAATATGATGCCCTGCAAATTGCAATTCTTGAGGAATGGACTTGTACTACCTTCTGCCACCAGTGCTTTTGAGAGTAGTGTCTTGCAGAATGGTGATAGTGGACAGCTGGTGAGCAGTAGCTGTTTAAGTCACACTAATGCAGAGCTCAATAGTTAGAACCCTGTGATCCTTTCAGTAACTCACAAAAAATTTCTAGAGTAGTATTTCCTGTCATAAGATGGTCATGTGGATTTGTGTATATAAACAGGTTTTTTGTCTTGTGAACAGCCTGTGCAGTATACAGTAAAGGCATAAAAAGGAGTTCCTGGCCTCAGTCCATTTATTTCTAAATTGCTGGGTTTGATCTTCCAGCTGAGCCGCTTCGTCTCCGTACTTCATGTGCTCTGTAACATACACTCTTCAGCTTTGTCATCATGGTGCAAGTCAAAACTGCAATATCCTTGAAGCTCCTTGACTCCTACCTGGTAGTTCTGATGTGCAGATCAATCTTACTACTGGAATCATGTGTTCTTTGAGCAATACTTGGCCATTATCCTAAGTATGTGTAAATTCTTATCTGATGCAAGCCTGAAGTGATGAAACTGGTTTGTTTTCTGCATGTTACAAACTTGAAGCCATGTCTTCAGAGACAGAAGGGTATGCATTACTATTTTTATTAAAATA
The DNA here is from genome assembly GCA_028565335.1 of Limnodromus scolopaceus. Classification (NCBI taxonomy): domain Eukaryota; kingdom Metazoa; phylum Chordata; class Aves; order Charadriiformes; family Scolopacidae; genus Limnodromus; species Limnodromus scolopaceus. Next base: position 12,605,429 of record JAOXNO010000006.1, on the reverse strand, counting down.
GTATTAAATTAATTAAAATATACTTGAGCTCATACTTCATGCATATGGTATGAGTACTCTATAGAATTAATAATTGAACATTTAATTATCACAGTTGGTGGCTTGTTTTTTTTTACAGAGAATTAGAGCTAAATCTCTAATTGGGTATGAACCATCTATCAAAATCAGGAAGGCTTGTCTGAATAAAGATGAAGTTAAGATGCTCCAATTTTGTCTCCATTTTCAATCTTAACACTGTCAGGTTCATATCTGACAACTCCTTAAGCAGCTGCAGCCTGTCTGAAACCAAACTAATGAATAGGAAAACTTGCATTCTACAAAGTTTAAGTATTTAGAACTTCAGTGTAGTGTTTCATACTACCTGTCCTCTGAATGTCAAATGGTAAGAGTGGATTGAGTGTGTTTTAGAAACTTGCTCCAAAGATATTGGCAAACCAGTATCTAATTATGCATATAACTGGAAACTTGGACATCATGAAACTAATCAAAGGGGTCAACAAAAACATGACTTTAAATGCTTTCTGTAAATGTTGTTTGTTATTGTGAAACACATGGAATGCACTTTTTTGATTTTTATTTTTTTTTTTCCCCCTTAGCCTTTTTGAGCAAAAGTTTCCTATCTGGCACTTCCAGAGCAGAGACCTTTCTGCCCAGCTGCTGTAGGCACTGAGTATCTGTGCCAGGTCCCTTCACCATTTCAATTGCTTATGTGTCTTTATGAGCAGTTATAGCTTATTTGTGGAAGCAGGCCTGTGTTGTGCTTGAAGTTCTTACAAAGCCCTTTACTTTTGATAGCAGAAAAGATTAACAAATCTAAGTAACCTCATTATTTTCTTTAAATCACAGTGTTTTGGGGCTTTTTAAATTACCCAGAGTCTTCATGTGCTCTCCTCTTAGAGGCAATTTCTCACATACTACTTTTTTTCCAGTCTGCCCTCTTACCCTGGCTGGTGAGAGACTCTTCCTTGTAATCTCCAGTCAGATGAACCTGTGTCCGTTTCCATCGGTTGAGCTGTTGCACATGTCCCCCTCCTTCCCTTCCCCTGGTGCCCCCAGCCCTAGAACCCTGACTCTGACAGATTCTTTGCCTTGGGCCCATATCTAGGGAGGGCTTTCCTGTGTAGGACATCTGATGGGATTTTTAACAGCAATCCAGCTATTTAGATATATTTTAAATTGGGCCTCAACTTCTTTCACGTTTCTCTCCTATGCCAGAGGGTATTGGTGGCTCTTGGAAGAGCTGAAACAGAACATCAGTCAGAGGTTGGGGCTGCAGACTGTTCTCCAAATGCCAAATTGAAATGGGGGAGACACATTAAGTGTTGGGTTGTAAAGTTTGAGTTGTACACCCAGTTGTACCAAAGATCATGTTCTCCAAAGCTTGCCGAAAACATACTGGGACCTAATTTGTTCCAAAACTTACAGCAGATGACAGAAGGAAGGGTGCATGTGGTTTATAGCAGTAATATAGGGCATGCTTTTACTGCTGCTGAAAAATCAACATTTAAATAGAAGGAAGATTTTATTAATTTCATTATAGTTGCCTAGCACCTAGTCAGCCTGCTAGGCTCTGATGCCTTTGGTCTCTTTCTGTTACAATTCTAACAGCTCAACATTTTAAGTGATTTTTATGTAGGACCATTAATGTTTTTTTCTTCCTGTGAATTTCATCTCCATGCTTTACTGCCTTTAAGACAAGACTACTTTAACTTTTCATTATACTTAACATATCCCCTAGTTTGTTTAATACAATTTATGGTTGCATCATGACAGTAATAGTACGTTAAAGTTGAAGGTGGGTGAACGTGGGTGGACAAGCAGCGATGTCAGCACTTTTTCAGCTTGATTTCATCCTAGTCTTCCCTTTCCATCACTAAGGAGATAGCACTTAATAGTAAACGTAGTTGAAGCAGATGTATGGTGAAACATATCTCTTCTAAAGATATCTTGCAATACTGTCAATGGTGCTTGAATAGTTGGAAGAAACGGGTATGATACCTAATCCAAGCTACGCAAATCCACATGTGAAGTATTTGTGGTCTTCCAGTAGCCATCAGTTTGGCACATAACAATGACTGTAGCAGGAATAAAATGGGGAGTATCTGTGTTTTTTCATCTCTGGATAGGTTGTTTCTGTTATATGCCTGTAGCCAGCTTTGTTCTACTATGAGTCAGCAGTTAAAAAACCAAACTAATCTTCCCCATGTGTTCACACAAAATCCTCAACAAAACATCAATGAATTACATTGTTTAAAGCTGGTATTTTATCTATAGTAACTGTATTAGCCCTAGTTGCTTACGTGGGTTTTAAAGCTAGCTTTGTAAGAAGATTAGCATGTTACTAGTAGTCTCAGGCCACAGTAATGTTAGGCAGGATGACCACAAGTCCTACAGGAGCATAAAATGATATCAACATCAAAAAGAGAAATTGGAAGTCTGGTCTTTGAATTGTCTCTTCAGTTTGGGAGCTGTTGTAGATCAATACTATAAGCCATTGAGAGGATATTTCATTTGCAGCTCCCTGATTTCCTTCTTCCTAATGTGTTTCTAAGGCTTGAACTAAATCTTTGGTGCAGGGTCCAAGCTTGTGGTTTGTTTTTTTTTTATTTGCATGAATACTAATATTTGGATGCCTCTGTTTCTGAGTACACATTTATTCTACTTTATGAAGCTATTAAGTGCTTGCAGGGAAAGTGTTCTCAGCGCTCTTAAGAAATGAGACTTCTGGCATAGTTTCTAGCATGATTACACCAGAAATTTTTGGACTAGAGTTTTCACCTATTCTGTTGATAAAGTACTGTAGTGTACATGAGCAAATCTAAATTTAATCTTAGCGTATGCTAGGCTAAGTAAATAGCAGCTGACAGAAAATGCTGTCCTGAGCAGATCAGGCTGTTAGTGCTTCTAAAAAAACCAAAGAAAATCCATACAGTGTTTTTAAGATATCACTTGTCCTGCTTAGAGATTTGTCATGTTTTATGTCAAAGTAAAGTTTTTATTTCTTTGTCCTTATGGAGATTTTATATGTACTTAAGAGTGAGGAGGAGTGCTACCAGGACCCTTGGTATATTATATTCTGAATTCCTACTTGCTGGGTTCCTAACTCCTGTGTTTTGAGCCTTCTGTTCAGTTGCTTTCTAGCTCACCCAAAAAGGGTATGAAGATCTTCCTCTTTCTAGAATCAGGAAGTAGTTGCTCCCTTTCTTAATTTACGCCTTTTCTGAAGCTGGTAAGATACAGGGATAGAGAAGTACCTTCTGTAAGCATTACCCATGTTGATAAATGCTAGTTTTAATCCTTAGCTGAAATGTATCAAAGAACGTGGAGGCTCTAGTTAAATATGTGAACAAATATATGATGAATATTTAAAGTAGCTGTATCATTATTCTCTTGTAGTACAGAGCTTCTGTACATAGGTCACTCATCTGTGACCCTGGATGTGAATCCAGCTAAAAAAGTTGGATTTTTTCATCCTCTTTGTCAGCAATATTATTGTTCACCAAGTTTTAGACACTTAAGACCTGTGTCATCCTCCTGAATGCTTTGAGGAGTCAGTTGGTATCTCAAGGGGCACAGTCAAAAGCAGGGAATTTTACATACATGGTAGCTGCTGTAATTGGTCTGCAGAATTTCTGATGTGAGAGAGAAATCACTTTTGTTTCTGAGAATCCAGTTTTAATCTGAAAGACTGACAGGAGAAGTAGTTTGTGTCATTTAAAGTTGGGAGCTGTCGAGAAGTGACAAGTTCTTACAGTGGGATGTTTGGAGAATCTGTTTCTAGAACAGAACCACATTTTTATTTAATACACCTGGTGCTGGAGATTATGACAAATATGTGGAAATCATGGTGAGCAGGCTGCCTGCAGTGATGGGGTAAAGATTACAGAAGTGCAGAGTAAGTTGCCTTGCATGTTTCATACCTTTTGGCATTTTTGGCTGATATCCTCAAACACCACCTCAAAGCTAACTGACAAGTGAAAGTAATGGTTTAATTGTCTGGCTCATAATAATAAGCAGAGACTTGTGTTCTTGCCTTGAGGGCTCTTGTAGGAGTGGTGAAGTGGAGAACTTGCTTATAATAGAACTGATGCTTGTAAGCTGTGGCAAGGTAATCACTGCTCCAAAGCATGAAGAGACATCTTTCAGTTTTCATTGCACTCTGCCCCCCCATAATCCCATCCAAGAAATGCTCAGTGGGAATATTTGGCATCAATTAAACTGCTTTCATCACAGAAAATGACATTTTAGCCTGTTCTGGTTTGTATATTTCAAATTATTGTTCAGGGAGGAAGATTTCTCTTAAAGGAAAAATGACTAAAATTTTGGGATGCTGTACCTCCTATCATAAACCTTGACTCTGAGGGGGAAAGCAGCAAAATAAACAATGCCCTTATGGGCGTGAGGTTTTGCTGCACTTCAGTTACTTAAGAACTTCACTGAACAAAACACTGCAAACTGTAGGCAGATCTAGGGAGTAATTTATATCTTAATACGGTATGAGGTTTTTATTCACAGCTGTGTTTTTCCAGAAATTGTTGGGCTAAAGTCATAAAGCTGATTTCAAAGTTGCTGTTCCCAAAAGCACAGCAGTTCACAGAGTAACTAGTAAACTAATTTAAAAAAAACTGATTTCACTAATTTTTGACTTGTGAAGAAAAATCTTAGTTTAAGACTTTTTCAACTTTCTACAAAGTAGACTTTAAAAGGATAAATTTTTTTCAAGCTGTGTAGGCAAACTGGCAAAAATCAAGTTCAGTACCCTCCTAACTGACAAAGTTAATGTAACAGAAAGTGCTACTAAGATATGCGATCTTAGTTCCTGTCCTGAAAAATGCATCCATAAATATCTATCTTTGAAAAGTGCCTAGCACTAGTGAGTTTTTGCTGTCTGGTAGATCCTTGTGGAGCACCTGCAGCTTGTTCTGCAGTTCCAGGATCTGCAGGTGCTTGCCACTGTTGTTAAATGGGTTGTGAGGCATTTCTTATGCCATTTAAGTTTGTTTTCAAACACTGAATTCTAATTAGATGTCCAAGTACTGCAATCAGGCCTGTTGTGTGCCTTTTTTAAAGTACTTGGACATCTTCTTGGTCACTTAAGAAGGGTGATGTGAAACTCCAGATTGGTGATCTACTTCTGTGTAGTTTGTGAACTTGTTGCGTGTTCTAACTTAAGAGTTTGACTCTAAACTGATTAGAATCCATCTTGGCCACTCAGCACCTTCTGGAGAGTTGCTCACATAGAGCCCACTGAAAAGCTAACTTTCTTGACATTCATTTCTTCTGTATGCCTTGATAAATTGAATGAAATCTTGAAATCTTGCTGCAAGCTAATGAGATGAACCTGAAGAGTTGCATTTGTGTGGGAGTGTTCCTGGGCTTGTCCTGCTGTATTCTTCCCTTATCAGCTGAGACACTGGTTTTGCTTGTTTGTGCTTAAGATTCTGGCAGTGTCTATGAGACAATGCTTGGTTTTGTGAAGCTGAATCTCTGCTTTTGAACTAAACATTTGTACTCTTTCCTTCCAGATACTTGTTCCTTCTCAAATGGCTGTTTCCACAGACCTGCTTTATTCCCTTGCACAGTGCTGTATTAGTCTCTCCATACCCTATTCAATCCATAAATTTAGTCTCCTCCACAGTCCTTTTCAGCTTGCTGCCCTCTTATCCTGAGAGTCTTTAAGCAGAAGCATTTGTAAATTGGGAGTAACATGTAGGTACAAACTGATACAACTATTGTTATAAATGGAATTATTTCTAATTCCTTGTGTAACTGACTTTGAAGGAGGACATTGAGATTGTGTGGAAAGCTTTAAAGGATGCTTCAGTCTAGGATTTTTCATTTTATCTGTTTAAACTGGCTATTGTATGCACTGTATTTACTCTAAGATTGGATATTTATTTTTTTTTTAGCTTTCTTCCATCTCTAACCTTTCTAATTCTGCCATAGGTTACTTACCAAACAGCATTCATGCGGTGGAAGCAATGCTGGCTGCTGCAAGTATTGGTGCCATCTGGAGTTCAACATCACCAGATTTTGGCATTAATGTGAGTAGCCTTATTGAATGTTCCAGAAAAGCTATTATTGTGTTTCAGACAAATATAAAGGTGATAAATTGAAGTGGTGGATACATCCTATTCACTTTAGTCTTACTGCCACCTCCTGGCACAGCCAAGTACACCAGATTTTTTTTTAGCTACCACAAACTAAATGAAAATCCATGGTTTCAGTTATCAGTAATGACTTTCAGCATAGTGATTTGAGTATCTTTAGCTAACTCCCTGTTGGGATATTTTCAGGTGGAATCCATAGTCTTTGTGAGTTTTTGTTATATTAAATATGCAAATGAGCAGTAATGCAACAGAGTTGTCTGGGGCTTGGCCTTTCCTTTCCATAACTTTCCCCGTGCTGCTTAGCCACACTTCAGTTTCTTTGCCTAAGAAGTCCCTTCCTCTGCCCCCTATGTGGGGAAAGTGAGCAACACCTCAGTTGGCCTTTTCCAGAGCCAGCAAGGTGAGGAATTTCAGGCTAATATCACTAACCTGTTTAACTCTTTAATGTAGGAATAAATGCTGTGTGTAAAATATGGCAAAAACTATCATGATGTTCAAAGAGATATTACAATTTGCCCTGGAAGCCTTAGAAATATATTCTGCTTTCTTTGGAAAGTCTTTAGTACAAATCATAAGAAGCAACAGACACAAATCACTTCTAAAATGGAGTGTTGAACCCTTCTTCAGTCTCAAAGTTTGCATGAAAGCATTATTTGAGGAATTTACTGTTTGTGGATTGCAGAATAGATAAAATACCAAAGATTTAGGTAATATATACCCTAAATCTGTGTTTAATCCCAGTAGCTGGTTAAATATATAGAACAGTGATCTCTGGATTAGCACTAGAGGGCAGCAGCATTCTACTTTCTTACACTTGAGGGTGTAGCATTAGGAAAAAATGATTAAAAAAAATCATTACAGCATGTAATGATCAATCTGTTCTACAAATATTTTCTGCTTGCTCAGAAAATGACAGTATGGAGTATTTTCTTTGCAATGTGATTTGATCTCTCATCTGAGGGAAGATTGTTCATTTTGCTTGCATTACAGAGTACTGGTATGTTTTCTGTCCATGTTGATGTGCTGTTATTTTCAGTGCCCAGCTTTATTTAGTTTTTGTGATAGTTTTTTTTAATGAAACTTAGCCTCGGAGCAGCAGTGCCACTGATATCATTTATTCTCCTTTAACTTGGCAGCATGTGTTGGCATGAATTCAAACCCTAAAATCTTGAGGGAGATCAGCAGAGGTCCCCAGGGATATTAGCTTCCACCCTAAGGAAAAGATATTTCTCCTTCTGTGCAGTTGCATTAGTTCTGTCAACGTAAATGAAGATTTTGTTTGTTTTGGGAAATAGTGTAGCATTTTCAGCATTTCAAATCCAATTGTGTATATATGTTTTGTGAAGCTTAGAAATGTCACTTCTCAGAACTGCCTACACATTGCAAGCTCTGAATGCCATACAACCAAAGGCTTCACAAGCGCTCAGGAAGTCTGCTGTCAGAGAACCAGTGAGCTCCCTCCCACGCAGAGTGCCACTCTTGGCAGCTTTTGCTTAATTTTTCTAGTTCCTGTTATCCATTTACTTATATTAATAGGAAAGTAGTTCTTTGCAGGCTGTGCGTAAGAAATTGTTGAATATGTAAGTTTAAAAGGAACTTAGAACTGTGTGAGAAACCTTTGGTGAGCCCCAGCAAAGCCGGTGCGGCTCCAGTCACGGGGTCCTGCACAATTATTTAATACAGGATTTGAGGCTCATCAAATAGTATGAGCCATATCTGGTATACCTGAGGCTTTCATGAAAGCAATTCCTTGCTGAGCCATCTGGTTGGATTAAAGTTCCAGTGTAGCAATTACATGTTCCATCTGTTTGTATTCCCTTTGTATCACACCAAGCTGCCCTGTGGGATTTGATCTTGCCAGTGCTAATGAATCCAACTGGGTGTGTTAGCAGGATTACTAAGACCCTGAGAATTGTAGTCATCTCTGTTTCTGATTCACACTTCAGATTTGATTCTTCTGTTAGAGTACCCTTAGTCCTCTCATTGGTCTTGATTTTTAAACATCAGGCAGTGTGGATGTGGGGTATGTATGGTCTGTGCTCAGCATGACTGTACCTGCACACACACATATATTACACATATGCTGTGTGTAATTTGGCTGCTTGGTCCAATCTTTGAAAATGTTACAAATAAGTAGGTGTGATAACATACCTAAAAGCAGGAAATTTGATATTGTTCTCCCTTAAGAGTACTTTCAATGTACTAACTAGGTCTATGTTTCTGAGTTAGTTGATGCAGTAGGGGCTTCTTGAAAATCTCTTATGCCACTGAAACAGATTCTGGTGGGGTTTTTTTAACTAATTGATCAAGTTGGGTGTCAATACATTGTCACTGTATTTTCTTATGATGTGAATGAGGAAATGGAAATGCATCTTTGGGTGACAGGGGAGAAAGCTGTTAAGAGATATATTCAGCAGAGACAGTTGTGTATTTTTATTCAGTCATATCGCTGTCCTTTACCTGTAGTGTTCAGTAAGCTTTCCTAAAAAAATAACATGGAGAAGCTGTCAAGACAAGATCTCTGTACTTTTACTGTTGCCTTTCTTGCAATCCTGGCTGGCTCAGCTTGGAAAGGAGGAGTTTAGTAAAGATTAGTTGATTGTGATGTTTTTTGCATCAGTGTTTTGATTTGGTAATAATTTGTCTCCTATTTTAGCTGCAAAGTAGAGGACAAAGCAGAAGACAGAAGAATAAAGAATGCTGGGTAGAATAAGAACATGACAAGTCTAAATTTTGCAACAAGATTTAGGAGGTTGTTCTTGAATGGTTAGCTGACAATTTTGTAGTATTGAGTGATCTTGTAGTTCTTACTGTTTCAAGTAATGCAGCTAGAGAGGGATGAACATTACTGTGTGCTGAGAGCTTGTACTAAAAGGATTTGCTTCTTGCTGTTGAATACAAAAAGACCCATTTTTGGTAAGCTGCTGCATGCAGTGTACGTGAAGAAAAAATAGAAGAAATGCCAGAAGGGTTTTTCTCTCAAGTGTGATAATAGCTGTGGTAAATTCCTGAAAACAGTGTAAGCTGGAGGACACCTGAAAACTTAGCATTTGAATGTGTCCTGCCCCAGAGGTTCTAAAAAAGATGTGGTAGTTTTTTAGCTGGTGGTATGTGTGTTTTCAGTATCTAGTTTTTCTGGTAAAAATGAGTGGTACAGTTTCTTCTGTTAATCATAGAGGAACAAAGCTGTGACTTTGTAATCACGAAATCATAGTTTTCAATTCTTGCAGAAACAAGACAGAGCCAGCAGAATGGCCACCTTGGCCTTCTGTAAGGCAGACTTTGGCCTGTTTAGGAGAATGGTTGAGAGTGTCCCTTAGGAGACAGTCCTGAAGGGCAAAGGTGCCCAGGAAGGCTGGTCATACTTCAAGGAGGAACTCTCAAAAGCACAGGATA
>JAOXNO010000006.1:12563373-12595823 GCA_028565335.1 Limnodromus scolopaceus | reverse complement strand
GAATACTGCGTCCAGTTCTGGGCCCCCCAGTTCAAGAGGGACAGGGAACTACTGGAGAGAGTCCAGCGTAGGGCAACTAAGATGATTAAGGGATTGGAGCATCTCCCAGTTTTGCCCCTGTGCAGGCTGCCAAACTAGTATGTTGTCAAAGCAGTGTTGGGGGGAGGTTACAAGGACATCTAGCAGATGCAGACAGGATTCTTGTGGGCCTTCAGGTAAATTAAGTGCCTGACTCCTGCTCACACCTGTTAGGTGCTTGTCCTCCTTAGATGAATTTGTAAGTCTGATTATCAAGGTGAATTTTTACTGCTTAGTTTTGTGAACTTAGTCCTTCAGTGAATAATGTTCTGTGATTTGTGGTCATCCTATCTTTGTTATTGGTTGATGTATTTGGGGGTCATGAAATGGATTGTTACAAACCTGTCGTACTTTGAAGATCTTAGGTGAGTGAAAGGCAGGCGGTCTTTTAACAATTCTCTTGCTAATTCCTGTCCTTATTCCTTGCTTGAATTTAAATTTGCATTTAGTATTTAGTGGATTTTCCTACTGTAGCAGTTTAATTTTTTGAACTTGTTTTTCTCTTTGTCCCTAGGGTGTGCTGGACAGATTTTCCCAAATTCAGCCTAAGCTCATCTTCTCTGTTGAAGCTGTTATATACAACGGCAAAGAACATAACCACTTGGAAAAGCTGCTTAGTGTGGTAAAAGGTATTTCCCTGCATACCATCTAGTCTCAGTTATGCTCTAGTTCTGTGAGCACTCAAAGCCTGCACTGTCACTAAAAGTGACACTTTTGACTGCCTGTCACTGTCCTTCCTCCTTTACAGTATCTCTGTGGCCACTTAGAATTGCAGAACTGATTTGAGTGAAAACTAACCAGTCTTTTATGTAATTTTAACAGTCTTTTTTTAGTTTAGCTCAAATCTATCATCATAAATTAGTTGGCAGTATAAGTGGGGGAACAGGGACTGATGAATATTGGTTTTTTAAGCCTGAGCGAAGTGCTGCTGAAGACAAATGAAGAAGTATTACAGCACTAAAGCTTGCAGATTTACACATGTATTTTTAAAAGGCTGGCAGTATTAAGGAAACTATCTTAGGTAACAATTTAGCCTTCTGTGGGTTTTAACATTTAACGCTATATCCAATACTTGGTGCATCAGAATTATTTATATTACTTCATGCTTTACACTGTATGATCCAATCAGACAGAAAAGACCTTGGGTTTATGTAGCTGGATGTAAGAAACATTTTTTTTTTTTTCTTCCAGGGCTTCCAGATATAAAAAAAGTGGTGGTGATTCCATATGTCTCCTCCAGAGAAACCATAGATATTTCGAAGATTCCAAACAGGTAATGGCAGCTTCTGAGCTGTGACTGGCCTAACTAGGGATGAGATGGATGCTGGGAGCTATTGAAGGGGCCTGACCTCTTGAAATAGCAAAAGCTAGGATGTAGCTGGATTTCTTAATGCGTGTCCCGCTTAATACTCAAAACAGAAGTAGCAGAAGCAAAACATCTGCAGCAACATACAAAACCACTGTTGGTATTAATGGTTCTCAATGAAGGCAAAATTCAATAGGATATAGCAGGGAGAAGAAAGTGGCTTTCAGAAATGATCAATTAATAATTTAAGTGACATTTTTAGAGAAAAATTGTTTTGCTTATTTCCTGGCCTGGATTATGTATGTTAGATACCTTTTGGAAATGGTTGAGTTCCAGACTTGTGTTGAGGGTCAGATAGTTCCAGTCTGCTTTGAGCTGTTAAGGCTGGCAGCTGATCGTAAGTGGAGATTTATCAGCTTGATTTTGTTGTTATCTCAACGCTTTATTTTAAAGCAGAAAAGGGAAACAAAACAACTAGTAATTCAAACAAAGAGTAGAAAGGTTAGGAATAAGAATAATATATATAGTTTATTCTAAAATAACTACTAGATACAGAAGTAATCTTGTATATGAACTGGGGTAATGCTTTCAGAAAAAATGTGAAGTAATCCTTTATTTTCCTCTTAATGCAGTGTCTTTTTAGAAGACTTCCTTGCTACTGGGAAAGGAGACCAGGCCCCCCAGCTGGAGTTTGAGCAACTGCCTTTCAGTCATCCTCTCTTTATCATGTATTCATCAGGCACAACAGGGGCACCAAAATGCATGGTTCATTCAGCAGGGGTATGTCTTCCCTCCTGGAGCTGCACTATCTATATTTAACTACCTGGGTTACATTTTTCCTTTGACAGGATCATCTCATGATGTACTTTAAGGAAGAATTGATTGCTGACAGTTTTTCAGTAACTTGCAATGAAACTTTGTATTTGTAAATGACTGTTTGAAAGCAAATGGAGATTAATAAGGATATAAAATAATTTAGTTGAGAGAATGGTGTGAAGACCTTTTGGAGACTTCAGCTATTTCCTGGGAACAGGTCTCTCACAAAAGCACTAGTAGAACTTGCCCAACTGATTCTTGTAGAAGAAAGGCCAAAGCACTTGAATGGGTGCTTGGAACCGATTTTTGGCCACTGTCCACTTAAGGCCCATAGAGAGCTTGCTGGTTTTATCTAGATTTTTTTTTTTTGGACCTTAAACGTCACCCCCTACACTTACCAGTTCAGAGCACGTCATCCTCATCGATCCATTTTTAAGGGAGGAAGCTGGAAGGTTTAGCATATCTTTGCGCGTAGGTTTTGCTTTGTATGGAAGCTTTGCTTTAGGCAGTATCTTGTTGTGAAGATATATACAATGTTATTGCTAAAATCATCCATGCTCATGTGCTTTCCACTTACTATTCATGTTCCAAAAGTTGTTCTAGGCAACTTACTAAAGGTCAGGAAGACTCTCCAGCAGTCACACAGTGTTTAACTCTGCCATTAGTATAGTCCTTAATAAACAGGGTTTTTTTTTTCCCCTTAAGGCAGGCAGAATGTGTTGCCTAGCTCATTTGTACCAACTTGTATAAATTAAATGGCACAGCTATTAGCAAGTGTCCATTGTTTCTGCTTTTGCTGTTAAAGTCAGGATGAGCATCTGGTGAGACTGGCTGTAGAGTTGTCTGGGTAGCCTGAGGGCAGGATCACTTTGTTACACCCATAGTGTGTACATTCTTGCCTCTCTGATGGCAAGGACTGGAAGATTTGCCCACAGGTAAATTCCACAGTTCCTGTAAACACTCTGCTTTGTATGTTATCAATAGGAGATCATGCCAGCAGCATGTGACATAAAATGGTCCCTGTGGGACACTGATCCTATGTTTGTGAAGGTGTATTTTGAAGTTTGGCAGCTGTTTTGAAGCTGTGCTGGCTTTAGACTGGTTATGTACTTGGAAAGACGGATTGGCAAAACCAGGACGGGTGTTTTGTTCAACAGTGCATTATAAAGAGTAGGGAGACTAAAACCACAGATGTAGATCATACAGCAGGACTTTTATCTGTTGCAAAGTTCTTTCACTTCCCACATTATCTGTATGGCTGCTTAGCTTGCCCTTAATGTCATGCCTCTGCTCTCCATCACAATAATTTTCAGCTCATATAGAGCTACATTAAAGTTTAGTTACAGACTACTCATCCTTGCTGGTGGGGAGAGAATGTGATAGTTTGAATAGATATGTTATGAGGATTCTGTGTTCCTGCTGAGCAGTTCTGTAGTTCCTGTGTTGCAGCGTGATTTTTTTTTTCTTGATAAATTCTGGTGCTAACACCTCTGGTGTAAAAGCAACTTGTTGCATCAGAGACTTAAGTGTGCATGCTTTATATAATGTCAGTTTGAATAGAGCCTACAATAAAATCCATGCAAAGAAATTCTTAGGTGCCTTACACACACTTGATTGGATTCCTCTTTTTGCTCTTGGCTTAATCTTGTTGCCACTGTAATTAATAGGATTCTCACTGATTTCAACAAAAGCAGAATTATCCCATGGTCTTTGTCTCACTTTCTAGCCTCAGATTAACTGGAGTTTGATAGTTAAAAATGCAGGAAGAGATGACATCTCAATGAAGGCTCCAATTATTTTATTTGCAATGCAGCTCAATGCTGGTATGTTAAAGAACTGATCTTATAGATGCTAATAGGCAGCTTTTTTTAAATTCACAACTCAGTTTAATTGTGCAGTACGTTTCTGGTCTGTTTTCTCTGCACATAGTCTGTTTTCTTGATACACAGTGAAATAACATATGTAAATAATAAAAATGAAGTCATAGGAGATGAGTTTAAAAGTAGTCTCGGAGTAAGATTTTTTTTTTCTGGTCTTGGAGGCAGAGCTGTTTCTTATTGAACAATTGGGTGTGCTACAGAAAGACATTTGGAGGGTTATTGAAAAACATTAGTGAGTAATTGTTCTTCTGAAGTCCTAAAAATGCTAGTTCTGCTTCTTACCCTATTCATACAGGCCCCTTTCCAGTTGTTCCACTTTCCCATCTATATAAGGAGGGATTTTTTTTTTTTGGTAAAATCATAATCAATTCATTTCTATCCATTGTAAGGGCTCAGAAGACCTGGTCTGAAGCAGCTGTGCTGCTACAGCCTTCTTGTGTTAACTGTAGGCAACTTGCTCTGGGGTTTTTTCCTGCTCAGACGGAGTGCTGTATGGAGACCGCTGCTGGTTTGAGCGCAGAGCCCACACCGTGAGTGGCTGCTCTCTCTCGGCTGTGTAACCGCTTAGCACTGGTCCCTCGTGTGCCCACGGTGTGGCTCAGGAGCAGCAGGGCCTGCTGGTTTTTTGACACTCCAGATGCTCAGCACTTTATCAGCCGTATGTTAAGCCCGATGAAGACAAGCAGACCAGTAAGCTTTTATCAGCTGCCAGATCTGTGTCATGATATGCTAAATGCTTAGGATTTATTTTGAGGGTCATACAAGTCCTATAAATAAACTTGAGAGAGCATCCTGGGTTGTTAGCTCTTTAGGAGAGCTATGCCTTCTACCACACCACCTTTGTTTCCAGACTGAGAGTTAAGTTTTTTGCAGGGGAGTAGTTCATAGCCTCTACCTACAGTCATTGCTAAAAAACTCCCTTTTGGTCCTGAAACTGTGAAATAGCAATAGCTAAATACAGGGAAAAGAAAGCCAATATTTATTTTAATTGAATTTGACTTTTAATGTCACTACTTTTTGTGGCTCTTTCACATTCTTCTGCAGAGGCAATGTGCTTACTTTTATAAGGAATAGTTTTGTTAACACCTGCAATTTTTTTTGCAACCTTAACTGTTAAGTTAAATACAGTTTCTAAATCCAAGGGGTTTTTTTCATTTTTAAATGTAGATAATGGTAGCTGTAGCTAGGTGGCAGCATTGTGACAGTTAATGTATTCAAACACTAGCAGGTGAATTCAGACTTGCTTCCTTCAAGTTGCAGAGAGAAAATAAGATTTACTCCTTTATTTTTGTTTTCTGCTTCTCCTCCAAAGTGTGTGCCAGTTTTATGACTCTCCTTTTTCATTTCAAATGTTTATCTGTAATCTATTTTCTTTCAGCATAAATCTTGTTTCATGCTTACGAGGCTGTTAATAGTTCTACTATAACTCCTTGCATATATAAAAAAACCATCTTTATTTTAAAATCAACCACATTAATTTGTCATTGCAGTGAAGTAGTTTGTAAATGTATTTACCCAAACAAGTTATGCTTTGAAGATAAGAAAGGTACTTCAGTGGCATTTCCAACAAAAGTCTCCTTTGTAGGAAGTAATATATTTAACTACATTATTGTTAATATTGATGCTTTGAGCAGTGAGATTTTTCACATGGCTAGTCACTTCAGTGTTTACAAGAGATGTGTATAGTTAGATCTTTTCGTCTCCTACATCTTAATAGATAAGATAGTTTGGATAAATAGTGTTTATATATAAGAACTGCTGCAGTTTATAGCAGCTCTAGATCCTTCATTCCTCCTGGATATACTGAAAATGAAACTCTTGTCAAAGGGCTTATTTTGGAAAAATCTGACTAGTAAAAGCCTGCTGTTAAAATTATAGCCTGCATGGAGTACTCTGCAACTCTGATGGCTGGGCAGAGATAGAAGTGAAGGAAGTTATTTATTCCATGGATTACTAGTGATGTGCAGTGGGAATTGCTGAGGTCTAATGAGAGAGGCTGAGAAGTTATGTGAGAAAATGGAGAATGCAATTGCTGCTGCTGTAGATGGGCCCTGGGATTTACTTCAGCTGTGGTTAAAAGGAAATACTTGCCTGTAATCCTGGAGTACATCCTGTGAAGGATTGACAACATTAGGCTTTTTTGAAGTCTTAATGTGCTCTCAGAGTTTTGCTTTTCATTTATGTGAACTTACATTTTTCTTTTACTATGTTTTTTTTCAGGGTACCCTAATACAGCATCTGAAGGAACACATTCTTCATGGCAACATGACCAGCAATGACATTATTATGTATTATACAACAGTAAGTGTGGCTTATTAAGGCATTTTAAAAAGTACTTTAAGATATTTTTCTTATGAAGATGGGAGGGCTTTTCCTACAAGTACATTCTTATGTATTTTTAATTCTTGTTCTGCAAGGGATTGTCCTACTTAATTGAGTTTTAAAAAATCAGAGGGAATAATAAAAAGCAACAGGGACCTTTCTGCTGAAAGGTCAAACCCATGTTAAATGTTTCTGATCTAATTAGTGAGGAAAATTGATTGATTTTTACAGTCTCTTAGGTTTATTGATGTAACTGCCTCATCAATATGACCTGCAAAACAGACTCTACCTTCCTGCATCATGCAAGGATGGACCATTCTGAAGATGAGAATTTCTGTTGTGTCTTTTTGGTTTGGTGGGGAGGAAAGAAGCTGCACAAGTTTAAGTTTAGTAAAAGAAAGGGAATAAAACTGAGTTATGTAGACGTTCAGTTATGTGATGGCTTTTTTCTAATGCTGTGGTAAAGAAAATTATACCACATCTTCTATTACTGTAGTGGTTTGAGAAGGCTAATGCCTTTCCTCATGAGTTCCTTTCTGAACTTTAACACTACTAGTCAGTTTGTAGTATCTCCTTGGAGGAGTTGTCATAGCACAACTTTGGGACAAGGTACTTGTCTTTTGATTCATGCTTTAAAGGTATGTGTGTAGGGAGGTGTGGGATCCACATCTCATTAGGTATTTGTAAGGAGAAGTTAAATGAACGTTCATCAGGAACATGTAACTGATCCAGTCTTGAGACAGGTGAGAGGGTACAGTGCTCTAGTTTTAGTTTCTGATGTCTAAATAATGTGATTAGGTGTAATCAGCAGAGATGGGCATAAACTCAGGTGCTGGTTTGACAGTTTCTTAGAGAAGGAAACTTCAGGCAAGGAGAGTGGAGGGGAAGGTGGCATCTTGCATACAGGCAGGGAGCATGCTTTGGTCTACAAGATTCTGCCAAAGTCTTCATCTGTCCATCACTTTCTAGTTGCCTGTAGCTCCTACCACCATATGACAGCAAGAGATACTCCTGATTGTGTGATAGAGCTGCCAGGAAAGGGGGACAGCTGGCTGACAGAGGGAAACTAATGTAGGTATGTTCTTTTTTCCAGACTGGCTGGATGATGTGGAATTGGTTAGTGTCTGCACTTGCCACAGGAGCTTCAGTGGTCCTGTATGATGGATCTCCTCTAATTCCGTCACCAAACGTGCTCTGGGACTTGACTGACAGGCTAGGGTATGTAAGCAACATTAAATGAAAAAGAATAATGGTCTTTGCTCCTGTTACAATGACTGCATACAAGCAACCTTGTTAAAGGTGTCATTCCATTGGTCAGAAACCAGTATGTAGCATGACATAGTTTATCTTTTGGCTTAGCCTTGAGTGGAACAACTTTTTAAAATTTTGTACTAAAAGAGTCTTTTAAAGAACAGAAGAGACAAAGAACTGATTGTTTCAAATTTGAGTCAAGTATTTGGATTCCAGGCAAACAAAGAATTTGAGTTCAATAGTCAGTTTTCAAGAGCAGCCTTTTCAAAAGACAGTAATTGGGAGTGATCTGAAGAGTAATTTCTTAGTACACTCAGAACTTGGAAAATAAGAATCCTTTATTTCAAGCAGCTCACCCTAAGACTCAATATAGTGCTCTGACTTAAAGACCTAAATTGACTGAAAATGCTCAGCAGGGTTGCTTATATTTTCATATTTTGCTTTTCAATCTATAATGCCTAATTCTCTCTGTCAAGCTGTTTGTTAATTGTTTTACACAGTTCTTTGTCCCTGAAAATGCTCACAGTGCCCTCTCTTGAAGCCTAGAGAAATGGCAGGTATTGGATAAACAGCTGTAAACTCCTGTGGTATTTAGCCTTGTTCACTGGTTAAACTTTTTTTTTAACTTTTCTATTTTGCCAACTGGATGTAAGGAGTAGATCTGAATTATGTTACTGGTAAAAGAATGAGTGTCATTTTTAATTGATAATTTTAATTCATTTGTGGTGGAAAGTGGATGCCAAAAGATTATCTTTCTGACTCTTGATAATTAATAATTTAAACTTTGCTCTCTTTTGTGGCATGTAATATTTAAAGACTGACATTTTGTCTCTGGCTATTGGAGATTAATGCCTAGTCAGAATGCTTCCAGTAAAAACAAACCCACCACAAAACAAAAGCACAAGTTGAAGACACCCCTCACCCCCCAAAAAAGACCCAGTAGAACAGGCAAAAATTTAGAATCGACAAATAACACAGCTTATTTTTAAGCGTTTTTTTCTACATGCCAGAAAGTGAAGATAACTGAAATGTGTCTGCATGTCTCACTTCTGTAATCTGGTGCTAAAAGCGGTGGCCATCTGTGTGGTACTTCATAATGCAGTCTGTTCCCAACTCAGTCATATGTTACATATTAAAAAAAGGTTTCAACATGTTAAGACTACCTTGCTTCTCTGAAGATGTACCATACTTTCCTTCAGATAGCATATTCTTATGGTATCATCAAGATAGCTCATACTGCATGACAAGAATTACTTAAGTGGACGTCAATTAAAGATCTGTTCAAGTGAACTGTATTTTGTCACTATCCACCAATTATAAAGCATTTGGAAGGAAATAATAGGAGAATAGGCTCTACATGTGCTGTAGAGGAAGTGTCAAAGAGCTTAAAAATAAACAGAGAAGCATTATGTATTCTAACTTAAAATAAGCAATTATTTGAAGCATGGAAGAAAAGTTAGAACTTACACAAGAGTAAAAATAGTTAACGTGATTGTGGTACATAGCTGGAGGAGCTGTGCGCTTCTGTGGGCTCTCAGTGCTGCTCCTGTGTACCTGATAAATTGCTCTGTGCACCCGTGTGTATGTGCAAATAGCCTGTCCCTACCCAAGAGGCGGCAGCTTCTCAGTAACTGCCACCCACCTAAATGGCAAAGGAAGACACTACCTTTTGATAGTGTTGAAATAGGCTTCTCTCTGTGTCTGAAACTGTATTATCTTAAGAGCTGTTCTACGTTCCGCCTCGCCTGTGGAGTAATAGCAAAGATAGCAGGATCTTATTGTAAGTTCTAGTGATGTATGTGTTGTCCATGTTCTGTGTGCTCAGACTGTATCCCTTAACCTTATCTGTCTCTATAGGCTTTCTTGAGCAACTTTATTGCTGTAATCTAAAATGATTTAGCAGAAGGCAGGGAAGAGATTTCCTGAAAGTCAGCAGAAATATTAAACTAGCACTTCCATCGATAGAGTAGGGAAGGGATACAGCCTTTGTTTAAAGTTTTAATTCTGTTGTATTGCAGAGCTCTAAATACACTTTTTGCAAGGGTGGAATTCAATTGTTCAGTTAGCTAGGCCAAATTTCATGTTCAGTTAGACGCCTGCAACTCAGACTTTCATCAGTGGAAACTAAACAGGTATCTAAGAAAATCACTGGCTGCCATCCTCAGAGTGAAGTATTCTTTGTTAAACTGTGCCATGAAACGACAAGACTTTTATATGTAAGAGTGTAACAAGGCAGCAGTTTAGTGTTAAACATCTTAGTGGCAATTATGGCCCATTAATGAAGTAAACGTTATAACATTTTGTGATGTCTTTGGAGTGTTCAGCAGTTAAAAATTCCTGTAAATGAAAGTGAATGTTTTCCATGAGGTGGGAAAGCTTTACTTAATATTTAAAGATAGAATTAAAAGTTCCAAAGCTGTAGAGATGATGTGATCTGCCTAATTTTGATTGCTCAAAAGGATGTGCCTTGCACTTGGAAAGCTTTAAGAGACTGTATTGCTTGACTAATAAATGTATAGAGTCTAACAGTTTCTGCTTACTGCAGTGGGAATTGCAGGTTCTTTAGAATCTTTGCATATTTAAATATGTAAAACACTTAAACTTTTTTCCCCCTCTAGGATCACCATCCTCGGAACAGGGGCAAAGTGGCTGGCTGTGCTAGAAGAGAAAAATTTAAAACCATGTAAGCTTTAAAAAGCTATTGAATCCTGTTTCCTCCCTCCTGCCTTTCCTCTCCAGGTTCTGGCTCTGTATCTTGTCACAAAGTCCTTTATGTAATTATTCTGGATTGTAGTGACAAATAGTTACAAATTCTACCTTAACCTATTTTGTTAATTTCCTGCTTTTTAAGGTGAAACACACAATCTCCAAACACTCCACACGATATTGTCTACAGGATCGCCGCTCAAATCTCAAAGCTATGAGTATGTCTACAAACACATAAAAAGCAGTGTCCTCCTGGGATCCATTTCAGGTGATGCTTTTATGCTGCATGCACCTTATTAATTCTGTTCATTGCCTCTGTGTTTCCTTCTTCCTTGTTTCATGCTGTATATTGGGGAAGCTTAAGCCTTGGATCATTCAGGCTTGGTTATAGTTAAACTAGAATTAATTGTCGTCTTAGTGCAGAGATTTTCTGCATAATTCAGTGTGCCATAATGAAGCTTGTACACTCAAAGGCTTTTAGGTAGAATGTTTCTGACATGGTGAATGTTTTGGGTTTTAGCTTTTTTTAAGCAGGATCATTTATTTTGACTGGCTGTCCTTAGGGGTAGCAGGGTGAGATCAAGAAAAGAGTCTATTAACCTACAGAACATACTGTTCTGCAAATAGCTGACTTTAGCAGAAAATACCTCTCGGAGAGGTTTTTCTGTGTTCCCATTTCAATTCTTTTGTGCCAAGTAATTGGCACTGCAGACAGTTTTTTTTTTTTGTAAATTACATAATTAGAGAAATATCAAGCCCACATACTGTGCGGTTTGTTGTGAGGAGTGCTAGCTGAGGCAACTGCTATTCACACAGAGTCCACCACAGAACTCCTCATTCTGCTTTGCAGTGAGGACAGGCTTTGAAAAAGGGTGCTTTAACTGAGTTTAGTTTGATTTTTAAAGTCTGATTATTATGCTACTGAAGTCAGCTCTACTCTGGTCTTGATAAGAGTAGTGCTGAATCTTGAACTTGCTACTGTAGACATTAATAGTCCCAAATGCAGAAGACTATTTTTGAGTAAAGCTAACATGATTCATTTGTGTCTTAATTCTAATTCCTTGAAGTCATAGGAGGACTATAGATATTTCAGTTAAGTAAGCACTTTGACAGTATCTGTTTTGTTAAGATAACTGTTCATCCTACAGGCATGGCTCACCTCTCCCTCCTCTTCCCCTTGTGCTAATGAGAACAAGATACAAAGACTAAGTAAATATTGAGTGGAATAGCTTGTCTGTTTACTTTAAACTAAGGAAAACAAACAAGAAAGCATTTCAAAGTAATCTTAAGTATATAAGCCTGTAAACTAGGGCCTGTTTATTTTCTTTTATATAAATGGAAATTTACTTAAATGAGATTAAAGAAACTGTTGGAAGAAGAAAAGTTATGCCCAAGGAATATTTATGCATGAAGGGTATTTAATCTATAAAAAGATATATAAAGTAAGAAAAGAAACTTCTTTAAGTCACATAACATCCTAGATAATAACTGTCTATTCTGTGCTCTTCAATGTGGATCAGAAGCATTTGGCAAATGTGGCAATTTGCTGTACCAGGGTTCTTATGTAGCTTTCAGTTCTGATTTTTCCAAAAAGTATTGCATATTTTAAATGGATTTCTTCTATTATAGGTGGGACGGATATAATTTCATGTTTCATGGGTCAGAATGTTACAATTCCAGTTTACAAAGGAGAAATTCAGGCCAGAAATCTTGGTATGGCTGTAGAAGCATGGAATGATGAAGGTAACTGTTATCCAAAATATTATGCACACTTATGAAATAGAGTAGTTTTATGACCCCAGGTTTCATTCATCAGACAAGTAAACAGCTGTTAAATAGGTGACTTCACTTTGGAAGTATCCCACAAAACCTGAATCTGGATCTATCTGATCTGGATCATATTGGACTCCAGTGAAGATAATGTGTAAAAGAACGCTCTCCTTTTCCATTGCTCTGTTAAAGTTACTGTCCTGCAGTTACTGAGGTTAAGATATGGCTGAGTGTTAGTTGAACACAAGCTGACCACCAGTCACAGCTTGTCGCACATCTACATCAGCATCTGGCATGGAAGTGATAACTGTAGGTGCTTTTTGCTTTGATACCCTATTGTTTACAGAAGGGAAATGCAGAAAATACATATTTCTTTGTAAACAGGAAAACCGGTTTGGGGTGAAAGTGGAGAGCTGGTCTGTACCAAGCCTATTCCCTGTCAGCCTACGCACTTCTGGAATGACGAGAATGGAAACAAGTACAGGAAGGCTTATTTTTCAAAATACCCGGGTACGTAATGAAGGGCTTTGGCTGTTGCTCAAACTGACCAAGGTTATAGGTTGTATTGTTGCTCTTGGGAAGGTACAGGTTTATTCTTGCCTGGTGATACGCAGGTGCAGCTTTGAATCTAGATTTCCAGGGTGAGAACTCCATGATGTGTTTCATAATATCAGTCTGTTTTCTAGTGCTTTGTTTTGAATATGGATCCAAATCAATTTGATAAGAATCTCTGGAAAGTTTCAATCCCATTTTTGCTCCTGCTCTCATTAGGCAGATATGACTGTAACAGCCTGATAGTCTGGAGTGCGGACGTAGACTGCTTGGCTTGAGTGTGAAATGAAAGTGCTGAATAGGTCAGGGAGCAATCCTCCATTAATGAGTGTTGCTGCACCTCTGCCAGACTGCTCCGTCCTAGAGCAGTGAGTCCTAAGGGATAAGTGCTGACCTGCTACCTCATTAGCATGAGGTTTAAATATATGCTGCCTCAAACATGCATATTCTGCATTCATCCAGTCATTCAGTGATGGTAAGTGTAAAGGAACACGTACTGTGGGACAGAGGTTTTCTTCCTAATAATTGTGAAGGAGTCTGCTCATCCAGATCTTTTGCTTATGTGGTACAGTGATGGTGAACTCCCTGCTGCTTACTGGGCAGGGGCTGTTATAGGAGCAGGACTTCAAGCTGCGGCTTTCTGGAGGCGGAAGCTTTTTTTATAAATAGCATTAATATAGAGTGGATTCACAAGAGAAGTCAGGATGTGCAGCAGGAAGTAATCATAAGGGAAAACTGAGAGAACTTGGAAGTTGCATTCTGCATGTGAGCCTGACAATAAATGGAAAAAATCTGTGACAGTTGTTAGACTGGAATCACTGCTGTCCAGAGGTTCTTTTTGAAACTCTTTTCTGTCTCGCCTTGTAAATAAATGGGCCTAAGGTTATAACAGTTAAGCTTGGAAAACGGTCTTGCATATGCAAATAATTAAGGTTTGGGGTTTTTTAGAAAATTTTGAGGAGAATTGGCTTATTTCTCTGCTTGTGGCAGGCTGCTGTGATGGTGTCAATTTTAAAAATAATACAAAAGTTACTCCACCTCTCAGAAGTCAAATCTGATTTGACACTAACACAAATTAAGAACACTAAGCACATAAGCTCCCCAGGGAATTGTTGAGACCTATTGTGCAAGCCTGGAAAGCTTCTTGCACAGAATTTGTACATCATAAAGAAGTGGGTCAAGAGAGACTGGTGGGAATATTGTTACCTTTGTGGAAGATTCTTGCAGTTTCCTCAAAATGTGGTGTTGAGAGCAGCAATTCATCTGTTTTCTAAAGGATGATGTATAGTCATGCAAACAAGCAATCAGAAGATAACCTAGAGTTTGATCCTAATGTGTGACCTACTCTCCTGTGTGTCCTAGCTCTTTGTAGTAAATGCAAGGTGGACTGTTTGCGCAGTTAAGTACTGCTGCATTTGCTGTGGGTAGTTTTCTAAGTGTATATGATATGTTACATTTTTGTATGTATTTTATGAAGTTATGTAAGACGTGTTACACATGTCTGCTGTGAATGAATGAATAAGAAATTGGCTGCTTAACCTCTGTCATTCTCTACTAGGTGTTTGGGCCCATGGTGATTACTGCAAAATTAATCCCAAGACAGGAGGAATCGTTATGCTGGGTCGCAGGTATAATATTTTGGTGGAAGTGTTTTGAGTAAACAAGTGTTAAAATTCAAACCTCACCTTAGAGCATAATGTACATGATTCTGTCAGGCCTATTAGCTTTATACTTGTTACATCTATTATTGTGGATTTCAACCCTTAAGTTAATCAGAGCACCTGGATTAGAAGGAAGGGAGCCCATTGCAAAGTTCTACCGCACTTATATAAAAGTGAACACAAGACAGAACTGGACTTGGGTTTGTGTTCCTTGGTTTATAGTGATCATCTATAAGAGTATGAATTGAGAGTGCAGCACATTCAAGGTGGTGAATCGGGAAACTTGTCTTCTGGTCTTGGCTTTGCCATTGACTTGCTTTACAGCAAAACTTAACTACAGAAGGTCAGGTATAAAGTTGCACTTGTGTTAACGACTATAAACATTCACGGTAACAATTGTGGCTAAATTTTCTGCTTGCATTTAAAATTTGCTGTTTGAAACAAAGTTGAGTGAATTCCTTAAGTCTGTGTCTGGCATTGTCACAAATAGACCTACTCAACAGACATATGGTGTGAGGCTGCTGTATAGGAAACACAAATTCCAGCTATACGACTGGAAAGTAATGTTACACAATTGCAATATGATGGAGTACTACAAAAATTCTTGGTCTGTTTTGTCATCAGTAGTGTGTGTGTATTTGTAGGCTAATGGAAAAGGAAGGGATTAAGAAAGGTGAATGAATAACATTGAGGTTCTCTCTATAACTTCATTCAAATGAGCAAAATGCCTTTTTAAATCAAATTATTTTAAAATTCTGTTTCTAATGTGGCTGCATAGTCACTGTATGAAATGTAGAGAGACTTGGTTAATTGCATCAATTTTTCTCTTTTCATTAAACTCTAATCACATTTTAATGCTTCTTTGTTTTCTTTGTGTGTGATTTTCAGTGATGGTACATTAAATCCAAATGGAGTAAGATTCGGAAGTTCTGAAATCTATAACATAGGTATGAAATTAACTTTCCACCTCTTTCAGCTGTGACACTGTTGCCTTCAATCTGAATTGTAAGCATGATAAACGTATTTAGAAGGATTAAGTAATAAAAGGCCATTTTTCAAATGAAAGACATTACAGAGCATATTAGCATTAATAGTAAAAGTATGTTTTGTAGATGGGAAATTGGTTGTTTTCCTGAAGTATCTGTTGGACTGGAGATGACTAGTTGTTCTCCATAAGATGTTGCTTTTGTATAATAAGGCCTTACAGACTAATTATATCATGCAGTTTTTTGAGAATACCTAACTTCTGAAACTTTTCTTTTTTTTCCTCCAAGACAAACTCTTGAGGCTAGTTTTTTATTGTATCTATCCTAATGATTAGAAGCAGTTCTTGAACTTGTGCTTCATATTTCAAAGGAAGTTTATCGTGTGAAAGGTGGTGAAACTGTGTGCCTGTGAAGGTGCTAATCTGAGATATAAGGGCCTGTTACCTCTCCCTGTTCTTGTGTGATCGGGCGTGTTGGTTCTCTGTGCAGTGATGGGGATTGTGATGAAAGCCAAAGAAAGTGGCTTCGTGTGAAAGCTTGTTATCTGTCCCAAAAGTTATAGCAAAATGGGCCTAAATACATATGGTCCTTAAACCTGGATTTTCACCTGAGCAAGAGCTGAAATTTCAGAGCACCCAGAGGGGAAGTTTGTTGTAGAATGGCCTAGCCAGGATGCCTGTTTGCATTTGCAGCTCTAGAGGAGGTGATACTACTTTTAGCGCAGCCAGAAAAAAATGTGCATCCAGAATAATATACAGATGCTAATAAGGACTCTTCCTTTATTTTCAGTTGAAGCCTTTGAGGAGGTTTCTGATAGCCTCTGTGTCCCTCAGTACAGCAAAGATGGAGAGGAGAGAGTGATACTCTTCCTGAAGATGGCATTAAACCGTGCGTTCAGTGAGGATCTGGTGAAAAGAATTCGAGATGCAATACGTATAGCGCTTTCTGCCAGGCATGTTCCAAGCCTCATTCTAGAAACCAAAGGCATTCCGGTATGTCATGAAAAATGCTGCCTACTTTTTTTCTTTGTCACCTTGAATAGTAATTAAGGAGCAGTTGTCATTGCTCTTCAAACCCACATGCGTGGAAATTTTAGCATCTCAAAAGTGTATTCGAGCTTTATAAATAGTTTGTCTATGTTGCCTAGCAACATCATTTCATCTCCTTTTCAGCTAAGCATGTTTTTGTTTTTTAACAATACCTAAAAATGCCCATTCTCAGTTTATAAATGTGTAGTGTTTTCTTAGTAATATATACTTGAGCCTTTTAAAGGAAAATATTAAAAAGGTAATTTAACTTAAGCTTTTCTGGCTACCCATAAGCTTACTTGGTTTGGTTTCCCTGTTTCAAGTGACATTCTTATGAAAGCTGAGAGCACTGAGCAAATTCATAAAATAATTTTGTAAATCATTTCACTTTTATATCTGTTTATCCACTTAAATGTAGCTCTATCACTGTCTTAACTGTAGCAGCAACTAAAATAAAATCTTTGTACTTATAAGCGGAGGGAGAGAAATTTATATAGTTAAAGGTTATACATTTGCAGTCTTCTGGAGCTGTGTTACTCTACAAGCGCTCTTCCTTGTGGTGTGAGCTCAGTAATTGCAATGGAATTGCATCTGGTTTGTAGTCTTCTCCGATGCTTGAGTCCCCTCGACAGCTGTATCAGCAGCAAAATGGGGTGTAGAGTGTAGTTGTCCCAAGTACCTTTGCATGTAGATTTGAGTATACCTGGAGTAAAGACTTGAAACTTCAGACCAGTCGTTTGATACTCTGATACCCATTTACTGCCAGTGTAGGTTTCTAGTCTCTAGGGTTCAGGACTCCCGGCCTGTGTGGTGCACACAGTGATCTGGTTCTGACCTGTTGAGTTACTTCTGTTTCAGGCCACTGTTGACAAATGTCCTATCAAAATGTCCTCTTTGCATGAGTGTAAAATCCCCTGCACCTGTTAAATGGTGAACTTGAGATTTTCTGGGCTTCAGCTTAGCTTCTGCAGGAAGTGTTGAACTTGTAAACCCTGTAAATCACCTGAATGTACAGCATGAAGTTGATGGCAGTGAGGTGTTTGTGATGGGCTGCCCCTCAGGAAAACCTGCTCAGATCATTAACTAGTTCACACTTTGCATGAATTCACAATTGAGTGAATTTTAATTACCTTTCAGGTAAATATGCCAGTGGTAAAGTGATCAAAGCTGTCTCCCATCTTTCTTTGAAAGTTTTGCTTGGAAGGGAAACCTCTTTCTATTTTCTGCTACTTTTAGAAATGTTTGAATCCTTATCTGAAAATACAATCTAATCCTGACTGTATACTGACACTGTGTTCTGGTAGAAATAGTATAGCTGTGTCAAGGTAATTAGGACTTCAGTAATACAAAGCATGTCTTTGAGATATCCAGGTGTCAAAAAACATACTGCAAGCTTTTAGTGCAAATCTTTCTAGTCCTATTCTGACCAGATGAGCATTCTGGTCATCCACAAGACGTTTACTGGTTAAAGTAAGCAAACTTGCTTTGAACAGTCTATTTTTTTTTTTTGAGGGGGCAGTTCCTGTGCATGCCACTGAGTGTTCTGGTTTGAGCACTTAAGAAAATTAGGTTGTTAATTGTTGAGGAGGAAGAATGTTTGATTAAGGTGGTTCAAAAGGGTAGCATTACACATGACTTCAGTAGTTTTAATAAGGAAGAGTTTGATTTAGTATCAACATCAGTATTGCAAGAGTGTATTGAGTTGAGGATTATTTAACCTGGCTCTGAATGATCTCTAATGAAAAGGGGTGGTGCCTGGAGTTCACTTCACTAGTCAGAAATTACAGTGCTCTGATCCCAAGAAGAGAAGAATTAGGGTTATTTTTTTTTCTGCAACATCCTTACTTTTAGGGTAGCAGTGTAATGGAATTTGTAATTCATAAGTGAAGGTGAAGCCTCTGTTTTTTATGGTTTGTTTTGAAACATTTAATTGAAGAGGACCATTTAAGCCCAGTGTTTCACTTTGCTGTATTAGAAAGAGACTGTCCATTTAAGATAGGGACGTCATGGTTTTCTCCCAAAGTTCAGTAGAGTTGGGCTTTGTTTTTTGAGCTGACCCTTAGAAAGTCAAAAATTGTTTAAAAATTGGATGTGTCAGAACATAAAGATTTTTAATGTTTATACCATGATTCTGATCTGGTTTCATTGGTTTAAGTTGTAGCTTGGTCAGGTTCTCACAGTATTACTGAGGAGGAGTAATGAACTAAAAATCACCTGCAAAATCCTCTTTGAATTCCACTTACACTTCAAGCAATTTTCAGAAGAAAAATTCTGGTGCCTCAAGTGTAACAGAAGGGAAAGCACTGTTCTATATTTTGATTGAATTCTGGCATTGGGGGGGGGAGGTGTTTCACGAATATCTTTGTAAAGCTACTACATGTAAAGTGTAATTTTTGTAATTTCTGGTTTTGTTTTTCAGTATACAATAAATGGGAAAAAAGTGGAAGTAGCTGTGAAGCAAATAATTGCAGGGAAAGAAGTTGAGCAGCGGGGAGCTTTCTCAAACCCAGAGACTTTGGACCTCTACCAAAATATTCCTGAGCTTCAGGACTTCTGAAGTCACTCATTTGGTTTTTTTGCATCTGTCTTTGTTCTGTGTTTGTTTTGTATATACCAATACTGTATGTAAAGAAAAAGCTCTATTTAATACCAGTGGTTCTTTTAAAAGAAAAAATATTTCATTAAGTGCATTATGAAAGGCTTGGGTAAAGCTTAGATCCCTTTTATTGGTTAAATATGCCATATCTTGAAGTTTTTTCCAGCCTGGAAGGAGGAACCTGCCTGTTTTGATTTTTATATATTTATGAGTGCATCTTTTCTGGTTATATTTACATCAGCAGCCCATCAAATGGGAGCATCTATAGCATAAGTTACAGTTGCAAATAGAATTTCTTTCATAAAACGTTCACTTTGTTTTTTGAACTGGATTTTTAGCAATATTTTTTCAATCCATGTGTTTCAGTCACCTGTAAGGAATATACAGTGATTCTTTTTTTAACTACCTGACCGTGACACATGAAAGTGTTCTATATGTAGTGTGCATTTAAATGTTTTTATAAAGCCAAATCATAATGCACTGAACCCATTTGACTCAGTATAATTTCAGTCTTGAAATATTTCACGGTACCCTTGAAGGTAATTGCTGCTTCATTTTGTGGTGTAACCTTCCTATTGTTTTAAGCTCTTAGTTAATAGATTTCTGGGGGTTCAGAAGGTGAGGGAACAATCACCACCTACTTATTCCTGGTATAATTCTAGGTTATTTCCATGGAATTTACTGTCACTACTCTGAATTAATACCATTGCAGTTGAAGACAGCATTTTGCTTCCTTGTTCTGAAGTTCTTTATTGGCTGTAGGGCAACAATCCTGTGTTATGTTAGCTGAAGAGTTTCAGTGTGTTTGTTTATTAAAAGCTGATGGATTTTGTAACTTTTTTTACTAAATGTCATGTTGAAAGTGAAAGACTAAAATGTTTTCTAGCTCTGTATCCTTCCAGTTTATAAAGGGAAAAATACTGTAATGAGCATACTAAAACAGTAAAATGGAAGCACTAAACCATTGATTTGTTTTTCATAAAATACAGTTGCAGTAGTTGTACCAAACCTGGCATTCAGTATCTCCTGCACTATTTGAATTTTGTGGGTTACGTATTTAATGCATTAAAATCATGGATGTACTTACAATTGTGTTGAATGCACTCAGCATTGATAAAGAGTTAATTAAAAGAAATTGATTCTTTATATATTATATCTGTTTTACCTTTTACTCAGTTATGGTCTTATTTCTATTGTCCTTTTGATTGGGTGTCATGGAATCATTTAGCTTAATTTGTTACTGATCTTAGTAGTTTTAATCCAAATCCACTCCACTACGCAATTACTGTTCTCTGAAAGTTTTATCCTGTTTTCTTATGCAGAGCCCAGGACGAGTAAAACACTGCTGCTAGTTCTGTATGCATGGTTGGCTCATTGAGAAGGTCACAGGTGAACAGCAGTGGAAGAGTGTGCTGAAAAAGTGTCAGTACAGTAAGAAGTTGTAGGTTTTAATATGATAATGTTGCTAAAAGAGATATATTTGTGCACTGAAAGTGTGTACTCTAAGACAAAATCTAGATGCTCATTCTCATGTTTAGCTGCAGCTAGTAAAAGTTAATTTTATGTTTCCTTCACCCTATGGTAGATCTCAGCTCACTGGCTCCAGTAAGCTGAAGGCTGTTACAGAATATGTCAAATATTGCTGCTAATAATTCAATAAGAGTGAAACTGCCTATAAATGCAGCTGAGGAGTAGCCCCTCTCAGGTGGTCTATGACTGAATCAAAAGGAACAGCCATTGTGGCCACCAGCTCCACAATCGCTGCAGGATGCAGAAATGCCTCATTAGCAAATGAGGCTTGAAATGAGCTGGTCTCCGTTTGACTTTCTGAACTGTACCAAGTCAGACAATATACCATGCTGGCATGATAAATGTGATAATATAAACACCAAGCACCCATTAGAAAAGTATAAAAATGAGCTATCCAGCTGCCAATAATCTATGATTAAAAGTACTTTTAAATTCCTTTTCCCTCTGGCATGCTATATATAAATTTTACATTAACTGTGACTTTGTATTCATTAAAACTTCATTATATTGTTCTTTAATTCATGCAAAATGTCTGGAGTTTACAAAGCCCATGGATCCTTATTAATAAGTAATTTTGGGGTATTTCATTAATTAAAGATAGTTTAGAAGCACAGATACATTAAAAACATACACAATGCCTAAAGGCTGCTTTTCAATCCTTTTTAAATCCTTGATCCTGCTGGATAAAGTTTTGTTGACGGATATAATTTGATCTTTTGCAAATGTCAGATGTTGCAAAGTTTTTCCCAGACTATAGTTACAAGCAAAAAATAGTTACGTATATATAGAACTAGGTACTGAAATTTATGTTGTAGCCATGGAACTTTGATGGGTGGTGCAAACTGTACTGTGCAGACACATGACCTTTCTGTGCCCCACCTTGTTTCAGGGGTCTGAGTTTTGGAAGTGCTGGATGCCAAGAGCTAATGGAAATCCAGGGAGGAGGAGAGGTATGTTGGTATTTACGGTGGGCTGTGAAGTGATTTGCACTTGGAGGGAGGCTGTGGCAGAGTTGGGAACACCATCCATACTTCCTGAGTGCAGCTCCTCATTCCAAATCCTGTCCTCCAAACATCCAACTTACATATGTCCTTGACCTGTAGGGTGACCCATTTCTTTGGATACTGCCAGGGAGCTGTGAACATGGCTATACCCCATCCAGTTGGGAACAGTTCAAAATATCACTGGTATGGAAGCAGGGAGCTGAAATCATCACAGTTTGCAAAGGAAAAGCAGAGAGCATAACTTTTTCCTGCTTCCCATCCAGGTTATAAACCAGCTGTGTTCCTTCCAGGGCTTGGGCATAGGGCAATTGTGGTTGAAGGTGGTTTCGAGGGAGTCCTTGCAAACTGGTGGCACCCAGATGCTTGGCTACCAGAGTCTGGTCTGGCAATGGTAGCGCAGCTCCTGATACTGGCGTGTTGGCAACAAATGTTCCTGTGAGCACCAGGGCTCCGTGATGCTCCTGTGGCATCAGCTGGGTAACCCTTGCAGAAGGTGTCGAAGACGATGGAGTGCTGAACTCAGGTGTTTTTATCTGGAGAGACTTGATGCCGTAGAGCTGGCAGTGTGTAACTAGTTGTACCTTGAATGTGTAGAACCCATGCATTTTATTTTGCCTATTTATAATTTGGGGTTCACTGTTTTTCCTGAAAAGCTACACATGCAGATTTTAGTGGCATGTGTGGTGTGCAAGTAGAGCTAGTTCTGGAAATTGCTTTAAGCTCTGACATAAACGTTCAACAGCAAGGAAATTCAGAGCAGAGGTACTTCAGGCTTAGGTGCTTTTCTCAGCCTTCTGCAAATTTGAGAGTGACTGTTGAATTTACGTGATAGAATCAGCCCATTTGCCCTTGACTCATGGAGAGATGTAGTTTTATCACTCCCCTTTTAGAAATGTGCTTTTGTCAGCTCCTATTAGAGCAGGTGTGTCCCCCTCCCACTACCTTATGATTTCAATTAATTTTCCTGGTTAGTGGTGGTTCTCAAAGAAATAAAATGAGCTGGTACACAACAGCCCAAGCAGGGCATAGCTGATAAAATTGTTTATTGTTATGTGCAAGAGAAATTGATCGTGTGAATTACTTATTCAGTGATTTTAAAAACATAGGTAATTGCCTGATGGAATGCAACTTCCCTGGGGCCATTATTGTCTTTCAGTTTAATGCATACATATTTAAAAGGGTATCATTTACAAGGCAGAGCAGTCAGTCACACAGGTAAATGGGTGTTAAAATAATATTTAAAATGCTTTAGTAGGAAGTACCAGTGAGGTAGTTTGTGCTTGACAGAACTGTAAGGTTTTGGGAAAACCGGTGTCTATAGGGAATGGTTGCAGGGAGATGGTGTCCATGTGATGGATGGTGAATAGTTGTGGAAGATAATTGGGGAATGATCTTCCCCAGATAACATCCCTGGATGCAAGTGCTGCCATAGTCCTTCTGCTGGTAAGTGCAGCTCCAGCTGGTGCACACCAGGGCTTTGGTGTGGCTCAATATCAAGACCAAGTTATTAATGTTTTCCCGGATGGTGTATGAATCTTGGGTGCCCACCAGGCTGTTGAGGGAGAAGGTTTGTGGACAGTGAGCACTTCTGGCAATGTTGGAGACCTTTGCTGGAGAAGGCTGGTGGTGGTGAAGTACAGTGCAAGAGCAGCTCAAGATCAGGCCCTTAAGCTCTGTGACTTGTTTCCTTGGTGCTCAGAGGTACAAGCGCTTGACTGAGGTGGGAAAGACATTTGTCAACTAATGTATTTGAAATTGCCTGATGCAATTTTGTGTTTGGGTCAGAGCATGGAACAGACATTGATTTGGAAGGAGCGTTGTTTTTAATAACGCTTCATTTCTCTGTTTCTGCACTTCCCTTCCTTCTAGTGGGTCACTTCATCGAGCACTTAACCTCTGTCTGCCTCTGAGATCAGAGATGTTTCAGTATGTGTGAAGGCTTTGGTCTTCCTACAGGTGATCTTTGGAGCTCTGCACTGAGCAATTTAAACACTTACATCTTTTAGCTCATTACTGGTTTTCTGAGGTGTCTGTCCACTGGCTGGATCTTGTGTCCTGCAGAGCTGAGATGATAAATCCAAAAATGCTTGGTTCATCTTCCTCTCTTTGCAAAGAGGATATTTTTAGCTCTTAAATAATCAGGACTTAGACAGCAACCAGATGCAACTTAATTTTCTTCTACATCTTTTGTAGAAAGAGGAAGCTATATGTCATATATAGTTTTCTTCCAGAAATAAAATCAGGGTAGGAATTGCTGTGAAGCATGGCCACAGTCCAGTATGGCAGCCTTAGAGCCGATGAGAACACACATATTTTCCTTGCTGGGAATTAGGGGCCTTTTTAGATTCAAATAATGAGATAATCAACATCAGTTTGAGCATCTTGCTCTACATGATCTGTGTGCAAAGTGGGAGTGAATCTGTTATGCAAAGGAGGGGGAAGCGGTCTCTGAAATGCTATTAGTGAGTCAAAGAGCGTCTCGGAACAATTTCAGTTGCAGAACAATAAGACGTCCCAAAGTATTAATGTAGCAGGCTGCAGCTGTCCACACAATTTCTCATCATTGCTTCTGATGGCCAGAGAAATTCTTCCAAACCACCGGTCGGAGATGAACTTAAGTGATAAAACAGCATTGGTGGGGGTGGGAAAATCCTTGCTATGCCATTGTTTAACTGGGTTATGTAGCACATTAGTGAGAGCTTAATTGGACCTTGTACTTCTTAATTAGAAGACCTTAACGAATTCTCATCTTACTATTTTTGACAAGTGGTTTTGCAAAGTTCAAGAGGCTTATCAGCATTCAACCCGAGATTCCAGCTGAAAGGATAATGTCCCTTGGAAAAAACATCATCTGCAGGATTGTTAATTAGTTTACAATAGCTTATTAAAATACACATGTAGAGATTCACATCACTAATGAGGAGTCTCATAAAAAAAGAAAAAGTCCCCTTTTCAATTTTGTTCCCTCTTTTGTAATGATTTAAAGGAAGTTAAGAATTAGTTGTAGCAGGGTAACAGTCCCACTGATGGGTATATTCATGTGTGGTTTCTGTTTTAGTTTTGCAAAGAGAAAACCCTATTTTTTACCCTATTGATCTGCAGCCTGTGTTTTGCCAAGGAATAAGAGTGTTTCACCTCACTGTATGGTTTGCATACCATTAGAAATGTGGCTTGGTTAATTACCTTGTTCTCCAAAGCCCTGGATGCAGTATTATGGAAAATGGCTCAAATGCCACCCTTTGGAGGAAGGGTCTGTTTTATCAAGGCAAGCACTGAGCTGAGCAGTGAGAGCTGGAATCAGCAGCAGTGGGAAAGTCTGACAGAGAGTACATGGGGATGTGTGTGTCTGGGGCAGGAAAAAGCGAGGCTGAAGGAGGTCACGGTGGTGCTTCTCTCTCTGCAGTCCTTGGATGCTGTGATGTTGGAGAGCCTGCAGCTGGACGCCCGTTCCTGGGAACTACCTGTTCAGTTGGGCTTTGGAACTTGGAAAAATACACTTTGGAAGCTATATGCAAAATCTAGTCTCACTTAACTGATAAATTCTGCTTTTTAGAGAGGAAAAACACCCATTAAGCTAAGCTGGGGCTTAATGAAAATGGGTCTGCTTGAACATGACCCTAGAGCTCTTGTCTGCGTTGAGGTCAAGAGAAATTTATCTTGGGCTCTTTCTAGAGCAACCGGAGAAGGAGAGTCCCAGTCTACTTATAACGCTGTTACACCTCAAACTCTGCCTGGGTCTGTGGCATCTTTCATTGCCCAGAAAAGGTGGTTTTTAGGAGCTCACCAACATGAGGAGGGGTTTCCTTCCTTTGCAGTGGATTTTAAAGTGGTGGGATTTACCTGGGGCAGCTGGTCCTGTGGGCACCTGGATGAAGGGGCTAGGACAGGCAGGGACTGTGGCAGTTCAGCAAGTGGATGGCTACACCCGAAGAACTCAATTGTAATTAACTTCTTTGGCAGTGCATTTATTTCCCTTTAAATCTGATTATTTCTCTTCAGCTTGTACTAGCTACAAAGAGGTTAAAGCTAAATTGAAATAAATTGCATAAAGAAAACTATGAGCATTTGTGCTAGTTTAACTAACTTGGTTTAAAAGGTGAGCTGAATTAAAAGAGGTGTGACTTCCAAGCCTCGGCGGGGCCTAAGGAGGTGGCCTTGGGTGTACAAATGTGATATTCAACTGAGAATTTTAATTTGCCTAGTTCTCATGTATAATAAAATATGCTAGATACATGACACTTCATGAATTAATGCAAGAGTATAAAGCATGAAG
The DNA here is from genome assembly GCA_028565335.1 of Limnodromus scolopaceus. NCBI lineage: Eukaryota > Metazoa > Chordata > Aves > Charadriiformes > Scolopacidae > Limnodromus > Limnodromus scolopaceus. The sequence continues at coordinate 12,570,064 of JAOXNO010000006.1, read as the reverse complement.
AGAGATTCTTGTACAGGATTTGTTCTTATAATGCAAATGCCGAGCAAGGCTTTAAACAGACCTGGCTATCTGGAATCATGGAGCCTATTTCACGCTTCGCTTCAGGGGTTGTTCCTGTTTCCCGAACCATTTTATTACCAGAGGGTGTGTGCATGCATGTGGGGAGGGAAACTAGGAAAGAAATGCCCAGCCTGGCATGAGCCTGTATAAACCCTAAACCCCTGCACACATGTGGGAGCTTTTAGCACATCGGTGGCCCTTGTGGTGGTTACCAAGTGATGGAGTAGCTGGGAGGAAGCAGTGGGAGAGGTCAGCCTGGCAGCCTGCTGTCCTCTCTCAGTATGGGTGATGGGGAAAGGCATTATTAAACTCCACTGGTGTGAATTGGATCAGTGGGGTGGGGGTAAAAAAGGCCTGATTGCTTCTGCCCAGGTGCTTTGCCTATGAGGGAAAGCACATGGAGGGATTTCTCTTTAACTTCATGCAATGGACAAAAAATACAGGTATTGCCTGGGTTGGTGTGATGAGAATAATCCTTGTCTGTAACCTGCGGGGGTTACGTGTGCCTCTGGGTGGAAGCCAGATCCAGAGGGAAAGCCCAGCTGTCCTGCCCGGGATAAGGGAGGATGCTCTAGGCATCATGCAGAGACCTCTGTTCATCTCCTCTTGGTGACTCTCCTGGTTGCTTGTCTGTGCCATGGCTGTACACGGGGGTTGGTGATACATACCTCCTTCCTCCACCTGATCTGGTTGGGCGAAACACCATCTTGGAGGCCCCTGCTGTCTTATACTGTGTGTTTGTGCAGCGCTGGCCCCAAGGGGCTTCCAGTGCCAGGTAGAAGTGGCAAGTTCACAGGTGATGCAGCAACAACAAACCCTGCATCTCTGGAGGTCCCTTCCAACCCCATATGATTCTATGATCTCTGCAGCAGGGGTGAGGGTAGCCATGGCACCTTGCTCCCTGCATCTTCCTGGCCAAAATTCTCTCCTGCCTGTGCTGAAGTGGGACTGGACCTGGCTCCGAGCAGCAGAAGCCCGGGGAGGGCAGCCCTGGCCCCAGTGTGTTTGTGCCAGCAGTTCTAGGGTGACAGATGAAAAGACACCTGCAGAAAAGCCATCAAACAAGGCTGATGGTAAGGTGATGAAACATGGAGAGTGCCAAACACAGCTACAAACCCACACTGATACCAGGATGTTATCACTCGCTCCCCTGGAGAAACCTGTAATTAGATTGAGGAGATGACAGCTGGTTCTGATGGCATAAAAACATTGAGACACGGCTGCAAGAACAGAGATTTTCTCCTAACACAGCTGGAATTAAAACTGGGGAGGGGCGAATAGAGATTTTGGGTTTTTTTGGTAGTTCATCGAAATACAACTTTTTCCTGAGTCAGTTTATGATCTTAATCTTTAGAAAAGTAAAGAAGCTCTTTAAATGGGAAGAAGAAAGTTATCATCACTGGGGCTCTGGGCTGGGGTTACAAATAGGTAGTGTGCTCAGTGCCACACCGTTTAATTTCTCTGGTGATGATTCTCCTCCACTCCTGCCCTTTGGTCTATCTGGACGACATCTGCTTCCTCCCTGCCTTGTGCATTTACAGCACCCGGCTCCATGAGCTCCTGCTGAAAACCAGCACTCGCTTTCGGAGCACAAGAAGTATGGGAGACCTCTAGACATCTAAGAGAAAAGGCTGAACACATTTATACCCTAGTTTAACAGTTTCTGCCTTTATTCCTTGATGCAAAACCTCAGTTCCTGCTGAGTTCTATATGAAATAATTACTTTCGTGTACAAACAGCAGGAAAAGAAGTTTTTAAGCTGTGTGGAGTCTGATGTGACACTTCTATTAGTTTTCGGTGGGTACCTGCTTGACCCTGTAAATCGAAACTCCAGAAGGTCACTCTGTGTCTTATCATGGTATTTAATTTTTTGTGCTTCAGGGGCAGGGATGAAAGGAAGCTGGAATGGGCTTATTCAAATTTAAATAGGAATTGAATGCAATGAAAATAACTCTATTTTAAGAAAATGGCTATAGTCACGCAGAGAGCATTGCTCTTCCTGTTCTTCCCCATTTCTGCCTCCCTGGATGCTGAACTGGAAAGGCAGGTCTGTGTATTGACGTGCCAGAACAGCTCGTCAGGGTTTTGTGAACTCCTCCGTCCATACCTCATGATTGTTTTTCACTTTTAGTGTTATAAACCCATCCTTAATAGTGACTTTGATTCCTGTTGCAAAGACGGGGTTGCGAAGAGCTGTAACACCTCATCCAGCTCTGAGCTGCCTCGCTTGCCGGCTGATTCCTGTATTTAGGATTGCTGTAGATGTAATGTGCGTGCGTTAAGGGCATTAATGTAATTAATAGTTAAGAAAGAACCAGGATGACCAATTTGGGAATAGATAGCATGCTGAGAACTTCAGCTCCTGGGAAGAAGCATTTCGGTGGGAGAGAGTGGCATGATTTACTGACACCTCCTGTTTGTCCCCCCCCCAATGCTCCTGAACATTCATTATGCCTTAAATATTCTCACACTGAGTTTTTCCAATGGTCTAATTATAAACTTCATTATAATTGTTCATTAGTTTTATTTTGTTCAATTAGCTTAACAAGTTGCCAAATGAAATACAAGACTGGCAATTAGCTTGATCTAATTGTAATGAGCCACTCAAATTAGGTCACCAAATATGTTCGTTTATAGCACTTCTTTTTTTTTTTTTTTTCCAATTGGTGAACAATAACATAAATATTCAGAGCATCTCCTCATCTAAGTAGTGGAAATTTCCCACTCGTTTATTAAAGTAGAAACAAAAATCAATCGTTTTGCTCTTGGTAGTTCAGAAACGCACAGTCCAGGCACCTGGGTTGCCCTGACTTAAGAAGACACTGTCTGCACCAAGCGGGGCCGCCGGCCCCTGGCCAAGTCCTCAGCCTGCAGCGCAAAACGTGCCCCTCGAGCTGCCAGGAGGTCAGCCCTGGTCTGATGTCTGTTTATCTCCTCTGAATTCCAGAGAACTCTGGTTCTAAGACACCTTGCAAAAATACTTGAGCAGCAAATCCTGCCTTGCTGCCTCTGCCAGGCAGAAGAGCCGCCGGGCGGGTGGCGAGGGTTGTTGAAAGCAGGAGGAGCAGCCCTTGCTGCCGTGGGCTGACCTTAAATTTTGTTGTGTGTCGACTGGAGGGAAGTGCCTCATCAGCCCAGCTCTTCTGGGCTTAGAATCACCCATAGAGGCTTTGCCTGCACCCCCTGGAGCTGCTGCCTCAGTAACGTTGGACCCATAGATGAGGCCAGCGTGGTGTTAACCCAGCGAGGCTCCCGGGGAAAACTCTTTGAAAAGAGGATTTCAGATTCCAGATTCTGTGGGATTTGCAGCGGCAAACTCACACTACACACTCATAGAGTGGTTTGGGGTGAAAGGGACCTTGAAAGATCATCTAGATCCAATGTGGCCAGTGCTCCAAGGGATAACTTGGGCTGTGCCCTGACGAAACTAAAAGGTAAAACTGCGCTACTGGCGGAGGGGAAGAGCTGAGCTGTCCTCCTTTGGGGATGGGTGTTGGGAGGCTCTGGGCAGCCAGACTTCAGGGCTGCTCCAGTAGGAGAAAAGTTTTGGACACATTCAGCCCTGCACAGCAGCTGCTTTTGCTGTGATTTTTTGGATAATCCCGAGCTTTCTTTTTGCCCGATTTCCCCTTTGCCACACAGCTCTCGGATCTGCTTCTGTTAAGTAGCTGCTTAGTGGAAGCTCTTGGCTCACATGGTCCAGTGGATTTGCTGCAACCTCTTCCAGAAGCTAATATGGGCAGGAGGAATTATTTGGTATGAATAATTCCACCCGCACTTCATGTGCATCACATCTAAATCACAGGGACAAGCAGCAAAGTCGCGGCTCCTTAGCAAACATAAGTGGTGGCATTAACAGGGCTCAGCCCTGGACTTTGATTTCTCTGGGACCTTGTCCTGCATCTGACCGATGAAAACATGATAAAATATTAAACCAGCCCAGGAACTACAACTACCTGTAAGTAGTTCATAAAACACTGCTGCGATGGTGAGTGCAATGGGTCGATGGAGCTGGGTACCAGCCCAAATTCATGCTTCTTCCCTGCAAATTGTTGTCTACCAAAGCCATCCCTGACATGGATGAGTTTGGTGATCTATTAACACAATCTCTTAAAATTTCAGCCAGGAACGTTGTTCCACGTAGGAAGGGGGAGAGGAGCGACTCGTCCTGTCTGAAAGACAAATCTCCCACTGCAGACAGTGCACCCACACTCGCTTTTTGCTCCGCAAACCCCCTTTGATGCCTCTCTAATTAGTCGTGTTTGCCAGCCAGGACGCGGACGGTGTCAGCGCTCAGCAAGCTGAGCGGGTTGAGATTAAAGATGCCAACGGCGCAGAACGGGAGAAAATTCACACCTCTGCCTTTCACGCCACAGGCAGCTCCATCAGCTCTTCAAATATCATCCAAAGGCATTATTCGGCTTAATGAACACACCCGGCGTTAACGTCTGCATCTGGGGCTGCTGCAGAAACGTGCTTTTTACTTCAAGTGCATCCTGATGGTGTTTTTGACTCCTCTCTCTGTGCCCCAACCTGAACGTGTGCTGCAGCCGGGAGAGCCCAAGGAGCTTTGGAGGGATGCAGGGGCACCTCTGCTGGGCAATGGGATGTCCCCTGCCTGCACGGCACAGGTGACACTGGGCACAAAGGAACAGGTCCTGGGGCTGGGACCTGTCTGGGTTGATGCCTTTAGGCTTCCCCCTGGTACCTGATGGTGTTTGACCCTCCAAACACCATCAGGACCCGTCTGCCCGGTGCCAGGAGAGGGCTGCACTCGGACAAGTCGTGTTAAGAGCATCTCTGCTCCTAGTTCACCTTGCTCGCTTTATATTAGTTTTATTCCTGCTGGGCTTAAATCAGGCAGGGACAAATGTAAACAGGCTTGTAGTAAGCTGCTAAAATTGTAAAAGGGCTGCGTGACACATGGCTTTGCATTTGATTCAAGTAGTTACAGTCATAATATCCATTAATTTTTGTAGTGCTCCTGGGGGCAAAAGTCTCTCCTCATTACAGAGACCTGAATTTCTAAAGATCCTGGTGTTCAGCCTGCTTGGCGCTTGTGCAGTGAAAAAATCCCTTTGTTTATAGAGATGATGGCCTGGGGTGGGGATGCGGTCCTGGCACCGGGGCCACCTCACCTAGCTTTTACTAAAGGTTCTGAGATGCTCCTGCTCGGAGATCCCAGAGCTGTGCTGAGAGGTGAAGGGTGGGCGGACTGGTTTGAGAAAAAAGAAAATATATTCTAGGCAAAAATTTCTCAGTATAAATGTTGAAGCAAAGGAGCGTCACAGATGACAGGTCTTCAAAGCCAAAGCACGAGCTGCGTTCGGGGAGGGAGGAAACCAGGCGGATCCCCCTCCCTTGATTAGCGAGGCTTTCCAGGCGCCAGCTTGCTCCCTTTCTGTCTCCAGGCTGCCTTTGAAACAGCCCCTTTGACGGCTTCAGGCATTTCTTAGTTTAGCTGAGAATGAGCAAACATAAGAGAAGATATCTGTAAGAGTGACAGGTCCTGTGTGCGTCTTTTATATGCATTTCTGGAGCACAAAGACTATTTTAATGAGCCGGCAGGCACGTAGCTTTCTGACTCCTGTTTTTAGCAACTCTTTGGTGACAGAGTTACCTGAGAACTTTCCCAGTTCTGACCTCCATGGAAAACACTCAATTTTTGGGGTTGGTTTTGTTTTCCGTGGAACACCAAGTCTTGAATGCTTGAGGAGTGTGGGAGCATCCACTGGTCGTATTGCAGGTAGCATTGGGTGCTGAGCTCCTCATCTTCCTCCCAGGATGGCTCCTCCAGGCATGGCTGTGTCCCTCCTGTCCCCATGCCCACAGCATCTGCCCCGTGCCCTGCAGCGGGGAGTGATGTCCCCCCGTACTTTTAGGCACCATTGATTTGCTTTGCAGGGAAAACTCCAAGCAGGAGAGCTGAGGCATCCCTGCAACCTGGGGTTTGGTGGCTTTTAGGAGGAGGGTAGAAGATTTCTGAGAAAGGGCAGAATCGGGGCTTGTCTTTGCAACCCAGCCACGGTCCCAAATGGCAAGTGAAAGCCATCTGATGGACCAGCCACAAGCCCTGGATTCATGAGAGGTACAGGCCTGGGTGTTTTAATCAGTTCAAAGGCATCAGAAAATGATGCAGCTAAACCATGGTATGAGATAATTTGTCTTTATTTTGACAAAGCCAAGAGATAAAATCAGGTTCCTTGTAATTATGCAAATAACAGCATCTACGTGGCATACAGCTGACTTCCTTCATAAACAATTATTTCCTTAAACAATGTTTTTTATGACTGGCTATTAGGGGAAAATAAAGAACGAATAATCCAAGGATGCTTTACGATACGAATTTCCAAGAGGCCCTGGGCTCCTGTTGTTTTCCTGAAGATATTAGGCTGGTTTGCGAGAAGCAGATCACACGCTCGGGAAAGCGTGTACCGCCCGGAGCAGCGCATCGCAAATCGCTGCCAGCGCGGGCTGTGCCGCCGACAGCGCGCCCCGCCGCGGGACCCGCAGCCAGCACCTGCGCATCGAGCCGGGGCACGCAGCGGTTTGGCCGCCGGGATAACCCTTTGCCCCTCATAAAGACGTTAAGGGAAGCTCTTCTCCTCAAAGGTTTGCACGTCTGCCCACC
>JAOXNO010000006.1:12532018-12555596 GCA_028565335.1 Limnodromus scolopaceus | reverse complement strand
TCTCCTCCGCGGGGCGCCCGGCCCCGCCGCCGGACGGAGTAACGGAGGGAGCCGCGCAGCGGAGGGGAGCGGGCAGGCGCGGGGGGAGTGGTTAGCGGCTCCGCCGCGACACCCCCAGCTCCCCCCCCAGCCCCGTTAAGCCGCCCCTCTCCAAATAAATCAGCACCATGACTACTTCTGGGCATGGAACAAAGAGGATGCTCGCCCGGGGCCCCGCGCTGCTCCTGGCGCCGCTGCTGCTCCTGTGCCGAGGTAACCCCCGCAGCCGCCGCGCGAACCCCGCACCCTGGGCTTTAGCATTGTTATTATTTTTTTAAAACTCTTTTTTGGGGGTTGTTTTTATTACCTCCCTCCCCTCCCGTTTTTACTTTACAGCTGTTTCTCCTTTACCAGCCCTCCCGCCGATGTGGCCGCGGAGGGCCCCCCCCCCCCGCCCCGCTCCCACCGGGCGCTCCGCGCTGCCCTGCGCACCCGCGGATGGGACACACGCACATCCACCTCCCTTGTGCGCACGAAGTTGTCCCCGTCTATCGCCACCGTGGCAGCCTGCTGCCTCCACAGTCGCCTCCTTGTGTGTCACCCCCCCCCCTCCAACGCGTGTCGTGGGCTCCCGGCCCCCTGCGCGGGGGTAGCCCCGCGGCTCCGGCCGCTGTCGGGTTGGGGGGAAAAAAAAAAAGTTTGGGCTTCCCGGAGGGCTGGGGGCCGGGGAAGGGTCGCGGGGCTGGGGCTTCCCACGGGGCTCCCGACCCCCGGCTCCTCCCTGCCACCCCCGGCTACCCTCGGGTGGGTGGGAGAGATGGACAGGAGTTAAATATCTTTGGTAAAATAATGCTTGTGCTGCCTTTCCTGCGCTTAATTTTAAGCAGGGTGGGTGTCCATCGGCTGGCGGGGGGCAGGATCAGGCCCTTATGTGAGCCGAGGTGGGATTTCCTAATTCTGCGGCGTGAGGGATCGTGGTGTGCGGCATCTCTTGATTTTTTTTTTTTTCTTTTATTTTTCTCCCCCCTCCTCCATCCCCCCGCACACCAGCTGAACTCTGGACCAAGCCTTTCGGGTCCCGGTTGCGGTTGTTTGCCGGGGAAAGGCTCTCCCCCAGGCTGGCAAGCCGGAGCGCTGCCCCTGGGAAAGTCTTTTGCAGGACTTCTCTCCTGGCACATTCTCCTCCACTTGCTCGCGTGAGCTCCCTGGCAGATGTTGTTCTTAATAAATAGGGGTTGTTAAAAGCAAATTAATTAAGGTGCGTCAGTGCTGAAGTTGCTCAGCGATTCGTTTGCCTTTACTGCTGCTCGGGACGGTGCTCACATTTGGCCGTAGCACGGAGCCTGGGCTGCCGGGGAAACTTCACTGGGGCTTCAGGAATACGCCAAAATGCAAGGATTTTAGGTGAAAAAGGAGTGATCCACGGGAGGGGTAAAAGCAGCAGTTGTCGCTCCTGAGGAGGGCACAGGGAATGCGTTGTGGTAGGGAAGCGTTTCAGAAAAGGTCTGAAAAGACTTCAGAAAAGAGGAAGAAGGCATCAGTCTTGGGGAGACACAGACGTGATGGACAGAAAGGGGATCCTTGCTCTGCTTACCCTAAAAAGAACTGCCTGCCCCTGTGCTCCAGCTCCCTCCTTCCCCTGGGGTGTGTGAAACCACGGGGGCACTTGGAAATCCTGTTGAGCAGGACATGGGGAGTGGGGTGCAAAGTTTGGGGTGCAGGGCACAGAAAGTGGGGTGCAGGTCGTGGGGAGTGGGGCACGGGATGCAGGGCATGAGCTCCCTGTGGGTCAATTCTGCCCCAGCAGAGAGATGGCTTTCTGCTGCCAGCACAATGCCCTGTGCTCTGTGAAGCTCTCCTTTCATTTGAGGAGAGAGTTAAGAGCAGCAAAGGAGCAGGTTTTCTGTGCTGGTTTCTTTTTTTTTTTTTTATTGCTTTGACACATTAATGATAATCTTTGCTTTGATATTCCCCCCTCCCGTCTCCTCCTGTGTGGGTAGCTACCATGGTGAGATTGGGCTGTGGGTGTAATTCTTCCAGCGCTCTGAGTGCTTAAACATATGGAAACCCACTTTGAAACAGTTTGTGGCTGCAAACCTACCGTCGTACCCATCCCTCTCCCCTGCTCTCTGAATGCCTCCCTGCACAATGTGCGCCTTAGAAACTCGCTCTGTGCCTTCAGCTCAAGCTGTGAATAACGAATCCCTCCCCAGCCCGCGCCTCTTTCTCCTCTCTAGGCTGTAGCATCCCTTTGCTTTCCTAGCGGAGCACTGCCCCTGCCCTGTCCCACCCCTGCCGTGGACCACAGCAGCGTCTGCGTTTGGGATCTCGGGAAACCTCTTCCGAAAGAGGCGAGCAGTGGCAGCGCCTGGGATTGCCTCCCTCCGGGGCTGTGCTGGCCTTCCCGTGGCTCGCTGTGCTGCCAGTGGCTTTTCTCCTCCGGATTACAGGGGTTAAGGAACCACAGCTTGGTTTGGGTTGTTGCAGACGGGAGAGACACCTGCATGAGTCATGCCGCGGTGCTGCCATCTCTGCAAAGCTCCCAGCTCACACAGACGGTCGTGTTGGGCACTTGCCATTTTTCTCTATTTATTTGCCTTCGCTCCCTTCCCCCTTGCCAGGGCTGGCTCTGGGCAGGCTGCATTTCGGGGACCGGAGGTGCACCAGGCCGAGTTCCTCCAGCCTCTTCAAAGCGGGTGGCATTTGTTCGCCTGTCAGGCAGGTCCCCTAAATAGCTTTGTGAAGGTCCAATTAAGAGATCACTCTCCTGTCCCCGGGTCTCTGGCGGCCCGGCTGCTGGCGTGCGTGCGGCCGCGAGCAGAGGGTGTGCGTGTGTGTTTGGCAGCCGAAGGCCCCTCACGCCGAGCTCGAGGATGTCTCTTGCTGGCAGCGGGCCCCCGTTTGTTGTTGGCATCTAGGCAGGGGTTTTGGCCGCCTTCCTCACTGGCGGCGGCGGAGCTGTCTCCGAGGTTATATGAATAGGTATCCTGTGAATGACCTGGATGAATTACCTGGATATTTTGTTTTCCTGCCTGCCTCTATCTCACCGTTTCACTGCCCTGTGCTGTGCCCGGGCAGCGCTGGGTACCCCGGAGCAGGCGTGGGAATGCGGGGCTGGCTGCTGATGGTGGGGGGTGGGGGGGGCCGGGGTGTGCAAAGCGTATTGAACAAACCCACTGCTTCAGCCCCTGTAAAATGCACTCGGGCTGTGGAGATGTGTGCGTGAGGAAGGACCTGTGAATTGCTTTTAGGCTCTGGCTCCAGGGAGGTGTGGGTGGAGAGACATTATGCTTATTTTATTATGTGTCCCTGTGTCACTCTACATAATATGGAGGCACTTTTTATGCAGAGGCTCTTCAGGAACAAAAAGGAAAGACCTGTATTATGTACTGTACAATAGATTTGCAGAATGTGATCATACAAACGCTTGAAATGCAGGTTATTTTCCCCACATTAGTGCAGATCTCAACATTTTAGGCACAGACCATCCAAACCGATGTGATTTGGGGCATAGTGGGGTGTGGGGGTGATATCTAAAATTATGATTCTGCCTCTTGCTCCAGCATCCATTACAGCCATATATTTCAGATATTCTGATTTTACTTCCCATCACTATAAATCTAGAACAGCTCCTCTGAAATTGGTGAGGCCGCTCTGGATTTATGCATCGCTGCTGCGATCGGCGTCAGGCTCTCTCAGAATGTAGGAGGCAACTGTGTGACTTGCCCTGCGCAGCATTTTTCACTTCAAAAATCTCCTGTCACCGATGCCGCAGCCTTCTTTGTATATTTGAAATCGGGAAGTCAACATCACTCACTGTTTCGGTTTTTGATTATTTTCTTCAATTTGTCAGGCTTGGTCACAAAGCTCTGTTCGCTGACACCCGACTCTTTGGCTGATCAATAGAGTCTCTTGAGGTTTGAATGCCAAAATAGTTACATTTAAAAAAAAAAATCAATAAAGTGCAATTAATTTGCTGTATTTTATTACTGGGAATGATAGGCGCTCCAAGATTCTCACTCCAAGCCCTGTTATCTCCGTGTTTAAAGCAGCTTAGCGTGGTGAGGAAGGTATGAGCCCAGGAGCAGCTGTAGGAGGTCAGAGTAGGAGGTCGCTGAGGCTGGGACACAGTTTGTGTCTCAGGCAGGATTTTTGGATCCGGGATGCATTCCTGAGCCAGAGATGGCATCGGTTTATCTAATTGCTGTGAGGGGTTTGCTGCCATGGATTTGGTCGCTTTTTGAGCCCAGGCAGATGTCTGGTGTGTGCAGCATCTCTGGGTGGTGAGGAGTCCCTTGTTTCAAAGAGCATGGAGAGAAGAGTCTGCGCAACAGGGAGCGTGGCAGGGATTTGGGCTAGGTAGAGTTTTAGGCTCCATAGGGTTTTGCCATTGGTGCTATGGGATGGAGACTTCCACCCTGGTGACCCACACAGAGTTGGGGTCCTCCTGCCCTTCTCCATAGCTCCTCAGAAACGTGACTTGAAGCCAGGCTGCTCAGGAGACCTGTGCTGGCTGCTGTCCCAGGGAGGTCCCTTTGCTGACAGGTGGAGGTGGCAAAGGGGTAGCATCCCTCGTAGCGTTGGGTTGTGACAACTCGTGGTGCTGCTCTTCCCAACCTCAGCCGTTGAGGCTGATAAGAAGCATGAGTTTTTTCTGTGATAGGGAGGTGGCCTCACCACGTGATGTGTCTCGCTCATGCAGGTGACTGCAAACCTGTCCTGTCTTGGAGGTGTGACAGGGAAGCAAAGGGGAGGTGGCAGTCTCCTGCCTCCTGTGGGAAGCAGGCGAAACTAAAATCTTCTGGCCTAAATAAACATCCCTCTGAATGAGGAGACATCCCACTGAAATAAATACTGTCAGCTCAACAAATTAAATTCACTGAACTTGAATTCCCCCTTCTCCCCCTGCCTAAATATAACCGATGTTTGTTAATGACAAGCGGTGACTTGATTTGTTGGCATAGCTTTAGCACTTACCCCTGTCACTGGTTCAGCTGATGTGCTGGCACGTGGTGGTAACAGAGATGCTTTCCCAACTACGGCTGTCAAATCCTCTCGCATTAAGTGCCACGGAGGCTGGGGAGCGCGAGGTACCATGTGGTGCTCTATATGTGGTGGAAGATGCTTCGATTTCATGCTGTCGGGAGTTTCCCAGCTGGCATTTCAGAGGAAGCCGTTCCCACGTGAGGATGGGCTGGCAGAAATTAGAAGCAATGAAGTCCTCTGAGATAACTCAACAGGGGTGGATGGGGATTGCTGGGTGTCTGGCTGTCCCTGGGTATTTCCATTCCCCTCCGTGAGGCAGAGTGCTGCAATGGGAAGTAACGCGAGGGCTGCTTGGAGTGTCTGCGGTGGGTAAATTCAACGTGAAATGACTTCACTGTTTGCGCGGCTCCTTGCACGATGGACTTCAGTCTCAGGTGCAATGTAAATATTAACGCTATCCACGCTATCCAAAAATTCTCTTGCAAGCGCACTTTCAGCTTTTCTTTGTTTACATAAACGTGTTTGTTTCTGACAGCATTCGGAAAGCTTCATGAATTTATGATGTGTTCCAGATCCAAGCACACTTTCTTCCTTTTTTTCTTTTTCTTTTTTTTTTTTTTTTTGAAATACTCTTTCTTCCCAAATTTTGGTGATGGAATGGCAAGAGGTATGCATATTTCAGCAGGCTATTGAGAGGCAACGTAAACACTATCTCTCATGGAAAATCAGTTTGTTCAAGTTCAAAAGCAGCCCAGCCTCCCCACTTGATCAATTTGCCTGTCATAGGAGATGATTTTAAAAGTGGCGATTACGTCCTATCTTGTCTCTTGCAACTTCAGGCAAGGAGAGAAAAATGAAGTGTAGCATTTTATTTTAACTCTGTTTTTTCTGTTTTGTTTTGTTTTTGTTTTTTTTTTTTTGTGGTAATGGTTATTGGGGGTGAAGTAAAGAGGCGCCCTGAGAAGATGAGGGACAGCCAGGAGCAGAGGGGTTTCCACAAGGCTGCGGTCTGCTGAGTAGATTCATTGGAAACTGCATGTAAACCCGTTCTGCTCATCTCACCAACTGGTTCTTGAGAGCCGCTCTGTCCCATCCCTTCCTCGGTGGTGGAGGAGGAGACCTGCAACAGCAGAGAAATGGTCTTCTAGTGACAAAGATGCTGAATCTTGGGGAGATGGCGCTCGGGGCTTTGCTGTTGCCCACGGCCGTGTCCTCCTGCCTCAGGGCATCGTGTTGCCCTCGTGTTAAAGACTGTGTAGGGACCAGAGGCATGGTCACCGGGAGGGGATGGTGTAAAACCACCCATGTTAAGCAGCTCTAGCTCGACATCTACGATAGTGTCACAAAGCTGTCCTGGATGCTGGGAAAAACCCACTGGTGCAATTCACACTGGGGCTAAATGGAAGAAGCAGGGACCAAAATCCTTATTCTGGCCAAGCCAAGGGGCTCAGGAGGCTCCCAAGGTGGCATTCGCATCGGGACCAGCCCTTGGGTTGTGTGGGAAATGGTGCCTCTGGCCAAGCAGCTCTCCCTATCCCCAGCCCATTTATCTGCACAGGGATAGCACGTCCCCTAAATCCACAGTTTTGGGATAGTTTGTTCATGGGCTGAGGGAGCTCCAGGGGGAATTGACCTGGGGAGGAAAAGCATTTCTGCTGGAGAGGGGGGGAAATGTCATCTTCATTATCCAAGAAATAAAATCCTTCAGAAGATTATATTAGAGGTGCAGATATCTTTGGGGTTTTTTTTGTTTTGCTTGTATGGGAACATTTCAAAAACAGATGGTGAAGCAGAGATTTATTTCCCGTTAAGTGCAGAGGGCTGGTGCACAGGACCTTATCTGCTTGTGGGCCCTGTAATAAACCTGCCAGCAGGTGATTTAAATCCAGTTTTTCTGATTGGGAGAGTAGTGGAAGGAACAGGGTTTATGTTACTTATGAATTTTATGGGCAATGTTAGATTTTTAAGATGCAGGAATGATCAGGGCATGGCTCTGTAGCACCAGAGACTTTCATTCCTTCCATAAAGGATCTTCCCCGAGTCAGAAAAATGAACCATTTTACATTATTTAGCAGTTGGGCTGCTGGAGCCAGCTGTTTGCATGAGTGACAGACACAACTATTTTATATCTCAGTTTAGGAGTTGTTGTCAATTAGCCACAGCTTTTACTTATCAGCAAGACCTTTGCCACGATGGGGAAGGAGGGCTGCTTAATGGATGCTGCGGCTCTTGAAACAAACATTCATGCTGCAGCTCAAAAAAAAAAAAAAAAAAAAAAAAAGGAGATTAAATTTGCACCAAAAAAATACACCAAAAAGAGTCTGTGCACCCTAAAAGGGAGCCCTTGAGCAGATGGAGCAGGTTTCTATGCAACGAGCAGTAATTAGAAACTTCCATAGATAGTTGGTAGCTGATGACTGTCTTTGGTGCCCAGATTTCTGGTTGAAAAAGGAGCCAGTCTAAGATGAGTTTTTGGAAGGTGCTGGTTTGAATGAGTGTAGGGGGGAGGTCCCCGGCCGGTGTGAGTGCCTGGTGGGCTGAGAGACAGCAACCATCAGCCTTTGGTGCCCCTGTCCCTGATTCCGCGGGGCTGTGGCAGTCTGAAATGTCGCTGGTGGTTTTGAAAGGCACTTAGAGAGCTGGGGGTAGAGGACTGATAAACACAGACTGTCCTTCATTGAGTGCAGAAAGGGCACAATGCAGGACCCGCACAATGAAGCAGGCTTTTAAAATGTTGCAGCGGAGGCATCTAGAGAGGATGGTAAAAGCTCTCTGGAAGCAGCGGAGCTCTGTCAGGCCAAGCTCGAAGGCCAGCATGCCCCAGCCAGCTCCAAATCACGGGAATTAAAGCTGGAAAAGTTGGCGAATAAGCCGCCTTTCCCGTCTCCGACGGTTGTTCGGCACAGTCTGTTCCTGAGCGTGGCTGGTTGTCAGTGATGCAGGCAGCAGGACTTCTGCCGCTTCCTTTGGCAGAGCGTTTCACAGCCTATTAGACCTCTCCCGTATTCCGCCTACATTTTTTCTTCTCTGCTTCGTTCTGTCATTTATTGGATGACCTGAATCCACAACTCTCCGTCCTTATCACCCATCCAAAACCAAGCCCAGGCAAATCTGCAAAACAGGGACAAATGGTTAAATAGCGAGTGAGAAACGGTCTAAAGGAGGAGCTGAGCTTGGCATGTAAATACATTTACAGTTGGAGGTTATTTGGAGAATAAAGGGCAAGGACTTGAAATGCATGTGGTGATGAGCCATAGATTATGCTCTGAAGATACTCAGAAAGCAGTTGCAGTCACACTAATTCATCTCCCACTAAGACATTCTCCTCCAAGGTGTTTGGAAATAATGGAGTAGCTTAGTTACTAACATTATTAAATTCTCATCTCTGACAGCTATGAGAATTAATATACAAAGGTTTCCTCCTCTTTTTTTTTTTTAATGCTGGTCTGTTACTCCTTTCCTGTCTTTTGCCTGGGAGTGGCCAACTGAAAGTTATTAGCATGAGTATTGGTGCAAAGAAGGCTCAACTCTGTTAAAGAAGAGAAACAAGGAAGAGAAAAACAAGATAGCATGAATTTTACTGCAGTTGAGGCATTTATTTTCTTTTCAAATACTAATCATTCATCATTCTTCCATCTGTAGATCTCAAAGTGCTTTAGAGAAGAGAGTGGGCGCTGTTGAAGATGTGGCCTGTGCCCTCCCATGGTCCCATGCCTAAAGCCCTGCTGGCAGGGAGAGCAGAGGAGGTGTTGGGTGGAACTTGGCTCTGGGGTTATTTTTGTGAAGAGGGGTTATTTTTTTTGAAGACAGCTGATTATTTCTTTTTTTTTTTTTTTTTTTACTGCTGCTCTTTGAGGAGTGAAGCTCACCTTGGAAGGGAGGCTGCTGAGGTGGTGTGGCTGGTCCGATGTCCCTGGTGTGCTGAGCACTGCTGGGGTGCCATCTCCTCCTCTGTGTCTCAGCCCTGGCTTGTTTTGGTGACTGAGCTGTTTGGCATCTCTGACCCCCCTCCTTGGTGCTGCTGAGGCGTCTGGACGGGTGTCAGAGTTCTCCTGGGCTGTCCCAGTGGCGGCATTGCAAGGCTGAGCGCCATCAGTTCGGGCAGGAAGGACAGGGCTGTGTTAACACTTGTTTCATTTGCTAAGTTTGGTTTGCACCAGCCCTGCTAAAACTCTTACAGGAAGCCTTGACAGAAGTGAGGAGATGGAGTTAACAGTGTTTATTGCTAAAATCAAAGACTCTGTCCTACAAAGCAGAGCCCAGCCTGTGGTGCCCGCCCCCTCACTTCCCTGGTGTGATGGAGCCCAGCAACCACAGTGATCAGGGATATCTTTTCAGGGACTGCACCGAGGAGCTGTTCTTCAGATGTGCCCTTTTAAAACCCAAATGTCCATGTCACGTACCTAATTTCACAAAAAAAAACTTTCCATATTTGCAACACCATTAGGGTCCTAATGAGATTACTGATGTCTGCTGTAAGCCCTGGGGGATGCGGGGCTTTGCCGAGTACCAGCTCCTGGGTGCAGCTTCAGCTATGTCTTACCAAAGCATCCTGCTCATCCGGAGTTAAAATATCTTCCTCCCTTTCTCTGAGCATATTGCAGCCCAACACATTAAATGCATTAGAAAGCTTTATTGCATTTAGCCAATTAACAAAAAGGGAAAGTCAAAGAGAAGTCATTGCTTTGGTTCTTACACCAAACGGCAAACTTTCCGTTGGTTTCCCAAACGCCCCTAGGCTCTCTGTCCCCACACCTTCTCGCTCGCTGCACGGTGGTCCCCACTAGCCCTTCCATAGCCGGTGGTGTGCCAGTAAAGCCAAGTCCGAGAGTGTATCACCAGCCAGGCTTCCCGTGTTCCCTGGCTGAATGCCCCATGCAGCGGCCTTGCCCGCAAGGTGCGGAGCTCCGGCGAGCTGTGCGAGCCCCATCTGACAGGAGCACTTTACTTTGGTCACGGCTGAAAAGCCCTCAGCCCTCCCGCGTGCCTGTGGTCAAACGTGCTTTAAAAAGCTGCTGATAAATTGCAGCTCCCCCGGCCGCTCCTGATGCCTGGCTGATGCTCGGTGCCAGCTGAAGGTTAGGTGGGGAGGGGGTCTGCAGCTGGCTGGACTCAATCGACCCCCTGTCGCTGCTGTTTCGGCTGGCCGTGTGAACCCGTGTCCAAGGCAGAGACCAGGGTGGGACCGTGGCACATCGTGAGCAAAGGGCTGAGAGCAGGAGCAGCCCCAGCGCTAATGGGCATCCATCAAGATGCTCAGCCCCGTTAGGTGTGTGGGGTCCGGGAACTGCCGTATCAGACTTCCGTCTGTGGGACTTCATCATCTGAGTTATCACCTCCAAAACACAGTTATCTCCCCGAATGGCAGTCTCCTATTGAAAACGATCTCTTTCAGCAGGGCACTTGCATTTATTTACTGCACAGCTTCTCCCATTAGTATAATCATTACTCCTTGGACTGGGTTTGAATTCAGAGCATCCCACTGTGGTACTTAAAGAATTAATTACAGCGATGAAAGAATTCCTCTAAAGACTTCTATGAATTGGTCTGGTTGAAGTGTTTTAGCTTTGCTTCAATTGGTGCAGCTCTTGTCAAAGGATTGTGAGAAAATGCATGGGTCAGTGATTTAGATTAGGCAAATTACGTTAGAAAAATTGATTTGATTTAGAAAGTGAGCTTTCAGATCACAGGGAATTGCCTACTTCTTTCTCTGCTGTGCTGCTTCTCCTTGAAGATGAGCAGAGACAGATAATTCAGGGTTAAAGTAAGTGGCTATTGTGCAAGGTTTGTCTGAGAGCGGCCGAGAGCCGGGTTGACACATACCTTTAGATAAACCATTATTGACCCATATATTACTATCCGTGCATCAGCTGGAGATATATATGGATGGATGGGGACGCTTATGAACAGCACTCATAGGCAGTTCATGTGGCTTGCTAAAGAGCTGGGTCCTTGTTTCTAGGTTTGGGTTTGCCTTTTTTTTTTTCCTTCAGAAATGGCTTTTCTGTATGGCATACCTTCAGAGCCGGCACGGATCGGGGAATGTGTGCTGCACGACTGCCTTGCCTGGCTCTGTGCTTAGTCATTCCCGGGGCTGGGAGTTTGCTTTTCATGGGTTTTTTTACTTCCTCGGATCAAACTGAGTGTTTCCTCCTTCTGTCCCTCGTCCTTGTCTTAAAGGGACTGCAGTGCCCGGGCTGCAGCAGGATGATGTCCAACAGCGGGCAGTGTCCACTTGGAGCACTGGTTCCTAAAAAGCACCTTCTGAAAGAGCAGTTCTGTTCCCTGCACGCCGAGGAGTTTCCTCCAAGTTCTTCTCCCGACCAGCTGTGTTTTGCCTGTGAGAATGATGGGTTGTGAATGCAGCTGCTGCTGGGCTGGAGACCCAGAATGTTCACAATCATTCCCGAGTCGCTTACCACTGCAAATGGGCTCACCGAGTTCGCCAGGGTAGCAGGGATGAAGTTTGGCAGCGTTTCAGTTTTCACTTTGTAAAGTTTCTCTTTTAAAAAATAGTTATGGAGATGGTTTGCATTTAGCAGTGCTTTTTGTTTCCTTGCCACCTTGCAGAACCCTTTAAATTCCAGCTTAAATACTGGGATGTTGGAGAGATCTCATTTTTGACCTGGCTAGGACTTGGTGGCTTTTCTCTCCGTGGATCCACCACTGTCTCCCTCGGGATGAAAATCCAGGTGTGGGGCTCCGGTGTGCCTGTGCCGTTCCCTCTCCCCCAGCGCGGGCATGAGAGAGGTGTGGGGCTCTGGTGGTGCCGATATGGCTGGGTGCAGCCTTCGTCTTCGGGGAGGGGGGGGAAGGCGTTCGCATCCCTGTGCCCTGGGGGAGATCCTCCCGCACCCCAGCCTCCCTGAGTGCAAGGAGAGAAAAGATGCTGGGGAGTGCTGGACCGGAGACTGCTGCCAGCAGCTGAATTCAGCGCTGCAAAAAAGAAGTTGCAAAAGTAGCAATCCATCTGTCCACTTAGTGGGAGAAACCTAAGATCATTTCACAGTAATCAGCCCCCTGGTGTTTAAAAAAAATATATAAATACCGCAGGTTTTTGCTTTAATGTGGATAACTGGCAAAATCTAAAGCACATTAATGTGCTTGGAGTCTGTGGGGCTTTTTTTATTCTCCTTTTGACAAATAGAAGCTGTATCAAATTAAAAAATAATATAAGAAAAAATAGATTGCCTTTGCTTTTTAGATACCATGTATCTGCCATAACATTTCCGAGGTATTCTTTCCTCCCTGAAACTCTCTAGTTAATTACCAGCAGAGTTATCAGCAAGTGGATGTTTTTCTTCGCCGCAGGTACAGTTGGACGGTGAACATTGTCATCGTCGCATATCTCACGGTAATACATTCTCGAGGTGATGCATTATGCAGGTGCATACACTATGCAGTATGCTATAGCTGCTTGGCTATATCAGTGTCTCCATTAAAACTCACAATATTCGGGGATTTTAATTTGGTTGTAAAATCTTGCTCCAGGCACTACCTCAGATGACAAAGTCCGGGAGTAGTGTTTGTTTTGTGGTTTTTTTTTTTGTAATCTCATTTTATTTTTTCATGCATTTCCTATTTTTCCTTTCCCCTTAACTGTAAGGACATAGAAAAAACAGGCTCCAAAGGTGCTGCTTGATTCTTGCTTATGCGAATTGGCAGGAATTGAGTTGGAGGAAAATCATAAAGATTTCTGCCTCCATGTGTTGGAACGGTCATTCAGATGAAAAGGGGGATTACAGACGGTGGGGTTTGAACGTGGCAAGCTCGAAGGTGGTTGTAAGGAGCCCTCATGGCAAGAAGATGCCAGGCAGAGGTGCTCAGGATGGGCATTTCTTCACGGCAGGCACAGGGGACATAGAATCATAGAATCGTCTAAGTTGGAAGGGACATTTTAAGATCATCGAGTCCAACCATTAACGCAGCGCTGCCAAACCCACCACTGAGCCATGTCCCTAAGTGCGTCCTCACTGCCTGTGGAGGGGTGCACCCGCTGTCCCCAGCCAAGGCCATAGCCACCTGGATCTGTGCCACTGGCTTGGCCCGGTGTTTTGAGGGGGCTGGGACTGTGTTGTGCGGAGCTGGCTGCGGGGCACACCAGTGAGACGTAGTGGGGCTTTGCTTTGGGACCAGAGTCGCTGAATTGCAGCAGATGCTTTGCTGCTACACAACAATTTGTAATTTAAACACAACTTGCCGTCCTGATTAGATTAAGCAGTTAAATTCATTTGCAATATTTTTTTTTCCCCCTGCATTGTGTAATTAGCAACATATGATGCTTACATTAGCTCAATTAAAAGTTATAATGATTAATTTGCACATCAAAACCGCCCCATGAATCAACCGGTACAGCACACCGGAGCGAGCTCAATTATGCTGCGGTTGTGTGAAGTGCCCACATGAACACTGCACCCCGCCTGCTCTCAGGGCACGACGGTTGCGGTGAGATGGATGCTCTGGTGCGGTGGTTACTGGTGTTCAAGTCCTTCTGGAAGGCTGAAGGCAGTGTCCGTGTGCCTACAGTCCCTCCATAACTGGTAGGGCTGATGCTTGCCAGGACCTGGCAGTTCCTTCCTTGCATCTGAGTCGGGGTGATGCATCCCCAACCACCTAACCAACCATCCGCCTGGGAACATTTAAAAGTCATAACGTTAAGGTTATCGGTGGTTCTTGTTGATACGTTCTGAATATAAGCTTCATTTGAAAGTATTTTGGCCAAATTCTGAATGTTTTACCCAGGTTAATCTTTGATTAACATGAGTTTTGCCTGAAAGCTTTCTAAGTCAAATTGGGGCTCTAACTAGTAAAGAACCTCATTTAAGCAAGCCAAAACCAACAAGAAAGCTCCTATAAGCTAATTATGATGAATTATTTTTTTCTTTCTTATGTAGTCACAATATTGTCTTTCTTTCCACCTTCTGCTGAGCTGTGAAAATATTCTGCAAAATGATATTTTCAAGTTGATGGAAAAGTACACCCCTGTCAACAATATTTTTCTATTGTTCATCAGAGACAGGCTTCATAACAAAAGAGATCCGTGTTGGAAAAGTACATCGACTGCAAACAGTTTATTCAAAGTCTTCTCAAATAGCAGGGATGGTTTATGAATTCCTGCTCCAGCTGCAGATGAAATGCAGAACGTGGCTTCTAATCTTTCAGAGAAGTGGACAGGGTGGGTCGTAATAATGTATTGCCATTTTCACAAAAGATGGATTTTATATTAAAGGTTCCAGTGGAAGAAGGTCTGGAAGTGTTAAAATATTTATATATTGTTTAAGTTACTATATGAGGGTGCTGTCTTCTTCCCTACAGCACTGTGGAGGTTGTGGACACGTAAGCAAGCAGAAAATGAGTTCCCACCTTTTTCGGTCCATGTACGTGGCTGTGCATATGTGCACGTGCGTGTGCTGATGTTAAATTGGTAGGGTGTTAAATGTTTCACTTTTCCAACCATCAATTTCAATTGAATTTCATAAGCCATTAAAGTTCTCCGCTGCTTCCTTTGCTGTTCCAGTTACGTGAGCTCCAGCCATTTAGCTGCAGGTCCTGGGGCATGATTGCTCTGTGGAGCAGCAAAAGTAAATTGGTTCCTGATGTAGAATCTTTTATATATATATATAATATTTTTTTTTTTCTAATGTTTCTAACTCACTGTGAGTGATGATGTTGGGCTGATGATGCGAATCTTCAAGCTTGGCTTTTTTTGGTCCAGTTCTGGATCTCCCCCGACAGCATCTTTTTTTAAAACGCTTTTGTGCGTAGCTTGAATGGCGAAGTCTTACATGTAGAGGAAGAGGATTTCTTTTGTTGTTTATATATTTATCTTTTGAATCATGGTGGAAAGATTTGACTGGGGTTTTGGGTTTTCTCCCTGTAGATTTGAAATGTTTATAAGAATACTTACTTGGATCAAAGGAGATCTTCTGGCAGCCCTCTGACATCGTTTCAGTACTGGCAGGGTGACAAATAATGAAAAAGGAATAATTTCTCCTGCTTTTATTCTCAGGATAAATGAATGGCTAAGATCTCTGTGCTCAAAAATAATTGCTCGTGGCTTAAAAAAAAAAAAAGATAGAAAAAATAATCCCTAACACAGTTTAAATAGATGATTTGATCTTTTCTGTTGGTTTGAGTTTTGCACTGGTGAGTGTCTTTGCTTCCCTTCCAGCCTGAGGCTAAACTTGCCAAAGTTTATATGGAGGCTGAGCAGGTTGAGTCTGTGGAAAGGGAAACTGGATAAATAATTTTACTCCGTTACAAAGCAGTTCCCGCTATGGGAGCTGAGCAGTGGGGACACAGCAGGGCCATGCCACCATGGTCCACTGGTAGAACTGTTTTGCACAGCATAAAGCTAAAGTATTTACGAAAATACAGAATTATTGGGGGGAAAAGAGAGTAATTTTCATTTGCCACGTGATTAAAATAGCTCAAGCATCTTCTAAAATGGGTGTGAGAGGCTGCTGAGTCCTGGTGGGCAGGAGATCATGGCTGCGCGTTCCTCCTCCAGCTGCCCCTGGGGGTTGGTGAATGGAGAGGGGTGTCCATCCCTGCTTTGCCAGGATTTCTCTTTTTCTTTTCTTTCCTCACTTTTATGGCAGAGGATGAGCTTCTGCATTTTACACCTCTCCTCCCCTAGCAGCCTCATGGTGCTGTGTGGCTGGCCGTGGTCTGCAGTGCATGGGGGCACCGAGGTGGCTGCCCATCCCAAGTACCATGGGCTCTGCCTTCCCAGAGCATTAACCTGCCGTCATTTCCAGCAAAGTCAGGCATAAAAGATTAGGCAGGGCTTGTAATCCTTATTTGGGGATAACTGCAGTGGTTTCATTCCCTTTTTTGTTTTTTTTTTTTTATTTTAATGCTGCTAATTGGTGCTCTCAGCCTCAGCTCCAGCTTAATAAAGGCTGCTGCCTGGGAATCATTGCGAATGGTTATGGAAATGTGTTTAAACGCTCGGAGATCTGTTGTGCTCTTCTTTTTATGGGCTTATTCCTTCAAAAAGAATAAATGTGTCCTTAGTCCCCACCTGCCCAGGACGAATGCTTTCCATGAGCCCTGTGGTGGGGCTCCAGGCACCTCTGCAGCAGAGAGGGTAGGCAGGGAGTTATCACTAACGCCAGCAGAAATTCCAGTCCCATGGCGCCCGTTGTGCTGAGGAAGCTCCGTGTTCGGTCTGTTTGCTCCCGACCCCAGATGGGGCCTTTGAGTGCTGGGGATAGGGACTGATAAAGCACCCAACTTCCTCCTCTGCCCAGGGGAGGAGAGCATCCCTTCTCCTCTGACCTGCCCTCACAAGCATCAATTACTCAAGACAATGGCCCTGATAAATCAACAGGGCTGCTAATTGGATGCTAATGCAGTACGCCTGCTAGGATCCTTGCTAATGCCGTGGCTGCACCGCTCGTGTTGGTCTTCCTAGTGGTCAGTGTGTGTCCCTCTGTTCTTCGTGGTGAGGACTCTGCTTTTGCACAGAGCCAGAGAAGGCTTAAGCTGTGTCTGTGCTAAAAGCAAAGGGAAAAAGGTCACTTAATGGGTTTTCCCATCATGGCTGTTGGCTGTAGCCATATGTCCCCCAGGTTTGGAGATTTCTGGTGGTCCTGGGAGGTTTGGATGAGAGCTTGTGGTTTCTCCCAAGATGGAGAAGCACCATCCAATTGAATGTGCGCTCTTGCAAGCTGGACCAATTAATTCTGCTCTGGGCGTTGAGCCAGCGATGGTAGGAAGCAATGATGAATAGCCAGGCTGTCGCTTCCTCCTCCGAGGGAGCATTTTGGGAGGTCAGGAGCCACCACGGTGGGTGTGTTTCCAGAATGGTTTGCAGTTCATTTCTGTTGGTGAGACATGGAGCTGGCAAAGGTGCTCATTCCATCAAGCATCCCCTGATGATTATATGGAAAGTTGGTTGGTTTTAAATGCCTCTTTAAAAGCTGGCTCCCCACCAAATTTATTCTGCGGTTACTAAGTTGTGAGACCCCAG
Organism: Limnodromus scolopaceus; assembly: GCA_028565335.1. Classification (NCBI taxonomy): domain Eukaryota; kingdom Metazoa; phylum Chordata; class Aves; order Charadriiformes; family Scolopacidae; genus Limnodromus; species Limnodromus scolopaceus. The sequence continues at coordinate 12,538,654 of JAOXNO010000006.1, read as the reverse complement.
GGTGGTGACTCTGTGCCCTCGGCATCATGTGGTTTGGGATTTTTATTGGAAAGTCTCATCTGTTGCTCACTCAGGGGTCACCAATGAGAACCCTGTGCCAGCCAGTGGTGTCTGGAGGTTGTCACCCCATGGTGGCCTTGCCTTGGCTCATCCAAAACAAGCTGCAGGTCCTCAAGCAGGCGTGCAGATCTCTGTTAGTTGTTGGCAGCTTTAATCAGAAAAACTGGATTGAGCATCAGCTTATCCTCTTATCCCAGGAGGTGGTTGCTTCAGGCTGATGATGAGGGACAGGACCTGCATTGTCCCTCACTTTTTATCTCCAGCCTTTCACTGGTAGGAAATGCAAAATCCTTCCCATGGTGTTGGGGGGGACCTTTGGGGCTCATGAATTCCCACCTCCCCTTGTTTTTAAGGCAGGGCTTTAAAACTTCCTTGGGAGAGAGCCCATTCACTCAGACACCTTTCAGGTAGGGATTTCCAAGGTGCCGGGTGGATGTTTCTCTGCCTTTTTGTCTGCAGGCAAAAAAAAGGGATTCTGAGCGCTGCTGGTGAGAGGAGGCATACAGGTAGAAATGCACATACACATGCACCAAAAAGAAAAAAAAAAAAAAGAAAAAAAAAAGTTGTGTTTGTATGGAGGTATAATTGTCCAGGTGGTCTCAATGGTTGCAAATGTCTCCAAAGTACATGGTGCTTCAAGACCAAAAGAGTGCCCAGGGCCTCCTGAATATGGCTGTGAAAGCAAAACAAGCGCTTGTGTTTAAAGAACAACACGGGATATTGTTTATTTTTGCTCCTAATTAGAGGGAGATGCAAGTGGTCTGATTCCCATATTTTAAGAGCAACATTCAGCCAAAATGATGGACATGGAAGATGAGAAGAGACTGCTACAAGCCAAAAGCAGCAAACCCATGAAGCAGAGCTAGAGACAGCTTTAAAGCTCTGAACATAATTGCCCGAGGAGTCTGCCAAGGAACCAGATGCTGTAACTGAAAGAATAACCTCCATGGCTTGGCATCTGCCTGCCATCCAGGAGAGGAGGAGCAGGAAACTGCATGGGGTGCTGGGGAACGGTTGCTCCAGCTGCAAAACGGGTACCTTCAAAAATAGTTAGCCCACACCGGTATTTTTGTATGGGGGAGGGTGAACCTGTCGAAAAGAGAAGTGACGGTCAATGTGCCTGTCTTCTGGGCTGTTTGACCTTATTCTGCGTGTTTGGTGTCACTGTTACATGGTTGGTTGGCTGCTGGGAAGATCTGGGTGCTGCGGCAGCTTAAGCAGGTGGTGGTAAATGAGGAAGATGTGGCTGGGCTGAATTCTGAATCTTTTGGGACCCATTGTTGCCAGAATCCTGCAGAACAGTCTGTTTTCCATGCATGGACAAGCTTAGTTGATTTTTAAAATAAGTAGTTACACGTGACTTGTCTGAGGTCAAATCACACTTGGCAGTGCTCTAGTTTTGAAAACCAAACTGGAAAGTTCCTGTTATTTTTCTCCCCAATTTATTTTTACAATTACTGTTAAAATAATTGCAGTCCTAGAGAAGGTAAACAGCTGGGCTTGACATAATCAGTACATAAACAATGCCCATCATTTACATAGCATAAAGCCTCTGCAACACAACATATTACTGGGGCTGCATCTTAAGGAAAAAAATAAAAAGCCTTTACGGAGAGGGGAGCAGAAAATCAGCTGGGGTTCTCCTTCTGCATTTAGTACATGTGGATAACAGCATTAGTGTTTGCAGCAGCAATGCCGCCTCCTTTCTGCATGTGCTTGAGCCAAACACCCCAGAAAAGAAGTGATAATAACAGCGCTGCGCATGGGGCATCTTCAGCAAGCCGTGCCACCGGTGCTGCCCGGTGTGCGTAAACATAACGTGCCTTTCACAGCTGGGGAAACCCAAGCAGGGAGCAGTAATTAGAGGTAACAGGGAAAGTTCATGCAATTTCAGTCAAGGTCAAGGAGGATAGCACTGTTCTTCAAGCCAGGGAAAGGAAGGAGAGGTTTGTTGATGGGTTAGGCTTTTTTGAACTATTTTAAGACCCTTCTGTTTCCCACTCTTGTTCGGCTTTAATCGGTGGAGAAGAGGTTCAATGTGCTCCTTGGGTGCAGGGGGATGAGATGGAAGGGATGGAGGGCTCAGAGCTGGGGGACATCCCGAGGAGCCTGGCAGGGAGCAGGGGGAAAGTGGAGGTGGCTGGGGGTGAATTTGGCCCCTGCCTCTCTGTGCTCAGGGCAACCTGCTGCTTGTGCGTCCGTGTTTGTAAGTAGTTGTGGATGTTTTGCCTCCAAATAACGAAGTGTTTTTGCAAGGAGGGGTGGGGGGAGGTCTCTGTACTGTGGCAGCTTGGGGACACAGTCGTGTGCAAGTCAAATAGCCACATCATGTTGAGTGCTGAATGACTCTGCTTATTAATATAATAAACCAGAGGAACACGCTGTCATGACAGACTCTGCAGCGAGAATCCAGGGGGTTATTTTAACCAAGGCAGCATTAAATTTTTCTGTCTCCTGAAAATTGCACCCTGGAGGTATGGGCTGTAGGGTAGGAGGGTAGGAACATTTAACAAGGGCTTGCAGGAGATTTTATGCATATCGTGGTCTCCAGAACAGTGCTTTGCTGTCTGAGGTTTTTATATCTTTCTCATCACTATAGTTAAGTTCCTCAGACGTGATAAGGAGCAAAGCTTGCTCTCTTCTCTATTTTTTCCCCCTTTCTTTCCTTAGTTTCAAGATGATTTTTTTTCTGCTGTAGCACTGATACAAGACCTTTTCTTCAGATGTACTATATGAAAACATGCTGTCATCCTCTGCTTTGGAAGCTGGGAAGTGTGTGCGTGTATATGTATATTCTATATATACACATACTCACTATAGAGAGATACGTGTATGTATATATAGATTTTTTTTTTCCCCTCTCTCTCAGATAAAATAGAACTTTCTCATCTCTTTAACAAAAACTGAATGTTTGTTAGGTGATGGAAGATCAAATTTGCCTCGGGGTCCCCTGATGAGCTCACAGCCCTGATCTGCTGTGATTGATTCAAGGGCAGTAGCACTCCTCTCCTGCACCCTTGACACTAGGATTTTGGTCACTGGGTGTATGGGCAGATTCACCAAACCCTTGGAGAAGACCTCACATGGGGTTCGTTAGTGCCAACAGCCCAGCTGTCTCCCTTGGAGCCTGGGAAGCCTCTGAAGCCAGAGAGAGACCTTTGTGGCTCCAGACAGTCCCAGCACTGGGGTCTGCCCAGTGTGGACAGGGCTTTCCAGGAGGCTCCAGGCCCTGCTGGGGAGGGAGATAAAAATGAAACAGGCACATCCCTCAGAGAGAACAAGTTGAAGGGAGTCCTTGCAGGGCCCTCCAAAGTATTTTGCATCCTCCAAGTGCCAAATGTCAAGCGCGTTGGGCTGATCTGTGATGCTTTATTCCACAGTGGGCTGGAGCACCCTAGAGCAGAGGGTGTGATGGTCTCACCAGCCTCTGGTGAAAAATGCACCTGAATCTTCCTGTATTTCCTAGGTGTTGGCTCAACATGGAGGCAGCTCTCTCCTTTCTTTTTCTCATCATGGAAAGGATTCAATACATCGTCTGAAATAACTTTTTTGCCTCGGCAGGGAGGTTCCTTGAGGCTGTAATTGACTCTTTCTCTCTTCAAGCAATGGCGTTTTACCTGGGAAAGCAGCCAGTCGGTATTTTCAGCACAGTAGAATTCTGCCTTGCATTAGAAGGAGGTGGCTCCATATCCTCCTTGGTTCCTTTCCCCTTATGATGATCTCACTTTACTTTGTATCCTCTCTACCACCCTGTCCACAGTCTCTCCAGCTCCTTCTTAGAAACGCTCTCATTAGATGGGCACTTCTTTAGTTTCATTCAAACAGCACCAGCAGGACCAACAAATGAATAACCTGGAGTCCTCAGCTGCATCATGATGGGTAGCTGAAATCTCCTTTAAGTGACCCTGAAATAGGGGCTTAATTATTACTGATGTTTTTTTCTTTTCAATGAGGATGTGTGATAACAATGAAGGTAAATTGGAAGTGAAGAAGATGCTGGGTACTGACAAGAAATCTGAAGAGGCCAGGAGAGAAGAATTTCCAGAGCAGAAACAAACTGTTCTTTGTTCTTAGTTTTTCATGCCAATTTAACGTATTCATGAAAATTGCCTCAATTTAACTTCAGGGGAGAAGAGAAACTACAGGGTTGGAGTACTGAAAGGCTGCATCCTGTTTTTGTTAAGTTTGCTATACTTAAGGTTTTCACCTAGAGGGATTTTTTTTTTTATGGTACTTTCTACCAGCACTTTTCCACACCTGATTCTTTTTTAAAAAGTGCTCTGCAATCTGCAGGAAAAAGATGCTAAGCTCAGTTACCCCTGTTTCACAGGTAGGGGGAACTGGCAGAGATGTGCAGTGACTTTGATCGCTGCCAGAGCCAGGAACAGAGATGAGCCTTTAGGCTCCTGCGTTCCATGTGGTGCAACACCGCGCACCCCTGCCCAGGAGTTGTCCTGGCAGCATGTGGCTGGAGCGAGAAGTGTAGGGCTGAGCCAGTCACCCCCCCTTGGCTCAACCTTGTCTTATGTGCCTGCCCTTGGGTACAGTGAATTACCCCCTGTCTGACGAGCAGTGAAAGCAGCGGTGAATATTTCGGATTATATATACCTTATATAGCCAGAGGCATGAAGCCTTGATAGACTTGGCTACCTGTTTGGCCTCTCTTGCCAGTTAAATAATCTGGGGTTGAATATCTCCACCTCTCTGGGCGCTGGTTTTCCCCTCTAGCGCTCTCCTTTGTTTCTCCATCATTAATCTGCTCACATTCAGGTGGGATTTAAGAAGTACTCGCTTGGCTTTGCATGGTGGAACTGGCAAGTTCTGCTCAGGTCATCGAGGTACATAAAAATGTACTAGGAGTCTGCCGATGCTGCTGGTTTTACTGCTTCCTTTGCAAGGTCGGTGCAGCCATCCAGCAAATCAGTGTTTGTCACTGCTGTCTCTCCAGGACAGTCTTTCTTGGACCCACAGGGGTGGGAGGTCTATCAGCATCTGAAGTTATTAGGAATTTACTCTGGGATACCTTGTTCATGTAGCACCACCACCTCTACCTGTCCACCTCCAGCAGCTGCAGAAAGTGAAGGTCTGGGACCACATGGGCACAAGCCAGATTTGTTTTCCAGGAGGTTTTGATGCTTGAAATGCAGGGACAGTTTCCTACGTAGTATCTGGAAGAAGATGATCCTCTGCAATAAACTGAGTAACGCTTCCTTGCCTTCTGCTTAGGAAAGGGCTTCAAGGAGTTTTATTGTGCAACTTATGCTGTCTCTCTTGGGTGCAAGCTGAAGACTTTAGTTTCTGGGTCTATTATATTATCCTCAAATTAAAAAAAAAAAAAGTCATTAATAAAGAATAATACACTGTCAAATTTTCATTGCTTCCTCTGCACATGTGTGGCCTCATCAGGGTGATGAGGATACTGGTAGGCACAGACCCTGCCTCATGTTTACGCGGAGGCATGGAAGTTTGCAGGATATGGGTTGTATATTCTAAGGTCTTGCAGCCCAAAGGCATTTCTTTCCCATCTTGCAAATGTTTCTGATGCTGTATAAATACTGTCTTTGAGGTTTACTGGCAGCTAACATTATTGCATGCTTTCATTTAAAGGAAAACCAGAGAGCCTGTTTTATATCTCTAAGAGAATTATGAAAGCCCTCTTTGCAGCATTGCAAACAAATGGAGATTGGCAGTTATTAGTTTATGATCTAACTGCTCTGACAGTGTTTGACGCAGAGGGATTTTCAGTCATTGACTGTGAGGCATCCCTCAAACGTGCTCAAGAGAGATGCTGAATCCATCAAACTATTGCTGACCATTTACTTGGCCCCCACTGGGGATCCCCAGATCCTGGGGGGGTGAAGGTACCAGTTCTGAGCACACTGGGCAAGTCGCTGAGCAGAAAGTTGCTGTTTGCAGCAGATGCTGAAAAGGAGCCTGAGAAGCTATAATTTTTTCCCCATTGCCTTGTTTTGGGGGTATTTGGGAGCAATACAGAAACTGAAGGATTATGTGATGCACATTGCAGGTCACTTTTAGCAAGAATCAGCAGGAATTTAGCACCTAATATGTCTAATAAATCTGAATTAAAATTTTAATTGAAGGGCTTAATTTGAAGGGTAACCGAAAAACAAACAACCTGTTCACTTGCTATTGCTCTGGTGTTCACTGTCTCCCCTTTGTGAGGCAATTACTGCAGGTCATGTAGCTCGTTTTATCTAAGTGTAAGCAGCATCTCTGCAGGAGTGATGAGGGTTCAGGCAGCACGGGCACCTCTGCCCCATTTGCAGGCACAGCACGGGCCACTTCTTGCAACCCAGAGCACTGCTGTAAAGCCCTGCCTGTCCTGTCCGGCGCATGGCATGGCAGCCCTTAAATATGATGGTTTCCATTTGTCACAGCTGTCAGTGACTGGAATCGATCTCCGGTGCTGTTAATCCATCCTGAGTGGAGATCCCAGCAAAACTTTCTGGCAGTGGGCAGAAGTTTACTCTCTGCTGATACAGAATCACAGAATCACCTAGGTTGGAAGGGACCTTTTAAGATCATCTAGTCCAACCAATGAAAAAAACCCAACAA